>LR990627.1:20412146-21033525 GCA_905147815.2 Phalera bucephala | reverse complement strand
GTTGCCTGATAAGAACAGCTGGAATCTAGTGAAATAGCTTCCTGAAGTTAAGCTTATATGTACTGATAAATCGAATTGTTCGGTTCCAAACAACCAGGACCACTAGTCCGTTATTACAATTTTAATAAAATAGTTGATTCAATGATCATTGTTAGTTTATCATAATTGTTAGTTTTGACAGTTTTCAATTTACTAATTCTATGCTTTCCAATTCGTATGGTACCTATCAATATTTTTTAAAGTTTTCCACAGTCGTAGGTACCAGTTTAAACGATTGCCGACTTTTGGTACAATTGTAATTAAACGATTTTAGCATCTCATAATTACAAAAACCAATATTCGCTTATAATTCCCAATTTAAAAGATTATCGAAACAATATAATATTTAAGTAAGTTAGTCTTACAAAATTTAAAATAATGATTAAAAAGCACCACGTCCTGTTCACCTTAGCGACTAGATAAATAAATACCTTTAATGTATTTACTTGCAAACCTTTAAGCTTTTCTATATTTTGTCATTTTTCATTCTTATTATTTGTATATTACAACTTTATATTGAGATAAACCTCTATATTCTGAATATTTACATGCCGTGGTTGCCTATCATAATGGCAACAATTAGCTCAAGTTTTATTTATATTTATCTCTATCTATCCATAACGTCACGCCAGATCCTTTACGGGGTTGGCAGAGAGTACAAAGTTCCAACGGGTTCTTTCCTTACATAGCTCTCCGGCTTCCTTCACTCTCATAGTTTGTCTCATACACGCTCGACGGTTACGGAGACTCTTGACTTGTCCTTCAGAAAAGACATGGTCTATTTGGACATGGTAAGATCGTCTAGCGGTACCTACATCTTTCCACTTTCGCATTGTATATCTGTTTTCTCATTCTTTCTATATGCCCGAACCAACGGATCATACCGTTTCTCATCTTTACACCGATACCATCTTTCATTCACCTACTGCTTTCTTACAAGCTCGCATTTCCACCGCATTTATTCTACTTCCATTCTCTTTCTTACATACCCAAGTCTCGCTGCCATATTACAGCGTTAGGACAAACACTCCGTTATGTATGGCCAGCTGCGCCTTTTGGCTTATGTGCCGGCTCCCAAGTAGCTTTCACATCACACTATTCACTCTGTTATTATGTCAGCGGTGTATTTCCCACCCTTACTGATGACGCATCCAAGATATACAAGTCTTATTTAATTATATACAATATCTTATTGAATTTAGTTTTCAATTAGTGTTTATTGTATATTATGTAGATAATCCTATATACATAAAATAAAGATAGATAGATAACTATAGTGCGCACACAACATGAAAAGGTACAGAGCAGTTCACAAACATCACATAGAAAATCCTTCATGTTAGGGCTAATAATTATTTGATTGATCAAAACTGTATGATAATAAAACTTAAAAATACAATATATCACACAAAAACTGAAAAGCCGAGGACACTTATCCTACAAATATCATAAATGTGAAGGTGTGTGGATGTGGACAAGGATGTTTGTAACTCAATCACGCAAAAAGTGCTGAACGGATTTGGATAAAATTTATATATAATAATAATATCAAAAGCAGTGGAAGCAGTGATAGCCTAGTGGTTAGACCGTTGGACTGCAAAGTCAAAGGTCTCGGGTTCAAACCCAGGCACGCATCTCTGTCTTTTCGAAAGCATGTGCGTATTAAAAATTAAAAATTAATTATCACTTGCTTTAACGGTGAAGGAAAACATCGTGAGGAAACCTGCATGCCTAAGAGTTTCTCGAAGGTGTGTGAAGTTCACCAACCCGCACTGGGCCAGCGTGGTGGACTATGGCCTAAACCCTCTCAGTTTGAGAGGAGGCCCGTGCCCAACAGTGGGACAGTTTCTTAACAGGGCTAATATTATATTATATTATATTAATATTATCAGCCTATACTACTCACACTACAAAGGCCTTCCCTCACACATCGAGGTGAAAGTGATTAGGCCATACTCCACCACGCAGACCCAGTGCGGATTGGCAGAGGCAGGTGTGTGGCCACCTGCTGTTGGAACTTATCAAACCGCCTTTTTAAGGCTTCCAACTCGGCTTAACGACTACCACATTAAGTGGTAGCCGGGACCAACGGCTTCACGTGCCTTCCGAAGCACGGAGACGCTCAAATATGAAAATGCCACAAACGGTCACCCATCTCGGGCCGACCGAGTCGAACGCTGCTTAACCTTGGTAATCGGTAAGAACACCACGGTCGCACAGCGCTACGAGCGCCTCATTTGGCACACAGATATTTTAAAATATTAAATTTGAAACAGATTAAATTATAAAATTTAGCACACAGATATGTTTTTACCTGGATTAACATATGGTATACTTTTTAATCGGGAAAAAAGTAAGATTCCTGTCTAAAGTCAACGCAGACGAAGTAGCGGACAGAAACTAGTTTTAAATAAAAATTAAATAATCAACTTGTCAAACGAAACGTTTGGTGGATGCGGTAGTTAATTAACATACACATTAATAAAACACACACACACACATGAGTTTAAATCATTTACGGTGCAATAAATTGGTTACATGCACCATCAATTATTACATGCATGATTTATTATCTACTAGCTACCCGCCCCGGCGTCGCACGGGTGTACTAATGAAGAGAATGAGGTCATTTTGTCAATATTTTTCTAGATCTCCCTACTGTCTTCTACCTCACTCACTTACTCACTTTTTATATGGATCTTTTAACCCAACTTTTTCACTTTTACGTATAATTTTTCTAACATTTTCTCCCATATAAACCTTGTCCTGACAATAGCAAACACGACAAAAAAAGAATTAGCCAAATAAGTGCAACTGTTCTGAAATGATGCGCTTGCATACACTCGGCCATTGATTTTTATTTATACAGATTGCTTGCGCCATAGTACTTAGCTCGAAATCGAATAACCCGCGATGGAAAATTTATAACCAAGAGAACGCGCGCCAAGAAATGTTCTCGAAGGATTCAAATTTAATTATTTCGGATAACACAGGATCCGTATGACGGGCGATTTGGCGCAGTGGTTAAGAGGTTTAGCTGCTCCACCCACTGAGTCGAATGGTGGCGGGTTCGATTCCCGCACGGGACAAATCTTTGTGTGACCCACAATTACTTGTTATGGTCTGAGCATTTGTGTATGTGAAATTTCATGTTTCTAAACGACCTACGACACAGTAAGAAAAAACAGTAAGAGGCTGCGATTTAAAAAAAAAATACTCGCGAAGGAATAATCTTGATAGTGATGCACCTTAAAAGAAAAGGCCTTATCATCCGCCGAAGTCTAATGCAGAACAAAAGTCTACCCCAACGATAGCCACGTTGACCGGCTTAACACTGGACGCATCCAGGTTTACTTGATAGTTGGGACAGAAAGGTTCTCGAGTGGCGACCTCGTACCAGAAGACGTAGAGTGGGCAGCCAAAGGTGGATTGATGACCTGATAAAGGTCAAGGTGAAAGAAACGGCCTGGACTTATATATTTTCTTATACCCAATTTACACACTGCTTACTTCCGCGTGAAGTGAGGGAAGGTGAGTCGTATAAACGGGCCACTTACGTTCTACTTCCCTTCCTACGCGATCACTGCCGGGCGCTTCCTTCTTTGGCGGTTTTTTGAGCGGGAGTCAAAAAACTAACAGGCCACGCCCACTCAGTGTGGCCGTCTTAGAAATCTTTTTGGAATTGCAGAAAACAAATATCTAATATATTAGATATCTAATATATACTGTAATTTTTTTTTTTTTAAACGTAGAGCCACACTGGGATTTATTCCTGTATCATGGGTGCGTTTACAAACATGAAAATACACATACACAAATACCCAGACCGGAAAAAATAATTGTGGATCACACAAATATTTGTCCCGTGCGGGAATCGAACCCGCGACAATTAGACACAGTGGGCGAAGCGGGTTAAGCTCTTTACCACTGCGCTAAATCGCTAGTATGAAAATTGCCTTTAGGATATTTTTATGAAACGTCGTCGTTACACACAAAAAAACATAAGTCGAGCGTTTAGCGCTGAGTCGACGCTTATGAACGTTGAAACTCATAGAAAACGCAAGCGCTTTAAGCGCCGACTCGAGCGTTTTTACAATAAACGTTGACTGTACACATACTAGTGTACAGTCAATGCTCAAGGCTTTTGGGGGGACGCTGCAGCAGTAGCAGTGTATAAATCAAGTATTAAGTTCATGAGAAAAGGTGTTCACAAAGTTGTCCGCGTACATCGTCAGCGCCAATTAAGGTAAGTAGGTCAAACGGTTACATATTTAATGAGCAATTAGCCGCTGTTTTAGGTTTAAGGTCAGCTTGGTAACTCATATCAAGGGCAAAGACCCTAGAAAAATTAAAAAGCTATCACGGGTATATTCGCCAAATAGTGGAGGTGTACTGTTTACACCCACTTTTCGCCGACGATTTTAGGTCCTATATAAGACCCCTAACATTATATCGGGCACAATGTTAGACTCCGGACTGATAGTGAAATATTTTCTATAGAAAAATGGCATTTTGTTCAAATCTTGAACCGAGTGCGTACCTCGTGATGGCAACGCATATTATTCGCCAACAAGGCAGTCCACAGATGGACGGACGGACGGACGGATTTGACGGACAATTCAGTGCAGTGGTCAAGAGCTTAAGCCGCTCCGCCCGCTGTGCCTAATAGTCGCGGGTTCAATTGCGGCACGGGACAAATCATTGAGTGATCCACGATTATTTGTTTCGGTCTGGGTATTTGTGTATGTGAACTTTCATGTTAGTAAACGCACCTATATATAATATAAATATAAATCCTAGTGTGGGGCTACGTTTTAAAAAATAAAGAAATAACACACAAACTTATATTAATTAAAAATCACTTTCTAATTATATAGTGTTTTTTTTATAAAAAAAAAAAAAAAAAATAAAGACTTCTTAGATATAATTGCCAGTGATGACTTACGGCACTGCGACATGATCGCTTACGATGGGACTCATAAGAAGGCTCAAAGTCACCCAAAGGGCGGTGGAGAGAGCTAAGCTCGGAGTTACCCTGCGGGATCGAATCAGAAACGAGGAAATCCGCAGTGGGCGAGGCACATTGCTCGGAGAACTGACGGCCGTTGGCGTAGAAAGGTTCTCGAGTGGCGACCACGTACCAGAAGACTTGACGTGGGCAGGCCCCTACAAGATGGACCGGCGACTTGGTGAAGGTCGCGGGTAGAAGTTGAATGCGTACAGCACAAAGCCGGTCGCTGTGGCGGTCTTTAGGGGAGGCCTTTGTCCTGCAGTGGACGTCTTTCGGCTGAAGAAGAAGAAGATATAATGGTAACAGGTTCACCCCCTATACATTGATGACATGGCAAAAAGTTATCACTGTTAACATTCGATCATTTGTATCTAAAACAGTGCAAAGATTCGAATCCCAATGTCTCATTTGGAACATTTTAATCAGCTAAATTCAAGCACAGTTATCCCACCGACCGACATCGCATCGCGTATTCGTTCGTTCAGTAAGACGGCAAGTTTAGTGAATGTAATATCGAGATTCAGTTTCCGATTGGAATGAATTATGAGGAAATTTTGTTTGTTTTGTATGATTAGTACCGTTGTATACTGACTGGTAAATATAAGATCGAGATTCAGAAACAAATAAGCCATTTCTGTACAACTGTTTTTAATCTTATAGTTCTCGTTCATATTTCATATCACGGTATCATATAAGAAAAGAGAGATAATACATTGAAACCTTATACAAGATGTGTTGGATTAAGTAATTGCTTTACAAATTCAATACGAAAACAAATTTTCCAAATTTAAAATTTTTAACCCCTTATGCACTTTTATACCCCAATTAACATTGACAATTGTACGTGTATGTGTGCGAATTGAGAAATACGTTTAAGAAATGCATTAAATCAAGAATAAATTTAGTTTATTATAAAGCTCTAAGGGAGTAACAGCATATTTAAAAAAAAATGTTATATACATTAAAAATAGTTGGAGTCGTCAATTCAGTTATCGATTAAGAACAAACTACTTTCAGGTCTTGCGTTTATTATGTTACGCCTTGCATAAATACACCCAAACAATGTTGCTTTGTCCCAACATATTAAAGCCACTAGTCCTTTAATCAAACAAGTAAAACTCAAACACGAGCTTCACAAAGCTCGTTTTGGTTCACAGAGTACATATTGTTGATTCGAACACGTTTAGGAGGCTAGATTAACGCAAAGAGCTTGAACAAATAGCCTTGGAGCAGTAAATTACGTTGTTATGACACACTTCGTGAACGCACGTCCGATAAAATGTTTGTTCTTTTCATTACCGACGTGCTGTTTGATGCTTTTACAGACGCACAAGGCTCTTTTGGCCCGCGGCCAAAACCGGAACTAACACTGTCATCAAGTGAAATGTCACTCGCAGAATTGCCGTTCGCTATGAAATTTATCCTAGTTCTTTTTTTAATTAGTAACCGTGCGGACCCATAGCAGCGATAGCCTAGTGGCTAGACCGTTGGACTGCAAAGTCAGAGGTCTCGGGTTCAAACTCAGGCACGCCTCTCCAGGCACTTTCTTTCCTTCCTCTGTCTTTTCCAAAGTATGTGCGTATTAAAAATTAACTATCAGTTGCATTAACCTGCATGCCTAAGGTGTGTGAAGTTCGCCAACCCGCACTGGGCCAGCGTGGTGGACTACGGCCTAAAACCCCTCTCACTTTGAGACGCGGCCCGAGCTAAACAGTGGGACAGTTTTGAACAGGGCTACTATTATTATTAATCGTGCGGACCCACCTTTTGATATATCTCGTTGGAAATAGGAAAATCTTACTAAATATTAGCCCTAATTTTACACCGATGCCCCTGTCAATGACATCTATGGGCGAAAAGATCCTTGTCGCACTATACTCTGGTAATAAAGTACCTTGATTAGTGACGGACGATTTAGCGCAGTGGATAAGAGCTTAAGACCCTCCGCCCACTGTGTCTAATAGTCGCGGGCTCGATTCCCGCACGAGACAAATCTTTGTGTGATGCACAATTATTAGTTCCGGTCTGGATATTTGTGTATGTGAATTTTCATGTTAGTAAACGCACCCACGACACAGAAATAAATGTTAGTGTGGGTTTACGTTAAACCAAAAATTACAGAAATAACAGTGCATCGCCTCATTGAGCAAGTTGCGAATAATGTGCGTCGCGATCACGACGTCCTGCGTTCAACTCTCAGGTCAGAAAAAATTTTCCAGTTTTTTCGATAGAAAATTTTCCAGTATCTGCCCGCAGTCTAGCATTGTGCCTATTGCAATGATAATTAGCTTAAGCAAAATAACAGTGTCGGCGATAAGTGGATGTAAACAGTACACCTCTACCAACCGTGCTTGGGGAATTTACCCATATTCCGATGGTCTATCTATATGTCTTGGTGGTGATGATCTTACGGGGTAAGCAGAGAGTACAGAGTTCCAACAGGCTTTTCCTTACATACCTCTCTGGCTTCCTCTACTCTCATAGTTCGTCTCATATACGCTCGCCGGTTACGAAGACTCCTGACTTGTCCTTCAGATAAGACCCGGTCTATTTGGTCATGGTAAGATAGTCTAGGTCTTCCCCGGTACCTACATCCTTCCACTTTCGCATTTTATATCAGTTTAGTCATTCTTTCTTCGGACATTCTTTCTATATGCCCGAACCAACGGAGCATACCCTTTCTCATCTTCACACCGATATTCTCTTTCATGCCTATTTTTTTTTTTTTTTTTTTTTTCTTTAAAAAACGTTGCCCCACACTAGGATTAATTCCTGTGTCGTGGGTGCGTTTACAAACATGAAAATTCACATACACAAATACCCAGACCGGAACAAATAATTGTGGATCACACAAAGATTTGTCCCGTGCGGGAATCGAACCCGCGACTATTAGACACAGACACTATTATTTGCTTTCTTACTACGCTGTTGCGAATACGGTCGGTCAGCTTCACACCGCACATCTTCCGCAGAGCTCGCATTTCCACCGCATTTATCCTACTTTCATTCTCCTTTTTACATACCCAGCTCTCGCTGCCATATAACAGCGTTGGGACAAGCACTCCATTATGTATGGTCAGCTGCGCCTTTCGGCTTAAGTGCCGGCTTCCAAGTAGCTTTCCCATCGCGCCATTCACTCTGTTCCCTGCACTCACTCTTCTCCCTATGTCAGCGGTGTATTTTCCATCCTTACTGAATGCGCATCCAAAATATACAAACTCATTCACTTGCTCCAGCACATCGTTCCCAACCACAATCCTTGCATTCGTTCTGGTTTCTTCCCGTTCAAAAACCATAATTTTGGTTTTCTTCACATCAAATGTAAGCCATTTTTCATGCAGTTGTCTTTCATAACTGTGACTAGTGATTGCAGATCAGTGGCTGTTGGCGGTATCAAAACCGCGTCATCTGCAAATAGTAGATGATTTACCACTAGATCACTCATCATCATTCCAATGGTGATGGTGATTTTTTTTTATTTGATTATACATCGCGTTATAGCTACTGTTTCGATCTTGATTTTCTTTTTGCAGTTGGATTATCAGCTTTAGAAACTAATTATCTAATGTTATAAAGTAAATAACAATTAAACATAACGTTTTGGTCTTAATGTATTTAACACTTTGATTGCTGCTCAAATTGATGTAGTTGTTTGATGAAAGTAATTGTTAGATTTTAATCACGGCCATCTTGAATTACGGTCGTAAACGTTAAATAGTTGTAACAAATTAATTGCCATGACCTAGGTCAAAGACTATTGTTAGGTCTTACACTCTTAAAATGAAGGTCATATTATAATTAATGAGGATAATAAATTTAGATATAGGCAGTACAGAGTGCCGACGTGTGTAAAGAAAGAAATCTGTACTCATTGCCTACCCCGCAAGGGATCTGGGATGATGATCTAGACTACAGAATTCGAATAGATTCCATACCTCTCTAGTCTTTTTTAAGCATGTTTGCATATTACAAAGACTCTTGATTTGTATATCAGATAAAAACTATGTATGTAATCAAGGTATAGTCTAGGTCTTCTACGATATCTACATCCATCCTTTAGACTAAGACTTGACTAGAATGAGCCTTGCTAACAAAAATGGCGCCAAAAAGCGGCCTCAGTTACGCACTGTGAGTGCGTGCTTCCAGTGTTCGATTTTTTTAAATTTGTTCAAAAGTTATAATTTTATGTACCCTATGGTATACAAATTTAAGACAAGTGAATCATCGAAGATCCATCCATTTTTACATTATATACCTGTTGTGTCATTTTTACACCGACTTTTTTTATGTCCCCTCCACCAAACTCTTTATCATCTATACACCGATACTTTCTTTCACACCTACGCGCTTTTACTACGCTGTTGCGAATACGGTCATCCAGCCAAAATATTCATATAGCTAGGCTCGCATTTCAAGCGATTGGACTAATCCAAAACTTGATTTAGTAAATCGGTAAATTGATTAAGTAAGAATCAATTTCTTTCCTTGGGATCCAGATTAATATGTAGGCTCCATAAACACGAAATCGCCCCATCACTCCGAAGCAAATCATCTGAGAGGTCAAAACCGTAACAATTTTTTTTTTGGTACTAAGCCCGCCACTCATTCCCACTATTGTAAGCCAGGATCCACAATAGTCTCCTTAGATGACACCAAGGTTTGAACCTTGGGGTGTCACGGGAAGCACTTTAATTGTCTTAGAAAAACATGAGGAGTAGGAAAAATAAAAATTCCACTTCCCTCCTTTGCAAAGCGGGAGACACAAAAAATAAAATAATTGGCAGATCAGCCATAGAAAAGGAGACTACAACTAGGATAAGCCCAGTTGTAAAGCACCTCGGTAACGAAAAAGTATCGAAAAAATAACCGTTACAACTGAAAAAAATTAAAACAAGGTCCAAACCGTTGGCATAAATACGAAGCGGCACTAAATATTTAATTTTTAATACATCCCAAGGGTACGTTTGTGCCCCGTGAGGTAATAACCACGTACAATGCTATTCCCGATTATTTTATGTATGAACCTTACCGTAGTTGGTAGGCACAATGGAAAATATCCTCGTGTAGACCTGATAATATGCAAAACTCCCTATAAAAATCAAAATTCGTGTTAGGCTAATGCAGTTAGAAGCAATATTTGAGTCGATCGAGCAATGTTTTATTGCAATAGGCTTATCCACTTACCTGAAAACATTGATGTTTGGGGTAGGTAAGTATTAGTGTCCGACCGAACATTCGGCTTAAGCTACTTTCAGCCAAAAATACCACCTGCGGCCAAAACTTCAGCTTAGGCTATAATCGGCCATAGTTTTAGCCGAAGCTGACGGTTTCTAAGAAGCACCGAAATTGATCGATCTATTACAATTAACGACTTACGAATGCGCGAGAGGGAACGCGCGGTAGGCAGGGGTTACATTGCGTTGCGCGGGCCGGTCGCCATTGCCAGTAAATAATCAAAACAGAACAAGTTCGTTAATACAGTCAACATAACTTTTGTTATAATTTAGTCAATCATGAACCAAATTTCTTAGGTTTAATAGCTTCGGCTTCGGCCGAAGGTTTTGGCGATGGCCTAATAATCAGCTTTGGCTTTTGCCAAAACTCGACCTTCGGTCAGACACTAGCAAGTATTACTAGCAAGTGATAGCTGTACCTGCAACGTCGTTCGCGTTATTTTCAGACGCATTATCACACCCTTAAGGTTTTCTTGAGACACAAGGTAGCCTATGTCCTTTTCCTGTATAAAATTTTTTTCCTTGCGAAATTTGATCAGAATCTGTTCAGGGGTTTGAGCGGGAAAAGATAACAGACAAAGAAACAGAGAGCGTTACTTTCGATTTTTTTATATTAGTATGGATATAGTATGCTTGCCTTTGCCATTAATCTAGTGGTTAAGTTCATCACCCATACGAGACAAAAAATTTTTTGGTCTGGATGTTTGTGTACGTGAAATTCATGTTTGTAACAATATTAGCCCTGCTGAGAAACTGTCCCACTAATGGGCTCGGGCCTCCTCTTAAACTGAGAGGGTTTAGGCCATAGTCCACCACGCTGGCCTAGTGCGGGTTGGCGAACTTCACACACCTTCGAGAAACTCTTAGGCATGCAGGTTTCCTCATGATGTTTTCCTTCACCGTTAAAAAAAGTGATAGTTCATTTTTTATACGCACATGTTCTCAAAAGACAGAGCGTGCCTGAGTCTGAACCCGAGACCTCTCACTTTGCAGTCTAACGGTTTAACCACTAGGCTATCACTGTAAAGGCGTTGTAAAGTAAACGCCACACCCCAGTTCTTATGAACCAAGCACCACAACAGGAGGAGTTTCATTCAATCCTATAGTCTGTCGCTGTTTAACTAAAGGTAATAAAATCTATTAAAATCCTACTAATGAAAACCGCTGAATGGATTTGGTGTCTACTAGTTTCTGCTCGCAACTCTACATCCGTTAAATGTTATAAATAGTTGATTAGTTGTTATTTATATTTATTCTCCGAATATTTTATTTACTTCAACTTGTGTAATATTGCAGCTACCACACTTGTCTTTGTGTATGTGTGCGTGTGTGTGTGCGAATAATCTACGCTTTTGGCCGCGGGGCCTTTACAGCTTTACCGGACAAGAGGGCGAACGTGCAACCACTACGCTCGAGCCAGAAGAGCAAGGGGGCAACTAGCTCAATGGTGCCTCAAGGAGGAACGGCCTCGGCTTGGGCAGTCGCTATGGGGATCACACTTGTCTTTACACCACCCTAAGGTAAACTAGCAGAAAATGCCTCAGGCATTAAGTCCGCCTATGTATGCATTGCATGAAGAATTAATAAATAAACAAAAAGAAAACGCTACACTTTTTATGATAACACAAAATATGACATTGGCATGGCTACAAAAGTAATGTATTGTCAACAAGTGGGATATGTGCCAGATGCCATAACTGCGACATTAGGAGGTAGTGGGAGTAATAGCAAACGACCCTTATAAAAGGCTCTTGGCAATATTTGCACTTGATATTATATTTTATAGGCTAAACGGGTGGATGACATTTTGATTTCGGACAAGTTTTATGCTCACCTCTGTGGTGTAGGATTGTGACTCTATTTTTATGGGCTACTAGCAATTTCCCACGGCTTTGAACCCGATCAACAAAAGCAACACCTACCGGTTCTAACTATAGCTTACCCCTTACATACGAAATAAAACTTCAGTGTGTGTGAGTGATGCACGCTGTTGGCCGCGAGTCCTTTACAGCTTCACCGGACTTAAGGGCGAGCGTGCAACCACTATGCTCGAGCCAGAAGGGCAAGGAGCGACATACTCGAGGACGCCTTGAAGAGGCGCCCTCGGTTGGGACAGTCCCTGTGGGGGGACGGGGTGCACTACTAAGTACACCGGTCAACCGCCAGCTATGGGAGGGGATCTACGACTACGTCGTCGTCGCCCGTTTTCTGAGCGGAAAGAATGGATGACAAAGTATCGGGGGGATCGGAGAGAACATGTCGCGGCCGGCGGTAGCGGCAGGGGTCGGGGGGGGGGGGACTTCAGAATCGGTCGAGCCGTTTAGGAGAAGAATAACGAACACACGCTGGTATTTTATACATAAAGATATACCAACTTCAATCAATCTATCTATCTAAATCATCATGCCAGATCCCTTGCGGGGTAGGCAGAGATCACAGACTTCCAACAGGTTCTTCCCTTACATACCTCTCAGGCTTCCTCCACTCTTATAGTTCGTCTCATACACGCTCGCTGCACTAACTTCAAATTGAAGTTAAAACATTCCTGCCTCGTTAGTAGCGAATAATTCGCGTATCGATCACAAGGTTTTGGGTTCAAATCCTAGACTGGAATAATTGTAATTTATCCATCGAAAATTTTCCAGTATCAGTTCGGACTGATAAAACTTAATTATCATTTGCTTTAACGGTGAAGGAAAACATCGTGAGGAAACCTGCATGCCTAAGAGTTTCTCAAAGGTGTGTGAAGTTCGCCAACCCGCACCAGGCCAGAGTGGTGGACTATGGCCTAAACCTTTCAGTTTGAGAGGAGGCCCGTGCCCAATAGTGGGGCAGTTTCTTAACAGGGCTAATATTATTTATTTGTTATAGTTCGGACTGATGGAAAATTTTCTATGGAATAATTTCTGTCTGGTGTTGTGCCTGGTATAATGGCAATAGTCTCGCCTATTAGATGGGACCATCGACGGCGAAAATTAGGTGTACATAGTACATTCCTGCTATCCCGCTTGCCGAATATGACGTGACAGTATATTTTTTCCATCTATCTATATCCTCCAGATCCCATGCGGTATAGGCAGAGAGTACGGAGTATTAGTAGTCATTTTATTAATTCCCAAATATTCATCAAGCGAATTATGCTTCCAAAAGATCGACTTTCCAAGCAGATATCAAGATAGCTCAAGCTCGACCGTTATTTAGCATCAGAGTAAAAATATTCTGTAGTAGACGAGTAAGCGGAAAATCTGCACCGTAAGCTTTCTAAGTAAATTAACCGTGAAATATGTTAAGTCAGGATCCGTGCTTGCGTCCATCAGTTATTATTAGATCAAGAGGGGTATTTATATAAGCCCTGTTAAGAAACTGTCCCACCGTTGGGCAAGGGATCCTCTCAAACTGAGAGGATCCCGTCGGCGAACTTCACACACCTTTGAGAAACTCTGCAGGTTTCCTGACAATATTTTCCATCACCGTTAAAGCAAGTGATAGTTTATTTTCAATACGCAAATGCTTTCGAAAAGACAGAGGTGCGTGCCTGGGTTTAAACCCGCTAAGAACCATTCAGGTTGTCGTATGGTGTCCCATAAGTACCAAAAATTCATCAAAATTGCCCTCATTCTAGAATTTTATATGTAGAGTTAGTAACAGTATATTTTCTTCGGAGTTTAAAAGTTAGTTTTCCATTTCAGAAAGGTCGGTTTTTCATTTCGCTGACGTAATAGGATTTGCTGCGTCCCCTTGCGGTTTCAAGCGGAAATCGATTGCGTCCAATGAAATGTACTTTCAGAAGCCGCCCTGTCGGGGCGGGGAGAATAAAGTAAGTGCCAACGTAGGAAATATTATATTTCTTTATTTAGAAAATATACACCTTAAAGTCCGTAACAAAGTGAATGACAAAACAGATATACAATGCGAAAGTGGAAGGATGCAGGTACTGGGGAAGACCTAGACTATCTTACCATGACCAAATAGACTTTGTCTTATTTGAAGGACAGGTCAAGAGTCTCCGTGACCGGCGAGCGTGTATGAGACGAACTATGAGAGTGGAGGAAGCCGGAGAGGTATGTAAGGAAAGAACCTGTTGGAACTCTGTACTCTCTGCCTACCCCGCAAGGGATCTGGCGTGATGATATAGATAGACAGATAGGAGTGCCTAACCTTAACTTTTCATTTAACTAAAACTCTATTTTCTATGTTAACAATAGTTGCCTTTAAAGTATACTAGCTGTTACGACTTTGTCCGGATTTCATTGGTTTTAATTTTTGTGCGTTTGCCTACCCCGCAAGGGATCTGGCGTGATGATATAGATAGAAAGATTTTTTTTGCGCGGAACCCTAATTCCTTTTCTTAAATAAACGTAGCCTATGTTACTCTTTAGAATATCAGTTATCTGCCAGTGAAAGTCCTGTCAAAATCGGTCAAGCTGTTTTGGAGATTAGCTGGAACAAACAGACACACAAATTGTTTTCTTTGCTATAAGTACCGTATATATTTTCATATAGATTTAGTAAAAAGCTATTATTATTTAGGCGCTCGTAGCGCTGTGCGACCGCGGTGTTCTTACCGATCACCAAGGTTAAGCAGCGTTCGACTCGGTCGGCCTGAGATGGCTGACCGTTTGTGGCATTTCATATTCGTGCTTCTCCGTGCTTCGGAAGGCACGTTAAGCCGTTGGTCCCGGTTACCACTTAATGTGGTAGTCGTTAAGCCGAGTTGGAAGCCTTAAAGGTGGCTTGATAAGTTCCAACAGCAGGTGGCCACAAACCTGCCTCCACCAATCCGCACTGGGTCCGCGTGGTGGAGTATGACCCAATCTCTCTCACCTCGATTTGTGAAGGCCTTTGCCCAGCAGTGGGCAGTATAGGCTGATATTATTTCTTATTATTTATTTATTTGTATATCTATTGACAAAAATTATAAGTTCTGTATATACACATTGTTTTATTACAAAAACTTGTAGTTTGTTTATAGCTTCACAACCCCCCAACTTCGCTTAGATGAGGTTTGAGATATCTTTATTCTCATAAGAATAACAGTTCATTTACATGAGAATACCATAACAATTAATATAGTTATCACCTCTTGTGTTGGTCCGGCGCACAGTTGATAATTACATCATTTACATTGACACACAAATACACTATCAACTACTAGGAACTAAACATCAATTACAGTTTTCAGCACTTATAACAATATACAAGGTGTAACATAATTAACGCGAGACCTGAAAGTAATTTGTTCTTACTCGAAAACTGAATCGATTCCAACTATTTTTAAATTATGTTACGTTTGTTTTTAAATTATCAAAAATTGCTTCTATTCGTTCAATTCGCTGTATTAAACAAAATGTAATCATTATTTATATCAATACAGCTATTTTAAATACATTTCTTTTAGAAACACATCAATATGCACACGAAAGTCAATTATTTATTAAATTTCGTAGTCAATTTGGGTACCAAAGAGCTTTAAAAAATGTTAGAAAACTCATAAAAATTGGAAGTTTGATTTTCGTATTGTACGTAAAGAAATATTCTAATTGGGGTGTCTGAGGTCTTGCGTTATTTATGTTACACCTTGTATGATAATGATAATAAGATCAATTAAACACATAACGTGGAGCGTTACCATTACTACGCGAAATTATGGTTAAATGATACTCCAGCACTCAATGAAAGCAGCATACAGAACAACATTATACGCAGAGCGCATCGCTTTATGATCACGAGGTCCTGAGTCCAATCCTAGGTTGGACAAATGTAGTTTTTCAAACCAAAACTTCCCAGTATAAGTCCGGAGTCTGAAATCGTGCCCGGTATATGGCAATAGGTTCGCTCCTTATTAAAAGTGAGCTAGCATTGTCGACGACCTCAGTAGTCTCGCAACAAGTAGGTCTTAAAATGAACATAGACAAGACGAAGATCATGTCAAACGTCCATGTAGCACCAACTTCTATAAAGGTTGGAAACTCTACACTCGAAGTTGTTGACGATTATATATACCTGGGACAAAGAATCCAATTAGGTCTTTCGGCTGAAGAAGAAGATAGCATTGTCGGCAAAAAGTGAGTGTACTCAGTACACCTCTGCCGCCCCCGCTTGGGGAATATAGGCGCGGTGGTGTTTAGTTCACGAAGTCATAACGTACCACTTTTGGTCATAGCGATAATGGTCCTATCTGAGTATGCATATGTGTTACTTATGTTTCGTAAACACACCCCCAAATATAATTCCTATAATATTTTTCACATAGGAAGGGTAGTGACAGTTCTAATTGCCAAACGAAATTAATATTTAACTCAATGTTGCTAAGGCATAAAACTATAAGTATAGAAACGGGTCATGCCTCTTATTGCCATTGAATAAAGTACATTACATAAAAAATACTATAGTGAGAAGCAACAAAAAATATTTCTACCACATAATTTATTGCGTCAGTTATAGAGTAGGGGTATTTTCACATCCCCATTGTAATCCAATATGGCTGCCAATCGATAGTATCCGAAAGGTCGTTCGTGACAGGTATGTGCGTGATCGATGATTGAAGACGGTACCTCTATGAATTTATGTTCAACATAAAAACCACGAAATATGATTATGACGGAGTTTGACAAGATTTACATTTCATGGGTATAAAAATGTTGTTGTGCGTGTGTGAATGATCTACGCTGTTGGCTACGGGGGCGTACAAGACGGCGAGCGTGCAACTACTACGCTGGAGCCAGAAGGGCAAGGGGGCAACTCAAGGGCGCCTCAAGGAGGAACGGCCTTGGCTTGGGCAGTCGCTATAGGCGAGGGCATATACTAGGTGTCTCGCTGTGGCGCTCTGCACCGGCCGGCGGGTAAAAGATTCTTCGACCTCGCTGGTGAGGTCGGTGTTTGATCCTATGTGCGATATCTGTATCCGAAAGAAGAGATGTTAAGGCATCGGGAGGGTGAAAAACATGCTGCGGATGGCGGTTGCGGCTGATAGGTAGGGAGTTAGGTTCGTAGTCGACGGCGGCTACGATTTGCGGATTCATATCAAGAATAGATATCAACGTTCAACGGAGTAAACTGGATTGAACCGTTTAGAGTCTATCGATGTGAAAGCGAACGGCGGGCCCGAACACCTCACAAGCTTTCGTCATGATGGGGCGTACACAAATTTTGTAAATTGTCACCTTATTCCTTGGGACATTTTACAACGCTTGCAGTTCATCGGGTAAAGAAAAAATGTTACTATTATTTCATGCTAGTATTAAAACAATCTTCCCTTAAAAATTAAGCGTGATCTTTACCTTGCCGAAGTCCTATGCAGGATTATCCACAGGAAAAATATGATTAGTTCCCGAAAGGTGATCCCAAATCTACTCCTACCAATCTGCACGGGGTCCATATAGTTAGATCCTAATTTCTTTAAGAATAGGCAGAATAGGCTGATTTATTTATTATTATTATCATCAGTCTGGTAAAGTGGAATTAAGGAAAGTGGAAGGATGCAGGTACCGGGGAAGACCTAGACTATCTTACCACGACCAAATAGAACAAGTCTTATCTGAAGCACAAGTCAAGATTCTCCGTAACCGGCGAGCGTGTATGAGACGAACTATAAGTGTGGAGGAAGCCAGAGAGGTATGTAAGAAAAGAACTTGTTGGAACTCTGTACTCTCTGCCTACCCCGCAAGGAATCTGGCGTGATGATATAGATAGATAGATCAGTCTGGTATTGTGCTCGGTACAATGGCAAAAGGCTTGAAAATTGGGCGTACAAAGTGCAACTTTGCCACCCCCGCTTGGAGAATATAGGCGTGACAGTGATTATTATTAAAAAATCCAAAATCAGTCCGTAGTCTGGAATTGTACCCCGTACAATGACAATGGGCTCGTCTCCTATTAGATAAGACCTAACATCGTTGGTGAAAAGTGTACTCAGTACACCTTTGCCACCACAACTTGGGGCATATAGGCGTACGATAGCAAGTGGTTCGCCCCCTATTACATACATCTCGGGCATCCCGGTTTGAAAAATATGAGTATACCGGTGTTATTTTTTCTTTTATAGAGAGATTTACCTGGGCAGCTGTTACAGCAGTTGGCAACACGCTGATATCTTCCACCCCACTCCTGGAACTTCTGCTTCCTCTGTCAGAACTCTCGTCTTCGGAGTCCGAAGCATGGAAGGACAGGCTTCCAGTCCCTGGACTCGGATCACTCAACCTCAACTTGAGATAATCACGACGCATTTTGAAAAATATTTACTTATGTCTTTGGTACATCTTTGGGAATGTTACGTTGTTTTTGATTTTTCTTTGTGTACTTTTAAGTCATTGTTTTTAATTTGTGTTTATGCTTTGTGTATAGATTTTATTTATTATTGATATGTAAGTTCATTATATTTTTGGTGCAAATCAGCATGGCTTTGGTTTTCAGAGTGCTAAAAAGGATCAAGAGTATAGGTTTATAAGAACATAAGTAATTGAGTTCGTTTATAATTATTTTTAGATATTCAAGATGTTATCAATCGAGTAAGACTCAAGAAACGGCATTGGTGCGTACCCGGACGAAATCTTTGAGCCTCCTATAATGTCCATTGAACCCAACGTGACAGAGGACTGAGAATCTTATGAAAACCTTATTTCCTCTACGGAACAAAACAACAGGTACATTTATGCAAATGCAAAACTCAAATCACATAATGAACCGTGTCTTATTTGATGGCATGCAAGTCAAGAGTCGCCATAACCGTATAGAGTGCAGAAAGCGAGAGACTGTAAGGAATGAACCTGTTGAAATTACGCTCTGCTTCTCTACGCTGAACTTTCTATCCTGCAAAGAATCTGGCGTGATAATATAGATAGATAAGTCAGTAATTACTTATTATAGAAGTAAAAGTGTCTACAGGTTGTTGTTTTGTATCCTACTAATAATAAGAAAAGACAAAAGTCTTTGACTGATGTGTGTTGCCAGTGAAGACTTACGGCACTGAGACATGGTCGCTTACGATAGGCCTCATAAGAAGGCTCAAGGTCACCCAAAGGGCGATGGAGAGAGCTATGCTCGGAGTTACCCTGCGAGATCGAATCAGAAACGAGGAGATCCGCAGGAGGACCAAAGTCCCAGATATAGCACTCAGAATTGCAAAACTTAAGTGGCAGTAGGTGGGGCGCATTGCTCGTAGAACTGACGGCCGTTGGGGCAGAAAGGTTCTCGAGTGGCGACCATGTACCGGAAGACGTGGCGCGGGCAGACCCCTACAAGATGGAACGATAACTTGGTAAACGTCGCGGGTAGAAGTTGGATGCGTACAGCACAAAGTCGGTCGTTGTGGCGGTCTTTAGGGGAGGCCTTTGTCCTGCAGTGAACGTCTTTCGACTGAAGAAGAAGAAGAATAATATTATAAATGTGAAAGTAACAACATCCAAACATATAACTACACCAATGGTTAGATGTTTGGATGTTTGTATATTTGTTACTCAATTACGCAAAAACGGTTGAATAGATTTAGATGAAATTTGGCACACAGATGGTTTATTACCTAGATTAACACATAGGAGACTTTTTATTCCAGAAAAGTGTAAGGTTTCTGTCTAAAATCAATGCGAACGAAGTCGCGGTCAGAAAATGGTTGTATAATATATCTGTTTAATCATGATATCTTTTGAAATTATTTATATATATCCGAACCACCAGAACATACCCTTTCTTATCTTTACACCAATGTTGGTCAGCTTGACTTCGCATTGACCGAATTTATCCTGCTTTAATTCTCTTTCTTACATACCCAACTCTTATTGCCATATAATAGCATTGGGATAAGCACAAGCACTCCGTTATGTATGATGATAAAGAAACAAAATGGCCAAAACTCAATTCTGTACATCAGTAGCCAGCGCCTACGCGAGTAACCAGAGACCCGGCCACGTTAGGTCTCGGTTACAAGTGCGGATCGACCTCCATTGTCTAGCACTTGTATAACCGGCTTTATTGCGACTATCACGAGTAGACCTATATTTCGTACTAAGCGTGTTTTAACGTAGTTTGAAGTCTAGGCAAATGACTGAAAATTTAGGTTTTCATGATGTAATTAGATATTTTTTAACTGTTTTAATAGTATATGGCAATCACGAAGTCCTGTATTCGAATCGGAAGGAGTGTTATTGGGGTTTAACTATGGTGTTCCATAGTCTTGACAGTTCGGAGTCTGGAAGTTTACCCGATATTATTGGAATAAGTTCACCCAGTTTTATATTGAGATCTAATCTTGTCAGTAAAATGTGGGTATAGACACGGCACGTACATACAATAGGTTCATATCTGCAGCCTTAGCTTGAGAAATAAAGGTGACGGAGTTTGTTTATTTTGACAGCCAAAAGCTTGTAGGTAATAACTAGTATTAGTAAATTATTGCCAAAATCAGAGCTTCGTTTATAAAACAAACCTCGATATTTTAAAATCTCAAGAGTGATATAAATATCTTGGCTACCTACTGTGATACAAAGACACAGTTAAACACCCAGCTTGTACGAGTCGGTATCTCCATTTCTGATAGAGTAGACTGTATCAAGTTCTAAGGCTTCATCAAAAGGTTTAGTACTCACATCCCAACCAGAAACCAATGGAAGGGAGGACTAAAGAAGCAAAGTAAAGAACAGAGGACATGGTATACTGATGGATCCAAAACCAAACATGGGACAGGAGCCGGAATATACACTGAAGGACTTGGTCTATATCAAAGCATGGGTAAGATGACTTCGATATTTCAAGCAGCAACTTATGCAATAACCATGTGTGCAAGACAAATATTAGACACACATACTACTGATCAAAAAATCTATATATGTAGCGACAGTCAGGCTGCCCTTTAAGCTCTCAGCTCCTATGAGCTAAACTCGGCGCTGGCAGTGGAGTGTGCACACCTTCTTAACAGATGCGGAGCGCGCAACACAGTCAGACTTGTCTGGGTCCCTGGGCACTCGGGGGTTGAGGGCAATGAGCGAGCGGATGACTTAGCTAAGAAGGGATCCATGGAAAAATTCATAGGTCCTGAACCATTCATAGGCATACCAGATGGAGCCTATAAAGGTGGACTGTTCCAATACGCTAAGGAACAACACGGAAAGAGTGGGAGGCTAACACAATGCTAAGACACTCCAAGGAATTCACCAACACGTGGAGTGAAAACGATAGTAAGAGAATACTAAGACACAGTTTAACTCAACTAAGGCAACTTATTGGAGCATAAACAGGCCACTATGGCTCAAATGAACATCTACACAAGATGAACCTAGCTAACGACGTGGTATGCAGGAACTTTGGCACAGTAACTGATACCATGAAGCACATTATTTGCAAATGCGATGCTCTGGCGGCTTGGCGAATGAACTTGCTGGGGGTGGCCTATCCATAACCAGGAGAATATCGGCTCTTCCCCCCTGGCGGAATACATAGCCTATTACAGGGAGTATTTGGGACACCAGGTACGTAAGAGCACTAGGGCTAAGGGCAGTACAAAAGATCCTATTGGTTCGAAGTGCGTTTGATGAAAATCAACCCTACAGAATTGCCAAATAAGATAAGAAGATAAGTTCTGAGGCTTGCTAAAAAAAGACCCACCATTTTTAATATGCCAATTCAAACACTATTAAATTCAATTTTCTAAATAAAAAAAACGTGATAGGTACGTCATACTTCAAACAACGTAGTACCGAACACCTAATGATTGAGTACAATCCTATACACAGGATATGATTACATATAAATGGTGCAAGTTGAGTTTGCGTCAACATCAATTAGATCTCGTAAACAGAAATTGAAATGTAAACTGCTATGGATTGAATCTAAACTATGTACCGACCTTTATTCGGTATTACCAGGTAAATACGTAACGCGCCGCGTTACGATAACATCGGGAAATGATCTTTTAGATAAGGGCACTTTGTTTTTTTATTAACCTAATGTGTCTCACTGCTGGGCAAAGGTCTCTTCGTCTTTCTTTCCTCCGCAAAGCCGTCGGAGCCCCATGGTTCGTACGGAATGTCAATCTCCATTCCGATATCGGTCTCGAATCTTGTGGCGCCTTTATTAAAAAGACGTCAACCCGATATTTCGTGAACGCGTCCAATCATAGAAATCCGCTACTCGTAGCCGCCGCCGACTACGAACCTAACTCCCCTCCTATCCATGGTCCGCGGCATGTTCTTACCGACCCTCCCGATAACGTTACTCCCTTCTTTGGATACAGATACCGCACATAGGATCAGACAGTGACCTCGCCGGCGAGGTCGAAGAATCCCTTGCCCGCCGGCTGGTGCAGAGCACCACCGCGAGACACCTAGTATACGCCCTCCTCCATAGCGACTGCCCAAGCCGAGGCCGTTCCTCCTTGAGGCGCCCTTAAGCTAATTGCCCCCTAGCCCTTCTGGCTCGAGCGTAGTGGTTGCATGCTCACCCTCTTGTCCGGTGAAGATGTATTGGCCCCGTGGCCAACAGCGTAGATCATTCACACACACACACAAAATCCATCTTTCCTTCAACTTTTTTATTTAAAAATAACATACACTTTACTTTACATATAATCAAACACTTTACTTTACACATCATCATACACTTTACTTTACATATAAACATACACTAGTGTCCACTACTACTTTGTCGTTCACACACGAGACCTCCTAAGGATCTGTTACCAAAGGCAGACCCCTTTGGTAACAGATTAGTGTTGACTGCGGTAGGCAGAAACCTATTCCGAATTTGGGCAGTAATTAGACTAAGTACCAAAATTAATCGAAATGCGAGCTCTGCGGAAGATGTGCGGAGTCAAGCTGACCGACCGTATCCGTAACAGTGTAGTGAGAAACCGTATAGGTTTAAAATAGTTTTAGTGTAAAGATGAGAAATATACTAGCAATAGGCGATTATTACTATAAACAATCGAATCATTCGATTGTTTCGTTCAATCGAATGACAATCACAATTCTTCGATTGTTGGTAGATTGCTGTTCAGTGCTTAGATCGCGCGCGCATAACGCTAGTAACAAGGAAGCAATCGACAGACGAATCGATTGCATTGATCTATTGTTTTCTTTATAATTAGTGGTCTATCATCATGCCAGATCTCCTGCGGGATAGATTTAGCGACAATAATTACTTTGGATTTATTTTAATTTATCTATAATTCAATCGATATTTTCAACTTCCTTTGCCTAAGCCCTTTACCGACAGACATTACTGATCAACTAAAAGTCATTGCTAACAATCGAAACGTACTCCCCGTATCAAATGTATCCTCGCATTGGCAATGCACCGTGGATTTTCATTCGTTCGTCGATTGTTATTCGATTTTATTTTTGTGTGGTTGAATAAATCGACAATCGAATGTGTGTAACTACAATTATCAAATCATTCGATAGTCTTTTTCGTAACAATCGCCCATTGCTAGATATACTCCGGTAGAATGCCGGAAAAAAATGACAAAACATATATACAATGCGAAAGTGGAAGGATGTAGGTACCGGGGAATTTAGCGGGGCCTAGTTAGCGCAGTGGTTAAGAGCTTAACCATTCGCCTACTGTGTCTAATAGTCACGGGTTCGATTCCCGCACGGGACAAATCTTTGTGTGACCCACAATTATTTGTTTCTGTTACTTGTGTATGTAAATTTTCATGTTTGTAAACGCACCCACGATACATGAATAAATACTAGTGTGGGGCTACGTTTATATAAAAAAAATACCTTGACTATCTTACCGTAACTAAATAGACCGAGTCTTATCTGAAGGGCATGTTAAGTGTCTCCGTAATAGGCAAGCTTGGCGAAACTGGAGACAGCCAGAGAGGGCTGTGAGGAAAGAACCTGTTCGAACTCTATACTCTTTGCCTACCCCGCAACAGATCTGGAGTGATGACATAGACAGACAAATAGACACCAATCGTAATGATAAAGATACAATCTGTATCGTAAATAACGCAAGACCTCAGACACCCCGATTCGATAATTGCTTCCCAAATTTAATACTAAAACCTAATTTCTAAATTAAATGTTTGCACCCCTTTTGTAAGCGTTTTTATACCCTAATTAAGAATGAAACTTGTCTGTGTACGTGTGTGTATTGAAAAATACGTTTTAGAAATGCATTTGAAATCTCCTTATCGCTTTGAATCATGAATAAATTTAGGTTATTACAGCGCACTAAAGAAGTAGCACTATTTTTTGGAAATTAAAAAGTAAGATACACTAAAAATTGTTGGAAACTATTCAGTTATCAACAAACTACTTTCAGGTCTTGCGTTTATTATGTTACAACTTGTATAGAGACCAAAATGACTGCCTTTCGATAAAACGACCTGGGTTTATGAAGGCATAATATAAAGGCATGCTGATTGGCAATTTTGAATTAGTATAAAGGTGAAAACTGCAATTCACAAATATAGCCGCATAGAATCGACGATGTAAAAGATCGGTTAATAGTCTCTAGTAGCATTCAAATTACACTTAAACGATTATTTCTATCTATCTATCTATAATATACAGCGTTCCAACAGGTTCTTTCCATACATACCTCTCTGGCTTCCTCGACTCTCATAGTTCGTCTCATACACGCTCGCCGGTTACGGAGACTCTTGACTTTTCCATCAGATAAGACTCGGTATATTTGGTCGTGGTAAGATAGTCTAGGTCTTCCCCGGTACCTGCATCCTTCCACTTTCACATTGTATATCTGTTTTGTCATTCTTTCCTCTGGCATTCTTTCTATATGCCCGAACCAACGGAGCATGCCCTTTCTCATCTTTACACCGATACTATCTTTCATACCTACTCGCTGTCTTACTACGCTGTTGCTAATGCGGTCGGTCAGCTTCACTCCGCACATCTTCCCCAGAGCTCGCATTTCTACCGCATTTATCCTACTTTTATTCTCCTTCTTACATACCCAGCTCTCGCTACCATATAACAGCGTTGGGACAAGAACTCCGTTATGTATGGCCAGCTGCGCCTTATGGTTTAAGTGCCGGCTCCCGAGTAGCTTTCCCATCGCACCATTCACTCTGTTCCCTGCACTCACTCTTCTCTCTATGTCAGCGGTGTATTTCCCATTCTTACTGAAGGCGCATCCAAGATATACAAACTCATTCACTTGCTCCAGCACATCGTTACCAACCACAATCCTTACATTCGTTCTGGTTTCTTCGATTATTTCATCAAGTTATCTTAACGCGCCGCGATTGGTCATAACTAATAAGGCCCTTATGTACACAAGATGGATTGAGATGAACCGGCCGCTAGCAGGCTACACAGAATGTTATTTGGACATGGAATGTGTACACATCACGACCTTGACCCCAAACGGATGGTCAAAGATGTTTGGAACACCAACAAATTCCAAACCAAAATAAATTTATGGTTAAAACACATTAAAAATAAGATTTTATGCAGCCACGTAATGATGCAATTCAAAACGGCCAATTAAATATTTCAATAGGCCAGTGAGGAGTTCCTTGGTTTGGAGACAATCCTCGATGTAGAATCAGGTCGATAGACCGAGTCTTATCTGAAAGACAAGTCAAGAGTCTCCATAACCGGCGAGCGTGTATGAGACGAACTATGAGAGTGAAGGAAGCCAGAGAGGTATGTAAGGAAAGAACCTGTTGGAACTCTGTACTCTCTGCCTACCCCGCAGGGGATCTGGCGTGATGATATAGACAAATTAAATCAAGTCATGTTTATCATAAAAATGCATTGTCATCGGAACTCAATCAATCAGTAGAAAATCATCGCAACAAATCGGAACTCATTAACCAAAACAAAATAACAAACATTGCAAGTTAAATATTAATAATATTTATGAATTAATCGCGAACTATCAGAATAAAGGTTTTGCCACATAGGCGACGCAGCGCGACGGGAGCGTGACGGTAGCGTGGCTTGAGGAGTTGTACTATAAAAATCTTTTTTTTTTTAAATAAAACTGTCTTCAAAAAGCAAAAAATAAATATTTGAATTCGGTACCGGTTAGTGCAGTCGGTTACTTCGCACCGACTTCAAATATTTATTTATTGCTTTTTGAAGTTGGTTTGTTTTTTTTAAAAAAGATATTAATTTTTCAATTTTAAGTGACAAGTGAATTATTTACTAATATTTATATATCTATAGAAGAACCAAGGTCACCGACATAGCCTATAGGATTAGTAAGCTGAAGTGGCAATGGGCGGGCCACATAGTGCGAAGATCGGACGGGCGTTGGGGCAGAAAGATTCTAGAGTGGAGACCACGTATTAGCAAGCGCAGCGTGGTACGGCCACCTACCAGATGGGCCGACGATCTTGTGAGGATCGCAGGAAGTCGTTGGATGCAGGTGGCATCGGACCGGCTGCGCTGGAGAGCGAATGGGGAGGCCTATGTTCAGCAGTGGAAATATAGGATGAGATGATGATGATATAACTATATTATATTATTTTGCTGAGTTGTACAGCAAGGTACCTACAGGATTGATATAAAAACGGAATCTATACATTCGTGCTGTTCCATCATCAAAACCGATTCATAATTGGCGGAATGAACGCGTAACACACATACAAAAAAACATACAGTCGAATTGAGAACTTCCTCCTTTTTAGAAGTCTGTTAAAAAATGTACGGTACACCACAGCGCTGCCCCAACCGAACGTAGCCGAGCTCTCCGGTCACGCTCCCATCACGCTACGTCGTCTATTTGAACAAGTCTTAAGGTTATCGGATTACAGTGTTTTAGCAACCAACATTTTGAAATAGAATTCGGTTGTGGTATCTCCATTTTCAAGTTTCTCCGAACTTCACGAGGCCCGTTAAGCTGTTGGTCCTGGTAGCCTCTTCATGAGGTATTCGTTATATCCAAGTTTTCCAACTTTGACTTAACAAATTTACAGGGCCTTTAGGCGTCTCCATAACTTCCAACTATTTACTCATAGGTCCTGGTTATTGTTTTATGTGATAGTCGTTAAGTCGAAGTTTGAAGCCTTATGGAGGGCTTGATAAGTGCCAATAGTAGGTGCCCACATATTTGCCTGACAACTAATCCGCACTGGTTGCGCGTAGTGGAATATGACCTATTCGCTCTCCCCTAGATTTATGGGAGAAGGCTTTCACTCAACAGTAAGACAGTATAGGTTGATTTATATCAATATCCATGACTACGCTCTTTTAAAGACAAAAGAAAATATCATCGTTTTATTCCTTATCATCAAACGGCAGTTTAGAAAGAAAACACAAAAGAAACATACAAAAGGTACAAGAACTTATTTTTAAAAGTATGACTGACAGACAATACAATTTCACGTCTATGTGTCCTTCAACGTCGCTGTTAAAAAACACGTAATGTGTGTTGCATTTTATGGGTTTAACTTCCTATATTCTGACGTTGGAATTCCACATTCTATTCTTTTAGTGGATGCACTAAAATTCCTAGCTGTTGCAAAGTTCACAACAAAAGTTATACTAATTTTATCGTACCGTATCGTATCGGATCGTATAAAACTAGAATTACGTGAGCTAAGAGACGAATATTCTTTTTAATTTTTATCTCCTTATGTTTTTTTACTGAAAAAGATACAACAGAATCATTACTTTTAATTGAACCTTGCAAAGTAAGTTTACCTCTTACAGTTTAGAAATATTGTCTTGATAGTCAAATAAGCACTAATAAGATTAATGTTACTTAAAGGATTTTTCCACTAATCCGGTCGTCGTATCGATAGAGGCCTATTTCCGCTGAAAAACAAGATGAGCGAGCGTGTATGAGACGAACTATGAGAGGCGAGGAAGCCAGAGAGGTATGTAAGGAAAGAACCTGTTGGAACTCTGTACTCTCTGCCTACCCCGCAAGGGATCTGGTGTGATGTTATAGGTAAAAAAACAAGATAATGTGACGTTTGATTTTCTTAGTACCAAGCGTTCAAATATAGTAATCGCCAAATTTCATGATATGCAATATTGATGCCCAGGCAAGCGATATTAAAAATCAAAACCTGGAATAACCACGGGGGCAACTAGTTCTGAACTACATCGTAAAACATATACACGAACTATTGGGAACTCCATTTATCGAGTGGTTTGGTCGACCAATATATCATGAGCTAGATTAGATTTGTCAGTCGAATTGTAATGGTTGCATTACTGCTTGCCTTGGCGGGGGCTGGGATGGTGATAAATAGAATCGCAAATATGTGATAAATTGAGAATCTAGACCTTGTTCTTTGAATCAGCCTTGATGTTAACTAGTTTGGGGAACAGTTGATGTTCTACTTTGGCGTGTTGTTTTGTCTGACTTTTGTGGATGTTAGCGTGATTATACATAAAATATTTATGATTAATATGCTTGTATATGGGTATTATCGTATGAATATATTGTAATGTTAAAGTTGTTGGTTTTAAAAAATTAAAAAATAGTCTTCCAAACTATACATTCTATGACGTTTTTTAACATTATAAAAGATAACATTTTCATGCCTATACAGACGGGGGTGGTAGAGATATATTGTGTACAGCCAGATATTGCCGTTGGTGTTAGGGGCGAGCGTAATAAATTAATTCCGGGGTCTAAAATAGCGTCAAGTGTAATAACAAAAAACTCCAATAATTTTTTTCCGACCCAGGATTCGAGCCAATGACCTCAAGATCGCCAACCACACCTTAAATTAAAGTCTGCCTGAAATTGCAGATTGATGAAATTTTTTTTCAGTTTCTTACTAAATCAGAAAATATGCAAATATTAAGAAAGTAATAAAGCACCATATTTAAACGCATAGGTCATACCTAAAGAAGGATACATCAGACTTATAATCCATCTTGTCCAAATTCCGAGGGGTGTAACCATTATAGATGAAAGGATGAAGAAAAATAGCTACCAATCTACCCTCCTCAACAGGATACGCAATCTAAATTTCAACAGCGAATTTTTACGCAGATTCGTCTTTTGATATGTAAATCTCAGGTCGTTATCCTAGAGAACAAAATTGTTCAGACTCTATGAATGAAATAGAGTTAGTCTATCTATGGCATCACGCCAGATACCTTGCAGGGTAGGCAGAGAGTACAGAGTTTTAACAGGTTCTTTCCTTACATATCTGTCTGGCTTCCTCCACTCTCATAGTTCGTCTCTTACACGCTCGCCGGTAACGCAGACTCTTGACTTGATCTTCAGATAATACTCTGTCTATTTGGCCATGGTAAGATAGTCTAGATCTTCACCGGTACCTACACCCTTCCACTTTCGCAATGTACCTACATTCTTCCACTTTCGCATTGTATATCTGTTTTGTCATTTTCTTTCGACTTTCTTTCTATATGCCTAAATGAACGGAGAATACCCTTCCTTACCTTTACACCGATGCAATCTTTCATACTTACACGCTTTATTATTACGCTGTTATGAATACGGTCGGTCAGCTTGACTCCTCACATCTTCCGCAGAGCTCGCAATTTGACCATATTTATTTGCTTTTCATTCTCCTTTTACATACCTAGCTCTCTCTGCCATATAACAGCGTTGGACCAAACACGTTATATATGGCCAGCTGCGTCTTTTGTCTTAAGTGCCTGCTTCCAAGTAGCTTTCGCACCATTCACTCTATTCCCTGCACTCACTCTTCTCTCTATATCAGCGGTGTATTTCCCATCCTTACTGAAGGCGCATCCAAGATATACAAACTCACTCACTTGGCCCAGCACATCGTTACCAATAACTGTATTGTTACTTAACAGTGAAATGAATACCCCTCCTACAAAACAGAAAAAGTAATTCGTTATACTGTGCCTTCTAATAAGTAAAGCAATACCCCAAACCTAGGTCGTTCCCTCTTTAGGGAGTAATCTCCTTTTCCTTTCCAGCAGAAGCCCAATTTTAGCATTCACGCCCTTTTATCTGGTGAAACTGTAAAGGCCCCCAAGCAAAACAACATACGTACTCATTCACAAACACACACAAAAGAGAGACATTTATATTATTTACCGTAACCTTTGACATTTCAGCGGAAAGGACGGTTATATTTTGTTAATCTCGTTTCACGTATTTTCTTTCACGATGTTCTGATGAAAAGCGAATTCTCGGAAAATATGCGGAATGTCCATGTATCATAAGCCCTCGTGCACATGAACGCTTTCACAACGGAAGGTGCTGCAGCGCTGTGTAGCGCTTTCGAAAACTTGTACTGTTAGCCATTTGTACCAATCCAGTGCTTTACTATAATGTGCGTTGAAAAAGTGCTCATGCGAGGACAAAGGCCATTTTGAAGATAAAAGTATATCTTTAAGATACTTTGCGAATATAAAATACATTTATAAAATAAACATCGATTCGTCTACATTTCGCAAGCGGGGCTAGTGCAGGTGTTCTATGTACACCCCCATTTCGCTGACGATGTTAGGATCTTAAATATACGGGTTGTTGAGTTCATTTTAATATCGCAAAGCTTAACATAGCTAAATATTGCGGTAAAAACGCGTCCACTAATCGTAAAAATTATAGGTCGACTATTAATATATTTGGAGTCATAAACAAATTCAAATATAGCAACAATTATAATTAATAGCCTACTGTGAACGCAACGTCAAGAAAAAACTAAGACAAATCCCTAATTCTGAAAAATTGTAAACAGTAAAAGAACTTAGGTATTCCGTATTTGCCTAAAACACTTGATTATGTTGGATTAAGATCTGTATTCCTTCTGCCTTAAGACCCATAATATACCAACTGAAAGAGTATCAGTATTTTTCAGTAGACGTGGCATAAATTGATTTTCTTATAATCATACAACCACAGTTATATAACAAAACATATAAATAATATGATCAGTAAACACTACATCACACGCACATATTTTACAATGTTTACATAATATAATCGTATCAACTCAATCTGTACCGGACATTTTTTTTTTCAGGAAGAACAAATCGTTGCGTACATAACGCCGCCCGCCCAACGCTCGGTGGCGAAAATTTTGCCAACGAGTACACGCAGTATTTAGTACTACGCTACCGCCATGCCGATATGCACCGTAAAATAACGTATAAAACACTATATTTGTAACATTATTTTGTAAATTTCAGTCAATTACATACACAATATTCACTGGCCGTTTCAATCACTAATAACTCTCTATTCGAATATCGAAAAGGTATTTTTAATTTTTTTTCAGTGGAAAAGCGCGAGCTTGCGTTTCGGGAGAGCGTAGCGACGCCCACCGACGACAGTGGCGCCGCACGCGGCACTGACGCGAAAACAACTGGCTTCGGGCAACAGGAACGTTCCATATTGACCAACAAATTTACGATTTCGGTGTAATGCGACTTTATTTTCATAACAATACAGCTCATTTTCTTCCAATTTAATGGTAATTATACTTGTTTTATATAGGATGTCCCTTTTGTTCAAAGCGCTCTTGTTCCGCCCATTTGAGTGTGTTCCGTTTCGGAGGTATATAATCGTTATATTAATTTGTATAGTTCAAATTGTGAGGATGTTTGTTAGTTGCTGGCAATCAGTTGTAGACCGTTGGCTTCTTATTTTGCTGGCGATAAACGCGTAGGAGAGGTCATCCACCGTTTGCGGATAACCTTTGGCTAATTCGTAGAGTTAATCTGTTTAACCAGTATTATACTGCTTCTTTTCAGTTCGAATAATAAGTATATAGTTAATTAATATAGTTAGGGAAATTTCCACTGGGCAGGTTAAGGCATATTTTTAACGAGAATCGTTTTATAGATTTAATAATCAAACTGCATAGCATGACATAGCTCGCAGACTCAGTAAGCTAAAGTGGCAATGGGCTGGTCACATCTGCAGAAGGACCGACGGCCGATGGAGCAAGCGTGTCCTAGAGTGGAGACCGCGACTTGGTAAGCGTAAGGTAGGACGGCCCCCAGCTAGATGGACCGACGACCTCAAAAAGGTCGCTGGGACAGACTGGATGCGGAAGGCGGAGGACCGTGTGCAATGGCGCGTGTTAGGAGAGGCCTATGTCCAGCAGTGGACTACGATAGGCTGATTGATTGATTGAATCAAACTGCCGTTTTTCAAACACTAAGGATTTTCATTAATTTCCTATGAACTTACATCAACCTACTTTGTTCTACTATACACTACAACTAATAATATAGACAGAAAAACGTACACCATTTTTTAAAAAAGTAAATGTGGATTACTTGCCTTTCTTTTCTACAGGAATGGCCTTCCAAAGTGGTGGTAAAGTCTGTCTTGGCGATTAATAAATACTTGTTTACATAACCGTAGAAAACTATTCCGATTCAGCGTCCCCAGCACATATGCAAGGAACTTGCACCTGTACTTAACGTGATTATAAATTTGGATAATCTAAAAACCATTTGAGAGAGCTAAAATAAATGTATAGACTGGTCCAACATACATAACATGTAACATATTTGAATAATACGAATGTATTCTGGACACTCAAGTGATTTTCCCCTGGGTGATAATTGAAAACTTATTAGTCCCTCTTGATCATCTACGTGATTAAAGTGAAATAAAACAATTTTATATATGAAAACATATTATGCATACTAAATAGGGTACAATGACATCGATATTCCTATGCTATAATAAACTTATCATATACGATTGGCAGTATTATAAAAATCATTATGATACATAAGGTACTTTGGAAAACTTACACGCAATAGGGGGAAGCTTAATGCTATGTGTGTTGTTCGATATTAAACGATTTTTATTTCTTTCACCGTTTTTTACGATATGAAAGTAGGACTGGTGCTATTTTAGAAAGAATCAATCGAAGAATCAATGGATCGCACAGCATTTATTATCGTTATATTATATTCCTTATATCGTTGCATACCTAGCTAATAAGAGGTATCTTTCTATCTATATCGTCAGGCCAGATCCCTTGCAGGGTAGGCAGAGAGTACATAGTTCCAAAAGTTTCTTTACTTACAGACCTCTTTGGCTTCCTCCACTCTCATAGTTCGTCTCATACTCGCTCGCCGGTTACGGAGACTCTTAACTTGCCCTTCAGATGAGACACGCTCTATTCGGTCATGGTAAGTTAGTGTAGGCCTTCCCCGATACCTACGTCCTTCTACTTTCGTATTGTATATCTGTTTCGTCATTCATTCTTCCGACATTCCTACTACCGAACCAACAGAGCATACCCTAATTAAAGTTACTCTACCGTATAAAACGTGTTATGCAGAGTTATTGGTACTAAATTAATAACCTATTAAGGCAACTCCTGTACATCGTGACAAATAAGTTGTCCTGAGTTTATCACAATTTCACGAAAACAGAATAGTAGGTCCAAACATTTTCTCAAGTGCAAAAAAAAGTTTACTACTGAATAGCTGTTTTCGGTAAAATAAAATAAATCCCAGAACAAACGTTGTTTTTGGTGGTGTATAGAAGTTGCCCTCAGAATATTATTAACTAGTGGTCGCCTATAGGTCAATATTCGACCGACTCTTTCATCGTTTGCTGGTTATGTTTGACATTCAGTAAGACTATAGATAAATAATATTAAAGACAAACAATATTAATCTATTCTCAATTTGACGTGTATTGTGTCAAATACGTGGTAGTGTGTGTAATGTTTTTTTTTATCGATTTAATGTATTTTTTATGCATAATTAAAAAAAAATATTAGCATTCTGCACTCCTTCTCTATATAAACTACAAGTGTGGGAAATTTCATACTCCTCCGTCCACGCAATTTTCGTAAAAAGGTGTACAAAGTTTTTGCTTCACGTATTTATATATAGATTAACTACTAACAGCCCTGTATACGGGTTAAAATCATACTTTGAACACTTAAACAGGTTCTGTAGTCTCGAGAAATTCATGGAATATGTAACCTAATTATTCTACACAATTCAAAGAGCGCTTTGTTTATTTTTAGCCTATATTTTTATTAATATTTATAGGACAGTCATATCATAAAAATTCGATGAAACACGTTGAATTAACGAATAGCGTACCACGTGCTAGGTATGTAGATAGTTTTGTGTGCTCTCCTCGTTCCATGGGCATATCATCAGACACATGGGGCAATAAGATACGATTTATATCAGTCTATAAATATATGACAATAGCCCTGTTAAGAAACTGTCCCACCGTTTGGCACGGGCCTCCTCTCAAGCTGAGAGGGTTTAGGCTATAGTCCACCACGCTGGCGCAGTGCGGGTTGGCGAACTTTACACACCATCAAGAAACTATTAGGCATACAGATTTCCTCACGATGTTTTCCTTTACCGTTAAAGCAAGTGATAGTTAATTTTTAAAACGCACATGCTTTCGAAAAGACAGATATGCGCGCCTGGGTTCGAACTTGGGACCTGTGACTTTGTAGTCAAATGGTCTTACCACTAGGCGATCAGTGCTTATCTATATATAATCTTACTAATATAATAAATCTGAAAGTTTGTATGTTTGTTACTCGATTACGCAAAAAACTACTGAATGGATTTGGCTAAAATTTGGTACACAGAAAGTTTATTACCCGTATTAAAATATATAATTTTTTATCCAGAAAAAATTGAAGTTTCCTGTCTAAATTTAACACGGGCGGAATCGCGGGCAGAAACCAGATTTTCATTAAACAAAACCTTGAATATCTTGACTTCGTATTCATTATCACTAGTTTAGCTACTCCAGTAAATTACGAATTAAAATAAAACAACAGTCTGTATAATGCTATATTCTTTTAATATTAGGATTTCATTTTCACATAAAAAAGAGACCGATGTCATTCATATGTCAAAATGCGTTGCATAATATGAAACCAGTCTGTCTTCACCTTAGTGGTAGAGCTCTGGTAGAGCTGCTTACTTTTCCCGTCAGGTGGAATATTTCATAAAGTAACCCCCCACCTTTCGGTGGGGTACAAAAGGCCCGAGCACATTATCCCTTTATAAATAACTCCGGTCGACCCACTTCTCACCTGTCATAATGTATTATTAATTTATTGATGTCTACGGTAAATATGAATATTCATATTGAATATGCGAAGGATGTGCGTTGTAAAATGTATTTGTGGATTATTTTAATATATAATATCAGCCTATACTGCCCACTGCTGGACAAAGGCCTTCTCTCATAAATCGAGGTGAGAGAGATTAGGTCATACTCCACCACGCGGACCCAGTGCGGATTGGTGGAGGCAGGTTTGTGGCCACCTGCTGTTGGAACTTGAAGGAAGAGACGGCTTGATGCCTTTAAGGCTTCCAACTTCGCTTAACAACTACCACATTAAGTGGTAGCCGGGACCAACGGCTTAACATGCCTTCCGAAGCACGGAGACGCTCGAATATGAAAATGTCACAAACGGTCACCCATCTCGGGCCGACCGAGTCGAACGCTGCTTAACCTTGGTAATCGGTAAGAACACCGCGGTCGTACAGCGCTACGAACGGGTGGATTATTTTACTGGTATTTAACTCCTAATTTTACGATGAATCACTTCCTTCCAGGATTAATGGTCATAATTGTTATATTTTTTTATTAAAGCTTTAAAGTCATTATGGTATTAAAAAGCAGCCTAGATAGCCTAGTCGCTAGACCGTTGGACTGCAAAGCCGGGGGTCTTGGGTTCAAACCCAGGCACGCACCTGTCTTTTCGAAAGCATGTGCGTATAAAAAATTAACTATCACTTGCTTTAACGGTGAAGGAAAACATCGTGAGGAAGCCTGCATACCTGAGAGTTTTTCGAAGGTGTGAAAAATTCGCCAACTCGCACTGGGCCAGCGTGGTGGACTATAGCCTAAGCCCTCTCAGTTTGAGCGGAGGCCCGTGCCCAACGGTGGGAGAGTTTCTTAACAAGGCTAATATTATAGATATATTAAATAAATTAAACATATTTTAGGATTGTCTAGTTTGTATGTGTATATTACGTATTCAAAAATACACACTTTACTTATATTTAGCAGAAGTTCTTAACTAGTTCCCTTATTGTTAAAGGGAGTAATTTAAAAAACGAACTTCTTCCTTAGCTTACTTTCCAAACACTGTAACAATTACACCTTTCGACTATCGATCTTCAGTTTATTATAAACCAGAAATGATTAAAACTGGCTTTTAGTTTGTTTACTTTTGAAAATGTCGCTTTAACAATTGTACCTTTTATTGTTGATGTATTTTACCAGCCAATTCCAGAATTATATGCCAACAAACAAACTGTTGCCTGCTCCATAACAGACCAAAGTCCCTTTCCACCCACATTTCCATATGTTTTGAACACCGATAAAGTCTATAAATTACCTTTATATGGGTCGTTACGTTCTAATTTTACCGCAAGCACTACTCAAAGCGGTCGTTATACATTTTGAAATATGAAGAATTTACGGTGTCCTACCCCCGTGCTTCCTTACAGAGACGTAAACGTCGAAAAGTTTTGACAGTAACAAATCATCGGCGTAATTAATAACAAACGAAAATAAACCGGCTTGCTTTATCATTTCGCCGGCATTTCGTATTTACGCGGCAGCGGGAGGGTTACGTAAGCTCGTTGCAGACGAAATGCAATTTCGTTTTGTGAATCTTTATTTTTAACCGACTTCAAAAAGGAGGAGGTTCTATGTTCGGTTGTATGTATGCTTTTTTTTATGTATGTTCAGCGATATTTCCGTCAATTGTGGACCGATTTTGATATTTTTTTTTGCATTGGGTTCAGTATATCTCCAAGGTGGTCCCATATTAATTTTATTGACATTGGACCCTGGACTTAGAAGATACACCAGGGAACTCCTTGTCTAATAGTCGCGGGTTCGATTCCCACACGGGACAAATCTTTGTGTGATCCACAATTATTTGTTCCGGTCTGGGTATTTGTGTACGTGAATTTTCATGTTTGTAAACGTACCCACGACACAGGAATTAATCCTAGTGTGGGGCTTCGTTTTTTTAAGAAAAAAAAAAAAAAAAAAAAAAAAAAAACGACAAACAATAGGCATGTGTAAATTGCGATATTATGGGTATTACGTCAATCCTATAGGTACCCTACTATAGAATTCACTGGTCACTTAAAATTGTAAAAAAAAAAAAATTTTATAAAAAAAGGTAAACCCACTTCAAAAAGCAAAAAAATTAATATTTGATGTCGGTGCCAAGTAACCGACTGCACCAACCAGCACCGACTTCAAATATTTATTTTTTTGCTTTTTGAAGTCGGTTTACCTTTTCTTATAATTTATTACTAAAAGTGTGGCCCTACACTAGGCATTATTCCTGTGTCGATGGTTGGTTTATAAACATCAAAATCATACACAAACACCTAGAAATATAAGGATCTGGCGTGATGATATAGATAAAGAGACAAACACCAAAAGAAACATTATGTTTGGGCTCTTAGATCTTATTTTGTAGTATGCTCCGTTGCTTTAGGCATATAGAAAGTATATCCAGAGAAATAATCTTAAAACAGATATACATACAATGCAAAAGTGGAAGGATGAAGGTACCGAGGAAGACCTAGACTATCTTACTATGACCAAATAGACCGTATCTTCTCTTAAGGGCAAGTCAAGAGTCTCCGTAACCGGCGAGCGGGTATGAGATGAAATATGAGAGTTGAGGAAGCGAGAAACCTCTATGATGAAAGAACCTGTTGGAACTCTGTACTCTCTCCCTACCCCGTAAGGGATCTGGCGTGATGATATAGATATAGATAGATTGCTCTAATTAGCTAGGTATGCAACGATATCGTTAACGATGCGACTATAACGATAGACCACTGTCTACCTACTTTAACACTTCCAAGGTCTGATGGTGTAGACGGAAAGTGGCTATAAAAACTTCTCAGTTAAGGAACAAACTTTATACACTTACATAAATACTTCAACCAAAATAATGAACGTTTCGTTAAATAAGTGAAATACGACGAAAGGTAGCTTTAATAAATTAAAAATACTAATAAATGCAAAGAAAATTTTACAATTTACGACTGCTGGTTTCAATCCGATAGAATTTTGGCGCCGAATCGTTTGAAAATGCAAACATTCGCGGGAAAACAAGTACATTCATTACGAAATTTTATTTTTATGACTGCAAAGCGAAAAAAAAACTTCTGACGTTCTATTTATGAACTTTATTTTTTTCTAACGAGACTGAAATTTAGTCTTATGTCTGACTTCAACTATTCGATACTAATATTATAAAGAAAAAATATTTGTTACTTTGGTATCGATAAACTCTTAAACTATTTTACCGATTTTAATCATTATTTCACGACAAGAAAGCTACATTCTCCAGAAGTAACATAGGTTTTATACATGTTTTATAGTAATTCGGAAATAATAGGATAATAAAATATTACAAACTGAAGGCGTTAGTTGTAATTTATTAGGGTAGTGTTAGTCGATTCTTGATTAATTTTTGAATGGGGGTTTACTCTCATAGTGATGTTCCGACAATTCGTCTGTATGTATGGACGTTCCTTCTTTACGGACGTTCACAGATATTTCCGTCAATTGTGGACCGATTTTGATGTTTTTGCATTGGGTTAAGTATAGCTCCATGGTGTTCCCATTTTAATTTCATCGGCATTGACCTTAAAATTTAAAGATACACCATGGAATTCTTTAACGGCAAACAGCACGAATATATAGATTCCATTGTTATTATTTTATTTTATTTATTTGTAGGAAGATCAACAGCACATATATATAAAATAAATTCTATATCTGCGAATTCACGTCGTTTAGTTAAAGGGAGGAGATAACGTCAATATTTAATTAATTTCTTTTGTATATTTTCAATACGAGAAATATATACCTTGTACCTTGAATTCCATATTTCAGAGGCATATCTAATATACTGTGTACAAGAGTACAATATAGTATTTTAAAAGACTTAGCCTCCTTAAAATCCCTGGAAATACGCATTCTAAATCCCAAAGCTTGAGAAGCCTTGGTAATTATATTATCTATATGATCATCGAAGAACAATTTTGAATCTTGACACGACCCTAAATCACGTACCTTCAGACATCTAATAAGCATCTGATTTTTAAAGAGTAATCATAATGAATTATACTATGTTAATGACTATATGTTATGACTAAACATTTGGCAGGATTAAGATCAAATTGGTTTGCGCAATACTCATCAAGGCCCTCCAAATACATTATATCAATGTATTATCAAATTTATTATATCAATCCTGTAGGTACCTTATTGTGGAACTAAGCAGAATAATATAATATAGATGTATAAATATTAAAAATTAAATCACTCATCACTTAAAAATAAATATTTCAAGTCGGTGCCAAGCACCTGCACTAACCGGCGCCTATTTAAAATATTTATTTTTTGCTTTTTGAAGTCGGTTTCCCTTTTATAAAAAAGTTATTTTTTTATATTGTGGCTCTTGCCCATATCGGAAGGTATAAATCGTACAGCAAATCGTATCCAAATCAGCTTGTTCATGTGCATTTAGTGTTAGCCATTTCTAGATCGATTTCCGTCAAATGTCCGTTCCTTGATAGCTCCTAATGCAAAGTGTGTTTCTGTTCAACGTTCCGCTATTTTAGTTGTTAATGGTGCATTGTTGGAATAATAATAAATCCTACGCGAATTTGTGGAATGCAGTTTATGTTTGAAACATAATTTGTTTACGTTTGTGTCAATTAAAATTATAAGAAAAGTATATTGCATCAGTAATTTTATTAGCACTCGTATCTTCACTCTCATTAGTAATTCGAATTAGTTTTCATAGTAAGTGTTTATATAAATAAATGTATTAATACTTTAGTCTATTTATATAAACGAAATCAATCTGATAGATGTTCCATTTTCACATCATTCCAGAGGTCCCTGTTTTTTTTTTGCTATCCTATTGTGTATAGTAGGAACATGGAACTGAATTGCAAAGCGAAAGGGTGGTCGTCTCTAACAAATCTGACGACGCACGGTGCTAGATGAAGAGAAGAAGATCGGCAAGTCTTGGTGCGTTATCTAGCGAGAAGCGAAAGCACGATCGGGATGACGAGTTACTGTAGACATAACGTACATACGTATCCTATTGAGTGAAATGTCAATGTGAAAGAATACAACATTCTCAATTCATAAATATCGATATAGTACCATATGAAGATGTGCGGAGTGAAGCTGACCGACTGTATCCGCAACAGCGTAGTAAGAAAGCGAGTATCGGTGTAAAGATGAGAAAGGGTATGCTCCGTTGGTTTTGGGCATATAAAAAGAATGTCAGAAGAAAGAATGACAAAACAGATATACAATTCGAAAGTGGAAGGATATAGGTACCGGGGAAGACCTAGACCATCTTAACACAATCAAATAGACGAAGTTTTATCTGAAGGACAAGTCAAGAGTCTCCGTAACCGGCGAGCGTGTATGAGACGAACTATGAGAGTGGAGGGAAGCCAGAGAGGTATAGGTAACAGTATGTAAGGCACTCTGCACTCTCTGCCTACCCCGCAAGGGATCTGGCGTGTTGATATGAAATATGGCACATAACAGAAAAACAATTTTACCATATTTTAGAGTTTAATACTACTAGCGCTATCTAGCAGTCTTGAAATTGATGACGGTTTTTGAAACCTTTTACTTGTAGGTTATATTTTGTATACAACAGTTATGACCTAATTTTCCTTCACACCCAACCAGATGTGGGCCCAAACAAAACATAAAAAGACACCATGAAACCGTCCCATGGATTCCTCGCACCTTCAAACAAACCAGACAGTAATAACAAGCAATCGTTAAACTTTTAGTTATACTTAACCCGCGGTGCGTTCATGACCCAAAAATGTTGGCACTCACTCAAGCGTTCACGGTGTATTAAAGATTGCAGTGTTTGTGATATGAGAAGTTATTGCGTTTTGATTGTGGATATGGTTTTCTTCCGGTTATAGGAATCATTAGATACTTCCCTCCCTTACCTCCTTTCGGATACAAATAATACACCCAGGATCAGACACCTACCTCGCTGGCTGGGTCGAAGAATCCCTTGTCCGCCGGTTGATGCAGAGTACCACCGCGAGACAACTAGTATATACTCTTCCCTATAGCCACAGCCCATGCCAAAGTCATTCTTTTCGTGAGGCTACCTTGAGCTCATAGCTGCCCTCTTATCCTTCAGGCTGGAGCGTTGTTGTTGAAAGTCCTGTTGTCTGTTAAAGCTATAAAAATGCGCGCCCAGTATAGCATATACATTCAGACATACATGTTTGGTGTTTTCGGTCTATATGTTTGTCCAGGCTGACCTCCAGAACGGTTCAACTATTTTCAATTGAACTTTTACAGGAAAGTGAACGACTATTTAGAGATCAGTTAAGGCTATTTTTGTCTCGAAGAAGTAAGAAATTTCACAAATATTTATTGTAAAAAATAATTAGTACCGCTCTCCTAATTTCCAGTAACTACAAAAAAAATCTCTATACAAATGAGCTGTTCAAAATATTAACCTTTTAAATAATAAATTCGTCCTAATTTACGATAATCACTGACATCGGGAAGTACAATACCCATCCTGTTCCAGCAAAACGTGCCTCCAATTTAATCTCCAGGCTTATCATCGTTGAAATGATCACTTCCGACGTGAAATAATTAAGATCCACGTATCACAATACGTTGAACACTGCGGAAGAACCAATTCGTACAAAGACTTGAAAGCTGGTAAAAGCAACCGACTTATATATATATTACTGGCATCGTGATTTTCTTTCCTCCTTCATCGCTATCTTCATCTTGAGCTATGAGAGTAGAAAAATCCAGAAAGGTCTCAAAGGAAAAACCATACTCTCTGTACTCTAAAATTCCGTACTCTCTGCCTGTCCCGCAAGGTATCTGGCGTGATGATATAGATAGATAGACGAATTTCATAAACCTGAACCTAAAACTTTAGTTTTTTTTTTTAAACCTTGCCCCACACTAGGATTTATTCATACACAAATACCCAGACCGGAACAAATAATTGTGGATCACACAAAGATTTGTCCCGTGCGGGAATCGAACCCGCGACTATAAGACACTGTGGGCGAAGCGGCTTAAGCTTCTTATTTTTACTTCATTTAGATTTCGAAACGGTCACTGGAGATGTTAAAACCCGATAACATCGTCCCAGCAGCCAATCAAAGTGATGTGCTATTGGCAGTAACAATAATAACATCACTTTTCTGTTTTCCGCCAAAACATCCTTAGCCAATTCTGATGAAAAATAGCATGTTTGTATATAGCAAATGCTATGATTCCCAGTTTTAAGACAAATTTGATGCAGTAGGAGAACTAACTAGAAAGGGTATGCTCCGTTGGTTCGGGCATATAGAAAGAATGTCCGAAGAAAGAATGACAAAACACATATACAATAGACGGACGATTTAGCGCAGTGGTTAAGAGCTTAAGCCGCTCTGCCCACTGCGTCTAATAGTCGCGGGTTCGAGTCCCGCACGGAACAAATCTTTGTGTGATCCACAATTATTTGTTCTGGTCTGGGTATTTGTGTATGTGAATTTTCATGTTTGTAAACGCACCCACGACACAGGAATAAATCGTAGTGTGGGGCTACGTTTTTAAAAAATAAAAAAAAACAATGCGAAAGTGGAAGGATGTAGGTACCGGGGAAGACCTAGACTATCTTACCATGACCAAATAGACCGGGTCTTATCTGATGGACAAGTCAGGAGTCTCCGTAACCGGCGAGCGTGTATGAGACGGACTATGAGAGTTGAGGAAGTCAGAGAGGTATTTAAGGAAAGAGCCTGTTGGAACTCTGTACTCTCTGCCTACCCCGTAAGGGATCTGGCGTGATGATATATATATAGGACAACTAGATAGGCTCTAACATATTAGAGCCTATCCATCTGTATCAAATTTGTATCTCTGTAGAGCTACATGAATTTTAAACTATCCGCAATATATGGTACCATAGGATTTGCAAAAGAGGGAAGGGGAATTTTATTTTTCCTACTCCAATTTTTTGCAAGTTCCATGATAATTAAAGCGCTTCCCGGAACACCCCAAGGTTCAAACCTTGGCGTCATCTAAGGAGAACCGTTGTGGATCCGGGCCACAGGAGTTACAATGATGAGAATGTGTGGCGGGCTTAGTCTTAACATTTAAAAAAAGGGAAACCGACTTCAAAAAGCAAAAAATAAATATTTAAAGTCGGTGTCGGTTAGTGCCGTCGGTTACTTGGCACCGACTTCAAATATTTATTTTTTGAATAAAGAAGTCGGTTTTTTTTTTTTTAAGTTAATTATTACACAATTTTAAGTGATGAGTGAATTCACTATTAATATTTATATATCTATATTATACAATGCTGCTTAGTTTTACAGCATGGTATCTACAGAATTGGTATAATACCCATAATAACGGAATCTATATATACATGCTGTTTGCCATTCAGGGGTCCCCTGGTGCATCTTAAAAGTCCAAGGTTCAGTACCGATTTCATTAAAATGGGAACACCTCAAAACTAAACTCAACCCAACGCAAAAAGATTCATCTAAATCAGTTCATAAAAAATACGTTGTAAAGAAAAACTCAGACGAATTGTAAACCTCCTCCTTTTTTGAAGTCGGTTCTATGGTAGGGTACTTATAGAATTAACACAATACTTATAATAACTCAATCTACAGATTCGTATTATTTGTCACTAAGGAGTTCCGTGGTGTATCTTCAAAGTCTAAGGTCCAACACCGTTAACATTACACGTAAATGGCCTGACCACCTTCGAGCTATACTGAACCCAAAGCAAAAATAATCATCAAAATCGGTCCAAAATTGACGGAAATCTCGGTGAAGATACATAAAAATGCATACATACAGACGAACATACTCGTAGAACCTCCTCTTTTTTGAAGTTCGTTAAAGGGAAACCGACTTACATGATTAGATATTTACGAAACCTTATTAGCGCGCAATGTGTCATCATTATGCATTATTATGAATAAAACAGGAATAAATTTATTGTTCAAATAACTTAATATCCAAGAACCCTTGCACAAACCAGAGTTAACGTTACCTATTGAATAACTCGAAGTTATAACGTTAAATTGCCTTCAACTTATGTTATAACTTCTAGTTAGGTAACACTAGCATTTTTCACATAGGATGGGTAGTGACAGTTCTAAGTGCCAAACGAAATTAATATTTAATTTAATGGTGTTAAGGCATAAAACCGTAAGTATAGAAACCGGTCATGTCTCTTATTGCCATTGAATAAAGTATAATTTCCTTTACTTTTCACTTACAACTGTCACAGATTTAAATTACACCTTACATAAAAATACTATCACCTTGGTTCGTACAAGGGGGCCTAAGATACTTTTACCATTGGGTCCAAATTAGACGGAGAGGTGTGTGTGTGTGTGTGTGTGTGTGAATGATGTACGCTGTTGGCCGCGAGGCCTTTACAGCTTCACCGGACTTAAAGGCGAGCGTGCAACCACTACGCTCTAGCCAGCCAGAAGGGCAAGAGGCGACATACTCGGTTGGGACAGTCGCTGTAGGGGGACGGGTGCACTACTAAGTGCACCGGTCAACCGCCGGCTATGGGAGGGGATCTACTACTACGTCGTCGTCGTCGCCCGTATTCTGAGCGGAAAGAAGGGATGACAAAGCATCGGGGGGGGTCGGTGAGAACATGTCGCGGCCGGCGGTGGCGGCAGGGGTCAGGGGGGAGATCGTAGTCGGCAGTGGCTACGATTAGCGGATTCGAGACGGAGAGTTAGTATCTAGGACTTCTGTGATAATGTATCCGTATAGTAATGTATCTATTCTCTCGGCTTACTTCGAATGAACTTTCTGAATAAAATATTATGTTATGTGCCGCCTTGTCATCATTCAAATCCGTACATTCTGTGTACATACAGTGAACTATCAAATTATAGCAACAGCATAGGACGCCATAAATTATTTTAGGGCGGCATATAAAAGTTTACGATGCGTCGATACCGCCACAATGAGATCACAGCCTGTCATAGCGGATTTTATCCATTGATTCCAATCGCGGTTTCGCAATTTATGGATACGGTTTTTGACAATACATCGTTACAGGCTTAGGTTATTTTCCTTTCAGCCGCTACCGCTGACCGCGGCATATTCTCAACAACCCTCCCGATGTCCTTACTTCCCTTATTTCGAATACAGATACTGCACTCAGGATTACCCTCTTGTCCGGCGAAGCTTTAAAGGCCCCAAGGCCAACAGCGTAGATCGCTCACACACACACACACACACACACACACACACACAAAAGGTATGCGCACGACGTTACATTCTAGTGTTTTTAGATCTCTATCTATCTATATTATCATGCCAGATCCTTTTTGGGATGGGCAGAGAGAACAGTTGTAGAGGCGCTCGTAGCGCTGTGCGACCGTGGTGTTCTTACCGATCACCAAGGTTAAGCAGCGTTCGACTCGGTCGGCCTGAGATGGGTGACCGTTTGTGGCATTTTCATATTCAAGTGTCTCCGTGCTTCGGAAGTCACGTTAAGCCGTTGGTCCACTTAATGTGGTAGTCGTTAAGCCGAGTTGGAAGCCTTAAAGGCGGCTTGATAAGTTCCAACAGCAGGTGGCCACAAACCTGACTCTACCAATCCGCACTTGGTCCGCGTGGTGGAGTATGACCTAATCTCTCTTACCTCGATTTGTGAGAGAAGGCGTTTGCCCAGCAGTGGGCAGTATAGGCTGATATTATTTTATTATAGAGAGAACAGAGTTCCAACAGGTTCTTTTCTCACGGATTTTTAAATTATTTCCATTTTTTTAGATATTAGTAGATTGTATTGGTACAAATATTGTTTCTTATTTTTTATAGTCATATGCGTATTTTTTTTATTCTATCTATATCATCACGCCAGATTCCTTGCGGAGTAAGCAGAGAGTACAGAGTTCTAACAGGATCTTTTTATTAATATTGCATTGACATCTGTTCAGCTATATTCAAAGTGTAAAGTCACTCTTTCACCAAGAATTTTCATAAATACGATTCTAAAATTCATACCTAACAGACCGACAGACATGAAACCAATATAATAAAAATAGTAAATTTGCAAAGAAATTGTTGCATAATTGCGGTGGTTTTAATTTGTTACTAACAGAATTTTCTCATACCTTGACATATGACCATTAATAGGCAGAGAAAAGTAAGGTTTCTTTATTGAATAATTACGTTTCGCTTGTATTCCCTGAAGGGGCAAGTATTTTGGTCCCAATTAGATAGTTGTACGAGACTGTTGTTATTATTTAAGCACAACACTTAACGCCATTTTCAAGCTTCTCAAGGAAATCTTTCGATGTTTTACTTATCTGTTACTGCAAAAAGACGCAGTTTTTAAAATATCTAGATATGTAGAATCTGTTGGAAATCTGTACCTAAACTCTACCTACCCCGCAAAGGATCTAGCTCGATGATTCAGATAGATAGACAGGCAATAGCCATATAATTAATCAGGACGCGCAAATCCTATATTATATCCTATATTATTATTAAGCATAGATAACTCAGGGAGCTATGAAAAAACTACTCTAAGCTCGGCGTTTCTCTACGTGTTCGAATCAGCAATGAGGAGATTAGTAGAAGAACTAAATTCACCGATGTAGCCCATAGGATTAGCAAGCTGAAGTGAAATTTTTTTTCGACAATTTTTCGACAGAAAAACTACATTTGTCCGATCTAGGATTTATACCAAGGTCCTCGTGATCACAACCAACGAGGTAGAGGCAAAAATTATAGAAAGGAGAGATGATAATAATGACGGACGATTTAGCGCAGTGGTTAAGAGCCTAAGCCGCTCCGCCCACTGTGTCTAATAGTCGCGGGTTCGATTCCCGCACGGGACAAATCTTTGTGTGATCCACAATCATTTGTTTCGGTCTGGATATGTGTGTATGTGATTTTTTATGTTTGTAAACGCAACCACGATACAGGAACAAATAATAGTGTGGGGCTACGTTCTAAAAAAATAAAAATGGCTTTTGCCGATTTTACGATATCCAAATTACCGGAACGCATCAATTTCAACTCGATGTTATTCTGAAGCGTATATTCCCAATCGATGTTTACATAATAAAATAATTTAAAACACATTTTAGTATTTACACCCTGGATAAAATCAGAAGTCCGGTCAGAGCCGGATAAAATGTGCTTTTACTATCGAAAATGGCGGAATCCGGAGTTTGGAATCCAGCCCGGTATAATGACAATAAGTTTCACCCCTATTATAGTCTTTTGCACGAGACATAATTACGGTGCCTTTTCATCAAATTCCATTTCACGCATTTTTGCCTGTGGAATATTTAATATAGGGAAACCCGATAATATACTAGAATATAAAGATAAAAATCTACATTAATGTATATTTAAAAATATACTGTTTATAAATTTGTGTAATTACTTAAAAAAAAGTAAAACTTTACATAACTCTATTTGTTAATTATGTGAATTGGACCGGTTTGCGTTTTAGGGACTGACACAATGAAATCGTTATAATCGATTAATCGTTTTGTGTGTGTACGAAAACGATTGACTGACGATTTAGCGCAGTGGTTAATAGCTTAACCCGCTCCGCCCATTGTGTCTAATAGTCGCGGGTTCGATTCCCGCACGGGACAAATCTTTGTGTGATCCACAATTATTTGTTCCGGTCTGGGTATTTGTGTATGTAAATTTTCATGTTTGTAAACGCACCCACGACACAGAAATTAATCCTAGTGTGGGGCTACGTTTTTTAAAAAAAAAGAAAAAAAAAAAGAAAAAAGATTATGCCGATTTCTTTATGATATGCCGGTTTCTTTATGAATATAATTTTATGTATAAAATTAAAATACATGGTAGGCTTAAAGTCAAGAAATTAATCTTGTATTAAACGTACGCTTAGTAAGCAAGTTTATTATATGCTAGATGATTATTTAAAAGACAAAAATACTTGGACAGGGGCTGTTCCAGCTCCACTTCATTGAATATGGACAACTTGTTTAGCTATTATTATTTAATATTCCCTCTCTTCCTTCTATTAATTTAGTAAAATGTTTCTTTTTTTCTAATTTCTTTCTCTGTAAATGTGGGAACTATTTAGCTATTCACATGAATAGTAAAATTTGTATAATTTAACTTAGACCTACCTGATAGACCAGCCTACATCGATCTCCCATGTGGGATATAAGAAAATGTAGATGGAAAAAGAAAATGTAAAAATACTATTTTAATAGAGTAACCGTGGAGTTTCTTGTCCTTCTTCTCCACAGGAATGACATTCCGAAGTGGTGGTAGAGTCTTTGCCACTTTTTTGACGATTCATAAAAAATATACTGATTCTGATTCTAATAAAAAATACGAAGCTGCGCCATCTTGGCACATTGAAATAGACAGTTACATAGATTTTTTAAACACACGCACGACGAAGTAATCCCTTTGACAGATGATTTTTCCGACGAATCGCTTGATTCGTAAATAAGTAATGTAATTTTTTATTTTGTTTTTCTTTTTGTTCCAATATTATTATCCATATACCAATATTGTTATTAAAATCGATCTGTTCTTCATAACAAATTATCTCGATACGGTTTTTCAATCGATTGAATGAAATAGCATTCAATTTTATCGTTACCTCATTTATAGAAACGTCAAATCCCAAACGTCACCGTACCCATGTCTTGTCAAAAAGACTATACATTGGGATCGGGCATAGTCGGCGACATGTAGTACAAAGTACACCTCTGCCACCCCCGCTCGGGAAATATATGCGCGACTGTGTTTACATTTAGATTTTTTAATCTTCCGCAATTTATTACACATACCGTTTCTAAATAATCGACTATCCTTGACAATAATCTAGTTTAATGTTGGATATATTTCAGTCGAGTAATAATTTACTAATACCTAACATTTTTTACACCGGAACCGATGTCAATAAAATGCTCATAGGCGCCTAAATACATTATTGTGAACGAACATCAAACAATTTTCATTTTGTAATATTTCCAGAAAAATGTGCATGTTAAGAGTCTGTTATTTTCATTACTTTTTGATGTTCAAAAATAATACTTTGTGTATTTTTATATACCTATAGTATTTTTTACATAGGATGGGTAGTGACAGTTCTAATTGCCAAACGAAATTATACTTTATTCAATGGCAATAAGAGGCATGACCCGTTTCTATACCTATGGTTTTATGCCTTAAGGCAATTAGAACAGTCACTACCCATCCTATGTAAAAGATACTAAAACTAATATTATAAAGGTCATAACGTTCGTATGTCCTTTTATTTTTAAAAACTTACGATACATAGGTACGATTCTTTTTAAATAATTTATGCTGAAAGAAAAAAGAAAAAGTTTTAAATTAAATCGCGCATAAATTATTTATTTCATTAAATAATTATTTCCCTCGTTTCATATACCGAACGCCATCATTCAGATTGAGGCATTAAGTCCTAAATCAGAATATCTTTCAACCAAAATTAACGTAGAAAAATCTGGTTTCGAAAAATGCAGTACCAGTAATGCATTACAGGTCAATACTTCATGTTTTTATATTTTTAGGTCACTAAAGTTTAGACAGGGATCATAGACAAAGAAAAGAAACACAAAATATTTACAACATTTTCTTTTTATTTTTTCTATTACCGTAATCCATAGAGCCTTGTTCTGAGGGCTTAGCATGAAGAGATTGACGTCAGCGTTAAGCTATCGAGTTGAAATGCCATCCTTTTCATACTTCTAATTTAATAATTAAATATGAATGTGGCAGCGCGCTTTCTCAACAACTTAAACAGGTGGTAACGTTAAACAGTTTGTGCTTAGCCCTCAGACAAGGAAATTTTCCAAATTCTATGTGACTGCGTGACTTTTCTCTGTAAAAATGTTTGTGATAACGACTGAAGAAAGCCAATTTGTCTCTAGTTCTTATGGAAAAATTAACAAAAATCAGAAAGATGACGACGACAATGATTCCCGCACGGAATCGATCTTTTTGTGACCCACAAATATTTGTTTCGATTTGGGTGTTTTTGCATGTAAATATTATGTTTATTAGCGCACTCATGACACAGGAATTATTAATTATTAAGAATATTAGTATGAACGTTTTTTTATAGAATAAGAAAAAAATCCCGCTCCTCTTATACGAACCATAAACCAAACATAATCCACAGACTAAATAATACGAGGAAAATATCTGAACGAAACTCACAACGCCCGCCGACATTTTATAAATAGCTGTTGGAAATAAATACATTTGCCCATGTTTTCTATTTCTGGTTCCGTGAGTATTTTTGACGTAAAACTAAAGACAACATATTGTCGTCAGCTGATTTTGACAACGTGACGACTTGTTGGTACTGCGGTGTTGGTATGTGGGTTATGTAGGATTGTGTGGGAGTTTTAGGAGATACAAGAGTATATGATATAACCATACAAATAGTCATAATAAGAGACGAGTGAATTTGTCGCCACATTTATTATTATATATTTATTATTATATATTGTAACGTAGCCCCTCTCTAGGATTTATTCCTATGTCGTGGGTGCGTTTACAAATATGAAAATTCACATACACAAATACCCAGACCGAAACAAATAATTGGGGATCACACAAAGATTTGTTCCATGCGGGAATCGAACCTCGATCGACTATTACACACAGTGGGCGGAGCGGCTTAAGCTCTTAACCACTGCGCTAAATCGTCCGTCGACTTGTGAGAAAATCATCACGAAATACTTCAGGACTGCCAAGACCAATGTATATGATACAGACATTGATTAAACATAGGCAGATACACGCTCGCGGCACGAAAAATGGCACCAAAAAAAGGCAGGCGAACGTGGACGGTACTAAAAAACTAACAGGCTTCCGCTTTTGTGCAAATACAACTTTAAGCAATACACGTAAAGTACAATATGCCCTAATTTATGTAAATATCATAACTATAGGTACTCACGTAGATTTGTGGACGTTTTTAATGTAACTTTTGAACGGGACTGTGTATCTTGTTATGATTTATCGATGGATACAGAGATTAAAGTTGGTATGAAAGTCTTCCAAAACTTGCAACTGCTTTTTTTTTTTTAAAAAAACGTAGCCCCGCACTAGGATTTATTCCAGTTTCGTAGGTGCGTTTACAAGCATGAAAAATTCTCATACACAAATACCCAGACCGGAACAAATGATCCTATTATATGATCTATTCTATGATCTTATTTCCTAGTTAATAATTTACCTCGCTAATTATAATTAAATCAAACCCACGTAATATTCATTATTAATTTCCTATTCGTTAATATGTAATTATAATAACCATTAATCTAAAATGTTCTTTCTCACCTGTACCAATATACTTTAATCAATCAGCCTATCGCAGTCCACTGCTGGACATAGCCCTCTCCTAACACGCGCCATTGCACACGGTCCTCCGCCTTCCGCATCCAGTCTGTCGCAACGACCTTTTTGAGGTCGTCAGTCCATCTAGCTGGGGGCCGTCCTACCTTATGCTTACCAAGTCGCGGTCTCCACTCTAGGACACGTTACCAATATACTTACCTACATACTATTCTTGCAAATGCTGTGTACGTCTGTTATTGATATTCATATAGGACAATATTGATACCATATATATATGACAAAAGTGTTATAATATGTATATTGTTGATGTACCAAAATGATTGTGGATCACACAAAGATATGTCTCGTGCGGGAATCGAACCCGCGACTATTAGACACTGTGGGCGGAGCGGCTTGAGCTCTTAACCACTGCGCTAAATCGTCCGTCAACTGTACTTACAAAGTAATATAATTCATCAGAAAATATTTTTACAGCGATAATCTGAGTGTATGCAAGTCTGTGTAGATTTTTTTTCTCATTGGGCTTGTATAGCAAAGCTACGGAATGAGTTTCGAAAGAATCGTACGATATTTGACTTCTGGTGTTCTATGATTACGATTTCTATGGATATAACATTAGCAGATAATGCTTGTAGGTAGTATAGATAGTCTTAAACTAAGATTTGGTTCGGGCATATAGAAAGAATGTCAGAAGAAAGAATGACAAAAAAACAGATATGCAATGCGAAAGTGGAAGGATGGTAACTGGGACGACCTAGCCTATATTACTATGACCAAATAGACCGCGTCTTATCTGAAGGACAAGCTTACTAACGCCGGTTATGAAGACCAAGAGGCGAGCGTGTATGAGACGAACTTTGAGAGTAAAGGAAGCCAGAGAGGTATGTAAGGAACTGTTGTAACTCTGTATTCTCTGCAAGGGATCTGGCGTGATGACATAGATAGATAAACTAAGATTTTTAAATATATCAACTGCTTGATTCAGTGGTTAAGAGCTGAACCGCTCTGCTCACTAGATGTGAACTGATCCATTCCCGCACGCAAAACTTTGTGAGACCCACAAATGTTTGTTTTATGTCTTCTATATTTATGTTTCGAGCTATGGAGAGAGCTATGCTTGAAGTTTCTATACTAGATAGAATCAGAAATGAGCCTTTCCGGCATAGAACCAAATTCACCGACATAGCTCTAAAAATCAACAAGCTGAAGTGGCAATGGGCTGGTCACATTTGCCGCAGAACAGACAACCGTTGGAGCAGACGAGTTTTGGGGTGGAGACCATGAACTGGCAAACGCACTGCAGGACGAGATGGAGTGACGACATAAGTTGGATAGCCGGCAGGAAGTGGATGCATAAAGCCGAGAATCGGGCTCTGTGGCGCACATCGGAAGAGGCCTATGTCCAGCAGTGGACGAATTTGGGCTGATGATGATGATGAAAATGTGTTTTTTTTAAACGTAGCCCCTCACTAGGATTTATTCCTGTGTCGTGGGTGCGTTTACAAAAATGAACATTCGAACCCGCGACTATTAGACGCAGTGGGCGGAACGGCTTAAGCTCTTTAGCACTGCGCTAAATCGTCAACACACTAACGACACAGGAATAATGTGGAGGCCACTTCTTTAAAAACACGATAAATATAATTTTTTGAGTTGAAATGCCCCGATGAATATTAGCATTAAGCCCTGAGTGTTTGGTATAATGGTGACCTGCAAGCCTAGCACAGGCGGCGCGACAAGACATAAGTCAGGGTTCTTTTTTTTTATTTTTTTTTAAACATGAATATTCACATGCACAAATACCCAGACCGTAACAAATAATTGTGGGTAACACAAAGATTTGTTCTGTGCGGGAATCGAACCCGCGACTATTCGACACAGTGGCCGGAGCGGCTTAAGCTTTTAACCACTGCGCTAAATCGTCATCGATTTTGTCTTACTCTGCGTAGCATTCCTGTTTTTTTTTAAGTTATGGCCTGACACTATTTTAAGTGTATTTTGCCAGTGTCCAGTGAGTAGCATAATCGTGTTTGTTTAAATTAATTCATTTCCCCATTTCACCCTGGATAGTAAAGCGATGGATACTTTACATACCAATTGCGACGGTCGTTTTGAGGGAAATCGAAAAGGCACATTTTATCACTTTATTACAATTCCCTTCACTCATGCACGTATAGGAATACATAATGGTTAATATTCCACCAACATTACACATTATAATTCGAAATAACACAAGTTTTAGAAATTAAACGAAACTAGACGCACTTCTGTTTCCCGCCTTAATACCTCACAAGTGTGACCACCACAAAAATAAAAACACCAACCAAGGCAAAGGTAACAAACTTCACACTTAATGCCTCTCATCTCCATTTACATGACAGACGTGCAAACAAGTAAACAAAATAAGCATTGCATTAACGAGAAAATGAATACCTACAACAAAATAACCGTGACCCAATGACATACTTTATCGCGAAAAAATCTTATAACCGACCCTACCATTGGCATTTATGAAAAAAAATACTTAAAGACCACTTACGATATCAAATCGATTACGGTCATCGAGTTGTATCGATTATTATGTACTTAATCTTAAAAATTATGTAATAAAATTTTAAGTAGGTACGAAAATATTCTTTTATTATTTAAAAATAAATTACAACTTTAGTTTTGTATTAAGTACGTAACTTACGTTTGGAGGTTTCTCGGTTTTTATATACTCAAAAAATCCCTTTTATTTAATGGATCCCCATATCAAATGATTACAATGAGAGACAATACAATTTAAAAATAAAAACCTTTATTTTAATAGATTTTAAGTGTTAATAATATTCAAAGTACACTTAATAATAAAGGTTTTTATGAAAAATATTGCGGTGACCTTTCCACAGAACTCTTGGGTCCCGCGGGACCAGAATTGGACAAAACAATTTTTTTTCTAAACGTAGCCCCACACTAGGCTACTGTGTGTATTTACTCCTGTGTCGTGGGTGCATATACAAACATGAAAATTCACATACATAAATATCCAGACCAAAACAAATAATTGTGGGTCACACAAAGATTTGTCCCGTGCGGGAATCGAACCCACGACTATGAGACACAGTGGGTGGAGCGGCTTAAGGGCTACGTTTTTTTTTTAAAAAAGAAGACCTTCATGTATTCAGCAGTGGACGTCTTTGGTCTGAGGATGATGATTAAGGCCCACTTGCACGAACCAGGGCTAGCGTAACTAACGCAGAGTCATTGAGTATCTAGAGGTTATAACGTAAATTGCCTTCAACTTAATGTTATAACCTCGAGTTAGTCTATAGGTAACGTTAACCCTAGTTCGTGCAAGTGGGCCTAAGTACATTAAAAGGTTATCAGATACCTATAAAATTAAAGAATTAAAAAGCGCCATTCCTTTTCAAGAATGTAAAAATGCACATCAAACTGTTTACCATCTTATGAAGTAAAGTAACAACGGTAAAACTTATATCATGGTGTCAAAACCAACCTATTTTTATCTGCATTAACAGTTTTTCTAATATCTCAGACTATACTCCACTCCAGAATAAGGTATGAACTGAAGACAAGTTATGGATCTAAATATGTAAACTAAAAGAAGATTTAAGAGAAGAGGCGCTCGTAGCGCTGTGCGACCGCGGTGTTCTTACCGATCACCAAGGTTAAGCAGCGCTTGACTCGGTCGGCCAGAGATGGGTGACCGTTTGTGGCATTTTCGTATCCGAGCGTCTCCGTGCTTCGGAAGGCACGTTAAGCCGTTGGTCCCGGTTGCCACTTAATGTGGTAGTCGTTAAGCCGAGTTGGAAGCCTTAAAGGCGGCTTGATATGTCCAACAGCGGGTGGCCACAAACCTGCCTTCACCAATCCGCGCTGGGTCCGCGTGGTAGAGTATGACCTAATCTCTCTCACCTCGATTTGTGAGAGAAGGCCTTTGCCCAGCAGTGGGCAGTATAGGCTGATATTTATTATTATTAAAGAAGATTTATATCGTCTCGCATATAATCCCCAAGCGGGGATGACAGAGGTGTACTGCGTACACTCGTTTTGCCGACAATGTTAGATCCCAATGTAATATGAAGCGAGAATAATGGCAACCTCTGGACTGCTACTGAGAATTTTTCGATAGAAACACCTTAATAAATTGACCGAGCTAGGATTCGAAGTCGTGATCGCGTGATGACTAGCAATACCATAGGCCAGAAGACCAACAAGGCAGTTCAGTTTAAGAAAGAATACTGGGGGTATTCTTTCAGTAATAAGTAATAAACTGTCTCATTAAAACCTCAATTAGCTTTCAAAACTTTCGGTATTTAATTGTTTTTACGACGACAGTTTTATCGAATTTCACCGTCGTTTTGCAATATTATTTACTTAAAATTAGCACATTATGCTTTAATCAAAGAAATGATATGGTAATTTAAGTGAATTTTAATTGTTGGTGTCGGACCGGTTACGCTGGAAAGCGATTGGGGAGGCCTATGTTCAGCAGTGGACAAGTATAGGCTGAGATGATGATGAAACAATTATTACTTTCACACTTAACTGACAGTAGAAAAACGAAAAATTCTACAAGCATTTTTGTCATACCTAAATCAAACATTCAAGCAGTGATAGCCTAGTGGTCAGAAACAAAGGCAAAGTCAGAGGTCTCGGGCTCAAACTCAGGCACGCACCTCCGTCTTTTCGAAAGCATGTGGGTATTAAAAATTAATTATCACTTGCTTTAACGGTGAAACAAAACATCATGAGGAAACCTGCATACCTAAGAGTTTCTCGAACGTGTGTGAAGTTCGCCAACCCGCACTGGGCCAGCGTGGTGGACTATGGCCTAAACCCTCTCAGTATGAGAGGAAGCCCGTGCCCTGGAGACAATTTCTTAACAGGGCTATTATTATTAAATCAAACATAAGGATTGCAAAGCCCCGTTGAACTTTTGTCGTGCTTTTTAACTGGTACAAAATAATAATAATATCACTGTCCTACTGCTCGGAATTTTTTTCTCTCACCAATCGAGATGAGTGAGATTAGATCATACTCCACCACGCGGAATGATTGCGGATTGATGGAGGCAGGGTTGGCATGGCCACCTGCCATTGGAACTTATCAAGCAGTCTATACCTTCCAACTTAGCTTGACGATTAACACACTATGAGGTAACCGGGACGACAGCTTACCGGCTTACAAGAATATGAAATACCATAAAAGATTATACATCCCATTCCGATTGGGCTAAATGCTGCTTCATCTAGGTGACCACTAAGAACACCGCGGTCGTACAGTGCTCCGTGATGTTACACGTCGCTCTTATATTCAAAGTCAAAGTCAAAAATCATTTATTTGTATAGGCCAATACAATAGCACTCACAAACGTCAAAATTATTACATTTTGAACGCGGCCTCCACTGAGAAGATCCGGCTAGAAACTCAGGGGGCTAGTCTTTTAATTTAATTTGTTTGGCCTTTCTGATTACCATTTTTTTTTTCCAAATTGTGTTATACATCATTGATTAATGTTGCTGATTGAGGAGCTGCTCAAACCGAATCTGTTTTATCGTCAAGATAATCCAAAATTTTGTAATACCCTTTCTTACAGAGTCTAGTTTTAGTTGCCTTTTTAAACTTATTGATAGGCATGTTTCGGATATCTATGGGTAATTTGTTGTAGAAGCGTATACATTGCCCCATGAAAGAATCACTAATTCTGTGGAGACGAGTGGAATGTACAATAAGATTATCATTGTTCCGCGTATTTACATGATGAATCGCGCTATATTTTTCAAAACTACTGATATTCTTTTAACCATATAAAAGATTTTCATATATAAATTGTGATGCAACAGTTAGAATATTTATTTCTCTAAATTTTTCCCTAAGAGAAGCTCTCGGGGCCAAATTGCTCAAACAGCCCTTTTCTGGAGAACAAAGATGGTATTAAGTTCTGCAGAACATCCCCAAAGTAGTATGCCATATGACATAATACTATGAAAATAAGCGAAATAAACAAGTCTAGCTGTTTCAATATCAGTTAGTAATCTAATTTTTTTTACAGCATATGCCGCTGAGCTTAATCTACCAGATAATTAATCAATATGGGGGCCCCATTGTAATCTGGCATCAATAGTAATACCTAGAAATTTCACTTTTTTTTTTCAATTTTATTTAGCTGCTAATCTACCACCGAATCGAATCGGAATGATCCGGCGAAGAAACTCAGCGGGCTTGTCTTTTTAAATTTAATTCTCTTTCTCTCTATTTATCAACCCTATAAGGCTTCCAACTTGGCTTAACGAGTACCACATTACGTGGTAACCGGGGCCAACGACTTACCGTTCTTTCCAGAGTATGAAGACACTCGAATATGAAAATGCCATATAGTCACCCATCTTAGGTCGACCGAGTGCAACATTGCTTAACCTCGGTGATCGCTAAGAATATCGCGGTCGCACAGCGCTACGAGCGTCTTCACAAAACAACACCGGTACAAAATAAATACTTCCTTAATTTGAGCACCTGGGCCTATTCCAGTTGCTCTATGGCTGGTCTGACAAATGTTCCCTTTCCTTTTTCAATATACAAAGGGGGGAAGTGGAAATTAATTGTTTCCTGTTTACTTCTTCTTAATAAATTTATTCAAGTTTTAAGGAAGAAACAATAACAAAACAGATATACAATGCGAAATGGAAGGCTGTAGGTACCGGAGAAGACTTACGGCTGGTATCAATATTTAACTAAAGGATTAGCCTACTACAGATAGAATTTTGTCCAAATTGTACCGCCACTGGTATACACCCACTTGGCACCGACGATGTTTGGTCCCATGTAATAGGGGGTGAGCCTATTGCCATCTTACCGGGCACGATGCGAGACTCCTGATACGGGAATATTTTTCTATGGAAAAAATATATGTTTTGTCCGACCTACTATATAAGCACGTGTTCGACTAAATACATTCTTACTTCATATAAGCCAGTAAACCTTCAGAACAAAGATACCAAATGGGAATGACACATCGTGACCGACTTTGCTCGAAACAAGCAAGAACGTGTCAACCAAAATCAAAGTCACATTCGAATTCTAACTTTGATGGCATTCAGATAAAGTTTATTTTTCCTGTGAAATGTTTATATTGTTTGATACTTTATTGTATAAATAAGTTGACTTGTCCAATATCTATTGTAAGTCACGCGAACAGCGCCGGAGGGCCACCCGCTGGGTGAAGCGATAGAATGACGCTTTATTGGAAAGAAAAGAAAGAAAGAAAAATAGTTTTATTTCGCAAGGAGTTGCTATACAATTAGTACATAGATTGTATGTAATAACAGATAAGTAAAATAAACAAAACGGACCCGAACTCTGCAAAATGTTGGGTACCTAGATGAGCACCCAGCACTAATCTTCTTGCTGGTCATTTAGTAACGGCACGGATGATAAAAACATTACACAAAAAAAAACAACGAAAAAATAATAAGAATAAGAGAAGGAAGGTACTGCAATTACTAGCGTAAGGTTTAATACTTTCCAACTATATCACCAACGACATGGTCAGAGACGGTCAAGACACTGCATATTATGAACGTTGATATTTCAGAAGAACAAGTTTAATTAAATAACGTGATTAGTTCAAGACATGTGAAATTAAGTATAGGCGCAAAAAATAGCTACAGGCACGTCCCCCTATCACATTGAGACCAAAACTACTTCGGTAAATATGGGTGCACTTTTCACAACTCTGCCAAAACTCTCAGAAAGACTGGCGCGATACGTATTTTTCTAATAAAGAAAAACGTTAATGTGACCTTACAGACTATCACTACATATTATAAAAAAAACATACAGTCAAATTGAGAACCTCCTCCTTTTTAGAAGTCGGTTAAAAACAAAGTCCCCCCGTTGTGTCTCTCTGTCTATCTGAACGCTATAAACAAAATAACTACCTAACGGATTTTCATACGGTGTTCACCAATGGACGGTGTGATTCAAGAGGAAGCTTTATGTGTATAATTCACCCTTGCGAAGCCGGTCGCTAGTAATTTTATAAGCAGGTACGAGAAAAATGTCTCTATAAATCACAGAACATTTTAGCGCCCCAACTGACAAAGCGTTAAACAATACAAAACGGAACCACGAACGGTGAATTAATAATAATATTACAATTACAGTGTGTATTACTAACTCTTACCAAAGATCATTATAAGTAAATAGACTTATAATGCATAACACTGTAACTCGTTTTCAGCATTCCGATGCATAGTCCCAAAGACGCGAAATACCCGATCACCATATTTTTATTAAATCAAAGTCAAAAAATAATTTATTTGTTTAGACCAATAAAAAAGCAAAAACGTCCAAATTATTACATTTTTACATCTACCACCGGATCGGAACGCGGTTTCCACTGAGAAGATCCGGCGAGAAACTCAGCGGGCTAGTCTTTTAACTTAATTTGTTGTTACTGTAAACTTTCTTGCAGCCATTGTTTTATACATCATTGTTTAATTTTGCTGATCTGAGAAGCTGCTCAAACCCAATCTGTTTTTTTCGTCAAGATAATCCGAAATTTACTATATATGTTTTCCAAAATTAGCTAATTACCACGCCATGTTATAATAAACACAAATAATCAACGTCAAATTAAACAAAAACACTTTATGCATATTCTAAAAAATCATAATTTGTGGTTTCTACTGCAGAAGTAATTAAAATTTCTTGGTTTTAATTGCTGATAGTCAGCGCCATCTATACATAGTACGTCGTCGTTCTAATATATTAACCTACTGTATTAATTTAACCAACTTTAAAGTGGAGCTGAAAAATCTTAATTATTTATTTTCTTTATATCGACACGAATAGGTACTCCTTTATAAAAATTATGAATACTACTGAGTTTTTAGATTTACGCGAATTTTACACAAGAAATAATGCTATTTTTACAAGCTTTTCGTAGTCTATCTATCTGTATGTATGTATGTCTTTCCGGTTCAAATTTTGTGATCCATTTTTCAAACACTTACAGGTGTTCAATCAAGCTGAAATTCGGTATAGGTATGTGTGTCCGGTGACAATGCAATAATATGATACCAAGGAGCTGGTATGATGATGAAGTCGGAAGGTGACCATAGGAAAATGTGAACTATACAACGTAAACCCATCGTATTTGGGTATGTTAGATTGGTATTACTTGATACAAGTACTATACAACGAGATAGTGTTGAGGGTCTCACGAGGAAGCCGAAAGCTAGCCAATGGAACCACCCAACTAAATAAAATAACCCCGCCATGTTTGGGCTTGTTGGGTTTATCTTGACGAGTACCTTAGACCGAGATGGTGTCCAGAATCCTATGATGGAGCCGAAAGAAAGCCATATAACCTCCTCAACTAAGCAAAATACCTTCATATTTTTTTGCTATAAAAGCTTGTTTTTGAATAGGTCTTTTTAAATTAAAATTATTTAGGTTTAGGTGCAGTGATAGCCTAGTGGTTAGACCGTTGAACTGCCAAGTCAAAGGTGTCAGGTTCAAACCCAGGCACGCACCTCTGTCTTTTCGAAAGCATGTGCGTATTAAAAAAAAATAAAAAAAAATAATTATCACTTGCTTTAACGGTGAAGGAAAACATCGTGAGTAAACCTGCATGCCTAAAAGTTTCTCGAAGGTATGTGAAGTTCGCCAACCCGCACTAGGCCAGCGTGGTGGACTATGGCCTAAACGCTCTCAGTTTGAGAGGAGGCCCGTGCCCAGCAGTGGGACAGTTTCTTAACAGGGCTTATATTATTATAGGTTTAGGTAAGTAATCATCTTAGTCTAAGTCAAAAATAATGAATGAGTAAAAATTGCGTGGACTAGGTAAACACATTAGGCGGACGATATGGGTACTGACAGTCTACTAATTTAAACTGATCTGTGTACTATGATGTTTATAGTTATCTATTGTTGGAGCCATAGCACCGGAGGAAACACGCTAATGATCCTTTGTTATAGTTAAGCTTTCAGCTGGAATACTGAATAAACAAATTTGAACTTTATTATCGATGCATTATACAGTTAAAATTCATCTGAATTTATAATTGATTACGATTAAACCTAGTTACACACTTACTGATTTTGAATTTAAATTACTATATATTGTTACAGTTAAACATTAAATTCAGTAAGAATATACGGAAGGTACTGTATGTACAATGTTTTATTATTGGGCATAATATAAACAGTGGTGTGTTGGTGCATACGCTTATGTATGCCAGTGAATGTTGGGTATGGCAAAAGAAGCATGAAAGTAGAGTGAATGCTGTGGAAATGTGCTCTTTACAGATATGTGGAGTCACCCTTGCTGACCGAATGAAGAACAGTGTGATTAGAAACCGATGAAAGTTGAAAAATGACGTGGTGACTAGGATTGAAAGAGGGATATTGAATTGGTATGGGCATGTGGAGAGGGATGTTGAATTGGTATGGGCATGTGGCGACTAACGAAAGGAATATATCGAGGAAATGTGAGTGAAAGCGTCGGAAGAGGTCGCCCAAGGGAAACCTATTACGACCAAATTAATAGTCTCTTGGAAATGGGTCAAGTGGGTAGCACGCTTAATACGGAAATGTATGTAGTAGTAGAAGAAATAGATGAAGCGTAAGAGGTAAGTTAGGATCATAGTATGTGGCAAACTGTAGTCTCTGCCTACCCCAGTGGGATAAAGGCGTGAGTATATGTATGTATGTATGTAATATAAACAGAATAGGTAGGTTCAAGATTAGTTTAGAAATAAAATATAATTTTAAAAGTATTTGGTGATAGGTCGATATGGCCTCCTATCCAAATATTATGATGATGATGATGATTGGTCGCATTAATGTTATTTATTTATATTAGGCACATCAACAATATTCATATATCACATTTACAAATAACGTTTAACAATATTATAATTTTATATGAATATTAATTATAGATGTACACAACATTCCTTGATTAACGATTGGCATGTCCAGTTATTAAATAATAATAAAAACATAATTAAATTGAAAAAATAGGTACAATTAAATTATATTTTAAATAAAATAAGAGTGTGACAAACATAAAATAATGATTAAATTACTACAAAACAATGATTAACGAATTTAGATACTAAAATAATATATCAGACTATTCCTAAAGTTATTGAAATAGAATTGAAAGTACGGTGAAAAATAACAAAATTACCAATGTTTTCTGAGTTTCCGCAGACGGTAGTGTACTCGCTACATATTCGACAGTCGATTACAAATCAGCCTATACTATTCTACTACTAAGCAAAGGCCTTCTTCCATAAATAGAGGTGAGAGAGATTTTAAGGTCACATTGCATCACGCATACAAATGCCAACCTAAATAAATAAATTATTATTATTATAAGCCTATACTGTCCCACTGCAAGACGAAGGCCTCCAATCCACCTGTCACGGTTCAGTGCAAGCTGATACCAGACCTTATCGTAGGAGTCCAGCTCGTCTCGCAACCTCTTTCTGGGCCTGTCACGCAATCGTTTTCCGCCTGGTGGGACCCTTACTGTGTGGTTCACCAAAAAAATTAAAAGTATAAAATTTTTAAAAAATACGGACACGGTCTTTATTCCCCAAGTAGGGGTGGCAGAGGTGTACTGTGTACACCCATTTTTCGCCGACGATGTTAGATCCCATATAATAGGAGGCGAGCCTATTGCCATATACCGGGCACATTTCCAAACTCCGGACTGATACTAGGATGTCTTGATAGTAAGACTACATTTGTCCGACCTAGGATTTGAACCCAGGACCTCGTGATCGCAAAGCTACTAGATAACGAGGCAGCAGTAAAAGTTATACAATAGGCTTATTGAAATATCCCTTTTAATTACACTGTTCATTGGTTTTATTCTCTCTCTATGTCATTACGCCAGATCCCCTGCGGGGTAGGCAGAGAATGTACTGTTCCAACAGGTTCTTTCCTTACATACTTCTCTGGCTTCCTCCACTATCATAGTAACCACTATTAAATTGTTTTATTCAAAATTCATTCAGTTATTACTTGGTGAAAATACAGAAACGATTCTTTGTGTTTCATCGCGAATTTTTTAAACTTATAAAGTATGAATCAGGAATTGAAACATCGCCTAAGTGAATACAAGCAGAGCTTTTGACCATCACACTGTTAACAGTTTTAAATGAAATGAAGAAGGCAAGCTTTTATTTCTATAGAAATAAAAGCCTTTTTGCCAGCACCTGCCAGTGACACCGCAATGTCCCCTTATCAACAAAGACCCTTCTACCTGCTTTCATGCATTTTAATTAATTTCAGGATCGCTTGTTCATAATTATGTTTGTACGCCAGTGGATATCGCCTTAACAAACTGTACTTTTGAAGTTAGACTGCCTCGTTTGTCTAGTGGCATAGCGCATCGCTTTGTGATCACGGGGTCCTGGGTTCTAATCCTAGATCGGACAAATGTAGTTTATCTAATGAAAAATCCCCAGTATGAGTCCTCAGTCTGGTATTGTGCACGGTATAGGAAATAGGTTCGCCTCCTATTACTTGGGACCTAAAATTGTCGGCGAAACGTGAGAGCTTAAGCCGCCCCACCCCCTGTCTAATAGTTGTAGGTTCGATTCCCACACGGGACAAATCTTTGTGTGATCTACAATTATTTGTTTAGGTCTGGGTATTTGTGTATGTGAATTTTCATGTTTGTAAACGCACCCACGACACGGGAATAAATGCTAATTTGGGGCTTCGTTTTTTAAATAAAAACAAAAAAAACTTTCAATTTTATATAAGAAAGTATGGATAAGTACTTTTCTTAATACTTAACTCACAGACCACGTCAAGCACTCACACTACGCTCCATGACGCAAATTGCCGACTAAGTCAATAAGCCGCCAAGCTGAAATGGGTCTGGGCTGACCATCTTTGCATGGAAAATTACCAATAGGCCAAAATAATGAAAAAAAATGAAAATGAAATACAAAAAGGCAAGACCGAGACGGAGATGGCGTGACGAACTGGATACCTTTTTGATTGACTGGCCTGATCTAGCAACGAACAGAGAGGACAAAATGGAGGAGGCCCTTTGCCTAGCATTTAGACACAAATGGTTTATAACAACAACAAGTATGGGTAAGCATCCTTTGAAGGTCTTTCAGAGGACGTCTTCCAGGTCATAATGAAAACGATTTTTTTACCTGGCCCGTTGGTCTGGTAGTGTATGGTGTGGCTGGTGATCACGAGATCCTGGGTTTGAAAGTCGAACAGCGTTATTGCTGTTTTTATATTAAGTTTTTTAGAATGTAAGTGTACGCAATCTAGAATTATACCCGGCAGGATAATAGAAGTAGCTTTACTGCCTATTTAATACATTGGGATTACGATCATATCTATATGATCACGCAACCCACCGACGACTACGAACCTAACTCCCTTCCTATTAGCCGCTACTGTCCGCGGCATGTTCTCACCGACACTCCCGATGCCCTTACATCCCTTCTTTCGGATACAGATACCGTACACAGGATCAGACACCGACCTCGCCGGCGAGGTCGAAGAATCCGTTGCCCGCCGTTCGGTGCAGAGCACCATGGCGAGACACCTAGTATATGCCCTCCCCCATAGCGACTGCCCTAGCCAAGGCCGTTCCTCCTTGAGGCGCCCTTGAGCTAATTGCTCCCTTGGCCTTCTGGCTCGAGCGAAGTGGTTGTACGCTGGCCCTCTTGTCCGGTGAAGCTGTAAAGGCCCACAGCGTAGATCAATCACACGCAAACACACAAAAAATCATCACGCAAGAACACTTGCGAAGTAGGCTGAGAGAGCAGAGTCAAGAACCACTTAATATCTATCTATATCAACACGCCAGATCCCTCACGGGAAAGGAAGAGAGTACAGAGTTCCAACAGGTTATTTTCTTACAGACCCTGTCCGACTTAATATCATTGGTGAAATCTAGATAGTGTACTATGGTACACCACTATCATCTCCCCTTAGGCGCACAGTAATTTATTTATCGAGTGCCTCATTTTTGGTAGATACGTACTTTTGGTCCCATGTAATAGGGGGCGAGACTATTGCCATATACCGGGCACAAGTTCGGCAAGACCCAAAACTGTTGGAACTATTCAAACAGGAAGTATGTTATTGAGCTCGCAATAATATTCAACAATTTCGTGTTTACATTCCAACCAGTTAACACTGTTGCATTTCTAATATTAACTGCAAATTCAACCTTATTTACAATAAATTGATGGTCGATTTCTGACTCTACAGCTTTAGATAAATATATTGCACTTTATTGTAGGCCAACATAATCACAGTACACTAAAGGAAATAAAATACACATCTATAAAATGGTACTCCACCAATCCCCCACTGGGTCCGAGTGGTGGAGTATGACCTAATCTCTCTTACCTTGATTTGTGAAAGAAGGCCTTTGCCCAGCAGTGGGCTATATTATATAGCCTGATATTATTATATAAAATGGTAGTACAATCTTATTACTAAAAGCAATCTCTTCCAGACAAAACTGAAGTGGTCACATGATATATGCATCTCGTTGCATTGAATAATTTGTAATAATAAAGTAAATTAATAATTAAGAAGTAATAGCCTAGTGGTTAAACTATTGGACTGCAAAGTCAGTGGTCTTGAGTTCAAATCCAGGCACGCACCTCGGTCTTTTCGAAAAACATGTGCGTATTAAATTGCTTTAACGGTGAAGGAAAACATCGTGAGGAAACCTGCATGCCTAAGAGTTTTTCGAAGGTGTGTGAAGTTTGCCTACCCGCACTGGGTCAGCGTGGTGGACTATAGCCTACAACCTCTCAGTTGGAGAGGAGGCCCAACAATGGGGCAGATTCTTAATAGGGCTAGGGAATTCTTATTATATAGTAAATTATCTTTGGATGCGTATCTTGGACCTCTAGAAGCCATCACACCGTATTTTACTAATTAAGCCAAGTCACAAGCTTTGTGAGGCATAAAGAACTCAGACCACATCTTGGACACTGATTAATCCAGATGTTTTTTCTACAGATGAAACTGGTAGCTTTTTTTAACTTCTTTTTTAACGTAGCCCCACAATAGAATTTATTCCTGGGTCGTGGGTGCATTTTGTAACTTGTAAATTCACATGCACAAATACTCAGACCGAAACAAATAATGGTGGATCACACAATGATTTGTCCCGTGCGGAAATCCCGCGACTCTTCGACACAGTGGGCGAAGCATCTTAAGCTCTTAACCATTTCGCCAACTCGTGTATATTCAAAATCACCTTGCGAGCATTACAAAAAGCTCTGCCTCTGTTCATTATAATCTCAGCCTATACGTGTCCACTGCTGAACATGGGCCTCCCCAATCGCTTTCCAGCGTAACCGGTCCGATGCCACCTGCATCCAACAACTTCCTGCGATTTTCACAAGATCGTCGGTCCATCTGGCAGGCGGTCGTCCTATGCTGCGCTTGCCAATACGTGGTCCGATCTACGCGCTATGTGGCCCGCCCATTGCCACTTCCCTTGCTAATCTGAAGGGCTATGTCGGTGACCTTAGTTCTTCTACAAATCTCCTCATTCCTGATTCGATCGCGTAGAGAAACGCCGAGCATAGCTCTCTCCATAGCTCGCTGAGCAACTCTGAGCTTTTTTATGAGATCTATTGTAAGAGACCACGTTTTGCCTCTGTTGACCACTGATTAATCCAGATGACTTTTACTACAGTGGATAAAACTCAAAACATATCGCTTGGTGATCACTAGGTCCTGGGTTCAAATGCTAGGTCAAACAAATAAAGCTTTTCTAAAGGAAACTTCTTAGTATGAGTCCGGGGTCTGGAATTGTGCACGGTATATGGCAACAGGCTTGCCTCCTATTTCATGGGACCAAACATCGTCGTCGAAATGTGGGTGCACTTAGTACACCTCTGCCACCACCGCTTGGGGAATATAGGCGTGACGGTGTTTGTTTGTTATGTTTTTTTGGATGAAACTCGTAGCTAAGTGCTTTCCGAAAGATTATTTTACAGTTCGTTAAACGTATCAAAACTCAAAAGCATTTAGAGAAGCAATCGTCGGATTAAACAGCAAAAAAGTCATAATCATCTTAACATCCAAACGACATCAATAAGAAAATCAAACCAACTATCAACCATCACAATTGGCCATACGTTAATACAAACATAATTTAGCGGAATAGATTCTAAATATACACCTTTAGCGAGTGTTAAATCTTGTTAACAATCGGTGTCTACACTCCTGAATGGCAGAGCTATGACGTCACATTGACGTAGACGCGAAAGTATGTTGCTAATGTGTTTGTATTTACATCGGGAGCGAATTTTTGAATGTCAATGGTCGCGGATATTTGACATTGGGGCTCATGGCGATTGGGTGAATTGTATTTTTGGTGACCGCCAGTCATCATAGACTAATAATAATAATTTATACTAAGCCCTGTTGCAAAACTGTCCCACTGTTGGGCACGGACCTCCTTTCAAACTGAGAGTGGCCATAGTCCACCACGCTGGCCCAGTGCGGGTTGGCGAACTTCACACACCTTCGAGAAACTCTCAGGTGTGTGTGTGTGTGTGTGAATGATCTACGCTGTTGGCCGCGGGGCCTTTACAGCTTCACCGGACAAGAGGGCGAGCGTGCAACCACTACGCTCGAGCCAGAAGGGCAAGGGGGCAACTAGCTCGTGGGCGCCTCAAGGAGGAACGGCCTCGGCTTGGGCAGTCGCTATGAGGGAGGGCGTATACATGGTGTCTCGCCATCGTGTCCTGCACTGGCCGGCGGGCAAGGGATTTTTAAACCTCGCCGGCGAGGTCGGTGTCTATTGAAACTCTCAGGCGTGCAGGTTTCCTCACGATATTTTCCTTAACCGTTAAAGCAAGTGATAGTTAATTTTTAATAAGCACATGTGGATGTAGACTAATAATAATAATAAATTTATTTAATTCAGGCAACAGAAATTGCCAAAATAAATTTAATCAACATACTGGCTCATAGAATATATACCTTAAATACTAACATGTGTGTTACCAGTGATGATATATGGATCAGAGACGTGGTCTCTTACAATAGGTCTCATAAAAAAGCTCAGAGTTGCTCAGCGAGCTATGGAGAGAGCTATGCTCGGCGTTTCTCTACGTGATCGAATCAGGAATGAAGAGATTCGTAGAAGAACCAAGGTCACCGACATAGCCGTTAAGATTAGCAAGCTGAAGTGGCAATGGGCGGGCCACATAGCGCGAAGATCGGACGGGCGTTGGGGCAGAAAGATTCTAGAGTGGAGACCACGTATTGGCAAGCGCAGCGTGGGACGACCACCTGCCAGATGGACCGACGATCTTGTGAAAATCGCAGGAAGTCGTTGGATGCAGGTGGCATCGGACCGGTTACGCTGGAAAGCGATTGGGGAGGCCTATGTTCAGCAGTGGACAAGTATAGGCTGAGATGATGATGATGATGACTAACATACATATAATAGTATATTGAATTTATAATCTAAATAACATGTATTTCGGCGACATGTTGCGCTGTACAGGGATATCTCTCAGTCTTCCACGAAAACATCTGAATACGACACCCCCTCGGCCAAAACTCCTCGCTCATGAAGGTCTCCAGCTTGGCAGTCGGAACTTACACGACAAAGGAAATAAAAGCCGCATTGTGTTGCGAATTCAGTTTCTCGACCCTCAGAGTATACAAGGACTTCTTGCGAGCATACTCCTCAATGTCATCGGCTTTGGTGGTGTAGTGTAGCCGTGACACGTACAACAGCGTCGTCGGTACTGCTGAATGCAGGAGGGTGCCATCATCGACCGGTGCAGTCCCACACCAGAAAAACAGTCCAAAAAGAAAGAGCACGAGTGTGGGCTTAGTCTTATTTTGAACTAGCTGTACCCGTACTTTTTTTTGAGATCAAAAGGTAGCCTATGTCCTCTGAATAAAATCTATTTCCTTGCTGAATTTTATCCATATTAAGCGGTTTTGACGTGAAAAGTTAAAAGATAAATAGGCAGGCAGATCAACAAATAAGTAGTGAAAAAGGGTTTTTTTTAGAGCCAGACCGACAGCCTTCTTTCGAATTTATATTATTAAGTATCGATTAATACGATCCAACCACAGCCAACTTGAGGTTGCGTTAAAATGCTTCAGTTTGCTAAAATTATCAAATAAAAGGATCTGAGGTCGTTAATAAATTCGAACTAATTTTTACAGTTGCTAACTACGAGTAGGTATACAAGATGTAACATAATAAACGCAAGACCTAAAAGTAGTTTGTTCTAAAGCGATAATCGATTTTTTATTGTAAAACTTCCCAGTATGAGTCCGGAGTCTGGAATTGTGCCCGGTATATAGCAATAGGCTCGCCCCCTATCACAGTACGAGGTGTACCTCTGCCACCCCCGCTTGGGGAATATAGGCGTGACGGTGTTTATTTTTTTTTATTTGCAAAAAATGTTGTTACTGCTTTAGTGCGCTATCTATACATATAATAAAACTATAAGTGCAAATCTGTGAATTGATATTTTTTGAAAATTTTAGTTGGCGTACACTTCGTTGTCGATATAGAATATAATAATAAATAAGATTTTTTTTGGTATTATTGTTGTCTGTCTATATGTCTGTCTCTCTTATTGTTTCAATCAAGCAAATACTGCAAAACGGATTTTTATAAAATTTGGTATGGATTACAATGAGTTCTTAAACTTATACCCTAGCTTAAAATAATAAATACTTTTTATCCAGAAACCAACAACCAATCACGGCATAAACCAAAAATGTCTGATTTAGCCTACACATGGATTCCTCCATGAACTCATAATGGACTCGGGTTCGTCTCCTCATAAAGAAACTCTTCAGTGGGCGCACGCGCCTGAAATTGTTTACACACATTTGATTTAGAAATTTGGATATGATTTCTTGCATGAACCGATGTTAAGTTTGTCTTTTCGGGAGTAAACTCTTTAACGATGACTAACCCGGACACAAAACTTTTCATATTCGATTGTTTAAGGGAAAATGCACGATTCTCGCGGTATAGTCTTTATTTGTCCATACTATCGCGGTTTAACATATTTTAAAGATGCTTAGTATGGAGGTGTCTTAGGTCTGAAGGCCAATTCTCGTAATTAATTGACACTGAAAGTGGATGCTGACTGAATTGAGATTTAATTTTGAATTGACTCGAAATTGGTATTCTGTTACACCAAAAGTTCGGTCTGATTTCGGTATCATCTCAGTCTAATCTCAGTATAATCTAGTGTCGATCACATTTCGATCTATTATCGATCTCACGTCGATTCACAGCTGACATAGATTAAATAAAAAACATTAACTGTAATGTCAAACTTATAAATATATGTTATTGTACGAGAATACCAATTTTGTAGTTTATGTTATTTCAAAACGTTACCAGAATACCGTTTACATGTTTTTCAAGTTTCGGTCCGATCTCGATTCGGTAAATGTCATTGAAGGATTCGAATATGTTACGAGAATACCTTTGTAAAGTTGATGAGATTGAGATGAGATCGAAACTGCATTTTGAACACTTTTAATTACGAGAATTGACCTTCTGTACAGGATTTGTGCCATACCCAGAAAAGCCGGTCTACCTATGTCAAATTAGCTAGCTAATAAACTAAATTTATTCTTGATTCAAATCAATACGGATTTCAAATGCATTTCTGAAACGTACTTGTCAATATGTCCACATACACGTACAAGTTTAATTGTTAATTGGGGTATAAAAGTGCTTAAAGAAGGGGGAAAACTTTTAAATTTGTGAAGCAATTATTTAATCGGGGTGTCTGAGGTGTTGCGTTATTTACGATTCAGCTTATAGATGCGTACGAACGCGACTGATTTTGGCTGCCACTTTTTTCGCGATCAGTAATCTAATAAGTACGAATAATAATATCAAGATGAGATGAAAAAGATGAGAAAGGTATGCTCCGTTGGTTCGGGCATATAGAAAGAATGCCAGAAGAAAGATTGACAAACCAGATATACAATGCGAAAGTGGAAGGATGTAGGTACCGGGGAAGACCTAGACTATCTTACCATGACCAAATAGACCGTGTCTTATCTGAAGGGCAAGTCAAGAGTCTCCGTAACCAGCGAGTGTGTATGAGAGGAACTATGAGAGTGGAGGAAGCCAGAGAGGTATGTAAGGAAAGAACCTGTTGGAACTCTGTACTCTCTGCCTACCCCGCGAGGGAGCTGGCGTGATGATATAGATTAGATTAGATTAGAATAATATCAATGCCGCCAGTCCCATGGTTTCTTAGTAGTAATTTTGTAAGTATAAACTTGTATTCCAATTTAGGCTTGTGACCATCACGGCCCTTTCTATGACGACGTTTGGAGCTTTGTTTATACTGAAATCGTACCTTGTACCAAAACAATCTCAGACAGCCCATGTAATAACTGTGGGTCGATGGCAGGCTGCTTTATCGATGTTCAAAGCTTTTCCTCTTTAGTTACGGACGATTTAGCGCAGTGGTAAAGAGCTTAATCCACTCCGCCTACTGTGTCAAATAGTCGCAGGTTCGATTCCCGCACGGGACCAATCTTTGTGTGATCCACAATTATTTGTTCCGGTCTGGGTATATGTGTGTTAATTATCATGTTTGTAAACGCATCCATGATACAGGAATCAATCCTAGAGTGCGGCTACGTTTTTTTTAAAGAAAGGAATAAATACCTTTTATAAATAACTTTTACAACATTCACGGGAAGTACGCATGTTTCTATTACATCGTCACCATCAGGAGAAAACTATCTAAACAGCTACGTTAACTAAAATTCTATCTATCTATATCATCACGCCAGATCCCTTGCGGGGTAGGCAGAGAGTACAGAGTTCCAACAGGTTCTTTCCTTACATACCTCTCTGGCTTCCTCCACTCTCATAGTTCGTCTCATACACGCTCGCCTGTTACGGAGACACTTTAACTGAAATTCTTCCTCTAAAATAGCTACCGTCACGCCTATATTCCCCAGAGTGGGTGGCAGAGGTGTACTGAATACACCCACGTTTCGCCGACGATGTTAGGTCCCATGTAATAATAGGGGGCGAGCCTATTGCCATATACCGGGCACAATTCCAGACTCCGGACTCATACTGGGAATTTTTTCGTTAGAAAAACTACATTTGTCCGACCTAGGATTTGAACCCAGGACCTCGTGATCACAAAGCGATGCGCTTTGTCACCAGACCAACGAGGCACTAAAATAGCTACGATAACTGATTTTGTGCTATATGCATCTAGATTTATGTACTCACAATAATTACAGGGGTTTCAGTAACAGGGAAGTTTTAGAAGCATTATAATTATCCGGTGTCCATCAATCCGTATGAAATTTACAAAAATAATTATTCTATCATGTTAGGTGAACGTAGTCGTAGTATTGTGGTATACTCGTTTTCCTTCATTGTAACCATAGTTATTAATTTTGAATTTAAAAAAAACGTAGCGCCACACTAGGATTTATTCCTGTGTCGTGGGTGCGTTTACAAACATGAAAATTCACAGACATCAATACCCAGACCGGAACACATATTGTGGATCACACAAAGATTTGTCCTGTGTGGGAATCGAACCCGCGATTATTAGATACAGTGGGCGGAGCGGCCTAAGCTCTTAACCACTGCGCAAAATCGTCCGTCATATTGAAATTACAATTCAGGCCGTGGCTTAAACAATGCTAAAGGTAAAATGAGCATCGACTTAACGTATCCTTGTTTCCAAGACACACCGGTGATAATACAATTTCGAAGAAAATCACAATTGCATTTAGTAAAACACTGTAATAATATTATTATATGGTCATAATGTCACTTTTGAGAGAAGTACTAAATTTTATTTATTTATTATTTTATTTATTTATCGAAACACAAAACAGATTACAATCATGACATGATCGAACTTATGATTATTGGTGCTGAATATAATTGTAATCCAACAACTTGTTTTGGAAATCATTATGAATACGCACCAGAAAAGTAACAAGCCAATAATATTGTTATTAAAACTATTATCTAAAATATTAAAGTAAGGAGTAACCAAATTACCTCAGTTTAAAAACTGGGCAAGAGAATCGAATCTGACGCAAGTTACGCATCTTTGAGAATTTTGTGGATTGTCTCTTGTAAGTATAAAAACAATTAGTTCCAAATAAATCTAAAGCAACGGAAGCGTTATCAGTTTTAAATAAATCTATTAATAATATCACATATATTTTTGATTGATAATAGATTCGCCCCCTACTACATGGGACCTAAAATTGTCGGTGAAAAGTGGCCACCCCCGCTTGGGGAATATTAGGCGAGACTGTGTTTTTCATGAAGTAGTAGGCAGAGATGTATATGATCCTAACGAATTTCAATGAAGTACCTATCATATTACAAGTAGTTTTTGCTAAAGAGCTAAGTATTACTTATTTATAAATTGTGTTTAGAAAAGGAGAAGTCAAGAATCTCCGTAACTGGCGAGCGTGTATGAGACGATCTATGAGAGTGGAGGAAGCCAGAGAGGTATGTAATGAAAGCACCTGTTGGAACTCTGTACTCCCCGCAACTGATCTGGATAGTTAGTTACTTAGTTAGTATTTAGACAATTCTATCGAAGGAAACAGAAGTAAAAGAAAAGATAATAAGCGCCAACGGAAACGTCTAATCAAATTCAAGAAAACGGTGCCACAACATTTTATCTGTACAATAAATAAGCCAGTAAAATTATAATTACCCATCCTTGCAACTCCGAGAATTCATTTATAGTGAGTCGTAAACCCAAATTAAACGAGCCCTATGTTCTAATAATACCGTCCAATAATTGATTTATCTCCAAATGTCCTAATGGCAGCCCACAAATGTGTCAACAGGTGCTCCCGAAAATATAAATCTGTGAAGCCGTCAGTTCAGCTGTTTGTTCATTTGTTATGATGAATTATTTTTATGCAACATTGCTTTTTGTATACCAAAGCTTTTACACCAATTTATCACAATGTTACATTGCCACATGTTACATAACTTCTTGAAATATTGAAAGGTAATGTTATCTTTCGTCTATGCGAATTGTATAGGAGTTTATCGACAAACAGTCAACTAATTTTAAACAAAAGTCTCTTTTATCGTTATAAAATGTATTAATTAAATTAGATTTCCTTTCTTTTAGTTATTTCTTTTCAGAGCCGTGCTGTGTATAAAATAAAACAGCATTACATTTTTTTTAAGGATAATAATAAAGAACGACCTCGTATTTGCATGCTACCATATTCCTATCGAGGAGCCATAAGTTTAAGTGAGAATTGTAAAAGAACATATTATTGTAAAATATATTTAAAAGAAAATACATCATAAGTACTGTTAAAGATATCATTCTTTTAAAGGTAATTCGTAAAATATCACATATTATTTAGATTATTTACTAGTACTAATACCCATGACGGGTTAAACGGTATTTCTGCTTAATTTTTTTTTTGATTCTATAATAGCATCTTATAAACTCTAAGTTAGTGATACATTTTTCGACCATAACATACAAAAAATACAATTTTACTTACGCCCGATAGTGTAATTACACTATTTCAAAACTACTAAGAGGACTTTAAAAATACCGCTACACATGACAAGAATGCGTGAAAAAAAGCAAAAAGCCGTACATAACATCTGTGCTATCGTAATAAAAAACCAATCTTGAAACATCGGAATTTTCAAAATAAACGTCGACAAGGACGTAACAATAACGAGCGGCACGACAAAAACCGCGGAATATAACTAGTTTGTTAATGTAGGGCTGTGAGATTAGTTTACGAAACAGTACGTAATCGTTTACAGTCAGTGATGAGAATATTACGGAATCTTTTGGAAAGATCAAACCGTGGCAAGTTGGATACTTGGAGTGCTGAAAGGAACTCCAGCATCACAAAATGATGGAAAAAGTTGCAGGAAAGATGGAGAAATGCTTATTGATAAAATTCATAGTTGCGTACTTCTTAAAGTAGAACGACAGACAGGACTGGTATCGGCAAACTATTTCGCTGCAAAGCAAAAGAGCAAGTTAAATATGACAAATTTATTTGTAACTTTTACTATTTGGAGAGGGAAGAAGAAGATGAGCATATTCAATTGAATTAGTTTAATGAGCGTGGAAGCGGGACCATTTCAAAATCTGGCTTTATTATTTACAGATATTTCGCGTGAAAACAGCGCCAGTACTCTTAAAAATGCATAACAAATATCACGCCTATTTGCCAGAGTTAGATGAAAATTCCGCTCGTCGCATGCCGAGAAAATAAATGCAACCAATCAAACTGAAAAAATAAACAAATTAAGCAATCAACAAGTGAAGCGATAAAGCCTAAACGACCATTTCTATCAACACTTCTTTAATTTAAAACATCCCGATTCCGCTTTCACACTTCATATTACGAAAGTGACAACCCTATTTAATATGAGGTAAAAACTAGTGCGGTGATTCCGCATTTGGCTCACGCCCAAATCGCCTTCCGTTGACTTTGCTGTATCCCCATATTGGAACTGGGGACAACGCCATGAGTTGTGATATTATGCCCAGTTTTTTCAAAAGACATTTCATTTTATACCCTGTTTATCCAAAAGAGAAACAGTTTTTATTAATCATGATTATAATATCATTAAAGAATGTCGATGTCAAGAATGACGAAACAGACGTACTCGAAAGACCTAGACAATCTTACTATAACCAAATCAACCGTGCCTTATCTAATGGGCAAGTCAAGTTTCCGTAGCCCGCAAGCGTGTATAAGATAAACTATCCAGAGTGGAGTAAACGAGAAAGGTCTGCAAGGTAAGAAACTATTGGAACTCTGTACTCTGTGTCTACTGTGCAAGAGACCTTTCTTCAAGGGATTTTTTCCATAACTAAAATGTGGAACACTGTAAAATAGGTAGTTATTAAAGAAAGTTCTTACCAATCGTAATATGGCACAGAGAGCGATGGAGCGAGCCATGTTGGGCATCTCCCTTGTCGACTGAATACCAAACATAGAAATCCGAAGGCGGACTAAAGTTGAAGATGTTGGTAAACGGATCACAAGGTTAAAGTGGAGATGGGCAGGACACTTGATGAGGCGTTAAGATGGCAGGTGGACCAAGGCCGTAACAGAGTGGTGGCCCAGAACAGGACGCCGACCCATAGGTAGACCATCGGCTAGATGGAGCGATCACATCGTAAGAGTGGCTGGCAAATGGAGGAATAGATTAGCACAGGATCGGAACGAATGGCATGATAGAGGAGAGGCCTACACTCAGCAGTGGGTAGATACAGGCTGATTGATGATGATGATGAATCGTAATATGAAGAATGGGCTATAATTTGGTTACAGTTATTTGAGGAGGAATAAGAGTTAAACAGAATGATTATTGATCTGATTATATCTAATGCAATCCGAAAGATTGTTAAAGTGTACGTTGACAATTTCAACAGTTTTATTCTAGCAATGGAAATGGGAGACTCACAATCTAAAATACTAATGAAATTGAATGCGATTCTATCCTTTACATTATTTTATATGCAGATTCTATGATATTTTGAAAAGAAGGTTTCCTTTTACAAAATCTGCTCACTGTTATGTATTGTTAAGGGTTTTGTAAACCAATTTGATTGGGACATAAAGATACACATATACCTTCTCTCATAGCCATTATCCCAAAAGAGGTAATCAGAGATGTAACACTAATGACAACAGTTTTCCAGTCAACCTTGAGCTGGATCACCTATTTTACCTTGTGGGTCAGAATTTAACAAAACAGTTTTAACACGTTCTTACAGTTGATCCTATATCATAATCATCCCATAGTTAGAAGATTTTCAAAAATGTATCTTTATATAAATAACACGTCATAATTTTACATATACATATTATTAATTAGTGTCAGAAACCATGTTGTCAAACTCAATGATGATTCACAAACTAATACCATTCAAATTCTTTGACTAAACAAATTCACTTCAGTCATTGCTGTTCTGTCAGTTAACAAATCAACGTTGATTCTTGACAGCTGCCTATAAAATTGCTGGACAGATACAAAACTTGTTATTTTTAAAGCTCGGAGGTCGTTGTCTGTGTCATAAGGACGTTTGCGGATGATGGAAATGACCACAATGTTTACATTCTGATATTCTTCTTGGTTGATTTAATTTACAATTTTAACTGATTTTACATTCAGCCCACCTTGCAGTATAATGAGCACGCGAGCATATTATGTTTCCATTCACGCCACTTTGCTGCTGACGGCTATGGCTTACATTTTTACGATACCCAGTTTTAAATTTATTTCTCTTCATACTTCTGCGCGAACGAGCAGAATGTCATCCAGGAATAACATGTAGTTCACAATTCATTATTTAAGTTCCTAATTGTTGTTTCAGCTCCAAATTGTACTTGCTAAAAACTAATGGATGTTAATGGAGTCTTGATGGGAAACAAGGGTAGTGTAGTTTTCAATTTACTTCTAGGCTAGTGAACTACTAATGGAAGATCATGAATGCTGCAAATAAACTAAGGATAACTTATAGTTTTCTACTTTCACCTCAAAGATCAAGAGAGCAGAAATCCGGGAAATGAAACAAGGTAAATTTAATGTATCTAATTTACTTCAAGGCTTAAAGTTGGATACATGTGGGATATATAAAGCTGCATATAGTGTTTGAGATGGTGGATTTCTATGAGGCACTGGTGTACCCAATACTATCGCGCCTAACTTATGAAGTATCCTGCAGAAGATGACAATGTATTAAGTACGTATTTTTAACCCTTAAAAATCTATATCAATATGTAAGTTTTGGCGTCTATTGTACATGCTATTTTTAATCTTAAGATTGCTTAGAGGTTGCGGCTGTAGAACCGATACTAGCGGCGATTTTGTGTGTTTTAATGTTCAGAGCTACAGCAATAATGTGAACAGCCACCACGACAATGTGAATATTGACATAAACACGCCAGATTTAATGCTTCTCTTTACCAGTTCCTGTTTTCTTAGCTGATCGCAAAAATGTTTTGGGTTAAAGCATAGTTTTATATCATTATATTTTTTAATGCTAGCATCATTCTTTCGTGAAGGATAATTGAAATTAACCAAAAGATTAATTCTAAAAATTTAGAAAAAAAAATTTTGAATGTTAGATGAGACTTAAGTACCTGCTGTCACATTAAGATGTGCCGTGTATCGTACGTAAGTCAAAATCAAAACTCATTTATTGCATAAAAGGTGACGTTTAAAAGTAAAAAATAGTAAAAGTTTAAAAGTTTTTTACAGATACCAGCGGATCGGAACGCGGCCTCACCCTGACAAGATCCGACAAGAAACTCAGCGGACGACGACGAGAACTTTAACTGAATTGTTATATTGGACTGGCTTTGCTTAATCATTCCATTTTTACAATTTTTTTTAATCACCAATGCATTTTTCAAAAATATATTTAGAAGTTTCTGAATGAGAATCTGCTCAAGATGTAGGATTAGGATATATTATATCGTGACAAAATGATTATCATAATGCATTAACAAACCGAGGTCAGAGAGATTAGGTCATACTCCACCACGCGGACCCAGCGCGGATTGGTGGAGGCAGGTTTGTGGCCACCTGTTATTGAAACTTATCAATCCGTCTATAAGGCTTCCGACTCGACTTAACGACTACCACATTAAGTGGTAACCGGGACCAAAGGCTTAACATGCCTTCCGAAGCACGGAGACGCTCTATATTAAAATACCACAACGGTCATCCATCTTAGGCTGACTGAGACTGAGGCTTAGGCAACGCTGCTTAACCTTGGTGATCGGTAAGAACATAGCGGTCGAACAGTGCTACGAGCGCCTCCGACGATTTTTATGCCGTGGTTTTCGCCACTGAAATAGGAATTATGCTTAACCATATATGGATCTGACGTTAGTCAGTGGCATACCACAATAATGTGAACACTAAATTCTTGCCACTTAATCGATTTCGAAGTTGCAAGAGAGTATATTTATACTGAAATTCACACTTTCAAAACAAAATTATAAATTTTTAAAAAATAAAATAACTAGAGACAAAGAAAATACAAGCATTAAAATTAATTTGCAAAATACATTTTTAAAAGGATATAAAACATTCAACAATAAATTTTCGACTTGCAACATCAGAATTCAAATTAAGTTAATCGAGAGTTGTAAATAAAGAAAAGATGAATTGCCTCATAAATTGTACGGTAACACAGTGACAGTGTTGCCTGCTGACTTATATGGATAAAATGGCACAATGTATATTAATTTTTTCGCAAAACATGAATACCTAAGAATAAAATTACGATTATATACACTAAAGATTTTTATTATCTAGGTGTAAGAGAAAAATAATGTGCCACAAAGATACCTTCAAAGTTTTATTATTATAGTAAAATGGGTAAAATGGGTGTACACAGTACACCTTTGCCTCCCCCACTCAATATGGGCGTGATGGTGTTTATTTTTTTGTATTTAAATTATTACTAGTTTCTACCCGCGAATTCGGCCGCGTTAACTTTAGACAGATGTCTTACATTTTTTTGGGATAAAAAGTCGGTATCCTATGTTTTAATACAGGTATTAAACTGTGTGCCAAATTTCATCTTAATCCGTTCAGTCGTTTTTGCGTGATTAGGTCACAAATATCCAAACTTACAAACTTTCACATTTATAATATTAGTTATAATATTGATGGTTATCTCTTTCTACCTTTGAGATCAGTACATTGCCTTATGCATTTCCGAAATATTAGTGATATAGATGTAAACATTACTATTGGTTTTATCGGCTCCTTCTAGGGGTAAGAAAGTAAACATACTAACTAGGTATGTGTTCTCTTCGTGTTCTCTTATTTCCAATAACATCCAGCCGAGCCCTCCTCCCACATCGGAAGTGTATTTTTTTTATTCAAAAGTTAACGTTTTTGTTAAAACACAGTGAATAAATACATTTCATATATGTATTGTTACCTAATGTTACTCATATTAAAGTAGTGTACAACTCCTGGTTTTCCGTTCTGAATAGATATTCCCAAATAACTCTGACCTTAGCATCATCTGACATACATAAACCCTATATAAATGACTTAAGGCCTGTGATAATAACCTAGAAAAACTATTTTTGTGAAGTCCCCGTTACAATATTATGAAAGAATAAAATTGCGCCGACGCAAATTACGCGCCTAGTTAAAAAAAATGTCACAAATGATGTAAAATATATTTAGTTTTTTACGATTGCCGTCCCGTTTTACGTGCTCGTGACGTGATCACATACGTAAATATATCATATTCAAAGCAATATACATTGAAAAATTCCAGATATTTTACTTGTCAAATCATAAATTGTTTAGGAATTTATCAAAATTATACTAAACGTTGTTTTGATGTTCTTGTGAAGTTGAAAATCGGATTTTGAGTTGTTCAGAAAGTATAAAAGTTTTTGGTCGTTTTTTGGATTTTTAATCGATATCTCAAGATACAGCAGAACTTACAACTTCAATATTGAGTTCTTAGATCTACGCGAATATTACACATTAAATAAAACTATACTACTAAGTGGAAGGATGCAGGTACCGGGAAAGACCTAAACTATCTTACCACGACCAAATAAACCGAGTCTTATCTGAAGGAAAAGTCAAGAGTCTCCGTAACCGGCGAGCGTGTATGAGACGAACTATGAGAGTCGAGGAAGCCAGAGAGGTATGTAAGGAAAGAACCTGTTGGAACTCTGTACTCTCTGCCTACCCCGCAAGGGATCTGGCGTGATGTTATAGATAGATAGATAGAAATAATACTATTTCACGGATTTTATCGCGGTTTATTTTTGATTTTTCGTATGTAATAATTAACATACGTGCTTCTCATGTAGATACATGCCCTTGCAGTTCTGTTTCATGTCCATATACCTTTTGACTACAATGGTTTGCATTCTCGCACTGGCCACTTTTCAGATTACTGCCGTGCAAGGTTACTTTCATGTAATCCAGAAGTAACTTCTTTAAGCAAAGTGCATTAATTATAATGAAGGTTGAAGAACCGTAAAAGCTTTATCAAGTATGTCAATCTATTAACCTTAAAGCCAACCTTTGGAGGGATCCAAACCCCTGTGTTTACCTGCTGGGAGTCTCGGAGTCTAAACTAACATGGCCGGTCTGGAAGTCTTAAAAAAGAATTTGGACTCAGTTCCCCCAGAGCAAAAAAAAACATGTTCAGGTGAAAATTCGCAGGCAGTACCAATATGGGGTTAAACCCAAACAATGTCCTTTCTTATGTCGTACTCTGTCTGCCTCAACACCTGCTCGCAGTAAAACTTGATAACTGCCTCCGACAAAGCAGTCAATGTGACCAAATTCTGAGCCGCTTCCATATAACTATAGAATATTTTCCGTCGAAACCTTAAGAAGAAGATTACGAAAGTTAAGGTATATTATATGGTGTCTAGGTAAAAATATATAAAGAATATAGAAAAACCTAAAATAAGAAATGGCGCCAGTAAATATCCCAACAGCACACAAGTCGAAACCACTCGATTATAAAAATAAACTATTGCATATAATCGGCTTGCAATAAAAATGGACGATATTACGCAAATCGATTTAATTATGAATGATTTATTACTTGAATATCTTATTGATATCAATATTTAGTAATATGCGAGGTATTTATTGTTTTAGTAGATCACTACTAACTTCTTTTATCAAGAAGAAATGTCTTGTAATCACGAAGTTCTAGGTTCATCTTAAAATCCCGGTTCTTATTGTGTTCTAAGGAAACGTCCAAGGTTAAGCTGCAATAGACTCGGCCAGTCTGATGATTGTCCGTTTTCGGGATCACCCTATTCGAGCTCCGAACTTCGGAAGATACGCTAAGCCGTTGGAGCCGTTTACCACTTCATATGATAGTCGTTCAGCAAAGTTTTCCAATTTGTCTGAATGGCCTTATGATAAGTTTCTACAGCAGATAGCCACAATGCTGCCTTCACCAATACGCCTGGATCCTCATAGTGAAGTTTGACCTATTCTCTCATCTCCATTTAAGAGAGAAGAGAGAGAAGGTCCTTGCCTAGCTGTAGGTAGGGATGGGCAAAATGTAATCAGATTAATGATTAACGATTACGAGCCCCATCCCGAACCCATCTCTGACAGTAGAACAGTAGGCTAATTTATTATAACCAATATTCCCTCTCACCTCGATTTGTAAGAGAAGGCAGATGTCCAGATGGATCCGATTTATTGTTGTAATTTGTACAGAGTTGTAGTACTCGTAAAATACTCAATAGAAGCTAACTATCTATCTATCTATCTATCTATATCATCACGCCAGCTCCCTCGCGGGGTAGGCAGAGAGTACAGAGTTCCAACAGGTTCTAACTATAGTACAGTAATATAACACAGTTGGAAGTAACCGATATAATTTCATTAATACACCACTACCCTGCGTGAATCATCCGCGAAATAGGTCAGTGGCGGTATAGTGCCGTCGTGTTCGCGTCTATGCACGTTTCTAGGTTACATCTCGCTACAATTTGCTATCGATTGGTCGGTGCATTCCGAGAAACTGTATGTTCGAGTAGAGCAAAATTTACTTGACATTTATTGATTTTACGGATCGGTTATAGGAAGAGTAGGAGTATAAGCGTTAGACATAGTAAATATGAGTTATTTCTGTCAACCATTTTGGTTCCATTATAATATAGATAGGTAACACTTGTCATTCTGTATACCTTAATCTCAATTTTGAAAGAAAAAATTATGGGTTAAAATAAGTTACCTTTTTTAAATACCGACTGTTTTTAAATCGAAATGGTCGGTAAAAAGATAGCTACCACTGTGATTTCAGTACAAACCATGGGTTCAAATAAAAAATAAAAAACAAGAAAAAATATTTTTTTGAAAAAGGAACACATTGAAAATAGTGACAAGTGCTACTAAATATTATAGTGCCCGTCTATATGGGCATATGTGGCACTATTGCTACAAAGTTATTTTGGTCCGAGGATGATATTGACAGGGGGGCGTTGGTGTGAAATCAGGGTTACCATTTAATTTTTTTTTTAATATTGAAGTATTTATTTCATCAGGTAGGTCCGCGCGGGTACTAAATTTGAAAGCAAAGGGCAAATCTGCAAGTGACATGTAGTGACATTTCATTAGATTACAGCGTTTATTTCGATTTTGGCCGCGGGACAAAAGATCCTTGTGTGACTATAATACATAGAGCGCGTATAATATCCGAATAACAAAATGGCGGCGTAGCAAAAGTAACACTTTTAAATTGCGGGTAAATAAAAACACGTAGTTATTCATACTTATAGAATAATATTATGGCGATAATACTTGATCAAAATCTTTATGGAAAACTAATTACTGGAGTGCAGTACCTCCAGAAGCCATACCTACGATCAGTATCGTAGCGATCAGTGCCGTAAGTACTTATGTAACTGTACTCTGTAATTCTCCTTATAGTCTTTTCCACGAGACATGGGTATGGTGACGTTTGGGATTTGACGTTTCTAGAAATGTGGTAATGATAAAATTCAATAAAATAGAATCGATTGTAAAATCGAATCGATACAAACGAATTGATTTTAATAAAAATAATTTAGGAACAAAAAGAAAAATTTAAATTTAATTTATTTACGAATCAAGCGATTCGTCAGTAAAATCATCTGTGAAAGCGCTTAATTCTTCGTCACGTGAATTAATATTTAAAAATTTAAGAAACTATCTATTTCAATGTGTCAAGATGGCGCAGCTACGTTTTTTTTATTAATTTCTTGTCTTTGAGCATACCAAGTATTTTAATCGGATACATATAATAATAGGTAGCTGTAGCTAGGTGGGGCGACGATATTCGTAAGGCAGCGGGCAGGGTTTTGAGGAGGAAAGCTGAAGACCGAGCTCAGTGGCTTACCATGGGAGAGGCCTACGTCCAGCAGTGGACTGACACGCGCTGATGATAATAATGATGATGACATATAATAATAATCATAAAGAAATCGGCCATCTATTTTCTTGAGTTATAATCTAAAGTTATGAAATTGCAATTTTAAAAACAGATTGATCGATTATAACGATTTTATTGTGTCAGTCCCTAAAACGCGAACCATTCCAATTTACATAACTAAGAAAGAGAGTTATATAAAGTTTTAATTTTTTTAAGTAATTACGCAAATCTATAAACAGCACGAGTTTTAAATAAAGGAAAGAACATGTTGGAACTCTGTGCTCTCTGCCCATCCCGCAAGGGATCTGGCGTGATGATACAAATAGATATATAGATGAGTTTTATAAGCAAATTAAAATAGATTTTTGGTTTATCTTTATATTATTGTTTATTTTCTGGATTCCCTATTTTCAATATTCCACAGTAAAAATGCGTGAAATGGAATTTGATGAAACGTCACTGCACCCATGTCTCGTGAAAACGACTATAGACTATAAAGCAAGACATATATTTTATGGCGACACATATTTGAGCTATACATCGAAATAATCCGGGGATTATCTACCTACATGTTTATTCCACTAATAAGGCCTAATCAAGAAACCGGCCTAGTTAAGTCCAACTAAATCGCCGGTAACCGATGTTAAAAGTTACAAGTCTGCTTCGGCTTTATCATATGATTGAAGAATCAGAATTATGAGCTGATAGTTGTCCTTTGGACATTGCGCTTACAAGTCGAGTATTCTATCACCTTAACAGTCAAAAAGCATTGCCACAAAACAGATATACAATGCAAAAGTGAAAGGATGTAAGTACCGGAGAAGACCTAGACTATCTTACCATGACCAAATAGACCCTGTCTTATTTGAAGGGCAAGACAAGAGTCTCCGTAACCGACAAGCGTGTATGGGAGGAACTATGAGAGTGGATGAAGCCAGAGAAGTCTGAACCTGTTGGAACACTGAAATCTTTGCCTACCTCGCAAGGGGTCTGGCGAGATGATTGTCACGATATATTGTTTTCCAATTCCGATCCATTAAAAAAAAACAATATTACAAAATCTAGTCTTCTGTACTCCTATGCCTAAAAAGTACAGAGTATAACCCGTGAGGGTATATGAGACGAACTATGAGAGACCGATGACTTGTTGAAGTCCCACTGAACTCACCACTATGACTTCTGTAAGTCAGGATCCAGAAATGAATGCGCCTAACGCCGGTTGTCATGGCGATATTTGGGAAGACCTTTGTTCTGCAGTGGCTTCTTTCAATTGATGACAGACTTACCCTCGTTATTCGTAATATACGTACGCGCAGGAATTGCCAATGACGTCCAGGGACGTAGATAACTACCTTTAGTGATTGTGTAAACTGTAAACACGGCTATTTGGAACACCTATAAGAATAGTTCTGGGAAAACCTGATCCCAAAACGTGAATCGTAAAATACATAGAGGAATTGCTGATTAAAATTATATTTATGGTGAATGGTGTTGTATTATTTATGCTGTTATGTGAAGTTAGTTAAATATTGATATCACGGCGGATATAGATGCAGCATAACCAGCCATAATCCACATATTGCCATTGTCAATCCAAAACGTCGTACTATAAATATTCATGTTAATTTTAACCAAGTTAATAATTTTTTCGGTACCAGTTCAAATAAACCAGCTTAAAATGCGAGCACACAAAAAAAACACCGTCACGCCTTTATTCTCCAGCGGAAGTGGCAGAGATGTACTGAGTACACCCCCGTTTCGCCGACGATGTTAGGTATCATGTATTGCCGTATTGCCGTACATTGCCGTATACTGGGCACAATTCCAGACTCCGGACTCATACTGGGAAGTTTTTGTTAGAAAAACTGCACTTGTCCGACCTAGGATTTGAACCCAGGATCTCGTGGTCACAAAGCGATGCGATGCCACTAAACCAACGAGGCAGTCGGGCACACAAATGCAAAAATAAAGATTTTTGCATCGCTTGAATAAAAAACTTTTTAACATACGACTTTTGAAGTAACAACGACGATATATGGGCATTTTACCCTACATATATCTGAAATTACGAGCCAAAAACAAACAGCTTAGTCCAGTAATTAAAAGCATAAGCCGTTTCGCCCCCTCAATCGAGAGGTCACGAGTTTGATTCCCGCACGGGAATAACCTAACGTTTGTTTTGGACTGGATGTTTGTGCATGTGAATATCATATTTATAAACACACCAATACCACATAATTAATTCCTAATTAAAAAAAAATTATAATGACATAGATAATAAAATAAAATAAAAAAACAAAGATTTGAAATTAATGGTTCATGAAAACTGAAAATTATTAAATATTAAAAAGCAACAAATAAATATTTGAAGTCGGTGCCAGCTGGTGCAGTAGATTTTCCTTTTTCTGGCACCGACTACAAATATTTATTTTTTGGTTCCTAAAGTCGATTTTACTTTTTTTTTAAGTTTTTTTTACAATTTTAAGTGATGAGTGATATAATTATAAATTTTTATATACCTATATAATATTATTCTAAAATATAGAAAGAATGCCAGAGGAAAGAATGACAAAACAGATATACAACGTGATAGTGGAAGGATGCAGGTACCAGGGAAGACCTAGACTGTCTTACCACGACCAAATAAAACGAGTCTTATCTGAAGGAAAAGTCAAGAGTCTCCGTAACCGGCGAGCGTGTATGAGACAAACTATGAGAGTCGAGGAAGCCAGAGAGGTATGTAAGGAAAGAACCTGTTGGAACTCTGTACTCTCTGCCTACCCCGCAAGGGATCTGGCGTGAGGTTATAGATAGATTGATGGATAGATAGATATTATTCTACTTAATTCTTTAGTAAGGTACCTAAAGGATTGATATAATACTCATAATAACTGAATTTACACATTCGTGCTGTTTGCCGACAAGGTGTCCCGTAGTATCTTCAAAGTCCAAGGTCCAATACCGATAAAATTAAAATGGGACCTCTTCGGAGCTATACTGAATCCAATGCAAAAAAAATCATCAATATCGGTATATAAGCAAAGAAGCTATAGAAAACACAGACGAATTATAAGCCTCCTCCTTTTTTAAAGTAGGTTGATATTTAACTTAGTTCTATAGTAGTACCTATAGGATTGACATAATACCCATAAGGAAGGATGTAGGTGCCGGGGAAGACCTAGACTATCTTCCCATGACCAAATAGACCGTGTCTTAGCTGAAGGGCAAGTCAAGAGTCTCCGTAACCGGCGAGTGTGTATGAGACGAACTATGAGAGTGGAGGAAGCCAGAGAGGTATGTAAGGAAAGAACCTGTTGGAACTCTGTACTCTCTGCCTACCCCGCGAGGGAGCTGGCGTGATGATATAGATAGATAGATAATACCCATAATATGTCAATATACGCATCCGTATTGTTTGCCGTTAAGGAGTTTCCTGGTGTATCTTCAAAGTGCAAGGTTCAATAGCGATTAAATTAAAATGGAACCACCTTGAAGCTATGCTGCATCCAATGCAAAAATCATTAAAAACGGTCCAAAATTGAAGGAAATATCGGTGAACATACACAAAAAAAAGAAAAAAATCATACATGCAGACGAACATAGATCCTCCTTCTTTTTGAAGTCGGTTAAAAAATGACGCAAAAAGAATATAATACTTCGTCATAAAAACGCGTGTATTTATGCCTCCGAACATTAAATCTCATTCTAAAAGCCGCATCCGCAGCCTTCTGGTACCTTCCCTCCTCAATACACATACGAATACACAAAAACACACGTGTAAATGCTATATCAACGGTCATGGGCTAAATAAAGAAGCTTTATATAGTTTCTTGACCTGATGAATCACCGATCACTTGTAGAACAGACGCTTTATTGTGTGACCGACGAAATAAAACAATATACAATATATAAATACGTTCGAGATCCTCGTACCAGTACGAAACTGCGGTCTTCAAATCACCAAGGTTAAGCAGCTATCGTCTCGGTCGGTCTAAGATGGGTGACCGAATATATAATAAATACGATTGGACTCGTAGCTCTCTGTAAACGGGATCTCAGCGATTACCAAGGTTAAGCAACGATCGGCTCGGTCAGTCTGAGATGGGTGACCGTTTTTGAGTTTTAAGCGTTTTCATGCTTTAGAAGGGACGGTAAACCGTTGTTTTGGCTGCCAAGCCAAGTTGGGAGCTTTTCAGGCGGCTTAATAAGTTCCGCATTATGTGGCCACAAAACTACTTCAAAAAAATTTGCATTATGCATGCTTTTTCTCTCACTTCGTGAAGTCAGACGAAATCATGCCTTCAAAGAGCTTCCATTGTGTGCGCTGCGTAAATCGATAGTTATAAAAAAAGTTGTTAAAAAAAATCTATAAATACTTAGCGTTACTCGTGCAAATTCAAGTCAGGTCGGTAGTGTCACGATTATTCTTTAAGTCATTAACTATCTTTGAAGCTACAGTCATCAAGATATTTACGGTTTAACATCTAGATTCCTGAGAACAAAATAGATTTCACTGTGACGTCATTCCGTAAATCCTCAACGTAGACGATGTTTGCTACAATATTAAAGAGGCGACGACGTCATACGTGCGTAGACCGTCCGACCACTAAATAGGTACAGAAGGTCAACTCCATACAACGAGCGACAGGCACTTGTATACATACAGACGAACGGCTTCATTAAGAGCTTAAGCCGCTTTGCCCACTGTTCTATTATACTTACTATACTACTATTCGACTAGTCGCAATACTATACTATAGACTATTCGATAAGTCGCGGGTTCGATACCAGCACAAGGCAAATCTTTGTGTGACCTTAAAATATTTGATGCAGTCTGGGTGTTTATGTATGTATATTTCATATTCGCAAACGTACCCGCGGCACAGGAATCTATATACTAAGTTTTACTGTATTATAGTACACTGTAGTAGGGCACACCACATACCCCGCGCACTGAAACCCCCCGTGTCTCTGTTCGATCGTTTAGGAGGAAAATATTGGCATAACTTTTTTCGGAGCGCAAAGTATCGCCTACATTTCGACACGAACTCACTTCAGAGTACTTTTGTGTGTGTACTTATAGTAGTAGGTATTTAAAGTTACGAATTTTCACAAACATAGAGAGTGAGTGTGAATCGTGCGCACACAGGAATATTGTAGGGACTTGAATTCATTTCTATTAAGTATATTCGCATATTTCTACACTTTTTGGATATTATAGTCATTATGGATGAAAAGGAATATAGTTATATGTCAGATAACACGTAGGATACGAACATCAATAAACAGTTAGATCGAGATGGGCAGTCTTCAGGGCCGAGCTCAATCACGTCAATATCTTCACCCCGCGTCACTTGCACATATAATCAGAGCTCTGTGTACTAAATGGTCGCCTTTCACTACTAGAATCGGAGGATTCGACAACTGTACGTCCAATTTTCTGAGTCACCTCAAACGGAAACATGGATAAGATTGTGTAAATGAATATAAAAGATAAATAAAAACAAAGAAAAATATTAAAAAATGTACAAAATTTCCAAAAAATAAAAATAGGGACAACGGGCTTAAGAAAAGTTAAAGAGGTCCAGCCTTATACACAAGAGAAATTTGCACAAAATATGATAAACTATAAACCCCAAAAATGAAACCCATATCGATTTAACTCCAAAAGTCGCGTCCGCCATCTTGGATGTGTTTAAAATATAGTATGTGTTTAATTGTTAATTGTTTAATCGTAAACATGCAAAAAACGATTAACAATTGATCAATGGTAATTGCAACCTTTTACAATTACCATTGATTAATTGTTAATTGTGAAAAACGACAATTAACAATTAATTTTTCAATCGTCAATTTCTATTGATTTTTTCTGCGATTGAAATTTCAATTGTTTGATCCTACAATTGAACAATTAAACAATTAGTGCCCAACACTGCAGAATGCTAATATTTTTTTCAAAATTATGCATAAAACATACATTAAATCAATGAAAAAAACATTACACACACTACCATGTATTTGACACAATACACGTCAAATTGATGTTTGTCTTTAATATTATTGGTCTATAGTCTTACTGAATGTCAAACATAACCAGCAAACGATGAAAGCGTAGGTCGAATATCGACCTATGGGCGACCACTAGTAATTGTAATATCTAACGTGTATTGCTACGTTATTTTTAAGAAAAAGGTAAATAAATCTCCTGTTCAAGATGATCTCGGGCCAAATCACACTTATGCTTGATTTACATTGGTCATGTCTTCAGCGAAGTGGTAGGTACAATAGCCCCTGGCAAGTCTGAAAAGCGACTGTTTACACCACGGCCAGTCAAATGTCCTTTGTTTTTCGTCTGCATAAGTATATGAGTGAAAATACCATACACGTGTCTCCGTAATTATGCACTGAGGGCACATAATGAACGGACTGACGTAAGCGCGATGGTTGCGAGTTTGATATGCCATCCTATTCGCACAACAAATGTACTAAATACAGATGAAGGTGACATCACGGTTTTAATGGATTGTCGTTAGCGTAACGTTATGAACGTTACGCTAACGTCATATGGTTGGACGGAAAAAATCTAATTTTCAGTCTTTAAAGGTTAAATGTAAGCTTGCATTTGCTTTTTGATAAATTGTATAAATTCCTGCCTCTGCCTGCCTCGTTGGTCTGGTGGCAAAGCGCATCGCTTGTTGATCACGAGGTCCTGGGTTCAAATCCTAGGTCGGACAAATGTAGTTTTGCTAACGAAAAATTCCCAGTATGAGTCCGGAGTCTGGAATTGTGGCCGATATATGTCAATAGGCTCGTCCCCTATTACATGGGACCTAACATCGTCGGCGAAACGTGGGTGTACTCAGTACACCTCTGCCACCCCCTCTGGGGAATATAGGCGTGACGGTGTATGTGTATAAATTCCTCTCTCATTCGCTTTTATCTGATGCAGGTAGCGGGTCTTTACCCACTTCCTGCCGACACAAATCTCTCAATATTTATAGGTTTTTAAATCGTTTGCACATTTTGTTTTGCATCATAAATATTATAATTCTTGATCTTAGATAATATTTAAACATGTTGCTGATACTTAATTAGTCTTGGCAATATTTACATAATATATTTGTAAAATAAAGTGTACTTATTACCAATTTTAACAATTGACAATTTCGAATTTCATGTCACTAACCATACGTAGTCCATGATACAAATAAAATATGCAGAGGTTTTTATAGTTCCAATATACCAATGTTGACAATTTTTTTTTTGTTAAGTACTACAAAATTTTATATAAGAATTATGAATACGGACGCCTAAGCACGGCCATATTGACTTTACATCGTAACGTTATCGAGAAAACGTGCTGTAAAGGACATTGTCGAAAATTGCCCTAGAACCAACAAACATTTGGCCCATACCATCATTATTTATCTATTTTATTAAAATAATGGCATATATTCGTATTTAACGGACAATTTGCAATCTAAAACGAATATTTCAAAGTATTATAAGTATATCGAAGTTGCCAACATCTTTACTGAATGCCAATGTTGTCATCAAATTACGATTAGGGATGTCAATCCTACCAATTAGTTATCTGGATTGCTTGTCTTGTTAGACTAAATACTTATATAGATAGTTTCTTAGGGTGTCGATAGGCTTCTATTAAAATAAAATTAATCTTTAAATCCACACAATATATTTTTGACTACACAATATAACCTCATATCTATTAATGACAACTAAATTATAACCTCAAAATCTAAAACATTTCGTGCAATATTGCGATTCCTCCGCTTGTCCGTGTAATAATAAATGCCTTAAGACAATTTATGGGTGATTTAAAATCATACAAGTATTTTTTCATTGCTGTTGGTTCTGGGGCAAATCATTTATGGGCGCAGAACAATATCCTTTGTAGAGTGAAAAGGATGGCATATCAACTCTTTATCTTAAGTCTAACGTCAATCTGTCCGTGTTAAACCCAAACAGAACAGAGAAAAGTTAATTGAATTTAATTCTAAGGCCCGTATTACAAAACGAAAATTTTAAATCTAGTTTTGAAACTAACAAAAATGTTTTTAAATTGATTTAAGTAATGTAATACGGGCCTTAGACGCTTAAAACTCATAGATACGAGTATTATAAGTATTGAGACTAAATATGAGATCTGACTGACGGATTCTGATCCGGATCCAATTTCATCAACTCTACTGCCCCCAAAACGAGTCGATATATCAGTAAACACAGTACTTGCGCAACCATCCAACCAACCTACGCTTGAGATTATGAAAAACGAAAGTAGATACTTTCCAGTTAAAAATAAGCAATACTTGACCAAATTACACCGTTCATACATAATTAAAATATTTTTACTGCATACGTTTATACAACGTGTAAGGTAATTAACACAAAATCTGAAAGTATTAATATTTAATTCAATGTTATTAAGGCATAAAACTATAAGTATAGAAACGGATCATGCCTCTTATTGCCATTGAATAAGGTATAATTTTCTTTGACACTTAGAACTGTCATAGTACCCATCTTATATGAAAATATACTATAGTTTGTTCCAAATCGATAATTGAAAAATTAATTTCGACGATACTTGACATAATCTATATATCTATATCAGCACGTCAGATCCCTTGCTGAGTAGGAGAGCACTAAGTTCCAACAGGTTCTTTCCTGACAAACCTCTCTGGCTTCTTTCACTCTCATAGTTCGTCTCACAAAGATTATTTACTTAGTGGGTGGGTCAGGTGCGATATGAAACGAGGTCCCGCGCCACTGCTTTTTACCACCACGAAATTAGTAATAAACTTAAAACTACAACATAACACTGAAAAATATATACTCCAATTCTTTTATCTAATTGGAGCATCTGAAATATTGCGTTATTAACGTTAATAAGTATATTTTTTTATGTATAACTGAAAATGTTGTTTTCGTATTACCTTGTAGTAACCATGAAGCACATATAAAGAGGAGTTAGCCTAAGCAACTGTGCACGATATCTTTCAACTAGGCCCTGACATCATCGTGGGGCTTACTTCAGTCTGTCATTCTAAGCTAGTTAGCAAATATAGAAGTGGGCGCGGTATAAAATCCTCTTCATCCCGTGCCACCCATTGCAGTGGCATCCTTTATGGTGTAGGTTAACCTAATGCCATCTCCTCTTTAAATTTGCTTCGTGGGAGTAATCCACGTTATTCTGAGGTCTTAAGTCGCACGTTGTATACCGCAATCATAACGTTACTGCGAAGTACTGGCGGCAAAAACTACTGCGTTACGTGTTTTATATCGTTAACAATAACTAATAATTATATACGGAAGTTTTGCGGAGTACTTATCTTATCTGTAATTAATTTTGATTGGTCGTCAGCAATGAAAATAATAACGGATCTGCGGTTTCTAAAAGGTGGGTAATGAAAGAGATTGTCCGAACGATTTATTGCGTATTATGAGTGAAGATAGGTTATCATTATGTGAAGATAAATTACAGTATTCTTTTCCTATAAGGAGTGATAGCCAAGATGGTGGGTTTCTCGAACCCGGCTTACGGCATACAGTTTTGATGCCATGGACTTCTTCAACACAATCTTCATGACATGATGTTATAATGAAAACTAAAGTTTGGTTAAGCCCCTTTTTTATTTTTGCATATTGTACAGGAGTAGGCAGGATCCATTGTTTTTTTCCTAAAAACTGTTACCTGAATAGTGATGAGGTGACTGAATGATCGACATATTGATGGAGTCAAACTCAAGACTTGAGGTTCCAGACACAACAAAATAATAGTAAAAAAAATATTTGCTTTTTTGACTGTTGGTATTTTGTTGGAACATTTCGCAAAAAAACTAGACCGATTTTTGAATGAGATGAGATATTAAAGTGACAAATAATACAATTTAAGTTTAGCGCTAAGTGAACAACTTTGATTTGTATAACGTAGCGACCAAAACATTAATGAATAACAAACCAATGAGTATGTGAGAATCTATAACATATTTTTGAACTCTTATCCAGACGAGTTTCATTATATACACTGAATAGAGTCATAGGTTGCATATAAGCAGATGACAAAACTAGAGAAATTATAACTAAGAGTGACGACTAGAAAGCAAATGAGATCATCTATTCTCCTATATTAATAAAAATATCAAAATAACGTTTAAAGTTTATGATGATTAGTCTAAGAAATTTTAAAATAAGACGTGTGTAAGATATGTATGTTATTCGTGTTTGTAATTTTTCATATGAGTCATACATTTTAACTATAGCCAGCAGTGCAAGGTGACATTCAATAAATTTCCATTTTTCCATTCAAACAAACCTTTGATCTTTTTCTACATAAAACCATCCGAATGATTAAGGCTAAAAATACTAAAGACATCGTAGCTTCTTAAATTGGAATTGGCCAATATTCACAGTGCGCGCAAACATTCGTGCATCACCGTCCTTAACGATTAATCTCCAGTTTAGTGACAGCGATTTAAAATAAACACGATTGCCCTTAAGATTTTTAACGCCCCTGGAACAGCTGTTGCATGATTCAGACGACATTGGCCCGAGAGACGCCGGGAAACACGACCAATGTATTTAAAAACATCGCACGACCATGAATATGATCGCGGATTAACAAAACCCAAAACGAAGTTGTATATTTCACTAGCGTTCACGAGCGCAACTGACAAAAATCTCAGTGTATAAACTCAAATAAACTTTGGCAATAACACAAGATCGTTTGTTCTTAAGCTATTTTCTGCTGTGATAAACATCATAACAGAATTTGCAGTGTTTCACTTTGTTGCTCTTTTTGCGGATGTAATCGGGGTCAATAGCAAATACAAAGGATGTTTTCAAAGTACTCACATTGTGTTGGTGCAGCGTCAGGACTACGTTGTCGAAGGTGGATGAGTTGGAGAGGGCCTCGGAGCTGCCGCGGAGGAGCTCGGCCAGCAGATCTGCGGGTTTCACCCCGGCTAGCTTGGATGGTGAGGATGCAGCACGAACGTGAGTTGGTCCACCAGTGCGTCTAGTCGCCATACCGCCTACGCTTGTTTTGCGACTAGGCACTGTTGCGTCAGACAAGCTTCTCCTTCCGGCTTCGACTGACCGGCTCGACGGCGCTTCCAAATTTTTCCCGAACGGCCCTCTACAAAATTGCTGCCGTCTGGCTTCAACGTCGGAAGCGTCAGATGGACTGAACGGAGACGGCGAAGCGGTTCTGTCTCTCGAGCACGTGTCACTGTCGGCTTCGGAAGGAGAATCGCCATATTTTCGTCTCGTGGAATTTCGAAATGAGTCGTCATCTCTCTCGTCGGAACTTTGTTGGTAGAACCTTGCACGCCTCGCTTTTAGATCTTCGGACCTCGGCCATGTCGGTGCTGTTGTGTCACATGGGCTTGGAGGCCCGTTCGTGCATGAGTCATCTGATTTGTCACCGAGTAAGGAAGATGTCCGCGTTTCGGCCGACAGACGCATTTCTTGCAAAGAAGCCTCACTACTCTCTCTTTTACAACCGTTCACTGACGGTGGCCCTTCTTCGTCACCTCCATCGTCACTCGGTGTCGTTATATAGATTCCCTTTCTTCTTTTCGTCTTATCGAGCGGTCTACGTCTCTCTCTAGCGCCAATCGGGGCAGGTGTGCAAGGATTTTGTACGGCAGCTAATAAATTAGCAACCTGCTCACTAGTTATCGTTTCATCCTCTTTGTCTCGATCCAAAGAACCGTCCGACGCAGCATCGGAACGCTGCGCCGGTTCCTCCGAAGGTAAATCTTTCGACCACTGTTTCACTATACACTCATACACGGGCACAGGAATCAAACTTTCAATTTCATTTGCACACTCCTCAATAGTACTAGGAAAATTCGTACAATCACAGTCCACATTAACACACACGTTCGAGGGAGGTTCTGGGAGAGGTGGAAAAGCGAAAGGCTGAGCGGGTTCTAACGGAGAAGTTCCTTCACTATGTGCTTGTGCACTATCGGCTTGCGAGCCGTCACTTTCTTCGCGAAGTTCGTGTAAGACGCGTGGTGTCATCAAGGCGGGCAGACTGCCACCAGCCTCGGCCGGCCCCTCCTCCCGCACTGGAGGGATACGTCGCGGCAGCGGGTGCGTCAGCGACCGGGCACCAAGCTGCTTATGAAGAGCGTCTGGCGGTGGCGACCGAGGTGCTGGCGATGCGTGCGCCAACAAACCCTCATCTGACCCCACAGCGGAGTCGACCGACGCGACCGAGCCGCCTTCTGTCGTATTCTCATCGGTCGCAAGGCTCACGGTTTCAGCATCGCGACGTTTAGCATTCGTGGGCTCCGCCTCTGACTTTTTGGTGCGCTTCCCGAAATCGAAAATCGACTGCTTCGGTCCGCGGTAATACTTGTCTTGCGCGAAATCACCCTGGGAGAACGACGCGCTGCGGTATGGAATAGTCTTTTGTGCGTATGACCCGACTATGGAACGTGGTTCGACGCGGACAAGGGTGATGTTGTTGGCGTCGAATTCATCGCAGCGGTCGACGGAGAGACCGCGCGGTGGGCTGTGTCGGTGGCGTGAGCGCGGTGGAGGTACCGGCGGTAGTACTGGCGCGGAGTGTGGAGGCGGAGGGGGTGGGGGCGGTGGCGTTGGCGCCGATGGTGTGTGATGGGCGCGCGGCAGGAGGCGCTCGGTGAGGGCCTGCAGGCCCTGCAGGCGTTGCTGGCGCGAGGGCCGCTCTTCGCGCGCGCCGCGGCCCAGCCGGCGTTGGAAGCGATCCAGCGTGCGTCGATCGGGCTTGGCGCGGCCGAGGCACGCCGCGACCGCCTCCTCGGAGCAGCAGCGGCAGGGACAGGCCCGCGGCGGCGGAGCGCGCCGGACGGCGTACCGCACCGCGCCCAGCGTCACGTACGGAGACCTGCGCACACGACGCCGGTATATTTAGATGCGGGTAAGACGCGCGCGCGGCTCGCCGAAAAGCTTGGCGGCGAATGGGACCGATTTAGAGCGGCCAAGTTTCCCCCGCAACTCGCCGCTGAATTCCGGGAGGATTCCCCGCGACCCACTCCGGTTCAGGAGTTAAATCGGACCAGATGACTCGTGTCCGAACTCCTCGCTTTGAACTGCGTTATAATTGACAGTTGCCCGCTAAAAAGAATCTATAGATATAGTGCAAACATTAGTAAGCGTCTGTAGCAGCAGGTGTCAGACAGACAGACGGAAGACGCGGCGACTATAAATAGTTGGACATTGGCGATTTGGCGACACGGCGACCTCGTAGCAATGTTTACAATTTTCTTAATTGGATACCGAGTGGATTTTCTCCTTATTTTGCTCCTTATGTATGTTTATTCGATTTTCACGTCTAATTTGCTCACTTTAAAGATCAAATTAGTTGATAGCTATCAGCAAAAAAATCTTTCTAACATTTCATCTTATTTTATATACCTCATCTTTTTCTTAAATCTACCAATTTGTGCTCAAACTCTATAGTATCATAAATACTATAAAGGTAATAAAGGTTAATACAGTGAACCTGGAGTATTCCCGCCTCCGTCTAGCGCCATCTGTTGGCGATCGAGGGCGCGCGTCGGACGCCATCAGCGGGTCACGTGACGCCGCGCATGCTTCGCGCCCACGCGCCCTGCAATAATAACAATAAATACGTTTAGAACGCTGCTCTCGCGCAGAGCTAGGGTTTCTTGGACTTTGGTTTAACAATAGCCACGATAAGGTTCTAAGAATCAATTAGATACATCAATAATTGTAGATAAGTACCAATACCTTTTCTGTTTTATTTAGAAGTATATAATAAACGGCCTAGGGAAACAATATCATCGAATTGTTCTATGCCAAACGGTGCTACGAGATAGGCTCTTTCGTGTAGAACTGGGCCATCTTAGCAAAGTACCGTACAGACTGGAAAAAGGCGAGGAGTCTTGAATTGCAGCAGGGTATATACCTACATTAGGGTAAACAAGCGGTAGGTTTCTTTTTTCCCGATTTCGACTAAACCTATGTTGGGATGTAAATGACAGTATTATAATTTTCATATTGCACTCAATTAAATTCACTTGTACATATTCAAGCTGGTAATACAACGAAGTCTGGAGAAGATAGAAGTCTGGATAGAAGAGATACCAAGAGAATATTGAAATAGGAAACTACTATTTTAATAAAAATACGATAGTAATCTCTCTCTAATCTTAATTTTGTCACCATCTTTCTGAAACAATTTGTGTCCACAAATTTATCTGAAACATTTTATTGTAGTTTTTTCAAACTCTAATTCAAATCGTTTATTTTGCATAAACCCTGCGGTTTTACATTTATAAATTTACAAATTGTCATATTTACATTTTTTTGTAACTTACTAATCTACCACCACATCGGAACGCGGCCTCCACTCAGAAGGTCCAGCGAGAAACTCAGCAGGCTTGTATTTTTTATCTAATTCTCCTTTTTTTTTTTCATTTTCTGTTTAGATACATACTTTTTTTATATATTTTTATATTCCTTGCTTTTTATATTTTACTCATCATAAGTATGATATTTTCCATTTTTCCCCTTTTTTATTTATTAGCTTATCAGATGTTATATAGCAAAATGATTACAGGCAGAACATAACGCCCTACCAAATTAAATCACTGTAACAACTTTATATGTAAACTTTGTTTCATAAATAAACATAGCTTTACCATTCAATAACGTTACCATCGTTAAAAATGTATAAATATTATAAAATAATTATATACTCTACCCTAACCGACTAATGGCCGATTTCAATATTCAACCCATGGATAGATTTGTTTACTGTCAGTAGAACTTTGACAGATTTTCCATTCAAAATATGTCAAAATTCTATCCGTTGTAGGCAAATCTATCCTTGAATATTGAAACCGGCCGTAACTAGTATGGATCGGCTACTCATAACTTGCGTAATACAACGGCATCTATTGGAAGTTTTCTGAACTAGGTTATAGGGCCGTAAACGGTTTACTTTTGGGCGGGATTTTCATGGTTTACTTTGGGCGGGCGGGTTAGAGTGGAGTAAATGTTTTTGGTTGGGTACGATAGAGGTCGTTTTACACACCATAAAACATAATTTATATCATCATCACGTTAGATAATATGTCATCCTTCGCACACTAAAAAATTAATCATGAACGTGACAGCACATTTACTCGCTAGCGTCACGCTAACGGTAAATCTTTACATGCTCAGCCCGCTGAAGGATGTCATGATTATTGTATTATAAATTTTTATATATAAATAGAAAGTTTATGTACTTGTTTGTTTAGTGACGCATGGTGTGTAGTTCAAATCCTTAGTCACACAAAGTTATTTGTATTAAAAAAAAGAAAAAAAACACCGTCACCCCTATATTCCCCAAACGGGATTGGTAGAGGTGTACTGTGTACACCCAAATTTCGCTATTATACCGAACACATGCCAGAATCTTAGACTGATACTGAAAAATTCTAACTAACCAGCGTTTGAAATGGTCGGATTGAGATTGATGACACTCGTGTCATTTTCACATTCAAGCGTCCCCGTTCTCTGGAAGGTACGCTAAGCCGTTAGTTCCGGATATCACTTACGGCCGGTTTCAATACTAAACTCAAGGATATATTTGCCAACTACGGATAGAATTTCGACATATTTTGTATGGAAAATCTGTCAAAGTTCTACTGACAGTAAACAAATCTATCCATGGGTTGAATATTGAAACCGGCCATTAATGTAGTAGTCGTTTAGCCAAGTCAGCAGGCTTATAGGCGGCTTGATAAGTTCCAACTGCAGGTGGCCACAAACCTGCCTCCACCAATCCGGACTGAGCTCGTGTGGTGGAGTACGATCTAATCTCTCCTCGCTCGATTTGTAGGAGAAGGCCTTTCCCCGGCAGATTTTAAAAAAAAAAACGTATCCACTACATGAATTTATACCTGTGTCCTGGGTGCGCTTACAAACATGAAAATTCACACACAAATACCCAGACCGAAACCAAATTATTGTGGGTCGCACAAACATTTGTCGCGTACAGGAATCGAACCCGCTACTATTCGACCTAAATTGTCCGTACAAGTTATGTATTGTACTTTCTCCCTTTAGGAGGAACCTAACTCTCACAAAGTTGGCTCTATTTACAGAAGATTGTTACTATTAATACTCTTAAAAACTCTCTCTGGAATATATATTTCAAATGTTCTATTTAACGGCAGATCGGAAATTTTATACATATCGCGAAAAAGAAGCTTAAGATATGCTCTATAACTTGTGTACCTCTTTTATTTTAATTAATTATATCTGAATTATTTAAAAACAAACCCCATTTTAAGTCCTCCGGGCAGACTTTTTTCTGTCGTCAAGGGAAATTTTTAAACAAAAATTCTCTAGGTCATTGACGTTAGTTTTTCTATCTCTATCTATATCATCACGCCAGATCCCTTTCGGGGTAGGCAGAGAGTACAGAGTTCCAACAGGGTCTTTCCTTGCATACCTCTCTGGCGTTAGTAATTCCCTTAAACAAGTTTACCAGACTGAATCACAATAATCACAAGATAACAACGACATAAATAAATTCAAGTCACGCGCAAAGCCTTAATAAAACAATACAACAAGACATCTCGATTGAACGTATCGATAAATAACATAATATCAATGTCTCGCATCAATATTACTGCCAACAGACCTTCGATATAATTCCCGACGATTATTCATGATAACAGAAGCTGGAGCGATATATATTAACTGTGACTACCATTACTAAATAAACTTCTTTTAAGATCAATTCAAGAGTCTCTGTAACTGGCGAAAGTGGCGAACTGGAACTTTTTACCTACACCCATTATTGATCAATCAATCAAATTGAAATTTCACAATTGCAATAAAATTAATTGCCCTTACACAGAAACAGACCATGAAATATGTCCGCAGCAAATGCGACGCACTGGCGGCGAATTAATCTACTGGGGGTAGCCCATTCATCTCCAGAGAATTACAAGCTCTTCCCCCTGGTGGAATCCACGATCTGTTAGAGGGAGTATTTCGATCACCAGGAACGTAAGAGTCCCACCGGGTCGAAGTGCGCTTGAGACAACTCAGCCCATAAAACGCCAGATAAGGTAAGATAAATGAATGCGCGTAAGATACCCCGTATAACAATGACATTTGGAGGTCAAAAGCTACTCAAAACGTCGGAAACTTGAAAAACAAAAACAAACCGCAACAAAAGTATTTTAATAGTAACTTAATTTTAACACAATTAATTTTTTCCCAACTTTATCTACACCGTTATGAATCTGGAATAATGATAGAGACAGATGTCAAGATTACGAGGTGCAGCGTTCATATCCTATGCCGGACAAACTGTGTCTATGTGTGTCAATGAATACGCTGTTGGTATTTACACCTTCACCGGGCCGGGCCGACCAGACTCAAGTGTGTTTTATTTTTTCTATGAAAAAAAACACAGTAGCATTCCGTAGTATGATTTTGTGACCGGTAGAATAGGAAAAGTATTATATTATTGGAAAGTAATACTGTGGTTGATAGTGGGTGTGCATGTTACACTTTTGCCCCTTGGTCAGAGAATTTATAGGCGTGTAGGTATATAACTGCATCTCAGCAGCAAGCAAGCAGCAACAACAAGTTATCAGTAAATTACGCTTGCCAGTGAAAATGTAAGTGTATGTACTATAATCCGATCTTTATTCTGATTTGAATGTAAAGGAAACCAAGATTATAGTTTTTAAACTGAAAGAAACTAGAACGAATGCATGAATGTGGTTGGTAACGATGTGCTGGAGCAAGTGAATGAGTTCGTATATCTTGGATGCACCTTCAGTAAGGATGGGAAATACACCGCTGATATAGAGAGAAGAGTGAGTGCAGGGAACAGAGTAAATGGTACGATGGGAAAGCTACTTGGGAGTCGGCACATAAGCCAGAAGGCGCAGCTGGCCATATATAACGGAGTGCTCGTCGCAACGCTGTTAAATGGTAGCGAGAGCTGAGTATGTAAGAAGGACAATGAAAATGCGGTGGAAATGCGAGTTCTGCGGAAGACGTGCGGAGTGAAGCTGACCGACCGTATTCGCAACAGCGTAGTAAGAAATCGAGTAGGTATGAAAGATAGTATCGGTGTAAAGATGAGCAAGGGTATGCTCTGTTGGTTCGAGCATATAGAAATAATGTCAGAAGAAAGAATGACAAAACAAATATACAATGCGAGAATAAATGTAGGTTCCGGGGTAGACCTAGACTATCTTACCCCGACCAAATAGATCGAGTCTTATCTGAAGGACAAATCAAGAGTCTCCGTAACCAGCGAGCGTGTATGAGACGAACTATGAGAGTGGAGGAAGCCAGAGAAGTATGTAAGGAAAGAACCTGTTGGAACACTGTACTCTCTGCCTACCCCGCAAGGGATCACGCGTGATGATATACATAGGTTCTGATTGTAGAAATACTGGTAAATTCTAAACCTACTAGTAAATTTATGAATTGATGATGTACCGTATGTTGTAAGTTGACACTGTACATTGAACCGTCGGCCTTGCTCTGTGGTTGCGCGGGCGCCGCAAACCGCACGGTGATCTAATTCGTAAATCACATATTAAATTGTGTGAATTTATTATATACTCACGTGTAGATTGTGATCAAATTGATAATTTATGGCTTTATTAGGAGTTATACATGTCGCATGTCATTCATAACTCAAAAAGTATGCCCCTTTAAGGGGCTACCGCGATAAACACATGTGTTATATGTATATTGTTGTACCCCATGTACTTGTAGTATGTGGTATATGTAGTATATGGATTTGAGAGTTATAATATCAGCCTATACTGCCCACTGTTGGGCAAAGGCCTTCTCTCACAAATCGAGGTGAGAGAGATTAGGTCATACTCCACCACGCGGACCCAGTGCAGATTGGTGGAAGCAGGGTTGTGGCCACCTGCTGTTGGAACTTATCAAGCCGCCTTTAAGGCTTCCAACTCGGCTTAACGACTGCCACATTAAGTGGTAACCGGGACCAACGGCCTAACATGCCTTCCGAAGCACGGAGACGCACGAATATGAAAATACCACAAACGGTCACCCATCTCAGGCTGACCGAGTCGAACGCTGCTTAACCTTGGTGATAGGTAAGAACACCGCGGTCGCACAGCAATATAATTTTTAACTCTTTTTTTTAGATCTGGTAAGAAGAAGACACGGACGGACAGAGGAGGACGACGTAAAAGTCATGGCTGCGGAACATTAGGGAGTGGACCGGAATTGCCAGCGTTGAGCAATTGTTCCGTATGGCTCAAGAAAGAAGCACATACGCAAAACTGATGGCCAATCTCCAGTAATGGAGAGGCACTTGAAGAGAGAGAGAAGAGGAATACACGATTAAACGAAATTTTCTCGGCAGGAAAAGAAATCTAAAGTCATCTCTATTACTTTACATTTTCTGATTCCAACGCAAATCGTTTAAGAACTAGCGAATAGTTTTAAGTTAAAGACATCGCGAATAATTGTAACAAATTTCTTGTAAGTCATTTTATTATTCCATAGTGTAGGTTCTTTAAAAAATTCAGTCAAATAGTTAAGTCATTTAATCCGAGCGCGCCCTCAATATATCCGTCCCTTATTATTCATTTGTAAAGTGTTTGCATCGCTGTCATTCCCCCGGTAGATACATGGTCGATCGCGGTAGGCCCTTTAAGCGTGTATGCCTGATTGGGGTGGTTAAAGGTGTATATAGTCCACTCAGCAGTGAGCAGCCTAGTGGTTAGACCATTGGACCGCAAAGTTAGAGGTCTCGCGTTCGAACCCAGGCACGCACCTCTGTCTTTACGAAAGCATGTGCTTTGATATTCAAAGTAGCTGGAACGCCACGCTATTGGTCCGATCGAATATGACGTCAAAGTCTACAATACAAATGTCAACAAGTGCATATTTGTTGGATGTTTGCTATTGAGTTATTACTCTTTTTCTGATTTTACACTACTTTCTCCTTATGTACCTATCGGGTGCATGTCTTATTGTATTTTTACACCTAGGCACAACACAGTGTTGTTGCGATGTATAATAGTCGCAAAATACAATATTAAAATAAATTACAGAATAAAATACTTCTACAGCTGTTCACTAATTGATTGTTATTATGGACTTTATTTAACGTCACGCCAAGCGCCAAAATGGTGGTTGCTTAAAGTGCTCTTATCTGTTTGCTATCTTCAACATTTTTGTTTGCCCTTTACATTTTGTTTTTGACGCTTAAATATTATTTGCAATTATATATTGATGTAATCTATCGTATAAAAATATAAAATAAATACACGCATATTCCCTATTACATTTTGTATGTCAATGAAATTGCAATTTTATCATTTGTGCTCTATCGTCATTTTTACATCAGCTTTTTCCCATCATTAGTATGATTTTTAATCAAAGGATCGTTGTGTCAGTTCCTAGATTATTCTTACAACTCACGATTCTGTGAAGTTTACACAAGAAATGGCCTTTGGGTATATTTTTGAGCTAAGGAAAGCTACTGCTTATATAAAAAAAAATTGAGGCAAATTCGCCGCCCCTTAAATTTACCAGCCTAGGCTTCAGCCTTCTCAGCCTGCTGGTAAATACGCCACTAGGCTTAACGACCAAATTAAGTAGTAGCCGGAAAAAACCGTTTGAAAGTGATATATTCTACAAGGGTCACACATCTCAGACTGACTGAACCGAATCGCTTTACCGCAGTCCCGTAGCGCTACGAGCGTTTCGCCTTATTTACATTGAACAACTTAAATTTACATCGACCCCAAAAAGCATGTAAATAAATAACTTCACAACATACATAGTGTACAGAAATATCAAACAAGTAAAAAACAAACTGGTTCCTTATTCGTTAGGATCAATTAAACGCGTACGTAACGCGCCGCGTTAAGATAACTTGGCGATATAATCCTTTAATGGTACTCTCTCTCTCTGTCTTCAATCGTTCCCTCATGACTGAGGATCGTGACTCCGTTGCTGGACTCTTTTTATATTTCTCTCCATTTGTTGCGATCACTTACCAGGTGGACAGCCGCGCTGGCTGGCATCTCGAGTTGTTTCGATATCTGATCCGACCATCCCTTAGTACTGCGTCCCCTTGGTCTCTTCCCCTCTATTTTTTTTTGTCCTGTCACCAGTAATCTCTCCATGTTATTACTATTTCTTCTATGTGACCAAAGTACTGTAGGGTTCGGTGAAGACAGATGGTGGAAAGCTTTAGCTCTTTAAATACTGATAAATTAGTACGGTGGGCTGTCCATGGGATTCGCAGCATGCGGCGCCAGCACCACATTTCAAAAGCGTCTATCCTTTTTTTTCTGTTCAAGATTCTGCACCATACAGGAATAGGGATAGGACCAGTGTTCGTACTAGGTTGATTTTTGTACTTTTAGTGATGTTCCTGTCCTTCCATATCCTGTTTAGCTGTGTCATGCGCGTTTTCGCCATGCCTATTCGACGCCGAATTTCTGATTCACAGCTTCCTTGGTCGTTGATGACTGAACCAAGGTATGGCTGGTACTCTATTCTATCTCTATCTATATCATCACGCCAGATCCCTAGCGGGGTAGGCAGAGAGTACAGAGTTCCAACAGGTCCTTTCCATACACACTTCTCTGGCTTCCTCCACTCTCACAATTCGTCTCATGCACGTTCACCGGCCGCAGAGACTCTTGATTTGTCCTTCAGATAAGACACGGTCTATATGATCATGGTAAGATAGTCTAGACTTGGTACTCCAATAATATACTGAGTACTATTACACGTTAATTTCACGGCGTTATCGTAACGCGCCGTGTTAGGCATAGCAAATAGAGACCCTGTATAATGTAAGAGTGGGCTATAACTAGTCCAAACATCTTTGATTCAACAAACTGTTGAGTGATTTACGAACTAGCTCTTAGTGGCGCTTAGGTTTTAGGGAACCGGGAGTTGATAAAAAATTGTTTATATATCATAAGTTAGACTACTTGATATTTAATTAATATGTCCTTGTTTACAAACATGAAAACTAATATACACAAATACCCAGACCGAAAGAAATGATTGTGGGCTACACAAAGATTTGTCCCGTGCGGGAATCGAACCCGCGACTATTCGACCCAGCAGCCGGAGCGGCTTAAGCTTTTAACCAGTGCGCCAAGTCGTCCGTTTTATATCTAGGTTTTACGTTTCAAAATGGTCGTTGCCGTAAAGTTCGGACTTAAAGTTTCTCGAGATAACCGGTGCATCTGGCAATGCAATGGATTCGAATCCAGGACAATTAAGGTTATTCTATTGAAAAATTCTTAGTAGTAACCGAGGGTCTGAAATTGTACCTATTGCCATTACCTAATAAGACTATTTCTTTTCACACCCTATTTTGTAAACGCAGCCCCACACTATGTATTATTCCCGCATCACAAACTCCCAGGCCGAAACCAACATGGGGAGGTCACAAAAAATTTGTTCCGTGTAGGGATTAAATCGGTGACTATCCACTCAATCCACTGAGTAAAACGGCCTGCGCTTGGGCAACCTAACACTATCAGTGAAATGGGGGTATGCACGGTTCACCTGCACCACTCGCGCTTGGTGAATATAGGCGTGTCAGTAACATTATATTAGTGCAAATCTGTCGGTGGTATAAATAAATGACTATATTAGCCAAAATTTAGATAGGGATTGTAGAGATTCATACATTAGTAGATTACCTCTTTTATTAAAATATATATCTAGCTACAGGTATTCCGATAATTTTTTTCTTCACCACCCGTAATTAAAACTACCAAATTAACTCCCACATGATTTTCTTACACGAAGAACCAGCAAAATATTACAAACTATACATCAAGCGTTCGTTAAACATCCAAAAATATCGAAACTCATTACTTCATCCTATTCAGGCCATTCCCACTCATAATATATAGCTATACGGAACTCTTATAGAAAGAATTTCGTCTGGCATCATCTTGCATAACGTTAAGCCGACATTTTAAATAGTTGATAGCTACTTTACAGATCCCTTTTCAAAGGGATGGGTGGTGAAGTTTGAGTGTGTATATAGTGGCGAGGCGTTGGGTCGTTTTCATGAGATAATAATATTATTAAAAGTGTATATCGTCCCCTTAGAGCGAAAACTAAGTAACATTTATAAGTAAAATGAGTTATAGGAGATCATTGACTTTTTCTCTACTTTTCTATTTAATTACCATAGTACTAGCAATTAACATGGCAAAGTTAGGACATGTCAGAAATCACCAAATGCTTTAGTGTGCTACAAATATAAGGGGATAAGTTAACGAAACTACTTTTGTGATTATTAATTAGTTTAACTATGCGTTACTAAAGAAATACCGAAGTAGACATTAATTTACTCTTACATTTTTGGATCAAATTTGTATTAAACCTCACGGGGAAATTCTTTTAGCGATGTTAGTTGCTAACATTTGATAAAATTGGTGAAACGAAAATAAACTAAATGATTTTGATGATTAAAATTAACAGTCTTATTAAAGTTACATTTCATTAAGCGAGGTTAAGTTAGTCGATTATATTATTTTTCACATAAGATGGGTAGTGACAGTTCTAAGTGCCAAACAAATTAATATTTAATTCAATGGTTTTAAGGCATAACACTATAAGTATAGAAACAGGTCATGCCTCTTATTGCCATTGAATAAAGTATAATATTTTTGACACAACTGTCACAGTACCCTTCCTTAATGAAAAATAATATAACCATTTTAAAAAGGGCGGAAACTAAATCGAATTTTATTTAATTACAATTCTGTACCAATTTGTAGAAAAATAAAATATAAAAGGAAATGAATAATCAATATAAGCCGCTCGTAGCGCTGAGCGACCGCGGTGTTCTTACCGATCACCAAGGTTAAGCAGCGTTCGACTCGATCGGCCTGAGATGGATGACCGTTTGTGGCATTTTCATATTCGAGCCTCTCCGTGCTTCGGAAGGCACGTTAAGCCGTTGGTCCCGGTTACCACTTAATGTGGTAGTCGTTAAGCCGAGTTGGAAGCCTTAAAGGCGGCTTGATAAGTTTCAACAGCAGGTAGCCACAAACCTGCCTCCACCAATCGGCACTGGGTCCGCGTGGTGAAGTATGACCTAATCTCTCTCACCTCGATTTGTGAGAGAAGGCCTTTGCCCAGCAGTGGGCAGTATAGGCTGATATTATTAATCAATATTTAAATTGAATTAAAAGTATACAAGCTGTAACATAATAAACTCAAGACCTGAAAGTAGTTTGTTCTAAATCGGTAACTGAATTGATTCCAACTATTTTTAATGTATCTTACTTGTTTTTTAAATTTGCAAAAAGTTCTTTTACTCCTTCAGTGCGCTATAAAAAATAAATTTATTCTTGATTCATAGCAATAAAGAGATTTTAGATGCATTCCTAAAACATATTTCTCAAAACGCACACATACACGTACAAGTTTCATTGTTAATTGGGGTATAAAAGTGCTTTAAAAAGGGAACAAAACCTTTAAATTAAAAATTAGTTTTCGTTTTGAATTTATGAAGCCATTCTCTAATTGGGGTGTCTGAGGTCTTGCGTTTATTATGTTACACCTTGTATATTACTAATTTCAAAAGATATGATTTTTTTCTAACTTTAAATAGCTATAACTCAATATCGCTCTACGAGGACGATTATAATACCTTGCGTGCCGCAGTGAGTAATTAGACTGTCTCAGCAAAGGCTCGACTGACTATTACAATGGTGTGTTGGTACCAACGCTTATGTTTGCCAGTAAATGTTGGGTATGGCAAAAGAATCATGAAAGTACAGTGAATGCCACGGAAATGCGTTCTTTAAGGAGATGAAGCGCAAGAGATGTAACAGAATAACGAACTGTAATCTCTGCCTACCCCAGTGGGATAAAGGTGTGAGTGTATGTTTGCATGTTGCCTGCCTCTTTGGTCTAGTAATACATAGCAATCACGTAATCCTGGGTTCAAATTCTAGGTTGAAAAAAGTATAAAATTTCATCCTGGTAAACGCATCCACGACATAGAAATTATTCATAATGTAGGGCTACATTTAAAAAAAAGAGTATATTCAGAACTGATGTAGCATAAAATCTAAAAAATAGTAAAGATATGTATAGAATGTATATAAGAAGCAGATACGGTAATGAGATCCGCTGTGATCTCAGTGATTATATTACAATTGTCTAACGGCTGCGCGTGCGACTTCTCGGTACAACGCCATAAACATGTCTTAAAACGCACGTATTGAGGACATCTTGGAAACTGACACAGATTTATATCAATCAACCTCTTTGGATTTAACTAAGAAATTATGTAATTATAGCGAAATGAATTAACCTAATGCACACAAGACTCAGGTCACATCTGCAGAAGGACCGACGGGCGATGGAGCAAGCGTGTCCTAGTGTGGAGACCACGACTTGGTAAGCGTAAGGTAGGACGGCCCCCAGCTAGAGGGGCCGACGACCTCAAAAAGGTCGCAGAGACAGACTGGATGCGGAAGACCGAGGACCGTGTGCAATGGCGCGTGTTAGGAGAGGCCTATGTCCAGCAGTGGTCTGCGATAGGCTGATTGATTGACACAAGGAATGTAGGCCGGACAGTATTTTTCTTTTATTTATTTGCGTGTTAATTTCAGAACTCAAATAAATAAATATATTTTTTTTATTCATAATTGATTACTGAGGTGCTCGCGTGCGACTGCGGTGTTCTTAGCGATCACTATGGTAAAGCAGCATTCGGCTCAGTCGACCTGAGATGGGTGACCGTTTGTAGCATTTTCATGTTCGGGAGTCTCCGTGCTTCAGAAGGCACGTTAATACGTTGGTCTCGGCTACTACGTAATGTGGTACTCGTTAAACCGAGTTGGAAACCTTGTAGACGGCTTGATAAGTACCAACAGTAGATGGCCACAGACCTGCCTCCACCAATCCGCACTGGGTCCGCGTGGTGGAGGTAACGTGGTAACCTCATCTCTCTCATCTAGATTAGTAAGAGAAGGCCTTTGCCCAGCAGTGGGCTAATATAGGCTGGTGTTATTAAAATTGATTTCTACCTGGCCAAGTCAATAAATTACATTTATACTCGTGGCTGTACAGATTGAAGCTAGCGCATCGTTATCCAGTTGCTATGCCTCTCCTTTTCTATCTATCTATCTATATCTATATCATATATCATCACGCCAGACCCCTTGCGAAGAAGGTAGAGCGTACAGAGTTTCAACAGGTTCTTTTCTTACATACCTCTCTGGCTTCCTCCACTCTCATAGTTCGTCTCATACACGCTCGCCGGTCACGTAGACTCTTGAATTGTCTTTCAGATAAGACTTAGTCCATTTGGTCATGGTAAGATAATCTAGGTCTTCCCCGGTACCTGCATCCTTCCACGTTCGCATGGTATATCTGTTTTGTCATTCTTTCTCCTGACATCCTTTTCATACTACAAATCATCATTATATTAATACGTGAAGCAAAAACTTTGTACCCCTTTTTACGAAAATTGCGCGGACGGAGGAGTATGAAATTTCCCACACTTATAGTTTATGTAGAGAAGGAGTGCAGAATGCTAATATTTTTTTAAAATTATGCATTAAAAATACATTAAACCAATTAAAAAAACATTACACACACTACCATGTATTTGACACAATACACTTCCAATAAAGAATAGATTAATATTGTTTGTCTTTAATATTATTTGTCTATAGTCTTACTGAATGTCAAACATAACCAACAAGCGATGAAAGAGTTTTTACATAAAACATCGCTTACAAAAAAGTTTTGTATCATTAATTAAATTATCGAAATATGTATGTCAAGTTCAATGGACAGCATTTTCCTTATCGCATGGTTTTTGTTACAATAACAAAAAAAATATTCTTTATTTTGATCATTTTGGATTTTACTTTTTAATTTTTAAATTCATATAATTTGCTTGAAAAAAAAATAGCCAAATTAACAGTGTAGCCTTGGCGAAATCTGTGATTATAGAAGTATAGTCTTTGACAATGGAACCTTAATAATGTTCAAACTTATAATTTAAATTAATTATGGTCGAATTTCGACCAATGGGCGACCACTAGTTTATTTAATAAGAAGATTAAACATGAAAATACGCTTTGTCGACAACATTACGCTCATGCCAGTTTGGTCGTGTTAAATCATGTGAACATCGTCACAGACAGAAAATCATTTCTAGAAAAGTCACACCAATATCACCCACTTTTTGCCGACGATGTTAGGTTCCATGTAATAGCGGGCGACCCTATTGCCATAAAACGGGCTCAATTCCAGACTCCGGACTCCTACTACAAATATTTCGGCAGAAAATCTACATTTGTCCGACCTAGGATTTGAACCCAGGACCTCGTGATCACAAAGCGATGCGGTTTGCCACTAGACCAACGAGTCTTGTTCTTATTTAAGTAATGTTTTCTAAGTATTTATCTTTTTTCAGTCGAAATGCGTCTACTTCAGGACAAAGGCTTGCCTGAAAGACCACCACAACGACAGGCTTCGTATTGTACCCCTCTCCCTTCTACCCACGACCTTCACGTGGTCATCAGTCCATCTATAGGAGGCCTGCCCACTCCTCGTATTCGGGTGCGTGTTCCCCACTCGAGAACCTTTCTAAACTTAACGGCCGTCAGTTCTATGAGAGACGTGACCCGCCCACTGACTCTTAAATTTAGCAACATAAGTATCACAAACTAACCTGTTGGAATTCTGAACTCTCTGCCTATATCGCAAGGGTACTGAATGATAGATAGAAGTATCACAAATTCAGGCTCTAAACTTCTCTTTCTCTTCTGTGTGACAAGTCTAGCAGCTTTTGAATAAAAGAGATAAGCATCAGAAAAAACACCCATCTAATTTTGACGGAATCTTAGCATCTGGACAGTTTGTACTCTGGAAAATAGTCGGATATATTTAAACAATATCCGTAGAGTACAACCGAAAATATAGGTTAACCTCTTCGTAGTATAAGGACTGTGTAGGTACCAAGCAAAGATGAAACTCTCTGGTTTTTATATATATCATCGCGCTAGATCCCTTGCAGGGTAGCAAATTATACCTACAGAGTTCCAAGGGGTTATTTTCATACAGTTTTTTAGTCTTAACAAATACTTTTAAAAGAGGTCTGTAAGAAAAGAACCTGTTAAAACTCTGTACTCTTTGCCTACCCTGCAAGGGATCTGGCGTGATGATAAAGATAGATCAAATATTCTTTATTACACTAGATTGACGCAGGTTGAGCCATAGGAAACGCATAGTGATTCACATTTTCGTATAACTAATATGTTTACACGACATTTACGATATTTGGCGCGAGATTCTGAATACAAGTGACGTGATAATTGCTAGAATTTATTGGAAACAAATGTACGTAAGTACATCTTTGTAAAATTAGAGACGAGTATAATTTTGTACTAGTCCTTATAGAAGTAGATCGAGGAGAGCTACAAGGATTTTGTCGAGATGATAAAGCGTGACTCCTCTCTAATACAGACACTGCACGCAGGATCAGGCATTCCCTTCACCAGCGAGGTTTAAAGAATCTCTTGTACAACGGTCGGTGTAGAGCGTAACCTAATTTATGCCCTCCCTCATAGCGACTGCCTAAGCCGAGGCTTCTTCTTCTTCTTAGCGTTTCGACGGCAAACATGCTATAGTTATATGGAAGCAGCCCAGAATGCGGCCACATTAACTGCATTGTCGGAGGCAGCCATCAAATCCTGCTGCGTACAGGTGTTAGCGGAGCACGATATAAGGTGGGACATCGTTTGGGTTACGCCGCACAAGCACCCTAAATTGGTACAGTCTGCGAATCTCCACCCGAAAAAGTTTTCCTTGCTCCGGCCGACCTGGGTCCGAAGTCTATTTAAAGATTTTCAGACCGGGCATGGTAATTTATGTCGAAGTGGGAGACTCTAAGCCGAGGCTATTCCTTGTCGGGACATGCTTGAACTATTTTCCCCTTTTTATTCTTTCAGCTGGAATGTACTTGTAGCACGAACGTACTTGATGAAACTGTAAAGGCCCCTGGGCCAATACCGTGCATTCATACACTTACAGTAAAAAATGTATAGTGTAATAAATTATTAAAATCTATATATCTATATCATCACGCCAGATCCTTTGCAGGATAGGCAAAGATTACATATTTCAAACAGATTCTTTCCTTACAGACTTCAATAGTTTCCTCCGCTCTTATAGTTCGTCTCATACACGCTCGCCGGTTACGGAGACTCTTGACTTGCCCTTTAAATAAGACACGGTCTCATGGTAAGAATTATTGGTCTTCCCTTGTACCTACATCCGTTCACTTTCGCAAAAGAATGAAAACAATAAATTATTCTAGAAAATAACTTTGTGCATCAATAATTCAAAAAAAATTACATAGTTATTGATTATAACCTAAAACTTTACAATTTTCTTCGCACACGATCTCATTAACCTGTATACAAAAAGATTCTTGAAATTACAACGAATAATTACTTAAATATTCGCAGCTGAGTACGAAGAAAGTGCAAGAACCCAATAAAACTACGTTCGTGGAATACCGTGTTGGCATACCGCCACGAGGCAAGCCGACAGTTTGGGCTGGATTTATGCTGTCGGCAGATGAAGCTTCCGACATAGAGAGATGTGACACTTCGAGAGAAGATGCACATTGATACGATACAAATGATCCATAAGATGTCAACTGCAGCGATCATTCCCGTTACCCACCACTCGCTCGTCCACCAGTGGTGGTTAGTAATACGATTTTTAACCGACTTCAAAAAGGAGGAGGTTCTATGTTCGGTTGTATGTATGCTTTTTTTTATGTATATTCAGCGATATTTCCGTCAATTATGGACCGATTTTGATATTTTTTTTTTTGCATTGGTTTCAGTATATCTCCAAAGTGGTCCCATATTAATTTTATTGACATTGGACCTTGGACTTAGAAGATACACCAGGGATTGAGATATTATGGGTATTACGTCAATCCTATAGGTACCCTACTATAGAATAATTTACTGGTCACTTAAAATTTTAAAATAAAAATCTTTTATAAAAAAAGGTAAACCAACTTCAAAAAGCAAAAAAATAAATATTTGAAGTCGGTGCCAAGTAACCGACTGCACCAACCAGCACCGACTTCAAATATTTATTTTTTTGCTTTTTGAAGTCGGTTTACCTTTTTTTATAAATAATTTTTATTTTAAAAATTATTTCCGTTGTACATTGTGTAATTTTTGTCGTCTCGAAGCGAAAGCCCAGCTAATGTATCCAATCCCCACTGTTCACTGGTAATGAATACAAAGAACACTTCAATAAGTAACATTTACCTGCCGACCTATCCGAATTTCATAGCTCGGGTGAAAATCCGGAATACCAAAGATACCGGCCAACTGACGAGTCACGCCACCCCTCAATGTCATTTTGCGCTTGGTACAGGTATTTTTCAATGCACTGAATTGCATTGCATTGTTATGGAGATATTACTTATTAAAGTGTTATTTTTTCTTTCATTTTCTTAAGTACCAGGAACAGCAGGCATTGGACACATCACCAGGGCCCTAAGTCTGCTATTTGTACGTGATTTGTTATTAATACACGCTATAACATTCGTTTAATTATGCCTAAGTCAGTAATCTACTTAATTCTTTATGGTCTTATTAACAAATATCGATAAATGTTTCAAATGGAACGCCTATGGAAAACCATAAGGACACCATTGAATAGATTATCAAAACTGTCAAAACCAACGATTATAAAGTCTATGAACGACAATTTATCAAAACTGCAAAAGCAGACTTGGTGCCCTGGGCTTTCGCTCCAGAGCGACTGAAATGATACTCGTAATTAAAATCCGTGTCACTGCCTTGTTTCTTAGGTTTATTTTCCTTTTAGAAGCAAATTCAAGATTTTTTTTTTAATAATTTAGTCTTACTGGTCATGTCACCGTCCACCAATGGTGGTTAACCGGAATAATTCAAAAAGTTGTGCCACTGTCCCCCACTCGTAGACAACGGGAATACGAATAATGGTGGACAAGGGAGTGGTGAACAATGAGACAGATTGGACTACAGGACAAAGGCCTACTGCAAAGATGGCCACGATCGCTTTCGTGCTGTTATGTCTAGTCTGCATACGCCAAAACGAGATTGAAGATATAACCGTCACAACTAACAGGTATATTACTAAAGCAGGTGGGCAAAGGTGTGCAGTGTCCACGCTCGTATCACTAACGAAGTTCAGTCCCAATTAAATAGAGGGCTAGCCTATTGACATCTATCTATATCATCACGCCGGATCCGTAGCGGGTTAGGCAGAGGGTACAGAGTTCCAACAGGTTCTTTCCTTACATACCTCTCTGGCTTCCTCCTCTCTCATAGTTCCTAATGACATCATCTAGATATTGTACGGTAGTTACGCTTTGACCGATCTTGGATTCGAACGCAAGAGATCGTGATGGTCAGGCGCACTATTCACTACTATACCATCGAGACTGTTCATCTGAGAGCTGACCATAATCTTTGGCAGTATTATTGTAATCTTACTGTGAAAAGGGTTGTGGATATATTTAACGCTCCTAAATCTCTTTCTTATATCAAAGTAAGATTATAATAATACTGACAGGTGTTGTGGCAAGCCCTTCGTTAGTATAGACATGTTAATTAAACGATTTGTAGTTGTTACTGGAGTAGGGTCTGTGTTAAAAATGTTTGTTCCTATTAATTGTCGATTTCAATTGTGGTCGATTCATATATTTTACTATGAACATCATTGATCACACAATTCATATCTTGACATAATTCAAAAATTTAATTATTCGAATAAGCACTCTAATTGTAACACCATGAAAACTTTAAAAAAAAAAATGGAAGCCGACATAAAAGCAAAAAATAAATATTTGAAGTCGGTGCAAGTAACCGACTGCACCAATCAGCACCGACTCCAAATATTAATTGTTTGCTTTATGAAGTCGGTTCCCCTTTTTTTGAGTTTTTTATTATACAATTTTGAAGTGATGAGTGAATTAATTATATATATTTATATACCTATATTATATTATTCTACTTAGTTCCATAGTAAGGTATTTACAGGATTGATATAACGCTCATAGTAACTAATTATATACGGTCGTGCTGTTTGCGGTCAAGGAGTCCTGTGGTGTATCTTTAAAGTCCAAGGTCCAAGGTAATAAAATTAAAATGGGGCTACCCCAGAGCTATACTGAACCCAATGCAAAAAGAATCATCAAAAAATTTTGCTTAAGGAAACCACAAACGACAACATTATCTGGGTATATATTTTGTACTTGGTTGATTTTCTCAAAAAGCGCTAAATCAATTTCGATAAAATTTATACGGGACCACCTCTGAAGTATGATCTACCAAAGAAAATAGAATGATAATAATCGATTTCTAATTGGCGGAATAATCGCGTAACATACATACAAAAAAAATACAGTCCAAGTGAGAACCTAGTCCTTTTTTGAAGTCGGTTAAAAAAGCTTGATTGCCCATTTTCTTGCTCTATTTCGTTTGGCCACTGTTTCATTCGGCGAGTGATTTATTAACAAGTTTCCTTTCCATCCTTACATACACTGTGCCATAACATATTATGCAAATTTCATACGTCTCATATCAAAAATTATAATCGACTTTGATGACTTGAAGTATTATGTCATATTATTAAAAATAATTTACGACTGTCGAGATATCGATCGCAACAAAAAAAAGCCAAGAGATGCTTTAATAAATCAAACAGCACAGTGGTACAAACATCGTCGTATTCAGATATAAAAAACAATGCAAAAATATTTGATTTATCAATTGTAGAAGATTTATTATTTTTTAGAATATTTAAGGTTAAGACAAATAGCCGACAGAGCGCGACGGAAGCGCGACGCAAGCGCTCGGCTGCGTTTACCGTTGCGCCGAGCGGGGCCGCGCTGTGTGGCGTCTCCCGTACATTTCAGTATATTACAACTCCCGTAGCCGCGCCACTGTCGCGCTTTCGTTACGCTGCATCGGCTATGCGGCGAAACCTTTAATGGTTCAAAAAGTATTATCTACATAAACAACTGTAACATTTTGTGCCCCCGAATGATAAAACACTGTATTTGTTTACTTTACAAATTAAATTGGAATCAGATATTTTTATGCATGTAAACCACTTTTATGGAGCATATAACAACTAACAAAGACTCCACTTCCTGTGGAGCTGAAGAATCACTGGAACTGTCAAATTGGAACAGCTATAAATCTGAATGGATTGTATGTGTTAACATTCTGAATACAGCAATGCATAATGGTTTAATAATATTAGCCCTGTTAAGAAACTGTCCCACTGCTGGGCACGGGCCTCCTCTCCAACTGAGGGTTTAGGCCATAGTCCACCACGCTGGCCCAGTGCGGGTTGGCGAACTTCACACACCTTCGAGAAACTCTTAGGCATGCAGGTTTCCTCACGATGTTTTCCTTCACCGTTAAAGCAAGTGATAATTAATTTTAAATATGTGCGTGCATGGGTTTGAACCCGAGACCTCTGACTTTGCAGTCCAACGGTCTAACCACTAGGCTATCACTGCTTTTGATAATGGTTTGAAACAGTGATAATGTTAGTATTTATACCAATATCACTTCTGAGTCAACAAGTTTTACAGAAAAGTGACTGTTTCCGACAATGATACCAGAAATACATTAATTTGGCACGAAACCCAAACCTAACTTGTACTTGACCTACTGTTGGTTTTAAACTCAGTATTAATAAAGACTTACAACGATTTGAAAAAAGGAATGACGCTATTAAAATAAGCGGTGACTGGTGAATCTCAAATCATGAGCATCAACCAAAAACGGCGTCCTGGTTAGCGGAAAAGTACAGTCGTACTAGGATCTTTTGTCCTGCGGCCTAAATCGGGACTAACGCTATCATCAAGTGAAATGTCACTTTATGACATTCGGAGAGTTGCTGCTTGCTATGAAATTTATCTAAATTCATTTGTACTTTTCTGACTGCCTCGTTGGTTTAGTGGCAAAGCGCATTATTTTGTGATCACGAGATCCTAAGTTCAAATCCTAGGTCGGACAAATGTAGCGTTTCTAACGAACTTTCCAGTATAAGTCCGGAGCCTGGAATTGTACCCGGTATATGACCATAGGCTCGCCCCCTATTATATGGGACCTAGCATCGTTGGCGAAACGTGGGTGTACTCAGTACTCCTCTGCCACCCCCGCTAGGGGAATATAGGCGTGTCGGTGTTTTTGTTCCATGCGAATCTACCTGTTGAAAATTCCTCGGAAATGGGAAAATGTTCTATCTATCTATATCATCACGCCAGCTCCCTCGCGGAGTAGAGTAGAGAGTTCCAACAGGTTCTTTCCTCACATACCTCTCTGGCTTCCTCCACTCTCATAGTTCGACTCAAACACACTCGCCGGTAACGGAGACTCTTGACTTGCCCTTCAGATAAGACACGGTCTATTATATTTTAATTTTAATAAATGTTAACCCTAATTTCACACCACCGCGCTCCCCCACCCCCCGTCATTGTCATCCATTGGCCAAAAGTTTCTTGTCGCTCTATACATATTTTCATTAACACACTGTGTTCCAATTTATTTCTATACGTAGTAAGCTGTGCTCAGCATCTAATCTTGGACTCGTAACTCGTGGGCGACGATGCATCGCTTTTCTTTTAAACATGATTATAAAAAGTTTTTTTTAGCCTACACGTATGTACACGGGAATGTAAACCTTATATTGTATCAATAAGGATAGAAGCAATAACAAAATCTCGTAAAAATGCGTTGCGCTCACAAAAAGTTGGACAGTTTTGTGAAAATTTCGAATATTATGTTTTCATGTACTAAAATAACTGTAAATCATACATTCTCTTTGTTTTTTTTTATAAAAGACTCGTGCGATCATTTAAAAGTAATAATCTACTGGAACTAATTTGCACCTTAAATTTTGTAAGCCAATTGCTATTGAATGTATGTCACTTCTTCGTTGGGTTCTGTTTTTTAGGAAGACATAGAGAAGAGAAGAGAAAGTAACCAATATATGTCTGTCTTTCCGGTTCAAGCTCACTCAATTTTCAAGCACTTACTGATTTTAAATTGAACTAAAATTTGGACTACCTACCTACGTAACTCCAGCGACAATGCAACATCATAATTCAATGGAGCCGGTTTGATGACAATACCGAAAGGTGGCCCCAGGAACTCTTCAGCTAAGTAAGATCCGTCTTTTTGGGCAAAATTTTTTTTAATAATTTTTTCATAGTTTTTATTAACTGGCACTTAATCCAAAAGGCGCAGCTGGCCATACATAACGGAGTGCTTGTCCCGACGCTGTTATATGGCAGCGGGAGCTGAGTATGTATGAAAAAGAATAAAAGTAGAATATATGCGGTCGAAATGCGAGCTCTGCAGTAGATGTGCGGGGTGAAGCTGACCGACCGTATTCGCAACAGCCTAGTAAAAAATCGAGTAGGTATGCAAGATTGGTGTAAAGATGAGAAATGGTATGCTCCATTGTTAGGGCATATAGAAAGAAAGTCAGAAGAAAGAATAACAAAACAGATATACAATGCAAAAGTGGAAGGATGGTGGAATGTGGACCTAGACTATCTTACCATGACTAGATATTCATGTAAGATAACCATGACCAAATAAACCGAGTCATATCTGAAGGACAAATCAAGAGTCTCCGTAATCAGCGAGCGTGTATGAGACGAAATATGAGAGTGTAGGAAGCCAGAGAGGTATGTAAGGAAAGAAACTGTTAGAACTCTGTACTCTCTACCTACACCGCAAGGGATCTGGCGTGATGATATAGATAGAGATAGATAGTTATTAATTTGTAATTTAAATTGCTTGATTACAATAAAGAGTGTTCTATCTTTTTTCCGCAAATGATGACTAAAAATCAGTCAATTCTTCAATAACCGTATCCGCGCTTTCCTGCGGTATTAAAAACAGAATTCGTAATAACTATTTTTTGTCGTCTGACGTAAGATTTTACTGGAAACTAGGTTAATATGCTGCCAATGGGCTTAGTATTAGTATATTATCATTATATTAATACGTGAAGCAAAAAATTTGTACCCCTTTTTACGAAAATTGCGCGGACGGAGGAGTATGAAATTTTCCACACTTATAGTTTATAGAGAAGGAGTGCAGAATACTAATATTTTTTTTTTAAATTATGCATTAAAAATACATTAAATCAATAAATAACCATTACACACACTACCACAATACACTTCGAATTGAGAATAGATTAATATTATTTGTCCATAGTCTTACTGAATGTTAAACGATGAAAGAGTTTTTACAAAAAACATCGTTTACAGAGAAGTTTTGTCTCATTAATTAAATTATTGAAATATGTATGTCAAGTTCAATGGACAGCAATTTCTTGTTTTTTTGCTTTCATAACAAAAAATTAAAAATGAGGTGTTCTTTATTTTAATCATTTTTTGGTTTTTATTTAAATTTCATATAATTTGTTTGAAAAAATAGGCAAATTAACAGTGTAGCCTTGGCGAAATCTGTGATTATAGAAGTATAGTCTTTGACAATAGAACCTTAATAATGTTCAAACTTATAATTTAAATTAATTATGGTCCAATTTCGACCAATGGGCGACCACTAGTAATAATAAATAAGCAAAATGATTTTCTAGAGTTAGTTTTCTGGAATATGCGGACGAGGACAAATGTCATCGTTTTGCGCTCATACATGATTTGCCCCAGAACCAACAGCAATGAAAAAATACTTGTATGATTTCAAATAACTCATAAATTCTCTTAAGGTATTTATTATTAAACGCACAAGCGGGGGAATCGCAATATTGCACAAAAAGTATTAGATTTTGAGGTTATAATTCAGTAGCCAATTATACATATGAGGTTATATTGTGTCAGCGACTTCTATAGAAAGAAAGTATAGATAAGTACTTACAATCTTTTGAAATATTCGTTTTAGAATGCCAATTGTCCGTTGGATACGGATATTTGCCATTATTATAATAAAATTTTTATTTGTTCTGGAGCAATTTTTGACAATGTCCTTTTTGGAGGTAATGTGAAATCAAAAAGTAGAAGTAATTTTAATTTAAATGATTGACACTTGCTTTAGAAATTGCCGTAAAGAAAAATATTTTGAAACATTCGTCAATCGGTGATTTCATCTAAAAATACACCCACGTTTCGCCGACGATGTTAGGTCCCATGTAATAGTGGGCGAGCCTATTGCCATATACCGGGCACAATTCCAGACTCCGGACTCGACTGCGAAGTTTACGGTAGAAAAACTACACTTGTCCGACCTGGAATTTGAACTCAGGACCTCGTGATCTCAAAGCGATGCGCTTTGCCACTAGACCAACGAGGCAGTATGCAGTCATCTAAAAATGCAGTATAATATGGTACTATATTAATATAGAGTCTCCGTAACCGGCGAGCGTGTATGAGACGAATTATGAGAGTCGAGGAAGCCAGAGAGGTATGTAAGGAAAGAACCTGTTGGAACTCTGTACTCTCTGCCTACCCCGCAAGGGATCTGGCGTGAGGTTATAGATAGATAGATAGGTAGATATTAATATATTAAAACATTAATATAACTAACCCTATGTCGGGCAGTAGACGTTTTTTGACTGAAGATAGATGTCGGGCATATTGTTGTTAGGTTTCTTTGACTGCAAAATATCAGTAGCGGTTTCGAGTTCGGAATTGTATCTGGTATGATAGCTATTCAAATTCAATAAAATATACGTTAAAAAAATAATAGCAATAGGTTCCCTTCTGTTAAATTATACATCTCTACTACCTCTGCTTGGGCAATGCAGGCATAACATCCTATTAATACTGAAAATGTGAGTTCGTATTTTTAGATGTCTTTTACTAAACGACTTAAAGGATTTGGATGAAATTTGGCACACAGATAGTTTGTTACCTGGATTAACATAAAGTACGACAAACGTAGACGAAGCCGCGGGCAATAACTGGCTGCTGCTAAATGCGAAAGTTTATGTTTGTATGTCTGCTTGTTCAGATGCTTAGATGATTGCTACACAATTACATCTCTGTAAAACTACTTAAGTAGGTAGATAAATGAAAAAATACTTGACGTAACCTGGGCAAAAACTACATGGCAAACCAAACAGCGGGTAAAGAATAATAATATCAGCCTATACTGCCCACTGCTGGGCGAAGGCCTTCTCTCACAAATCGAGGTGAGAGAGATTAGGTCATACTCCACCACGCGGACCCAGTGCGGATTGGTGAAGGCAGGTTTGTGGCCACCTGCTATTGGAAGTTATCTAAGTCTTCCAACTCGGCTTAACGACTACCACATTAAGTGGTAACCGGGACCAACGACTTAACGTGCCTTCCGAAGGACGGAGACGCTCGAATATGAAATGCCACAAGCGGTCACCCATCTCAGGCCGACCGAGTCGAACGCTGCTTAACCGTGGTGATCGGTAAGAACACCGCGGTCGCACAGCGCTACGAGCGCCTCGCCTCGAGAACGGTAAAGAAATTAAAAGAAGAACCATATACCATAGTGTGTCAAAAGTTTTTTGACTCTGTGCGGGCCTACACAAAATGAGGAAGTTACGATTACAAACAATAAATAAAGCCCTAATATTAATTACAACGTCTACATCGCTCGAGGCCAATTTATAGTTATTACACACGTTTATTAATGTTCACACGACTAACCAATTGTTAAATTTAAATCTCTATCCACTAATACCCAGAGATGGGTAAAATGTAATCAGATTAATGATTACAATTGCATTTTGTAATATTCAATCATGATTCAAGATTAAAAGTGTAAACGTAGTCGTTGAAGATTACAATATGTAAATGTAATCGTTAATCGTGTGTGTGTGTGAATGATCTACGCTGTTGGCCGCGGGGCCTTTACAGCTTTAAGTACAAGAGGGCGAGCGGGCAACCACTACGATAAAGCCAAAAGGGCAAGGGGGCAACTAGCTCAAGGGCGCCTCAAGGAGGAACGGCCTCGGCTTGGGCAGTCGCTAAGGGGGAGCGCGTATACTAGGTGTCTCGCCGTGGTGCTCTGCACCGGCCGGCGGGCAAGGGATTCTTCGACCTCGCCGGTGAGGTCAGTGTCTGATCCAGTGTGCGGTATCTGTATCCGAAAGAAGGGATGTAAGGGCATCGGAAGGGTAGGTGAGAACATGCCGCGGACGGCGGTAGCGGCTGATAGGAGGGGAGTTAGGTTCGTAGTCGGCGGCGGCTACGATTAGCGGATTTCCATGATTGAACGTGTTCGCGAAATATCGGGTTATCACCTTTTTAATAAAGGCGTGAATAGGTTCGATTCCGAGATCGAAATGGGTATTCTTTAATCATTAATACACCGCCACGCCTATATTTCCAAAGCGGGGGTGGTTAATCATTGATCTGATTACATTTAGCCCGTCTCTGCTAATATCCTCTAACTGTACACTGCCCACAATAATACACAACGACCGATTTATTGTTTTACTGTAGTCAAAAAGATTAATGATATTTTTGGCCAGACATCCTACGGTCCACCCACTGGGCTGTCACTCGCGGACGGTGTAAAATTGAGAAATATTCTCTAGCGAACTAATAAAACCGACAATTTTCTTGGCTATAAGCGTTTAACAATAAACATCGGAATAAAAATAAGGCATTGTACTGAACCAGTTCCAATGGTGCCTTTAAATTATTATGTTGGCTATTTGCATTTTATAACTAGTATAAATATTCATTTGGTTGTCATATTATTATGGAAATTAATGTTCGTAGTGATAAATCAGTCCACATCTTATGAGCGGTGAAACTGCAATCTCGGAATTTGGTTATATATTAAATTAGATTGTGATTTCGATAAAAACTTTATAGAATATTTCGGACTTTATTTTCTTTATCTTTGCTTTTAAATCACTGTGCATATCTGTTGTTGTGACTTAAAAATGTAATTATTTTTCCATGATTTTTCCCCAGCTCAGCACATACGCTCATGTGTGTGTGTGTGCGTGCGTGCGTGCGTGCGTGCATGCGTGTGCGTGCGTGCGTGCGTGCGCGCGTGCATGCGTATGTGTGTATTATTACAGATTTCAAAGCGATGCCTCGTTTGTCTGGTGGCAAAGCGCATCGCTTTGTGATCACGAGGTCCTGGGTTCAAATCCTAGGTCGGACAAATGTAGTTTTTCTAACGAAAAATTCCCAGTATGAGCCGGAGTCTGGAATTGTGCCCGGTATATGGCAATAGGCTCGCCCCTTATTACATGGGATCTAACATCGTCGGCGAAACGTGGGTGTACTCAGTACACCTCTGCCTCCCCCTCTGGGGAATATAGGCGTGACGGAGTTTTATTTCAAAGCGAGATATTATTTAACTATATCAAAGTAATATTCTATAAACACCGTCACGCCTATATTGCCCATGAGGGGGTGGCAGAGGTATACTGTGCACTTCCACTTTTTGCCGACGTTGTTATGTCTCGTATTATAGGAGGCGTGCTATTTGCCACCATACCGGACAGAATGCCAGACTCCGGACAGAAAGTGGATATTTTGCCATCAAAAAAATTAAGGACAAAACAGGAAAATGAAACCGTGTCTTATCTGAGGGGTAAGTTATCAGTCTCCGTAACTGGCGAGCGTGTATGAGTAAAACTATGAGAGTGGAGAAAGCCAGAGAGGTCTGCAAGGAAAGAACCTGCTGAAACTCTGTAATCTGCCTACACCGCAAGGGATCTGGCGTGATAATATGAATAGATGGATGGATTGAATAAATAGTTGTAGTAGTTTTTGTCTGGACTAGAATTTTAATCGAAGACTTCGTGATCACTACGCGTATTTTTCGCTACGAGGCCAATTATGGAATCTTGACGAGCGCAGTGGTTAAGAGCTTAAGCCGCTTCGCCCACTGTGTCTGATAGTCGCGGGTTCGATTCCCGTACGGGACAAATCTTTGTGTGATCCACAATTATTTGTTTCGGTAAACGCACCCACGACACAGAAATAAATCATAGTGTAGGAGTTCGTTAAAGAAAATATTCTATAGTTTCCAATAATGCCGGAAAGATCACGCCACAAGCAAACCCACAAGATGTCTTCTGGTTATATATGAAACATAATGCCGGCGTCTGTCCGTCTACTAACATGCAGACACATGGTGTTATCATCGTCTGTAACATCTATTTATAACGATGTGGACACCGCGCGTAATGGCCGACCCACTTACCGAACAAATCCCTGTTGCTGTCGAAATAATGAATGGCATGAAAATTATAGATTTTGTTAACTATCTTATGATGTGTTTTCGAAAATATATATTCAAACTAGCGACCCGCCCTGGCTCCGCATGGGTAAATTATACACATAAACCATCCCCTTGAATCACTACGTTCATTGGTGAAACCCGTATGAAAATCTGTTCAGTTGGTATTGAGTTAATCGCGTTCAGACAAACAGGAAGGGGGGGGGGGGGGCTTCGTTTAATATATCTATCTATCTATCTATATCATCACGCCAGATCCCTTGCGGGGTAGGCAGAGAGTATAGAGTTCCAACAGGTTCTTTCCTTACATACCTCTCTGGCTTCTTCCACTCTCATAGTTCGTCTCATACACGCTCGCCGGTTACGGGGACTCTTTACTTGACCTTCAGATCAGACCTTTAATAATATGTAGGGATATATATGTCATACAGTATTAATATAGAATATACGATAAAATTAATTAGAACTAGCTTCTGCCCGCGACTTCATCCGCGATTACTTTAGACAGGAACCTGATATTTTTCGGGGTAAATCCTATGTTTTAATCCAGGTAATAAGCTATCTGTGTGCCAAATTTTATCCAAGTCCATTTAGACGTTTTTGCGTGATTGAGTAACAAACATCCAAACATACAAACTTTCACAATATAATATTAATAAGATAAAAAAAAATATTTTTGTACAGCAACACTGTTACTGTTATAACACTGTTCTGTACTCTCTGCCTACCCCGCAAGGGATCTTGCGTGATGATATAGATAGATAGACAGAACACTATTACTAGTTAGCTATCGTCAGAACATGTATAGGCAGGGCAAGAAACCGTTGTCGACATATTTATATGAATGCTCCTCTATACATAGATTTTAACCAATGACCTGTTGAAGGTCGCAGGTAAAACGGGATGCTTACACACAAAGCTAAGTTGACGCATTGCACATCAATCAGACACCGACCTCGCCGGCGAGGTCGAAGAAACCCTTGCACGCCGGCCGGTACAGAGCACCACGGCGAGATACCTAGTATACGCTCTCCCCCATAGCAACTGTCCAAGCCGAGGCCGTTCTTCCTTGAGGCGTCCTTGAGCTAGTTGCCCCCTTGCCCTTCTGGCTCGAGCCTAGTGCTTGCACGGTCGCCCTCTTGTCTGGTGACGTTTTAAGGCCTTTGCGGCCAACAACGTAAATTACTCACACACAAAAACAAAGCATTGCGGTGATCTTTGGAGAGGCTTAATTTATGTTTGCAATGCACGTCTTTCGGTTGATGTTAATGTCGGTCGGTTACGGTCCAAATGCTGAGCAGTGATCTCCCCCTCTTTCCACCTATGGATCTATGGATTTATCAAGAAAACATATTTCCATACTGGTCGTGTACCCGATTTGAGCGAAAATATATCCAAATTAATTTTCTATTAGTTCATAAGGACAGAGTTATCTTTATATAAATTCCTATTAAATTCACTTTGAAATATGTATAGTTTTGTACAGATAATCATAAATGTATTTTTTTATCATAAGTAGGTATAGAGGTATGTAAGAAAAGAACCTATTGGAACTTTGTATTTGGCCTACCCTGCCTGCAAGGGATAGATAGCTAGAGAAGTAGGTATACTAGAGAAGTAAATATAATGAGAAAAAATGACCATTTTTTTACTGCTCGCAAGTTTTATAATAGTAAAATGAATGAATTTTGCTCAATGCACGTTTAACTATGAATACATCTAAAAGTGGAAATCATCGGTAAAGAAAAAAAATAAACTGGACAAAGGCCAACACAATAATGACATTATATGTAGGTATGATGAAAATAGATCTAGTGACATTGACTTCTACGAAATTTTGTGTACATATATACCAACTATAATGCGTAAAAACGAATTGTCATCACTAGTTGACTTTTTTATTGTGAACACGTCCCCTCACTAGCATGTACATTGATCATTGACACTGATTTTCCCGCGGAATTGTACCTGCAAGGGAAACCTGCAAAATAGCGCCATTTTTAACAGACTTCAAAAAGGTAGAGGTTCTAAATTCGTCTGTATGTTTTTTTTGTATGTATATTACCCGATTATTTCCTCCAATTATGAATCAATATTGATGATTCTTGTTTATTGGGTTCGGTATTGGACAATGGACTTTGAAAATACACCAGGGAACTCCTTAACGACAAACAATACGAATGCGTAGATTGAGATATTATGGGTATTACATCAATCCTATAGGTACCCTGTCATAGAACTAATCAGAATATTAACCGACTTCAAAAAAGGAGAGGTTGACAATTCGTCTGTGTTTTTTATAACGTCTTTATGTATAAACTGATTTTGATGATTTTTTTGCGTTGGGTTTAGTGTAATTTTGAGGTGATCCCATTTTAATAAAATTGGTATTGAACTTTGGACTTGACACCAGGGGACTCTTTAACGGCGAACAGCACGCATGTATAGATTCCGTTATTATGGTTATTATATCAATCCTGTAGGTACCTTACTGTATAACTCAGCAAAATAATATAATATAGGTATATAAATATTAGTAAATTATTCACTCGTCACTTAAAATTGTAAAATATTTATTTTTAAATAAGGTATACCGGTTTCGAAAAGCAAAAAATATTTTTTTGAAGTCGTAGCAAAGTAATCGACTGCACTAACCGGCGCCGACTTCAAATATTTACTTTTTGCTTTTTGAAGTCGGCTTACCTTTTTTAAAACAGGTTTTTTATAATTTTTTGTTGTACTGTTTTTTTACTGACGACTAAAGTGTATTGAGTTCTTAGATTTACGCGATAGTAGTCGAAGAAAGGAATATCTATGTCAGTCCTTCCCGTGACCATGGGTGCTTCAAAGCACTCGAAACGCCGGGAACTTAAAAATTAGAAATAAAGTTTTTTACCTAAAATGTCCCACTGCTGGGCAAAGGCCTCCCGGTTATACTGTTATCTATATAATCACGCCATATCCCTTGCGGGATAGGCAGAGAGTACAGAGTTCCCACAGGTTCTTTCCTTACATGCCTCTCTGTCTTCCTCTACTCTCATAGTTCGTCTCATACACGCTCGCCGGTTACGGAGACTCTTGTCCTTCAGATCTCAGACTCTATTCATTTTGTCATAGTAAGATACTGTTATATTCTATTATTAAATAAAATAAATGCCACAAACGAATATCCATTTCAAGGCTAACTGAATCGAACGTTACTTAACTTAGGTGATGCTAAAAACGCACGCTCTTTCGGCGCTACGAGCTCTATAGAAGAACTTTATTTTATAACGGAATTTAATAGGAGAGCCGTTTTGACAACCCATCGCCCACGACAAACATAATAACACGTTACTTTAAGAAATATTACGAGTTTCCTAGTTTATCATGATGTGTAGTATAAAGTACATGTGACACCCAAAAATTACGATTTTGAAGTCGTTGTCCTATAAGTTTCCTTCAAACTATACAGTTATAGTTTAAAGTATATATGTATACTTTATGTAAGTTGTATGTAACAGTGTATACTTTAAACAAACTTCAATGCCAATTTTAATGAAGATATTTATCTATATATTAATACGTGAATCAAAAACTTTGTACACATTTTTACGAAAATTGCGCGGACGGAGGAGTATGAAATTTCCCACGTTTATAGTTTATATAGAGAAGGAGTGCAGAATGCTAATATTTTTTTTTTAAATTATGCTAAAACATACATTAAATCAATGAAAAAAACATTACACACACTACCATGTATTTGACACAATACACGTCAAATTGATGTTTGTCTTTAATATTATTTGTCTATAGTCTTACTGAATGTCAAACATATCCAGCAAACGATGAAAGAGTAGGTCGAATATCGACCTATGGGCGACCACTAGTAATAATAAGTTCATGAAGTTTATATATGGCTTATGGCGAACCCGTGACTATTAGACACAGTGGGTGGAGCGGCTTAAGCTCTTAACCACTGCGCTAAATCGTCTGTCTACCGTGTCTGTAAATCGGGGTTTTTGACGTATCACCTAGGTAAATGTTCAGTTAAGTTTGTGATGGGTGGCCGTTTGAGGCATTTCCATATATAATAATCCCGGTTACCACCTTATGTGGTATTCAATAAGCCAAGTTGGAGGCCTTGTAGGCAGCTTGATATGTTACAACAGATGGCCGCAAACATGCCTCTACCAATCCCCATTGGGTCGGCATGGTGTAGTATGCTGTATGGTTTATTCTCTCACCTGGAATTATAAGAGAAGTTTTTGCCCAGCGACTAGACGGTATAATATTAGCCCTGTTAAGAAACTCCCACCGTTGAGCACGGGCCTCCTCTCAAACTGAGAGGGCTTAGGCCATAGTCCACCAAGCTGGCCCAGTGCGGGTTGGCGAACTTCACACACCTTCGAGAAACTCTTAGGCATGCAGGTTTCCTCAAGACGTTCTCCTTCACTAATTAAGCGAGTGATAGTTAATTTTGAATGCGCCCATGCTATTGAAAAGACAGAGGTGCGTGCCTGGGTTTGAACCCGAGACCTCTGACGTTGCAGTTCAACAGTCTTACCACTAGGCTATCACTGCTTCTGGGCAGTAATAATTACTATTAATATCAGCCTATACTGTCTCACAGCTGGGTAAAGGCCTTCTTTCACAAATCGAGGTGAGAGAGATTAGGTCATTCTCCAGCACGCGGACCCAGCGCGGATTGGTGGAGGCAGGTTTGTGGCCACCTGCTGTTTGAACTTATCAAGCCGCCTTTAAGGCTTCTAACTTGGTTTAACGACTACCACATTTAGTGGTAACCGGGACTAACGGCTTAACGTACCTTCCGAAGCACGGAGATAGACAAATATTAAAATGCCATAAACGGGCACCCATCTCAGACCGACCTTGTCGAAAGCTGCTTAACCTTGGTGATCAATAACAACACCGCGGTCGCACAGTGCTACGAGCGCCTCTGGACAGTAAAGCAAATTTATTTATTAGTTTAAAAATAATAATCAGGAGATACATTATAAACACAAGTCGTCGAGTTTTGATTTACGTACCCATAAATCTTTTTTGTATTTACAAAAATAATTTGAATCGGTGTTAACGCGATGAGGAATTTTGAGTGTTAAACGTTAATTTTGATATTAAAACGTAAGTGCATTTACTTGTATTTTGGTGATGTTAATATTTTCAGTTTTGATGGAGTCGGTTTTGGTTTGATTTTGGCGTTTGTCTGGATGTTTGGGTGATTGAAAGGTCACCTTGGTTGATAGTTGTTACATTTAGACAGGAATACGAGTATCTTAGGATAATTTACCAAATAGACCGTGTCTTATCTGAAGGGCAAGTCAAGAGTGTCCGTAACCGGCGAGTGTGTATGAGACGAACTATGAGAGTGGAGGAAGCCAGAGAGGTATGTAAGGAAAGAACCTGTTGGAACTCTGTACTCTCTGCCTACCCCGCGAGGGAGCTGGCGTGATGATATAGATAGATAGAATTTACTTTATTTTATTTTTAATTTTACAACTGTTGGAAGACTATCAGCTATTATGATATGAATAAGACACAGAATAGAGATAGACAGCCATTTACAAGTCTCCACTAATAGAAATAGAGTAGAATTAAACGATCCGACAGAAATACCAGTGTAACAAAAAAATACCTTTATATAGTTACAAAACAAAATATAAAGTAAAAGAAAATCATTCAATGAATTTTAACTGCTCAACTAGTCGAACTACTTCAGTTTGGTGTTATACTTCTCGTCAAAAAGTATCGATACCAGCTTACTCCTGAATATTGACAGACTGGTACAGTAATATCAAGATCACTTATGTTCGAAATTCTGTTATTCGCCGCACTAGCACAGTACAGAAAACTGTTTTGGCGATAATTAGTGGCTGCGAATGGAAGACCAAAAAATGGACTACGACACGTACATCTGTACCTTGGGGTAATATGGGTGTCAGAAATATGTACCACACATTGGGTTTAAAGATAAAAAATGTATTGTGGTAAATTACACATTTATTTGTTAATCTGATCAGACTTGTTAACGAGGGAATCGGCTTCAAATTTTCTTAAATATGTCTATCTATCTATATCATCACGCGTGATCCCTTGTGGGGTAAGCAGAGAGTACAGAGTTCCAACAGGTTCTTTCCTTACATACCTGTCTGGCTTCCTCCACTTTCATAGTTCGCCTCACACACGCTCGCCGGTTACGGAGACTCTTGACTTGTCCTACAGATAAGACTCGGTCTATTAAGTATGTCTATATTTAATAAAATTTCAAGCTGGTTTTTAGCGGGTATAGACCATTTAGCGCAGTGGTTAAGAGCTTAAGCCGCTCCGGCCACTGTGTCTAGTAGTCGCGGGTTCGATTCCCGCATGGGACAAATCTTTGTGTGATCCACAATTATTTGTTCTGGGTATTTGTATCTCTGAATTTTTATGTTTGTAAACGCACCCACGACACAGGAATAAATACTAGTGTGAAGATAGGTTTTTTAAAAAAAAGAAAGTAAAAGAAAGAATTCGTCAAAATGATTTTATATCGTCACACTCATATTCTTGGCGAAGGTGAACTGTGTACACCCATATTTCGCAAACAATGTTACCTCTGAATGTAATAGAGGGTAAACCAATTGCCATTATGGCGGGCACAATTTCAGACTCCAGATTCGGTGCCGAAATATTTTCGATGCCATATCCGGTATTACCTCCAATATCACTTGTCCGACCTCCGACCGAGGATTAAAATTCAGGACCTTATGATCTCCAGCCACACAATACCTGAGTAGACCAACGAGTCAGTTAAAGTAATAATTTTGAGATCCGGAAATGACCTCCATTTTTTTACTGATATCATTCTTACATAATAAATTAATGAAACCATTGGCTATAATAGCTATTTAATAGGTAATTAATATTAGTGACAACTATTTGCAGTTAGCATGAAAAATTAATACAAAATCAATTATTCACAATAAACCTATAATTCAATTTGTAACGTTTATGGCCACTTTATCATATAAATAACGTTATTATGTTAACTAACATCTTAATTACCAATGCAAATCATTTCGAGACACGGGAGGTCCGAGTTACTAATTAGTAATCACTCATATTTTAATATTTCCTAGCCTAGTTCGAGAGGTGAATGAAAGATAACGTAACAGCTTTCCGATTTTCATTTTCGATTAAGTATCGGAAATGGAATAATTAAGTTGTCTTTGAATATGTTATAACTTTAAAGTTGAGTAGCTTTTCTTGACAGTATGCATGTGAACTGATATTGTAAATATTATTTTATATACGATGTGCTGGAGCAAGTGAATGAGTTTGTATATCTTGGATGCGCATTCAGTAAGGATGGAAAATACACCGCTGACATAGAGAGAAGAGTGAGTGGCATGATGGGAAAGCTACTTGGGAGCCGGCACTTAAGCCGAAAGGCGCAGCTGGCCATACATAATGGAGTGCTTGTCCCAACGCTGTTATATGGCAGCGTGAGCTGGGTATGTAAGAAGGAGAATGAAAGTAGGATAAATACGAGCTCTGCGGAAGATGTGCGGAGTGAAGCTGACCGACCGTATTCGCAACAGCGTAGTAAGAAATCAAATAGGTATGAAAGAGAGTATCGGTGTAAAGATGAGAAAGGGTATGCTCCGTTGGTTCGGGCATATAGAAAGAATTTCCGAAGAAAGAATGACAAAACAGATATACAATGCGAAAGTGGAAGGATGTAGGTACCGGGGAAGACCTAGACTATCTTTCCATGGCCACATATACCGGGTCTTATCTGAAGGACAAATCAGAAGTCTCCGTAACCGGCGAGCGTGTATGAGACGGAACTATGAGAGTAGAGGAAGCCAGAGAGGTATGTAAGAAAAGAGCCTGTTGGAACTCTGTACTCTCTGCCTACCCCGTAAGGGATCTGGCGTGATGATATAGATTTTATACACATTTTTTTTTAAGTATTTTCTTACTTAAATTACGCAAGACCAGAAAGTAGTCTGTTCTAAATCAGAAGTGGGAATCGATTCCAACTCGTATTACTTTTTTTTTACTCCTTTAAAAAAAAAACGTTGCCCCACACAAGGATTTATTCCTGTGTCGTGGGTGTGTTTACAAACATGAAAATTCACATACACAAATACCCAGACCGGAACAAATAATTGTGGATCACACAAAGATTTGTCCCGTGGAATCGAACCCGCGACTATTAGAAACAGTGGGCGGAGTGGCTTAAGCCCTTAACCACTGCGCTAAATCGTCCGTCATTATTAACTATTTTAAATATTTGTTACATTTTTTAAACACTTTAAACTGCCTCGTTCGTCTAGTGGCGAATAATGCGCTTGGCAATCACGAGGTCCTGGGTTCAAATTCTAGGTCGGACAAATGTAGTTTTTCAGGCGAAAAGCTCCCAGTATCTGTCCGGAGTCTAGAATTGTGCCCAGTGCATGGAAATAGGCTCGCTTCTTATTACATGGCACCTAACATCGGCGAAAAGTGGGTCACTGCACCTCTGCCACCCCCACTTAGGGAATATAGCATGGCGGTGTTATTTTTTTCAAATAAGATATAGAAAGAAAAGAAAGAAAGAAAAATATTTTTATTTTCTGAAGAAACCAGGGCCACACACAAGATTACAAAATGTTATTAATAATGAAAGCAATAATATTAACCAAGTCTCGCCACCAAAAGAGACCCTCATTCAGCTATATGCAGTGATAAGGCAATAATATTACCCTATCACAGCGCTGGTTTTCAATGAGGCCCCAAGTAACGTACAGACACTGGCATATAACACATTCCAGACGTTTCTCATCAAACATGCTATAATGGGTTAAATAAATCCAAGAATAAATCTGTATAGCGATTTCAATTGGACTTAACGTTATTCCTCAATATGCCGTTTCAAATATCTAATTTCTTAAGGAAATTTAAATTACCTACTGAGTTCTTAGACCTTCGCGAATATTACACATGAAATAAAACTATTTTACGCATTTTATCGCGGTTTATTTTTGATTTTTATTTCCGACGTTTCGAGTGCTTTGCAGCACCCATGGTCACGGGAGGGACTGAGGACGTCTAATACCTCAGCCCCTCCCGTGACCATGGGTGCTGCAAAGCACTCGAGACTTAGGGAACTAAAATAAAAATAAACAGCAATAAAACCCGTAAAATAGTTTTATTCCATTTTAAATTACCTCTTTAAAACTGAAAATGTGATTTAGGTATGTATTAAATTTGTAAAGCAAAAATCCAGATTGTGTGTGTGTGTGAATGATGTACGCTGTTGGCCGCGAGGCCTTTACAGCTTCACCGGACTTAAGGGCGAGCGTGCAACCACTACGCTCTATGATCTGGATTTTTGACACCAACTGAAGTCAAAAATCCAGATTGGCATGTATTGCCTCATTGTTATCAGCATCACGAATCGGTCGTCGATTTTTTTTTCTAATATATTTGTGGGTCACACAAATATTGATCCAGTGCCGGGGTCGAACCCAGAACTACTAATTGTATGGTACGGAGCGGCTAGAGCTCTTAACCAGTGGGCCAACCCATCGTAAATATAGTCCGACCAGCATCTTTTAGCCCGTAAATAACATTGACAGCCTATGGTGTGAAATTAGGATTAACATTTAGTAAAATCGTCCACTTCCAAAGAGATAAGCAACAGATGGGTCCGCACGATTACTAATTATAAAAGTACTTCTTCACACACCTTCGAGAAACTCTTAGGGCATGCAGGTTTCCTCACGATGTTTTTCTTCACCGTTAAATCAAGTGATAGTTAATTAACCGACTTCAAAAAGGAGGAGGTTCTATGTTCGGTTGTATGTATGCTTTTTTTATGTATGTTCAGCGATATTTCCGTCAATTGTGGACCGATTTTGATATTTTTTTTTGCATTGGGTTCAGTATATCTCCAAGGTGGTCCCATATTAATTTTATTGGCATTGGACCTTGGACTTAGAAGATACACCAGGGAACTCCTTAACGACAAACAATAGGCATGTGTAATTTGAGATATTATGGGTATTACGTCAATCCTATAGGTACCCTACTATAGAATAATTCACTGGTCACCTAAAATTGTAAAATAAAAATCTTTTATAAAAAAAGGTAAACCGACTTCAAAAAGCAAAAAAATAAATATTTGAAGTCGGTGCCAAGTAACCGACTGCACCAACCAGCACCGACTTCAAATATTTATTTTTTTGCTTTTTGAAGTCGGTTTACCTTTTTTTATAAAAGAATTTTTTTTAACACGCACATGTTTTCTAAGAGACAGAGGTGCGTGCCTGGGAGACCTCTGACTTTGCACTCCAACGGTCTAACCACTAAGCTATCACTGCTTATTTATCTACACTAATATTATCAAGAGGAAAGATTTGTATGTTTATAACGAATAAACTTAAAAACTCCTAGACCGATTTCAAAAATTCTTTCACCATTACAAAGCTACCTTATCTAGAAGTAACATAGACTATACATACATAGACCCGGTTGTGCTGTTATCGACCGAGTCCGAAGTCGCGGAAAACTGCTAGTTAATTATAAAAGTACTTCGGTAAATTTCATAGCAAACGACCACTCTGTGACTGTCATGTGGTGACATTTCCCTTGATGACAGCGTTAGTCCCTAGTTTGACCGCGAGCCAAAAGTAGTGTAGACATTTTTTTCTCTCTCACTCTCCACGAACTCAAAGCAAACGGTAGCTGTTCTGTCATCCCAAACATTATCGACTGCGATCAAAACAGAATGATTTATCATATTTTTTCAATTGCCTATTTTAACGACGTAATGTAATTAATGTGTGTGCACTTGCCAGCTTCATATTACCACTGGCATAACTCTAAATATCTTTACAATACGATCTATTATTGAACGCTCATTCTTCCACAAAAGGCTATTAACAATTTTATGTTTGCAGTCAGAAAAGGTAGAGAGGGTTTTAAGTTGGAGATAGTTAGGTGCACATTAGATTGGCAATATGTTTGTAGGTTTGTGTTTTGTAATCGTTTATAAGCAAAGCCAAACGTTTGGCCTCTGGAGTTAAATGAACTTGCGAGGTGACCTTTAAAACTTTACAATTTAGTATGAAGTACTGGTTCTTAAAGTCTAGTTCTTTCGCGATGGTATGTTCCCTTGAAAGTTTTGTCAGACGGCTTAGTCCAGTGGTTAGGAATTTAAGCCACTTCACCCACTGAATTGGGTAGTTGCAAGTTCGAAACCCACGTGGGGCAAATCTTTGAGTGTGACTTTAAAATATTTGTTTGGGTCTGGGTGTTTGAGAATAATTCCTAAGTTAGTGAGAAATTTCAAATCAAAGTTTTTATTCGCTCTGGGGCATTACGACACATCTTTAACACCCAAGCCAAAGCCGTTCCTCCTTGAGGCGCTCTTAGCTAGTTGCCCCCTTGCCCTTCTGGCTCTAGCGTAGTGGTTGCACGCTCACCCTCTTGTCCGGTGACGCTGTAAAGGCCCCGCAGCCAACAGCGTAGATCATTCACACACACGTCTTTAAAAAACTATATTAAACTTACATTGCCATGAAAAAGAGACAGCTATAAACTGTGTCTTACTCTTTCTTACAGCAAAGTAAAACTATAATATATTTGTTTAAAGAGATTGTAATAACCCTCTTGATATCGTAACTGCTGGCAAACGTAATGCAGGACGCCGTTAGGCTAGGTGGAGCGATGATCTTCGTAGGGCGGCTAGCAGAATTTGCATGAGAGAAACCGAGGATCGTCCTCAGTGGCAAGCAATTAGAAATATTTATGTTCAGCAGTGGGCTGCTATATGCTAATGGTGATGATAATTCCGCTTCAGCTCCTAGGTTTCGAAACTGGTGGCGAGAAAAGATCCAAACATGTGATTTTGGTTTCAAACGGAAAAAATCTCCAAGAATCTTTTTAAACTCTGTACTCTCTACCTACCCCGCAAGAGTAGTGACGTGATAATACAGATAGATAGATAGAAAAATCTTCAGATGATTTTCATTTCTTTGTGGGGATATAAAAACCTCTACGATGGCCTGTTACTAAAGTATCAATTGCTCCGGTATCACTAAAAGAGATGGACTCTTGCACCTCGTTTGATTGAACTCATCTAGGAAAACCACATCGCTTCTTTCGCACCATCGTGCTCACAACAGCGTAAAGTCACTCAGAACGCGGTATTACCCCCCAGTTCTTTTGAGCCAAGAGTAGAAGGTAACTGTTTCAGTCCTAGGATACAGTTATGTCAAACTTTGCAAGCTACCATGAACTTCTGAAGATACCAAAAGACTTACTAATGTTGGAATTTATCTATATTAATTACTGAGTTAATTGTATACTACCACTTCTGTTTACTACAGATTTCTATTAATTTTACAATAATTAAGAAGCTTGTAATTAAGTCAGCAGACTTATTTCTAACTTCTACATCTAAAGTTATTTGATAATATTAAATAACACAATCATATTGTTATTATTATTGATTTGAATGCTTGTGAGTTCTCGCCCTCAAAAGTAAAATCTTGACAATGATTTCGGCAGGTTTAAGCTAAAATCGCTTCACTAGTCTTTGAAAGTAATTAAAAAGCCACCGACATACAGACCTAATTTTAGCACCGTAATAATTATTTATATAATTGCTAAGGTGTTTAAATAGAGACGGTCTAAACCAGCAGTAAAGGTGTTGCGCCAATCAAAAACGAGTTGTAAACATTTTTTTTGGTTCTTTCCAGTTATAAAATAATGATTTTTTGAATTAAACTCGCGACTACTGATTAAGAAACAAATCAAGTTTTATTGGTTTACGAGCGCTAGTTAAACAAGAGTTAGATGTTATCATTTATAAATGTTATTAGCAGAAATAAAATTTTATATTCGTTTCGTGTAAGAAAGAGATAGTAAATTTTAAGACCGGCCTGTGTGTTGTACTGTTTTCTTTCTTTTCTTTTTATTATAAGGACATTGACCCTTGGACATTGACCATATGGTTCCAAGACCTGTGTATTTACGAGGTAGCAAAATTGCGTCTTCTACGTCCCGTGGATATGCTTTAAAGAAGTGAAGAAGTCCTTCACGCCTTTATTCTCCAAGCGGGGGTGGCAGAGGTGTACTATGTACACCCAATTTTCGCGGACGATGTTAAGTCCTAATGTAACAGGAATAGAGACTATTGCCATTATAGCTATCACAATTTTTAGACTCTAGATTGCTATTAAGAATTTTATATCTGTAACAGCATATTTGGGGATCAATCAGTTTTTGACTGTATCTGACTGTCCCTGATGATTTTACAGTCGTTATGGTATATAACATGACATAAAATAATCATTACAGTTCGACAAGGATCTTTTGGCCCGCGGTCGAAATCGAAACTAACGTTGTAATTTTTTTTTTTATATTTGTTTTTTTTTTTAAACGTAGTCCTACACTAGGATTTATTCCTGTGTCGTGGGTGCGTTTACAAACATGAAAATTTACATACACAAACATTACCCAGACCGAAACAAATAATTGTGGATCACACAAAGATTTGTCCCGTGCGGGAATCGAACCCGCGACTATTAGACACAGTGGGTGGAGTGGTTTAAGCTGTTAACCAATGCGCTAAATCGTCCGTCATCAAGTGAAATGTCCCTATATGACAGTCGTATTGTTGCCGTTTGCTATGAAATTCACCAAAATACTTTTATAATTGCAATATCTGTTTGGAAGTAGAGCAATTTTACTAAATGGTAACACTAATTTCACACCAATGTCCCCCGTCAAAATCATCATCGTGCCAAAGATGCTTGTCGGACTATATCGACGATGGCTTGGCCCACTGGTTAAGAGCTTAAGCCGCTCCGTACCATACAATCGGTAGTCCTGGGCTCGACTCCGGCACGGGATAAATCGTTGTGTGTCCCACAAATATATTGGAACAAAAAATCCATTACTGTGTTTGTGATGCTGATAATAACGATGCGATACATCCCTATTCCTTTTTAGCCAAATTATTTTTTTAATTAATGACCATGCGGACTCACGTGGAAATATCTCCTTTGGAAGTAAGAAAAGTTTACTAAATTTTAACTCTAATTCCACTCCAACGCCTTCCCGTTAATGTCAGCTATGAGCCAAAACAAAAGGATATCGCGTTCAGCCCAAAGACTTCCACTGCAGAACAAAAGCCTCCCCCAAAGACCGCCACAACGACCGGCTTTGTGCTGTACGCATCCAACTTCTACCCGCGACCTTCACCAAGTCATCGGTCCATCTTGTAGGGGGCCCACTCCACGTCTTCCGGTACGTGGTCGCCACTCGAGAACCTTTCTGCCCCAACGGCCGTCAGTTCAACGAGCGATGTGCCCGCCCACTGCCACATAAGTTTAGTAATTCTGAGTGCTATGTCAGTGACTTTGGTTCTCCTGCGGATCTCCTTGTTTCTGATTCGATCCCGCAGGGTAACTGCATAGCTCTCTGGTCTCTTTGGTCAACTTGATGGGTCTTCTTCTTATGAGGCCCATCGTAAGCGATCATGTCTCAGTGCCGTAAGTCATCACTGGCAACACACACTGGTCAAAGACTTTTGTCTTGATATCATATCGCGCTATAATTAAATTGTAAACAGAATACTTATATTTAAGCACAGTTAATTTATTCTGTCCACGAGTCAACAAATAATACGGTATTCATAAAATCACGTAATAAAAAAGAAAAATATTCACATATATTGTTTAAAAAGCAGCTCCTTCTCAACGTTTTGACTTTAACCTGTCTATTTTACATATACTCAAATTATATTGAATACCGAAAAAAATATAACCATAAATTCTATTATACCGAATCTGTCCGAGATCATTACAATGATAACGATAATTTATGCTAATGACATTATTAAAACCACTAATATATTATAATAAAATTATATATTTCCCAAAGAAAAAAAAATAAAGTCAGTAATTTCTTTATTAGAAAACTACCGCCATTGCGCGGTCGGGTCACGAATCGAACAGGCTTTGAATCGATTCAATCGCATACATTAGCATCGAATGATAAATCGATTGTGGCGATCAGATCTTGTCGATGATTTTGTAGTTTATTTCACACCACGGTTTTTATATTTAGTCATGTTCGTTGCGAGATTAATTCTTAGCTTTTAAGTGGCCATTTTTTAGGCGAGGTAAAAGTCCATTATATTAAAAAGATGTAATTTGTAGTGACGACGCGATTTGATCACTAGGTTTTTTTTGTTAAGTCCAAGATGTGTGGTAGACGCATTAGTAAAGTCTCATTAACCTTTAAGTTGAATTTTGATATCAGGAGCCATAGTTGACTGTTATTTCCTAATATTGTTGTTGGGATACTTGAAAAATACCTTCTAACCTATCCATCGTTAGTATTTTGAATATCCATCCCTTCGAGGTCAAATAGGCACGTGAAGATAAGTCTGAACCTATAAATAAACACCGTCACGCGTATATTCCCCAAGCGGGAATGGCAGAGGTGTACTTAATAGACCCACTTTTTGCCGACGATGTTAGGTTTTAGGTAAAAGAAGGCGAGCCTATTGCCAAATGCCGAGCACAATTACAGACTCCGGACTTATTCTGGGATTTCTACGATAGAAAAGCTACATTTGTCCGACCTAGGATTTGAACCCAGGACGTTGTGATCGCTAAGCACATTATTCGCCACTAGACCAACGAGGCAGTCAGGCTGAACCTACTTACATATATTGCTCCACTCTCACGTACAAGAATCATTTGCGCAAGTCTAGACACAGAACACAAATCACAGAGTTATTCACACCGTGCGAGCTTTCTGCATTACCTGTTTTATTAGGCAAATAGTTCATAAAATTTGCTCCTCCAAAGCATAATAAATATTACACATTTTTTGATAGATAAAGCGTGCATTCTTTTTCTTTTTTCTTTTCTCTTTTTTTTTTTTAAAACGTAGCCCCACACTAGGATTTATTCCTGTATCGTGGGTGCGTTTACAAACATGAAATTTCACATACATAAATACCCAGACCGGACCAAATAATTGTGGATCACACAAAGATTTGTCCCGTGCGGGAATCGAACCCGCGACTATTAGACACAGTGGGCGGAGCGGCTCAAGCTCTTAACCACTGTGCTATTGCGTAACTTTATCGTATGTTACAGACAAGGTCATAAGTAATATAGTAGAAGACTAATTCTCTTCTCAATTTGAACTTCTACTTTATTCTGTAATTGAACTTTGATACACCGTCGGTGGACTGGATGTAAATTGGACGGTGGTTATGCGCCGGTAGCAATTTATTCGTATGTATGTGTATCGCATTTTATCGGTTTATTAAATGGTTTGCTTACTACTTATTTATGTACTGTATTAATAGTTGCGCAAGTATATACCAGCTCAAATAGTGTTAAAACTTTTTTTTATTATCTGTCCATAAAACCTAGGTAAGCATAGCGTAGTTCTCCTCCAGTCCAATAGGTCGTCTACGTACTTGTCAGTTATAGATACTATACTCTTGATTTGCCCTTCAGTCTATTTGATCATGGTAAGATTGTCCAACACTTTCCCAGTACATACATTCTTCCAATTTTACATTGTATGTAAACAAAATATTTAAAGAAAAACAGAACAGACATTAATTAGTTAGTCTAACAGTATAATATACTATAAAAACGCTAGCAATAATATAAAGGAAGCCAAATTACATGTACATACCATGTAGCCTACCGCACCGCACACTTGCCCTCATCTCTCATGCCAGCAAAATTCTTCTTTACGTGATAAACAGCAGGATTCGTTATTACCTCGATTGGCAAATCCCTCAAGAACAAGTGGGCTTTGTGAGGTGCAAAGGCACCAGGGAGCAAATACTAAACGTCAGGCAAATTGTTGAGAAATGTTACGAGTTCGACACACCAGTCATCATGTGTTTCGTTGACTATAGTAAGGCTTTTAACTGTGTCGACTGGAACTGCTTGTGGGATATTTTAGCGGAATTGGGTGTACCTCAACATCTCACCGCACTGGTACAATCCCTATATTACAACAGCCAGGGATTTGTGAGAATTGATAGGACTGCATCCGATCTGTTCAGTTTCCAGAAGGGTGTCCGACAAGGGTATATTCTTTCATCCATCCTGTTCAACATATACGGCGCATACATCGTGAGGAAAACATGCGACGGCTGGAATGGTGGCATCACTATTGGAGGACGCAAGATTTCGAATCTGCGATACGCTGACGACACCACCCTTCTTGCAGCAAGCGAAGCCGAGATGAGCCTTTTGTTGGACAGGATGGAGCGCACTGGTGGGAAACTCGGACTCGCAATTAACAGATCTAAGACAAAGCTTATGATCGTTGATCGCTCAAGCAAGCTGAAGCTCAGTGGGACACTCAATTTGGAGTTTACAAACAACTTTGTATACCTGGGCTCAAACATAAGCAACAAAGACTCTTGGAGATCTTGTGAGATGGAGATTCGCAGAAGGATCGGGATGGCAAAAGGCGCCATGTCACAGCTGGATAAGATATGGAAAGACAGAAACATCTCTACCAACACCAAGAGCAACTTAGTCCGAGCATTGGTGTTCTCCATATTTATGTACGGTGCCGAGACATGGACTCTCAAGAAGGCTGACCGCGACCGCATTGATGCCTTTGAGATGTGGTGCTGGAGAAGGATGCTAAGTATACCATGGACAGCACACTACACTAATGTGTCAATCCTAGCTGAACTCAAGATCCAAAATCGACTGTCCACTACTTGCCTGCGCAGGGTTCTAGAGTATTTTGGTCACATTGCTAGAAAAGACAGTGACAACCTCGAAACCAGGAAGGAGCCCAACATGCTGGACGGATCAGATTCGCACAGCTCTTGATACCACGTTTCACGATGATCTGCACTTGGCTGCAGATAGGAGTAGATGGCGACTCATCATCCGCAGAAAACTGCTCTCTAACATATGACCACGACCCTCAGTAATGAGGAAACCGACGCATGTAGCCGAAATAATGGGATAAAACTCAGCATAAAGCTGTATTGCAGCGTGAACCACAACCCAGCACTGATTTTCAGTGGTACCCCAAGTGACGTGCCCATATGAAATTTCGTCAGTCTTCTTCAAACCCCAATAACGATCTGTTCAACCTAGGACTGCAATCATCGTGCTATTAGTCCAACTATCTTAAAAATATAGCCCAATTACCCATCCTATTATCTATTAAACGACAGGCTATTTAAACTTAACATTAAAAAGGCCACTACTGATAATCTTGTATTAAATAAAACGGTTACAAACATTTATGTAAAACACGCGGTTGTGGGCTTTGAACCTAATGGCTTATTTGGACATATTGACAAATCGTGTCGATGCCGAATCGATGATTTACAATTAGATAATTATCGATTTAATTCTTAACAACGAATAAATCGAATAGATTTATCACATCACTCACTTCAGAGTTGTATTGCTCCTTTCAGATACGTATATCGCGCAGAGGATCAGATACAGACTTCGCCAGCGAGGTCAAACATTCCTCCTGAATGCCCGCCGGCATATTTTAGATGTTTTACCATCACGGTAAGACAACTAAAATATGTCCTCCCCCTTAGCGACAGTTCAAACCGAGACCGTTCCTCCTTGTAGCGCCCTTGAGCTCGTTACCCCCTTGCCCTTCCGACAAGAACGTAGTTGTTGCAAGCTCGCCCTCTTACCCTCTGAAGCTGGAAAGGCCCCTTGGCCAATAGCGTGAATGATTCACACCTACAAATAATAGATGGAATTCTATTAACCAAACTCCGCAAGAAACCGAATCTGATAGTCGGCGCTTTCGGATTCGGTTTTTGCCGATTTTTTTTTAGTAAATTCACCCATATTGGCATAAACTCACTTCGAACATCTAGGTTTTTTGAAATCCATATGCAAATAAAACTTGAACAGAAGTCATATATTTTTTCTAAATTATCATACACTGGTACTTGATTGATGCTTAGAGGTATTATTCTGTTTACAATACTTACATAAGTCATTCTTACTATAAAATTATTAATAAACAAAAACCCTATATACTGAGTTTTAGATTTACGCGAATATTAAACATGAAAAAACTATTTTTCGGATTTTATCGCGGTTTATTTTTATTTTTAAGTACCCGGCGTTTCGAGTGCTTCGCAGCACCCATGGTCACGGGAAGAACTGAGGAGACGTCTAAAAGGCATAGTTGTTCCGGGGTACCCTCAAAATTCTTAATTACTTTTGTTGGTCCGATATACGCAGAATGAGCTTACGGTGTCTTGAGGTCTTACAGTGTTATGTTTGGTTTTGGATTATATTAATAACCGGATGCCAAGTCGATGAAAGTACCCAGCAATCTTCTATATTGAAATTAGAATGTTTTTTTAATTACACTAGCCCCTAAAACCCTATAGTCAGAACATCGGATAAAAAAAATGAGCAAACTAATTTAGAAAGCGCAGGAACATTTAAAATGTTATATCGGATATTTATTCGTAGAGCATATTGATTTACCTTTCACATTATTTATGGTAAACCATAATTTATGTTGAGATACGTTTGTTTTATTGATGGCTATTTTTTGTTAGGAATTTTAAGTATCTGCGACATTTTTGTAAATGGTACTCGTATTGGGGATAGATTAGTATGGACCTCATGTTGGAATTATAATTTAAAAGGCAAAGGTGTTTTTTGTACATATAGGCATTTAAGTGTTTTAGGCGTCTATAAAAGCATAAAGTGAAAATGCCAGATAGGCGAGAAGTTTTGATAACATGTCGGGATCGACTGAACTTTGACAAGGATGGTTTGAAAGGCAGAAAACCAGATAAAAATTTGTTTGTTTTTGCACCTCACATTTTTATTTTTATTCGATCATAATTTATTTTATTATAGTAAAGTTTAATGAGGCGCTCGTAGCGCTATGCGACCGCGGTGTTCTTACCGATTACCAAGGTTAAGCAGCGTTCGACTCGAGATGGGTGACCGTTTTCATCATTTTCATATTCGAGCGTCTCCGTGCTTCGGAAGGCACGCTAAGCCGTTGGTCCCGATTACCACTTAATGTGGTAGTCGTTAAGCCGAGTTGGAAGCCTTAAAGGCGGCGGCGGCGGATAAGTTCCAACAGCAGGTGGCCACAAACCTGCCTCCATCAATCCGCACTGGGTCCGCGTGCCTACCTAATCACTCTCACCCCGATTTGTAAGAGAAGGCCTTTGTCCAGCAGTGGGCAGTATAGGCTGATATTGTTATATAGTTTAATGTTAGTAATGTTATCAACTTATGTATTTTAATATTCATTGTTAATGAGTATTTTCGGACTAACAGAAATCAAGTTTTAATTGGTCTTAAAGCCACTAAATTTGTGGCCTGACTGGCGTTCAATGTTATATTATTACACATTGCCTCGTTGGTCGAGTGGCAAAGTGCATCGCTTGGTGACTACGAGAACCCAGGACGGGTTCAAATCCTAGGTCAGACAAATAAAGTTTGTCTAACGAAACTTCCTAGTATGAGTTCGGAGTCAGGAATTGTGCCATATATGGCAAAACGCTCGCTAGGGGGCGCTAAATATGGCAATACGCTCGCCATTACATGGGATCTAACATAGTCGGCGAAAAGTGCCTCTGCCATCCCTGCTTAGGGAATATAGGCGTGACGGTATCTCGTGAACAGACATAGGCTTATCTATTTTAATGTTTCTGTAATTTCCACTAACGGTTTCCCTCATTCTGTTTTTCTTTCCCCGACATCGGAATGTCTAAGATGTCTTCACTTGCTAATTAAGCATAATTAATATTCGTATAACTGTCTAATACTCTAAAATGTTAATAATATTATATGATTATTTCTAACTGCTCTATTTTCATGTAAAATGATGCATAAATTAATGTATTAGCCACTGGTCATTAAAATTTATTGAGGAAGTTTTTAGTGAAACATTGTATTTTATTTTAAATATTTTATGTTTGACCAATATAAAATACGAATAATTATCTGTAATAGACTTAATTAGTTGTGGCATGCATATGTGATGAGCGCAAGTCGTATATTTCATGTATACTACTGCCAAGGAATTCAAGTGGTTATTTTTAAAATCAAATGTATGTCCAAGTTTTTCCAGTTATCGTTCTAATTTTGTGTGGAAACATATCTTTAGTAAATTCGTTTATGTTATGTTTTAAATACAGAGCAAAATATATAAGCAGACGATTACTATAATAGCCCTGTTAAGAAACTATCCCACTGTTGGGCACGGGCCTCCTCTCAAACTGAGAGGGTTTAGGCGTTAGTCCATATTTGACGCGTCACTTTGATTCTGATGATAGCAGACGATTACTGTTTTATAATTTGTTCGTGTAGGTTTTGAATTACGTTTGGTTCCATAATTCAATAAGGACGTACGGCTGGTCTTAAAGGTAAGAGCTTAAGCCCACTGAATTGAGGATGAAGAATGTGTGTACGCAAATTTCGTATTTGCGATACAGACCGAAATACCGCCCGATACAGAAATAATTCCATAAATGCATCCATCAAACGGCATTTTTTTATCTCACTGGAATATCCATACTAAACCATCAACTCCAATATATTATATACGTCACCGAATGTACGAAAGTGCGTGTCAAATAGATTCGGCAAAAAACAATCTACGGCTTAACGATGTGGCAGATAAGACCGATGTTTGAGTCTCTAGTAGTAATGTTCTGTTAATTGTTGCCATTTGTTACTTTTTATATGACCGCCTGCGGTTTCACGGGCCGTTAAAAAAGCATAAAATTCTATCAAGCATAGGTTTAAGAAAACGTGGCCCACAATTGAGGATTAAGAAAATAATTATGAAACTAAAAATACACACTGCCTCGTTGGTCAAATGGTGAATGGTTGGCGTTTTAAATCCGCATCCTATCTATCTCTCAATATCATCACGATAGTTCCTTTGCGGGGTTCCTAGAGGTTCTTTTCTTAGATACCTCTATGGTTTCCTCCACTCTCATAGTTCGTCTCAAACACGCTCGCCGGTTACGGAGATTCTTGACTTGCCCTTAAAATAAAACACGATTTATTTGGTCATGGTAAGATAATCTAGGTCTTCCCCTGTATCTACATCCTTCTACTTTCGCATTGTATCTGTTTTGTCATTTTTTCCGAATACGTACGGACTATACGGACGGATATAGTACGGACAAAATATATTTTTTCTATACAAAATTTATTAATATCACTCTGGAGTCTGGAATTCTGGAGTCGCTTCCTATTACGTGGGACCTAATAACGTCGGCAAAAATTGGGTGTACACAGTACACCTCTGCCATCTCCGCATGGGGGAATATAGGCGTGACCGTAATTATTTGCTTTTTAAAAATACATACACCTTCACTTCTACGTATCCCAAACAGGGCTTGTGAACATTTCTCCATTAATGTTGGGTCCGAATATGGTAGGAGACGAGCCTATTGTTATCATACCAGGCACAATTCCGTCCTGAATAGCTATTGAGAATAAAATCCGCTAGAAATACCAATAATAACAATTTGTCCGACTTAGGATCCGAACCTAGAATCGCGTGATCACTAGTTGCGCACCATATGGCTACCCTAATGAAGCACTCAAAATCGAGTAACAACAACCACTACAACTGAATTATAGCGATATTACTGAAAAATGTCAAAACCTAACCTAGATGTGTTCGACGAATCCAACTCGGCTGGGCGGCGTTCGGAAAACTACGCAACGTCTTCTCATCCAAAATACCTCAGTGTCTTAAAACTAAAGTTTTTAGTCAGTATGTGTTTCCAGTGATAACATACGGTTTAGAGACGTGATCTCTTAAAATAGGTCTAATAAAATAGCTCAGAGTTGCTCAGCGAGCTATGGAAAGAGCTATGCTTGACGTTTCTCTACGTGATTGAATCAGAAATGAGCAGATTCTTAGAAGAACCATGGTCACAGGCATAGCCCATAGGATTAGCAAGCTAAAGAAGCAAAGGGCGGGCTGCATAGCGCAAAGATCGGACGCGCGCTGGGGCAGAAAGATTCTACAGTGGAGACCACGTATTGGCAAGCGCAGAGCGGGACGGCCACCTACCAGATGGACCGACGATCTTGTGTAAGTCGCAGGAAGTCGTTGGATACAAGTGACATCTGACCGGTTGCACTGGAAAGCGTTTGGGGAGGCCTATCTTCAGCAGTGGACAAAAATGGGCTGAAATGATCATTATGATTAACCTATATGTTTTCTCCTATCTATACACGGTGTTATTTTAGTCGCCTTGAATGGAAATCCCAAGCCCAGCTTATTGAAATATTCTTTTTCATTATTTAGTACCAGAGAACAGTAGGCATTGGATACATCACCTGGGCTTTCGCTCCAGGACGACTGAAATTAGGCCTTGTATAATCCATATTTATTGATGCTAAATCTCTTACGAGGTAAATAGAAAAGAATGTTAGTGAATACAAATTCTGCGATTACGCATTATTTTAGAGACTACACGTTTTTGATCGTTGCCTCGTTGGTCTGCCACTGCCTCGTTGTTCTAGTGGCAAAACGCATCGCTTTGTGATCACCAGGTCCTGGGTTCAAATTCTAGGCCGGATAAGTATAGTTTCTCTAACGAAAACTTCCCAGTACGAGTCCGGAGTCTGGAATTGTGCCCGGTATATGACAATAGGCTCGCCCCCTATTACATGGGGCCTAATATCGTTGGCGAAACGTGAGTGTACTCAGTACACCTCTACCGCCCCCGCTTGGGGAATATAGGTGTGACGGTGTTTTTTGTTATATATTTTACTTCTATTCGCTCTGGACTATTCTCAACACCATACTGTTTTCTATCTCTATCTATCTTTCTATATCATTGCGCCAGTTTCCTTGCGAGGTCGGCAGAGAGTATATAGATCAGGCTGTTTTTTTCTAACATAAAGGATTGGCACTTTCTACCTACTTTATCTATCTAACTATATCATCACGCCAAAACCATTGCGGATAGGCAGAGAGTACAGAGTTCCAACAGGTTCTTCCCTTACATACCTCTCTGGCTTCCTCCACTCTCATAGTTCGTCTCATACACGATCGCCGGTTACAGAGACTCTTGACTTGTCCTTCATATAAGACTCGGTCTATTTGGTCACTACTTTATAAGCCATATTATGCCATTATATGTATATCATGATAGTAAAATATAACAGTTATTTTTTGTTGCGTGTTTTATTATAAGAATGGATTCCCACGTCGTTAAAATATAGAGTCTAATAAAATTTATTCGCAATAAATACCAGAATTGTAAAACTGAGACTTTTTGGTATTCTTCCGTTCGGCAAGCTTCTGTTTTACAGCTGTAGACTAAAATAAATATAGAGACGTAGAGTTTGGCTCCAAAAGACAATATCTATAAACAAATTTTCTCGATAGATATTATTAATTCTTTTTTAAAGAATGCAGTATTGTCAGTTTTATCTCCATTTCAAGTTAATGTGTGGATAGATTAGAAAATCTATAATATTTTATAGACAGAGGACAATCCGATAACCTATAAAACACGAGGGTTAAAGAGAGTCAGTGGTCGAGGCGATCATTAGGAAGACTTTTTTCCTGATAGGAGGACAGATAAGACAACATACAAGCAAAGGACAAAGATAGAGATCGGTAGAGCGAAATAAATTAGCTTAAAAAGTACTACTTTATGCATTCTTCTGTGTATAAAAGTATGTTGTCTTCTTATTCCTTCACAAGGTAAGTAGAGAACCACCATAAAAATACTGATGTATACAAGTTCAATTATATGTATATTTAGCAGAAATTTCTACAATATATCCGAATTATTGTTTTTCAATTCGATTAACATCTCTAGCATTTTTGTTCATATATTTGATATAAAACCATCTGGATTGAGGAGCCAGATACATTGCGTTATTGCCAAATTGATTCTTGACATATCTCTTTTTCTCTCTGTCTGTATAGAGATAATATATATAAAGATAAATATGGACTAAAAAGAGTCAAAGGCAGAGCCCTTTGACTCTTTTTAGCCTACATTTATAAACAAAAATATTCGTCAGTAGACAAAAACAGTGCAATATTTATTGATGCAACACATGACTTCGCGTGTATTTTAGTGAATTTCTCAGAAGATCTATTTTAACACCCGGAAACAATTGCACGTTAGGTGCCAAATAAACTAAGAAAAGTAATTACTTATTGCATCAACTTTAAGCACATGGTAAATAAATAAAGTCTCGACATTTAGAAAACACCTGAGTAAAAGCTTTTTTGTAAGCTTTCTGTAAGCAGTGCTATAATATTTTCTCATTTTATCATCATCTGTATCTTGTCTAAAAAAAGGAAAAAATGTATCTATGTATGAGTATAAACTCGTTTTAATCTGTTTCGTTTTTATTTCGTTTTTTTTTCAAAAAGATAAATATTCTCAATCTAGACTCTCGGATCGATTTGTCCCTAATTCGATTCCAAGTCAACAAAAAATTTTCCCTCTTTTTTTAGCCAAAAATCGTATCCGTAGACGTATAAATCCGAGTGTGGACTCGGATTTATTCGTGTGTCGTGGATGCGTTTACAAACATGAAAATTCACATACACAAATACGCAGACCGGAACAAATAATTGTGGATCACCCAAAAATTTGTTCCGTACGGGAATCGAACCCTATTAGACACAGCGGGCGGGGCGGCTTAAGCTCTTAACCACTGCACTTAATCGTCAGTTAATTCCGCAAATTGACATAATGTTTCATTTATCTTCTTATATAGGCTTTCTGCATTCTGTTTTCGCACAATAATTTTGAAATTCAAATTCATTTCTTCACATAAACTACAATACTAAAAATAATATTAGTGCCATACAATAACCGATAACTATAACAGGCACAAAATGCCGTTTAATCCCGGTTACCACTTCATAACCGGCGAACGTGTAGGAGACGACTATGAGAGTGACGACTATGAGGTGGAGGAAGCTAGAGAGGTACGTAAGGAAAGACCTGTTGGAACTCTTCACTCTCTGCCTACCCTGCAAGGGATCTGGCGTGATCCACTTCATACGGTAGCCGATAGCCAGCTTGATAAGTTCCAACAGCGGGTGGCCACGTACCTGCCTCCATAAATCCGCACATGGTCCGCGTGGTGTAATCTCTCCTACCTTGATTTGTAAGAGGTCCGTTATTTTTTTTTCATTATAAAACAAAGCACCGCAAGAGGAATTACACCTGTATCGTGAGAGCGTAACATGAAACTCACATACACAAACACAAAAAATTGTCTTTATACGACTTATTGATATTTATATTTAATTAACACCAGACATAAACCGGGTCTTATCTGAAGGACAAGTCAGGAGTCTCCGTAACCAGCGAGCGTGCATGAGACGAACTATGTGAGTAGAGGAAGCCAAAGAGGTATGTAAGGAAAGAACCTGTTGGAACTCTGCACTCTCTGCACACCCCGTAAGGGATCTGGCGAGATGATATAGATAGATAGAACACCAGACAACTTTTAATCTGGCACAGTTATCAATATTCCTAACATTTAAAGCGTAATTACAATATATCACATAATATATAGGAAACAAGATGTTACAGCAACTTGGCAACCGCCACGAAATGCATTCCCGTACTCATATGCGAAATTATTACAAACAAAAAAAAATACACCGTAACGCCTATATTCCCCAAGCGGGGGTGGCAGAGGTGTACCTTGTACACCCACGTTTCGCCGACGATGTTAGGTCCCATGTAATAGGGGGCGAGCGTATTGCCATAAACCGGGCACAATTCCAGACTCCGGACTCATACTGGGAATTTTTTTTTAGAAAAACTACATTTGCCCGACCTATGATTTGAAACCAGGACCTCGTGATCACAAAGCGACGTGCTTTGCCACCACACCAACTAGGTTGCGATATTATTAATATTAATTACACAGTAGTATTAGCAAGTTGAAGTGGCAGTGGGCAGGTCACATATGCCGCAGAACCGATGGCCGCTGGGGCAGACTGGTTCTTGGGTGGAAACCGCGTGTCGGCAAACGTAGTGTAGGGCGCCCTGTAGCTAGGTGGGGCGACGATATTCGTAAGGCAGCGGGCAGGGATTGGAGAAGGAGAGCTGAAGATCGAGCTCACTGGCGTGCCATGGGAGAGGCCTACGTCCAGCAGTGGACTGACACTGGATGATGATGTATTGCACAGTTCCAGATTTCTTTCTTTATTTTATAAACTGTTTCTCTACTCTATGAATTATTCCTGTTATAGGTAAATATAAAGTAGTTACGAAAACCTGTAATAAATGCAGTCCGACAAGGATCTTTTGGCCCGCGGCCAAAATCGAAATTATCGCTATTTATATTAAGAAAAATGTCACTTCATGCCAGTCGCCGATTTGCCGTTCGCTATGAAATTTATCGAAGTTCTTTTTTTAATAAGTAACCGTGCCGCTCGTAGCGCTGCGCAACCGCGGAGTTCTTACCGATCACCAATGTTAAGCAGCGTTCGACTCGGTCGGCCTGGGATGGGTGACCGTTTGTGGCATATTCGTATCCGAGCGTCTCCGTGCTTCGGAAGGCACGTTAAGCCGTTGGTCCCGGTTACCACTTAATGTGGTAGTCGTTAAGTCGAGTTGGAAGCCTTAAATGCGGCTTAATAAGTTCCAACAGCAGGTGGCCACAAACCTGCCTCCACCAATCCGCACTGGGTCCGCGTGGTGGAGTATGACCTAATCTCTCTTACCTCGATTTGTGAAAGAAGGCCTTTGTCCAGCAGTGGGCAGTATAGGCTGATATTATTAACAGTGCGGACCCATCGGTGAAATTATTGCTTGGAAGAAGGGAAATGTTACTAAATGTGTTATACTAATTTCACACCAACGCCCCCTTCCAATGTCATCTACGAGCCACTAAGCCCGCCACTCATTCCCACCATTGTAACTCCTGTAAGCCAGGATCCACAATAGTCTCCTTAAATGACACCAAGGTTTGAACCTTGGGGTGTCCCGGGAAGCCTTTCTATACGAGCCAAACGATTCTTGTCAGACTATATTTTCTTTCGCAGCCTATTACAAAACGTAGTTATGGCTCCAGAAAAAAATATTATGGATTAAGAACCAGTTACAAAATAGACGAAAAAATCTTCTTACATAGCTGGTTATGGAATATAAGTTACAAATGTGGACCAAAGAATACTTATTGCCCATAACATATTAAATCAACCTAAACTATGAGAGTGGAGGAACCCAGAGAGGTATGTAAGGAAAGAACCTGTTGGAACGTTGTACTGTCTGCCTACCCCGTAAGGGATCTGGCGTGATGATATAAATAGATAAAAACACACTCACTGTCACATTCTTCTTAGCGTTTTGACGGACGATTTAGCGCAGTATTTAAGAGCTTAAGCCACTCCGCCCACCGTGTCTAATAGTCGCGGGTTCGATCCCCGCACGGGACAAATCTTTGTGTTCTTCTTCTTCTTCAGCCGAAAGACGTCCACTGCAGGACAAAGGCCTCCCCTAAAGACCGCCACAACGACCGGCTTTGTGCTGTACTCATCCAACTTCCACCCGCGACCTTCACCAGGTCATCGGTCCATCTTGTAGGGGGCCTACCCACTCCACGTCTTCCGGTACGTGGTCGCCATTCGAGAACCTTTCTGCCCCAACGGCCGTCAGTTCTACGAGCGATGTGCCCCGCCCACTGCCACTTAAGTTTAGCAATTCTGAGTGCTATGTCAGTGACTTTCGTCCTCCTGCGGATCTCCTCGTTTCTGATTCGATCCCGCAGGATCTTTTTTTTGATTTCGATCTTTGTGTGACCCACAATTATTTGTTTCGGTCTGGGTTTTTTAATTTTCATGTTTGTAAAAGCACCCACAACACAGAAATAAATCCTAGTGTGGGGCTACGTTTTATCAAAAGAAAAAAAAAGAATACTATTTTTCTCACACCTCGATTTGTAAGAGGCTTAATTAACCTTTCGCTCTTACGTCATAAAAAACTGCTTAGCGGCAGCATTGCCTGAAGATTTTACTACTAAAAACATGGAAAGGCTGCATGAGTACAGTTGAGAGCCGGTCGTTGTGAATATCTTTTAGAGAGACCTTTGTCTTATAGTTTACGTCTTTCAGTTGATGAAGATGATGCGACCAGAGATTTCCAGTACCAAATAATATCAATATGTTTCTTAGGTATGAGTATATGATCCACAAATATTTATTCCGGTCTAGGTATTTGTGTATGTGAATTTTCATGTTTATAAACGCACCCACGACACGGAATATATCCTAGTGTGGGGCTACGTCTTTTCTTATAAAAAAAAACATGATTATAATTATATGGATACGGCCCAGAAGGTGGCCTCACTGATTACACTGTCGGAAGCAGACATCAAATCTTGCTGCGTGCAGATAGAGTATGATATAAGGTGGGAAACCTTTGAGTTGCTCCTCACAAACACCCTAGTTTGATACTGACTGTCAATCCCTACTTGATCATGTTTTCCTTGCTTCAGCCGACCCGGATCCGAAGTCTATTTAAATACTGTCCATGGTAAACTGTCACATTGCAGGACAAAAGTCTTTTTTCACAAATCAAGGTGAGAGAAATTAGGTCATACTCGACCGGGGAATCCAGTGCGGATTCGTGAATGCAGGTTTGTGGCCACGTGCCATTTGAACTTATTACCGCCTTTAACAGGAACCAACGGCTTAGCATGCCATCTAAACCACGGAGATGATCGTTTATGGAAATGCCACAAACGGTACGTGTATATGTGTGTGCAAAAGGACATTGTCGAAAATTGCCCCAGAACCAACAAACATTTGACCCATACCATCATTATTGATCTACTTTATTAAAATAATGGCTAATATCCGTATCTAACGGAGAATTTGCAATCTAAAACGAATATTTCCAAGTATTGTAACTACTTATATCGAATTGACTCTGTAAAAAGTAGTAGGCGTACCTATTAGCTATCTAGATTGCTTGTCTTGTTAGACTAAATACATATATAGATAGTTCCTTATCGTATCGATAGGTATCTATAAAAATATAATTAATCTTTAAATCCACTTACTATATTTTTGACTACACAATATAACCTCATATGTATTAAAGGCTACTAAATTATAACCTCAAAATCGAATACTTTTTGTGCAATATTGCGATTTCCCCGATTGTCCGTTTAATAATAAATACGTTACGTGAACTTATGGGTGATTTGAAATCACCCATAAGTTCACGTAAAGTATTTTTTCACTGCTGTTGGCTCTGGAGCAAATCATGTATAGGCGCAGACCAATGTCCTTTGTGGGTCGTTTGGCTACCGTAGAGATTTTAACATGGTCTCCATTCTTATATATATATAGAACTGCATTTAATATTACAGTATTTACTATATTGTACACAGAAAGACGTTAGTAAGGTATGTAGTATGTACATTAAAGGAATGTACTCGTAACAAAACGTAACTGACCTCCACCTAGCGCTCTATAATTACAGGTGTAAAAATAAAAAATGACCAACCGCTAACAAAAATAATAATCATAATCAACAACTTTCTTTTTTACATGCGATTTCAAAACATCTGTACATTCAACACCATAACATTTACCCCGCTGTCATTTAGACAGCATTATAATAGAATATACCAAAGGCGTAAGTAATTAAGCACCATTCAATGCGCGTGCGCTGACTTGGCGGATGCCAGATAATTAAACGTCATAACATTAATTTGTGGTTTTATTGTGGCCATTGTTGTTTTAGAAAAGATAAGTATCTATTACCAATGCTGTAGGTTTTTCGGTGGGGGTTTTCGGGTTAGTGGGATAGTGCAACTATTTTAGGAACTTTGTTATCATAGTGAAAATTAAAAGGTAAAGTACCTAAACTTTAAATGTCATTGTTAATCTAATTATCATCATCAACCCGCATCAGTCCACTGCTAGACATAGGCGTCTCTCTAGACATGCCACTGAGCCTGATCTTTTACTCATCTCCTCCAATCGTTATCAAATAAGAATCTAATAACAGATAAACACAAGACAAGACTTTTTATTAAAAAAAGATACAGACACCCAGGTGTATCCTAAATAACGCAAGACCGCAGACACCTCTAATTTTCCAAATTCAATACGTTTTTTAATTAATTTAAGCACTTTTATACCGCGCAGCGAGCTATGGAGCGGGCTATGCTCGGAGTCTCTTTGAGGGATAAACTCCGCAACGAGGTTATCCATCAAAGAACCAAAGTAGTTGACATAGATCGCAGAGTGAGCTCGCTTAAGTGGCAGTTGGCTGGCCATGTCTGTCGAAGAACCGATGGCCAATGGAGCAGACGAGTTCTAGAGTGGAGACCGCGACTTGGCAAACATAAGGTAGGGCGCCCCCCAGCTAGGTGGACCGCCGACCTTAAGATGGTCGCAGGGTGGGACTGGATGCGGAAGGCGGAGAACCGTGTATTGTGGCGCGAATTGGGAGAAGCCTACGTGCAGCAGTGGACTGCAATAGGCTGATTTGATTGATTGATTGATTGACTTTTATACCCCAATTAACAATGAAACTTGTACGTGTATGCGTGCGTATACAGAAATACGTTTTAGCATTGCATTTGAAATCTCCGTATTGCTTTGAATCAATAATAAATTTAGTGTATTATAGCACACTAAAGGAGTAACAGTATTTTTTCCAATAAAAAAATATCTACATTTCAAATTGTTGGAATTAATTCAGCTATTTATATATTTTTATATTATTTATAAAAATAAGTTTTTTCTACTATTAACTTTTTATAGTCTCAGCGATTTTATATTCAGCAATATTATTATTTATAATTCACATGGAGCAACTTATTTAAGTATAAGAGCATTAATGTTATTAATCACAAGCACACCTGTCTCCAATATACACTTGGATACACAAACCTTAATGCCGTACATTCACACGATATAAAGAATTACCTGTGATATAATATATCTTGAGTCAAAGGGCGGGAGCCTGGTGATCCGTAACACAGGTTTCACCTAGCACGGACACCAGTCTCTCCCAAAGGAACCTTTTCACTAAATTAGTATATCTAATTTTAAGCTAATATTAACCTTTGTGAGAGGCGCTCGTAGCGCTGTGCGACCGCGGTGTTCTTACCGATCACCAAGGTTAAGCAGCGTTCGACTCGGTCGGCCTGAGATGGGTGACCGTTTGTGGCATTTTCATATTCGAGCGTCTCCGTGCTTCGGAAGGCACGTTAAGCCGTTGGTCCCGGTTACCACTTAATGTGGTAGTCGTTAAGCCGAGTTGGAAGACTTAGCGGCTTGATAACTTTCAATAGCAGGTGGCCACAAACCTGCCTCCACCAATCCGCACTGGGTCCGCCTGGTGGAGTATGACCTAATCTCTCTCACCTCGATTTGTGAGAGAAGGCCTTTGCCCAGCAGTGGGCAGTATAGGCTGATATTATAACCTTTGTGAAGAAAAAATAAACAAATAAATTATTATTAGTTATAGACTTAGAACTAATTACTTTCAGGTCTGTCGTTTGTTATGTTACACCTTGTATGACCAATGTATATGCCATCGAGCCTATATTCCCTAAGGGAGATGATGTCTATAAGATCTGTCCATATTATAATGTCAAGATCTATCTACTGTGCAAACCCACATATCGCAGACTATTTCAAGTCCTATTGTAATAGGGAGCAAGCCTATTGATATTATACCGAGCACAATTCCAGGCTCCTAACTACGACTGAAAATTTTGAATATTTTCTTAAAAGCTTAATACGTAAGCAATTGAAATTTTACACCGTCACACCTATATTCCCCAAGCGGGGATGGCAGAGGTATACTGAGCACACCCACTTTTTGCCGACGATGTTAGGTCCCATGTGATCGGGGCCGAGCCTATTGCCATATACCAGGCTCAATTCCAGACTCATACTAGAAAAACTACATTTGTTCGACCTAGGATTTCAATCCAGGACCTCGTGATCACAAAGCTTTGCCACTAGAGCAACGAGTTATTGTAAAGTGGCCACAAAGTAAATTGTCACATTTTTATAAGTTTCATACACCGACAGAAAACTCGCCAGAAGCATGAAAAAGTATGTGTAAATTCGTCACAGATAAAGAAGGGTTATTGAAAACTCTCCATTTTAAATTAATCGAATAACCTTACGCACGGAGACTTGTTCATCGGGTAGCGCTAGCTGAACGCGAAAGCGCTGTAAGCGTTGTGAAAAAAAATGTACTATTAGCCGTATATTTCATTCCAGCGCTTTACCAACGCGCGGAAAAAAAGCGCTTATGCGAACGAGGGATAAATGTTTCATTATTTCTATAATTTTTTTTTTTTTTTTTTTTCAACCTTAAAAACCTTTATTATTTACATTATAACTTATAATAAAAACACTCACTTTAAACTAAAATATAAAATAAAACAAAAAAAAAGACCTTAATCAAAAAGACCGCATCCGCGTGGAATGGTGGCAAGAATGCTGGCTGCGTTTCCTCGCTGAATAGACAGACCAATCTTTTGAGCAAGGAACGAGCCAGCCCTCTTGTCACCCGAGGAGGTGATCAGCGTAGGTGTTATTTTATTGATAAATTGTTTTGAAGCCGAACTCCATGGGCCCAATGTTTCTACGGCAAACGGCACAAATATATAATTGTTGCTAATAGCAGCATATTTGCGCCGTTTGCCCAGGTCCGCCTTCTCAGCCGCAGCTCCCGCCCTAGATATTGATTCCCTGAGATGGGACGGAGCCAATGTATCGACGCACGTGGCGTCCCATACAAGGGTCCGCCCCCGTTCCCAAGGGATCAAGGACATCCCATCGGGTCTCTTGCCATCATCACGGAAAATCCCCGCCGGTTCTAACACCGAAGGAACGTTGATGGTAGCAAGAGTCCTTTTGATTATGTCATTGAGCGAGCCGTGGCGAGAAAACCTGCCGGCACTTTTGCGGCAAGAGAGCCCATGGAGTCCGGATCGATCCACCTCCGCTCCACACGGACACCTGTGTTCTTCACAAATCGGTGCCCCTAAGCGAATACCTATCGCGATCCGGAAACTTTCACTATCCAGCAGTGTGCCAAGGTTGGATGCAGGGATTGAATGAAGCCAATGACCCGATTCCTTTTGACCCAACGCTAGTAAACGAGCACGGTCGCGGTCACTGACGATAATTTCGGCCAAATAGTCTTTCGCTATTTGCACCAATGGCATATCCCAAAGTTTTTGCACGTTAACTTCCTTTGGAATATTGTCATTGGGGCAAATCCTTTTCCAGGCCTCCAAAGCCTCCGCGGCGCCGGCTACTAATTCTGTGTTGGAAAGTATTTTTGAACACAGTTCCTGGACACTATAAACGGAGGCTAGGAAAGCCGGTAGAGCAATACTAGCAATTTTTCGCACGCCGATACCACCATGTCTAATAGGTAACGTTGCTTGGGTCCAGGATGCTTCATTTAAGGATAAATTTAGAATTTTCTCAAGGTTATCTTTGAGGGCGGTATCCATTTGGTCGATAAGGGCCGAGAATTTCCAGATTGGGCTTGCGCGAGTGGCGTATGTTAGTTTTGGAACGAAAAGACAGTATTTTAATATAGTATATGCAATATGGCGATTTAGAACCCCCAATCTGAAAGAATTATCCTGAAATTGTTTAATCTTAGATTCCAAGAAAGGTTTGACTCCGTCGTCAAATAGAGGGGCACCAAGAAGGCAAAGCGAATTTCTACTGAGAATTTTTACGCCTGGAGCAAACTTTTGAAACTTTTCGGTAATAAACTGCTTTTCATTTAAAGGAAGACTCTCTGAGGCAAAATATTCACATTTAGACAGATTTAATTCCAAGCCTAGATTCTTAAAGGTGCTGTTGATTTTGATGAAATCACTAAAAACTGTATTGGCTTTGCCACCTAAAGTGCCATCGTCTAGGTACCATACATTCAATTTTGAATTTAAGAATGAGATGTGTCGATGTATACCTAGACTGAAAAGAGCAGGGCCGAGAGGGTCTCCTTGCTGAACGCCGACTGCTGAATCTATACTGTTTTCACCAAAAATCAGTTTAGAAGAATCACTATAGCACTGCCAAATATAAGGATAAATTTCGGGAAGTTGAGAAGCTACTTCGTTCAGCAAGGCAGCCCTATCTAATGAATTAAAAGCATTCCTCACGTCAACCTTGAGAAGAACCTCCATCTCATTTGATAAGACGAAGGTTCTGGTTGCATGAACTGCTGCCTCACAGCCCCCTTTGCTGCCAAATCCTAATTGAATTGGCTGAAATTTGGATTTAAGGGTCGAGGCTATGTGTCTACAAACTATTTTGGAGGTTAACCGCCGGATCGTGGCGCCTATTGCTATAGGGCGGATGCCACCATCCTTCTTGTTGAAGGCACATAGTCTCGCACCGTAGAGGTAGGGAAGAAATGATCGATTAACATGGCCGGCGAGCATAAAATTACATAATTTTGTTAAGGAGCTTAAAAGTGCTCCGCCGGCGTCTCCAGCGGATGCACTAACCAGGTCTTTTAGATGTTGAGGGGTTATTCCGTCGATGCCGCCGGAAGAGCCGCTCGGGAACGATATATATAATATATATATACGATTTCTATAATCGTCGCATCTCTATCTAATATGCATATCAATAAATATATAGGTATAAAAACAAAGATAAATTCCCCACCGTATCTGACGTCGCGTTGTTATTGCATCTCGAGTAAACACCGGTTGTTATCAGCTGTTATCTGACAAAGAACTTCTTCTGCGAATAGTTTCAGTGTTAAATCATTTCGCGACTGTTTGACCGCATTCTTCGCATTCATTAACTATACTTGTAGGTTAGGATATAATAATAATGCCTATTTATTACTGCCTCGCTGGTCTTGGGCGTAGCGATCCCAAAGTCCTAGTTTCGAATTCTAGGTCGTACAAAGCGTAATCGAATTTCCAGTATTAGTCCGGAGTTTAAAATTGCACCCAGTGAAATGGCAATAGGCTTAGCCCTTAGCCCTAATATTACATGGGACCTAACATCGTTGGTTAAAAGTGCAGCTCTGCCACCCCGGCTTGGGGAATATGGGCGTTTATTTTTATTAACCTAATTAATATCGTTTGACGACGATTTAGCGCAGTGGTTAAGAGCTTAAGCCGCTCCGCCCACTGTGTCTAATAGTCGCGGACTCGATTCCCGCACGGGACAAATATTTGTGTGGTCCACAATTATTTGTTCCGGTCTGGGTATGTGTGCGCACCCACGACACAGGAATTAATCCTTCATTTAAAAAAAAGAAACAAACTTCGTATTAAAGTGCTGTTAGCCCTGTGATGTACTTAGCGTTTACTAAGATTAATCAATGTTTAGCTTGGTCTACAAAATAAGCCAAGTTCGAAGCCTTATAGGCGGCTTCATAAGTTCCAACATCAGATGGCCACACGCCTGCCTCCACCGATCCGCAGTGGGTCTGCGTGGTGAATTATGACCTATTCTCTATCGCTTTCAATTATTGGAGAACTTGCCCGGCATTGGAACGGCAGAGGTCAATTTTATTTATTATAAAAAATAATCCGTAACCGGCGAGCGTGTATGAGACGAACTATGAGAGTCGAGGAAGCCAGAGAGGTATGTAAAGAAAGAACCTGTTGGAACTCTGTACTCTCTGCCTACCCCGCAAGGGATCTGGCGTGAGGTTATAGATAGATAGATAGATAAAAAATAATTAAAAAAATAAAAACGCAGTGATAGCCTAGTGGTTAGACCGTTGGACTGTAAAATTAGAGGTCTCAGGTTCAAACCCAGGCACGCACCTCTGCCTTTTCGAAAACATGTGCGTATTAAAATTAATTATCACCTGCTTTAACGCTAAAGGAAACATCGTGAGGAAACCTGCATGCCTAAGAGTTTCTCGAAGGTGTGTGCAGTTCGCCAACCCGCACTGGGCCGGCGTGGTGGACTATGGCCTAAACCCTCTCGGTTTGAGAAGAGGGCCGTGCCCAACGGTGGGACAGTTTCTTAACAGGGCTAATATTATAATTTTTATTATGAAAAATGTTAAGTCATTCATAATTTTTACACGCGTGTGACTCGACTTAAATACATGAAATTCAAATATATAACTTTGCTTACTTCAAGCTAATACCTACTCAACATTATTCAACTTTAACGTAACAAAACAGAATAATTGCATTTATTACGTAAACAATTATACATTTATCTAAATCCTTGACAATTTGTTGATGTATTTGTCAACGTTTTAGCAGTACAACATCGCAAACTCGACCTTATCACGAGAAAATAGGATTTACTATTATACAAAGTTTGTATCACCCACGCGCGAATAGAGTACAAAAATAGCGATTTTGCATCTCAAACATTTGTTTTAGAGTTTCGCGACTTTGCCTTGTAAGTCTTCACGGTGTTTTGTTTGGACGTAAAATATTTTAGGGTAGAACCACCTTTTAGTGTCTTAGGACGCGAAAGATATAATTTAAAAATGATTTCTGTTAGTGGTTTGCAATCTTGAACCCTTGCAGTTTTTCAGATACCGTTACAGTTTTGTGTGGGAAATAAAAACAGCGCCATAGCGTAGCAAATCTTACACCCGTATATATAAGGTGTAATATATTAAACGCGAGACCTGAAAGTAGTTTGTTCTAAATCGGTAACTGCTACTATTTTTAATGTAATTTATATTTTTTCAAAATTCCAAAAAATGCTGTTACCCCTTCAGTGCGCTATAACAAACTAAATTTATCATTGATTCAAAGCAATGTGGAGATCACAAATACATCAATCACAGTCCAATGCTGGACATAGGCCTCTCCTAACACGCGCCAGTGCACACGGTCCTCCGCCTTTCGCATCCAGTCTGTCCCAGCGACCTTTTTGAGGCCGTCGGTCCATCTAGCTGGGGGCCGTCCTACGTTACGCTTACCAAGTCGCGGTCTCCACTCTAGGACACGCTTGCTCCATCGGCCGTCGGTCCTTCTGCAGATGTGACCAGCCCATTGCCACTTTAGCTTACTGAGTCTGCGAGCTATGTCGGTAACTTTGGTTCTTTGTCGGATTACCTCGTTACGAATGTTATCCTTCAAAGAGACGCCGAGCATAGCTCGCTCCATAGCCCGCTGTGCGACTTTGAATTTGTGGACTAGTCCCACTGTGAGTGGCCACGTCTCGGCCCCGTAATTCTAAAATGTATTTCTCAGTATGCACATACATGTACAAGTTTCATTGTTAATTGGGGTATAAAAGTGTTTAAAAAATGGGTAAACAAAACCTTACATTTGCAATTTTGGTTTTCGTATTGAATTTGTGAAGCAAATAGCTATTCGGGGTGTCTTAGGTCTTGCGTTAATTACAATACATTTTGTATAAACATGTATAAGTACTTACTTTTACTTAGTACATCATTTTATTCTATAGTTGAGAAACTGTCAAAAGTATGAGGAGAGTGATGGCTGCTTCTCAAGTCATACTCGTGAACGGGTGCCGCTGGTGGGGACTGGTCCGTCCTCTATCCTTTGACTGATTAAACATGTACCGTAGTTCTGTTGACTTTTGTCTCGTTCGGCATCTCACTGGAGCTATAACCAATTATTTTGTACGCACTCTTTACATATTTTATAGTAGCCCTTTCTATTACTATTATTAATTTACTTTTTTTATTATACACCTTTACAAAGTCCCTATTTTGTAAATGAGAGGACTATGTTGACACTGACTGATACCATGAATCTAATTACACTTATGTTTGATCTATACTTAAGCACATCTATTTAGCTCGTTCTGCACTGTTCTCCCATACCCCATGAATGCAATGTATATAAAAAGAATTGTAAAACTCTCATTTTTAAAAAAGAGTAACCGTGGAGTTTCTTGCCCTTCTTCTCCACAGGAATGACTTTCCGAACGGGTGGTAGAGTCTTAAGTAATTAATAATTTTCTCTGTTTGACTATTCATAAGTGCCTTTTGGTCTACATGAATAAAAAACTTTTGATTTTGATTTTGATTTTTGAGTAACCGTGGAGTTTCTTGCCCTTCTTCTCCACAGGAATGACTTTCCGAACGGGTGGTAGTCTTAAGTCATCAATGATTTTCTAATTTTGACTATTCATAAGTGCCTTTTGGTCTACATGAATAAAAAACTTTTGATTTTGATTTTATGAAAAGTCAAAAGTTAACCAAATATGGAATTTTAACCACATCATATTACTCAGCTAAGTAATTTCTTAATACTTAGTAATTAAATATCTATAGATACAGGTGTTAATCTTTCGGTTTATGAGAAATCTAAAATTAAAGTAATTACAATACCTCAAAAATATATGCGGCATATAGAAAGAACGCCCGAAGAAAGAATGACAAAACTGATATACAATGCAAAAGTGGAAGGATGTAGGTACCGGTGAAAACCTAGACCATCAAATAGCAAATAGACCGGGTCTTATCTGAAGGACAAGTCAGGAGTCTCCGTAACCGGCGAGCGTGTATGAGACGAACTATGAGAGTGGAGGAAGGTCTAATGATATAGATAGAAAAATATATGCGTCGTGCTTTCATTTTTGGAAATCTTATAGGCGGTTTGATAAGAACAACAACACGTACCCCAAATTTTCCTCCACCATTTCTCGCGCACTGGGACCGAGTAGTGGAGAATAACCTTTTCTCTTTCGCCTCGGCTTGAGACAGGCTTTGCCCAGCAATAGTACAGTAACAGCTGATTCAGAAAAAATGTGGCACTGATTAACTAATCTAGACTTAAACTTGTACTCTCAACAAAACATTTAAAATTGTATTTCCGATCGGGACAAATCATACGAAAGTTTTTTTTATTTAAATAAAAAACTTAGCCCCACTGTAGGATTTATTCCGTGTTGTGGGTGCGCTTACAAACATAAAAATGAACATACACAAATGCCCAGACCGAAATAAATAATTGTGGGTTACACAAAGATTTGTTCCGTGCGGGAATCGAACCCGCGACTATTAGACTCAGTAGGCGAAGCAGGTTTAGCTCTTTCATCACCTTAGCCTATACTTGTCCACTGCCGAACATAGGTCTCCCCAATCGCTTTCCAGCGTAAACGGTCCGATGCCACCTGCATCCAATGACTTTCTGCGATTTTCACAAGATCGTCGGTCCATCTGGCAGGCGGTCGTCCCACGCTGCACTTGACAATACGTGGTCTCCACTCTAGAATCTTTCTGCCCCAGCGCCCGTCCGAACTCTTAAGCTTTTTACCACTGCGCTATATCGTCCGTCGGTTCGTTCGTTTGTTTCGGTCTGAATGGAGCTTCGTTTAATTTGTTTAAGCATTATTATCATCCTATCACTTTGACATAATGTTAAAATCGAATAACCGTTCAATGACAACTTTATTCAATACCTGCAATCTTAATTAAATACGCTTTTCAAGTTATTAAATTAATGAAAATAATTAGCAAAAGTAAATTAAGGACGCCTAATTAAGATTTTTAAGTGCCTAACCAATAATTTTGGCGATCAGGGCGTCACCTCTGCTATTTTTACGTAAATTGTCATTATTATTCTGGGGAAAAAGGCGTGACGGCGTTTTTTTTTGTCATTATTACAAGCTACAATAACCATTCGTTTGATATTGTGCCAAAATTTCGTACTCTTTTACATTATCAATAGTATTATTAAAAAAAATTGATTTGATTGTATGAAAAAGATCAATGCTATGGCATTTAAGTTGTCAAAAAACCCCCTCAAAATAATAACAGAGTACCGAATATACGAACAATTCAATTTTTACCAGATTACCAAATAACAACATTTTTTTCTATCGGCATGACTATGGAAACCCATATTGACATCATTTATTTATAAGATTACCAAATCTGACAAAAATCAACAACTTTAATGTCAATGAACTACATTTTATTTTAAAATAGCAGAGTTAAGCCTCAGATGATAACTAGTAACTTTACCCTGCCAATATTTGACCAATAATCATTCGTTCATTGGTAAATAGATCATGGTAACTAAGTGTGATTATTTTCGACTTATGACTAAAATTTTCCGTGATTTTGAGTAAATGTTATGGGTTAAGTAAATTTATGTTTAGTTATAGTAGTTCTGCGATTATCTGTTGTAGTTTTAGCGATTAGGCGATTAAATTTTGCACCAGCGAGGACGTTTTGTCGTATATTTTATCAATCGCTGCATCTTATTTCGAAAAACAAAGATTAATTACGGATGGACGATTCAGCGCAGTGGTTAAGAGCTTTAGCCGCTCCGACCACTGTGTCTAATAGTCGCGGGTTCGATTCCCGCACGGGACAAATCTTTGTGTGATCCACAATTATTTGTTCGGGTCTGGGTATTTGTGTATGCGAATTTTCATGTTTGTGAACACACCCACGACACAGGAATAAATCCGAGTGTGGGGCTACGTTTCTTAAAAAAAATAAATGAGAGGGTGGAGGAAGCCAGAAAGGGCTACAAGGAAAGAACCTGTTGGAACTCTGTCCTCTCTGCCTGCCTCGCAAGGGATCCGCCGTGGTGATATAGACAGAAATCGCCATTTTGCTAAGATCATAGAGTCCAGTATTTTTTCTTCCTGTCATTTTACGGATAAAAAACAACCAGTAAATATTGTCACAGCCAACTTCAACAAAGTATTGCTGGGCCATTTAAAAATGTAATGCAGCGTGTCACGATAACTTCGAGAAGTGATCGTTTAATGCAGCTATACTCAATCTGCGGTCCTCGGGTCACATGCGGCTCTCCGAGCTTTTATGAGTGGTCCACCTGGCTTAGTAGTCAACTCGAAGCAATGCGAAGAGGAGATGGCCTAAGCTGGCGAGCATTTTGAATTCCATCAAGCCTTGACGTCATCGTGTTGGGCGTGGCTTACCTCAGTGGGTCATCGCTACTCGCTCTATTCACTATTATCTATTAAAAAGAAACTGTCCCATTGTTGAGCACGGGCCTCCTCTCAAACTAAGAGAGTTAAAGCCATAGTCTGCCACGCTGGCCCAGTGCGGGTTGGCGAACTTCATACACCTTCCAGAAACTCCTAGGCGTGCAGGTTTCCTCACGATGTTTTTGTTCACCGTTAAAGCAAGTGATAGTTAATTTTTAATACGCACATGCTTTCAAAAAGACAGAGATGCGTGCCTGGGTTTAAACCTGAGCTCTAAGTTTGCAGTCCAAAGGTTTAATCACTAGGCTATCACTGCTCTATGTAATTTATTGGAATACTTTTATTACAAATGTCATCTACCGTAATATAATTGAACTTAAAAGTGACATTTATGTAGACGAACCGTTTCGTTTTTATCATTCACCACCAGATGGCAAATACAAATGTGGGTGTAACTTCCCTCTCGCCGTAAAGCACCCCGCGCAGTGCCACGCTTAACTATATAGAAAAATCCTTTTACGGCAACTCCTCCTTAGATTTCCTTCGTGGTAGTCAAGTGGTCAATCACTTTAAATTTCGCGTAAATCCAAAGATAGTGTAGACGCACGGCGTAAAATAGGTACCGATATAGGTAAATCTGCCGCGCGAGAACGAATCGTCATTTTTTAGAAAGAAATACGCTAAGAATTTGAGAACATTTCCTATCTATGTAAGATATTTGTATATTCATGTAATCTATTTTATGGTAATGTATAGAATGTAGTATATATGTAGATATCTATCAGTAGTTTATACCTTTTCAATTGATAAACATCTTTTCTTTTACTTTCTTTTGTGTTGTACACTTATTCCTATCCTCATTTTGATCATTTGTTTCTCTATCACTCAAAGGTTTGATGGTAGAGAACTCGACTTTGAGTTAAGCTCGCCTTTGTACATTAATTTACTCTTTATTTTCAATTATTTGTAACAATTTGTGTGTACTATTGTACACAAAAATTGTTACACTGTAGAATTAAAGAAAGACTAAGAATGTGACAGAAATAAACTTACGGACTCCCATCTAGATAATATAATAAGGTTAGAATGCAGCAAAAAGCCAGAGCTTGACTAAGTTTTAAATAAGTGTTCACAATTTCAGAAATATAATTAAAAGTAGTTTTGGATTGTGAAAACAAAATGTTGTCAATATCGCTTGTGTGATAACTTTACATTATAAGACTTATAAGATCATTCGGCCAGATTAATTGTGAACACATTTTCTTTTTTATTATTGAATTAACTAAATTAAATAAACCATTAAATATGAATTACGTTTTTTATAAACATCTAAATAAATTTATGTGGTGGCCGCGGCACTATAACTAAAACGTCTTTGTGGCCCGTTTAAAAAAAAAGGTTGATTTGCTGGTTTAATGGAACTTCGGTGGCTTACAGAATACCATTACTTGATCATTTCATGAAGTTATCGTAACGCACCGCGTTTAGTCATAACGAATAAGGGCCCTGGTACATTTATTCAACGAACCGATTGTCTCAGTGTTTTTTCAAGCCATTATCAATATTCACGATGTTTATCTTAAATGATTGTAATAGCTTTTAATTTATTCTGTGTACAGTTAGCAAAAAACCGGCCGCTTTACTTCGGAGGGAGCAAGCGATCGTAATGATAGTTTTTTGTCTGACCGTACCCCACATATACTTACATACATATGTGTATGTATGTAAGTATAGAACTTATCGTAATCTACATAATTGTTATGAAAATCTATAGAGTTAAGTATTGTATGGAATTGGCATCCATGCTAATATTAATTCTAAATTAAGTCTCTCTGTTACATTTCCACGCCCAAATTTTGATTAAATTCGGCAAAGATTTTATTCAGGATAAGGACATAGGCTACCTTATGTCTCAAAAAAGCTTAAAGGTGTGACATACACGCCTAAAAATAATGCGTAAAAGTTTCGGGTACAGCTAGTATTGATCTCCATTTCAATCTCGGTCTCGAACCTATTCGCGCCTTTATTAAAAATGCGACAACCCGATATTTCGCCAACACGTCCAATTATAGGATTCCGCTAATCGTAGCCGCCGTCGACTACGAACCTAACTCCCTTCCTATCAGCCGCTACCGCCGTCCGCGGCATGTTCTCACCGACCCTCCCGATGCCCTTACATCCCTTCTTTCGGATACAGATACCGCACACAGGATCAGACACCGACCTCGCCGGCGAAGTCAAAGAATCCCTTACCTACCGGCCGGTTCAGAGCACCACGGCGAGACACCTAGTATACGCCCTCCTTGAGACGCCCTTAAGCTAGTTGCCCTCTTGCTTTTCTGGCTCGAACGTAGTAGTTGCACGCTCGCCCTCTTGTCCGGTGAAGCTGTAAAGGCCCCGTGGCCAACAGCTTAGATTATTCACACATACACACACTAGCTAGTATTGAATATGTTATGGAACAACTATCTGTCTGTTTGTCTGTTACCTTTTCACGCCCAAACGCTGAAAAACTTTGTTAAATTTTGCCAAGGATATAGATTTTATCCAGAAGAAAGGGCGTACGTTTTGACTCAAAAAATAAGTTCTGACTCAAAAAATGTGTCATATACACGCCTGAAAATAACGCAAACAAAATTTCAGGCATAGCTAGTATCTTTGTAAATTGTAGCCTTTGTATTATTCTAATGTATAAGCTACATTACTATACAATTTCATTAAAATCCATTCAGTACATATTCTGTAATAGCGTAATAAAAATCAATACATTCATCCGCACAAACTTTCACGATTACATTATTAGTAGGATGTTTCAGGAGATTAGCAAAAGAGCTAGTTATTTTCTTGTAAGAAAATTACTATTTTCAAATATTGTAGTAAGAGTACTATGAATCTGTTATGCGTCATGGGTACGGTGTCAAATATAAATTTTACCAACATCATGTGAATTATATTAAATGTTTTGTCTGAGTATGTATTATCGCCTTTTTCTCTTAGTAAATAAATTAACTAATTACCAGTTTTTTTGTGGTGCCAAGATTTCTATGGGCATTTTCATTCGTTACTACGATACACAGCCGCATTTGTTGTTGCGAATTATAAGTTTGCTACACATCATGCTAGGCTTATAAAATTCATTTCATTGTTTTCTTATTTCAGTCTCTCCCTCACCTCAAACCTGACAAAGGACCCAAACATTTCAGGAGCAGTAATTTTCATCTCTTTTACTGAATAATATCTTCTAACGAGTATTACGGAAATACTAACGAATAAATTAAACCGTTGGTGCAGTAACCTAATACTTTACTATTGTGTCTGCTTGTTGTTCTATTATAATAATATCAACCTATACTGCCAACTGCTGGGCAAAGCCCTTCTCGCACAAATCTAGGTAGGAGAGATTAGATCATACTCCACCACGCGGACCCAGTGCGGATTGATTGAGGCAGGCTTCTGGCCACCTGCTCTTGGAACCTGGAGCTTCCAACTCGGCTTAACGACTACGACATTTAGTGAAAGCCGAGACCAACGGCTTCACGTGCCCTCTGAAGCACGGAGACGCTCGAATATAAAAAATGCCACAAACGGTCACCCATCTCCGGCCGACCGAGTCGAGCGCTGCTTAACCTAGGTAATCGGTAAGAACATCGCGGTCGCACAGCGCTACGAGCACCTCTAGTTGTTCTATTAATCGGTAGTTAAAAAAAACTAAAGCAACATTATCCTATTTCATTACATCTTGAAAAAAACATGTTAAAACTGTTCTAAAAAGCTTAGTTTGACTCATTCTCGGAACATGCGCACACGCAGCTATTATTTTTACCTCGCCAGCTCTACTCTCTTCATACCTCTATCATACCATTCGTCTGTTTATTTAAATCGCGCTGTCAATGTGAGATTATTGGTGGTAATTATTTTGACAGCACATACCGCTCCCTCAATAATGGCGGTCTTGTGTGGCGTCACACCATAGTTATTTATTTAAATTATTTCAAATCCCTCTATTTATTAAATAGTAAGTGGGTATTTTTACAAGGTTTTATTTACTTGCTATATTTAATTTAACACATACGAACGTATGTGTTTCAGGTTCTTTTGTGTTTAGTTTTCAAGCACTTGCCATCATCTAATTAGGCTGAAATTTGGTTTGATGACTTCGGTGATGATTGAATCATGGTCTGATGATGGAGTCGGCAGGTGGTCATAGGAAAACAACAACTACACAGCATAACCCCCTCGTATTTGACAAGTACTATAGCTTTGAAAAGTACTATAGTTCTAGGTGGTGTCCAGGGTCGGATAAAGAAACCGGAAGATATATATATATATATATATATATATATATATATATATATATATATATATTATAAATTATATATATTTAATCGTACTTTTATAAATAAACTTTAACTTTGTGTTGCAATGAATGTAGAGATTGGAATATTATGACAATGATTAGGTAAAAAAGTGTTTTGCTTTTTTTTATGTAAGCAGTGATAGCCTAGAGGTCGGACCGTTGGACTGCAAAGTCAGAGGTTTCCGTTTCAAACCCAGGCCCACCCACGCACCTCTGTCTTTTCGAAAGCATGTGGATTAATTAATGCAGCATTTTTAATGAATGATCCCTTGCTTTACCAGTGAAGGAAAACATTGTGAGGAAAGCTGCATGCCTAAGAGTTTCTCGAAGGTGTGTGAAGTTCGCCAACCCGCACTGGACCAGCGTAGTGGTCTATGGTCTGAACCGTCTTAGTTTAAGAGTAGGCCCGTGCCGAACAGTGGGTCAGTTTCTTAACAGGGCTAATATTATTATATTTATTTTATTATTTTTATTATATAATTTAGTATTTTAATATTTTTACAAGCTTTTATTTAACGTGCTTTGATCGTATCACTGTCTTTTCGGTTCACACTTAGTGATGAAAACTCTAAAAAATTGAGGGCATCCGATTGAGCTGAAATTTGACGACAGTGCACTAATATGGTACCAAGAAGCTGGTCTGATGATGGAACCGGAAGGTAGCTATAGTAACATGACAACTACGCAACATAACGCCCTCGTATGTAGCTGGTTGATTTTTTTTTGAAAAGTATCATAGACCTAGATGGTTTTCAGGGTCTGCTCATGGAGTCTAAAGGGCCATGGGAACTCCTCAACTAAACAAGATGTCCCCGTCTTGTTGTCCATATAAAATCTTGGTTTTAAAAGATATTTTAAACCAACATTATTTTAGGTTAAAATCGGTTTCAAATCCGTAAATTAGTCTTTAACTTCCCACGTGTTTTGCGAATGATAAGTTTGAGTTTGTTGATACTCGTAATGACATGAATGGCATGTCTTTAACTCATGAATGATTTTTTGTGCGGCTAGACGGCTCTCGACCACTCCCAATATAGATTATATCTGTAACAGCACTGAGAAATAGTTTCTTGCTAAGTAACGATATAAAAACAAAATCAGAAATATTTTCCCGGAAACCACTACTTCTTATGGTGAAATAAATAAATAAGATTCACTATTAGATTGTACAAATTCAGGTACTTCCGTATCTGGCTTTGTTAACCAATTTTAGGCTGGAAAAGCCACACCATAACACACTATCTGGTCTTTTGTCTTGAATCTTCAATTAGTATTAAGAAGTTTAACATCCAGGCGCCGCCACGTTTAGATATCATATTTTGATTTCTACGTGTTAATATGTAGGATCACTTATTTAAGTTTATTCAAAGAGCAATAAAACGCAGTATTCTAGGAATCAATTCAGGTTTCATTTTAGAAGTGGGCTACAAGACTGCCAAGCTCGAGTGGGGATGGGGGGTAGGGGCATTTGAGCAAAATGAGGCCCTATATGTGGGGTGTAAAAATCACCACCGAATGGCGACCAGATGGACACCGACCGGAGAAGACCTAGAAAAGATGGCGCGACGACATTAACGCCTATGACGACAGATGGTCTGAAATGGCCAAGGATCGGGTTAAGTGTAGAGTCGAGGTAGAGACCTTTTCTCAGCAGTAGGACACAATAGGTTAATAAAGAACAATGTTTAATACAAAAATCAATGTGCTTTAATAATAAAATAATAGTAAGTGGTAGCCTAGTGGTTAGACCGTTGGACTGCAAAGTCAGAGGTCTCGGGTTCAAACCCAGGCACGCACTTCTGTTCTTTTGTAGAAGCATGTGCGTATTAAAAATTAACTATCACTTGCTGTAACGGTGAAAAAAACATCGTGAGGAAACCTGCATACCTGAGAGTTTGTCGATGGTGTGTGAAGTTCGCCAACACGCACTGGGCCAGCGTGGTGGACTATGGCCGAAAACCCTCTCAGTTTAAGAGGAGGCCCGTGCCCAACAGAGGAGCAGTTTCTTAAGGGCTATTATTATTATAATAACATAATTTCATGTATCATATTGAAACCAAAATGTATTTCAGTTTAAAATACGTAAGATATACTTGATTTTTTATCTATTGTAGATAGGTATATATTGGAAATGTGTTAAATGTATGTATTTATTTAATATTTAACTTTTCCAAAGGCAGCTTAGGAGTTTTTACAATAAGCATCATATAAGACGATAGTGACCACAATAAATTATCTTCCAATAATTCCATTACTGGTCCAACATCCAATAACTCTTCGCTAAAACATTGACATGCCAATCTATAGATATGTACACATTGAAAAAACCTCAAAACTCATAACTCTTAAACCGTTCAAAAAAAGAATAAACTTCGAAAAAAAACGAAACATACAAAATAAAGACAGCACGACTACTTGACATATTTTTTTAATCTTAATTAATTAACAGATCGACACACGAACAATGTCGTCGTAACACTTCAGCCGCTACTGGCATTTAGCCGACCTCTGTGGTCGTCGCTAACTTACCCGCGGCAAAATAACGCGCGATTACGCAGCAACACTGAATCCAGCTATGAAGTTTTATTTCATAGCTTGATGCACTGCAAACACTGTAAGATTCGCAAAACAAAAACATAATAATGAATGATATTGCTCTCGCGTCATACGAATGCTATGCTTTTCTTCGTGCAGTAGAAATAATCATTCGGAAATACCTAGCTTTTATCGAAGAAACGGCGTTTTAAGAGACTTTTAGAAGATACAAGGCGTTAGTTATTCCGTAAATCCTCATCAGCAAGTGAATATCGTATCGAAGTATCTTCCATTTCATAATTCCACACACACACAAAGCATTCGAAACCGAAAAATAAATTGATAGAAAACCATGTTATTTTAGGTCCAAATCTAGAATTTCGAAAGCATGAATGAGAAGCCTCAATATTAACAGTCTATACGTTCTAATTGTTAGATCAACTTTTGCGGTTTAGATTTTTTACACGCAGTTTCTGCGTTCACTCGCGTGGGAGTTGCTTCGCGGATTAAGTGACAAGTATCACACGTCTTGTACGACTTTGTGTGACTCATCGATTTGACACTAAGGTATCAACTAAGACAAATTGCTAAGATTATCTTGCTAGTAGAGTATATTATATTTGTAATTGTAAAAATTGGTATAGATGTATCGCCGTTAAATGACTACGCGGATCTGATTAAAATATCAATGTTAATTTGCTAATCAATTTCACTTTAGAAGTTGAAAAGGTTCTTTTAACATAATTTATTTGTGCATTAAGTGGTGCCTAAATTATTAGAACTACTTTTTTGGTAATATATTTCTTTCTGATTGACTTTCTAGTGAATCTGACACAGTTCACGGCATTGCATAAAGAGTATCAAGTGCAATGTGACCCTAACTACCGTTTTTCCTGAAGAAGTAGACAGAGGTGTAAATAGTACAAGCCTTATTTTGACAACGTTTTTGTGCATTCAATCTGACGGGGATGCCTGTTTAAATTTTGCCCTCACGTTATTTTACGTTATTACACGATAACAATATTACTTATTTTAGTACAGTTTTTAACTACTCTAGATTCCATTGTTAAACTATAGCATTTTGTTTCACTTCCTAAGCTTTTTTATACACATACTTTCCTAAGATTTGTAGCTTAGACCACCTGTTTCCAATTTCAAAAGACCTGTAAATGCCTGTTTGTAGTAGCCGCAGTTTTTTAAATAATCCATCGACACGCTAGTCGGTCATACACTGACCGATATGCAGTGTTGGGCATCATCCAATCATTTTTTTAAATTTTGCGATCAATCAATTAATACAGCAATCGCAACTCGGCAGTGGCTTTTGGACGTCAGACGCCACAGCCCTCCCGTGACCATGGGTACTGTAGATTACTCAAAACTTCGGGAACTTAAAAACAAAAAATAGACCGCTAGAAAATCCGAAATATTTTAATTGCAACTTAATTTTTTCACAATTAATTCTTGCCCAACTCTGCCGATATGTCACCGCTGATTTACACCATGATAAGTGAGCGGCGTACCTTACCCGTACCGTTTTCATTAAACTTTCACTGCGGGCGTGTAATTTTTGAAACGTCAGTCATCCATCTTTACGCTGAGCGGGTTATTAAAGTATTGAGTATGAATAAGGAAAATGTACCGATTCGCTGAAAAATAATGGTTGTGCGAACGGTACTTGGGAGTTGAAGATTATAGTGGTTTGGACTCTGACTGCCTTTTTTAACGAAGTGTTGTTGAATTGTCTACCGACTATAGCGATAAGAAGAAGCTGTTGTAGATAAGTTGACGGGCGGTTTAGCGCAGTGGTTAAGAGCTTAAGCCGCTCCACCCACTGTGTCTAATAGTCGCGGGTTCGATTCCCGCACGGGACAAATCTTTGTGTGATCCACAATTATTTGTTCTGGTCTGGGTATTTGTGTATGTGAATTTTCATGTTTGTAAACGCACATACGACACAGGAATAAATCCTAGTGTGGGGCTACGTTTCCTTTTTTAAAAATGTGAAAAAAAAATTTGTCCCTATATAATAATAATATTATTTGCCCTATTTAAGAAACTGTCCTACCGTTGGGCACGGGCCTCCTCTCAAACTGAGAGGGTTTAGGTCATTGTCCACCACGCTGGCCCAGTGCGGGTTGGCGAACTTCACACACCTTCGAGAAACTCTTAGGCATGCAGGTTTCCTCACGATGTTTTCCTGCACCGTTAAAGCAAGTGATAGTTAATTTTTAAGGACGGAGAACTAGGATTTATTCCTATGTCGTGGGTGCGTTTACAAACATAAATTTCACACACACAGATACCCAAACAAGTAATTGTGGGTTACCCAAAGATTTGTTCCATGCGGGAATCGAAACCGCGACTATTCGACCCAGCGGAGCGGATTAAACTTTTAACCACTGCGCCAAATAGGCCGTCTATGTACCAAAATATCCCTGTCGCCCTATAATCAGTAATTAGTCCACTCTGATTCCAAAAACCTAAGTATATCTTAAAGATTCATTTATTTATGAATCACTAGCACCCCGCCCCGGCTTCACACGGGTAAATTGTATACATAGACCTCCCTTTAGAAACAATCCAACCTAGGTGAAAACCGTATGAAAATCTGCGGCGGGGGGGCTTTGTTCTATAATATATAGTGATGTTTACACCCCGTAATCTGGGATCGGCAGTGATCCCCACAAATAAAGCGGTTAATCTCGGGCCGTGTTTCTAACACTGAATAGTCTTATCTAGGCCTCTCCAAAGGTTTTTGACCCCATTATCTTATGGTTAATTGTCAATTGTATGAACTAGATAAAATATTTCTAGATACGGCAATTGCAAATGATATCGGAAGTATAGTCCTTGAAAATGTTGTAAAAGACGAGTAATCTAATATTCAATATTTTTTTATAATAATAATATAATATTAGCCCTGTTAAGAAACTGTCCCACCGTTGGGCATGGGCCTCCTCTCAAACTGAGAGAGTTTAGGCCATAGTCCACCACGCTGGCCCAGTGCGGGTTGGAGAACTTCACACACCTTCAAGAAACTCTTAGGCATGCAGGTTTCATCACGATATTTTCCTTCACAGTTAAAGCAAGTGATAGTTAATTTATTTATGCTTCACATGCTTTCGAAAAGACAGGTGCGTGGCTGGGTTTGAACCCGAGACCTTTGACTTTGCAGTCCAACGGTCTAACCAGCTAGGCTATTTAATATTTTTAACACGGTAGAGGCGCTCGTAGCGGTATTCTTACCGATTACCAAGGTTAAGCAGCGTTCGACTCGGTCGGCCCAAGATGGGTGACCGTTTGTGGCATTTTCATATTCGAGCGTCTCCGTGCTTCGGAAGGCACGTTAAGCCGTTGGTCCCGGCTACCACATAATGTGGTAGTCGTTAAGCCGAGTTAGCCGAGAGCATTAAAGGCGGTTTGATAAGTTACAACAACAGGTGGCCACAAACCTGCCTCCATCAATCCGTCTGGGTCCGCGTGGTGGAGTATGACCTAATCTCTCTCACCTCGACTTGTGAGAGAGAAGGCCTTTGTCCAGAAGTGGGTAGTATAGTCTGATATTATTATATATCAAGATCTGTATAATGGCCGCTTTCAATAACCAACCCAATGATAGATTTGCTTACTACGGAAAGAATCTTAACATATATTGTATGAAAAATCTGTCAAAATTCTACTGACATTAAGCAAATATATCCAAGATTTGAATATTATATAATAATAGCTATAAATAAATCAGACGGACGACTTAGCCCAGTGGTTAAGAGATCGGCCGTTCCACCCACTGGATCGAGCAGTCGCGGGTTCGATCCCAGCACGGAAAAAATCTTTGTGTGACCCTCAAATGATCGTTCCGATCTGGGTGTTCGTATGTTTGAATTTCATGTTTGTTATCGCACCCACAATCTATATAAATAAAATTGAATGCCTAAATGTGTTGCTAAGCGCAAAACTTGAGAACGGCTGGACCGATTCGCCTAATTTTCAAATATTCGTTGAAGTCCAAGGCAGGTTCTTATGATGAGGAAAAATGGAAAAAGTGCACTAAAAAACGTAAAAAACGCATTTTTCTTATTCCCATTCAAACGCGTGCGCAGCCGCGGGTAACAGCTAGTACAAGAATAATTCCTAATTTAGTGCCACGTAAAAAAGAAGAAACTTCCTTCTATATACCCAGTCTAGCTCAGTTATCTAAGGCTTACAAACAAAAGCGAATTATTTACAATCACGCAATGAAATTTCGTAAAACACGAACAAAAACAGAAATGGTTGCGTGTCAATATGCACTCGAATCCGGAAAACGTGACCAAAAGCCGCGTTGGGCGCGGTTATCTGCATATAACAGTACGTAATAGTGAACTGAGTATAGCCTAGTCGCTTATACACACTCTTGCATCGAAATCACGAAGGTTCTAACCCGCGTTGGGTTTTTAGAAAACAAAATATTTCGACAATACAAGTCAGGAGTCTCCGTAACCGGCGAGCGTGTATGAGACGAACTATGAGAGTGGAGGAAGCCTGGTCTGTAAGGAAAGCACCTGTTGGAACACTGTACTCTCTGCCTAACCCGCAAGGGAACTGGCGTGATGATATAGATAGATAGAAAATATTTCGACTAAACTTTGTGATCATGAGGCCCTAGGTTCAAATTCTAGTTCGAAAAATACCCAGTATCAGTCCGGAGTCTGAAATTGTGACCCCTATATGGAAATAGGGACCTAACATTACATGGCACCTAACATCGTCGGCAAAAAGTGAGTGTACGCAGTACACCTCTGCTACCCCCGCTTGAGAATTATAGGTGTGACGGTGTTTCTTTAATTTTATTAGATTTCGACTTATTAGCGTAGTAAAATATCTGCAACCTTCATGTTCAAGAGAACTGGACATTTTGAAATGAATTATTTATTTAACAACGGATTGGAGCAGTGGTTAAAACAAAGATCCCTCACTCATTGTATAAAACAGTGGCGGAATCGATAACAGGATAAATTTTTATGTGGCCCACAATCTATATTATCACGCCAGATCCCTTTCCCTCCCCTTCCCTTTGTAGAGAATACAGAGTTCCAATAGTATCTTTGAGAAAAAGGAACAGAGATCTGTAAGAAAGAACCTCTTGAATATCTTAATTTCGTGTCCATCAAACGCAGCACTGGGTACTATTATTTGCATATTGCATTGAAATCACTAGTATTTAAGAGCCAACTTGCTGGTGATTACAACGACCATCGTAAAGAAACCTTTATGTGCGAATGAACTTGGCAAGGTGTTTGGCAAGGTGTTTTGATGATTATCTGAAATAAAATTCCTGAATTGATCAAGTCTCTTGCACTCAGTGAATATCCATATCATATATTTCCCTTGATTCGATTTACCACATTTCCCCATACGCACATACTTGTGGATATGTGCATTCTCCCCGTCCTTGGTCTTGGTCTTTATCAAACATCAGAAGACCACCCTCGCGGTTTGTCAGCGTTCTATGAAACGTAATATTCTTAATATTAAACTTATCGATCATGTCAGAAACACCTCCCCATCAATATCCCATTGCTGGGCAAATGCGTCCCTTCACTTTTTCATTCCCTTCTGTAATCTGGCACCTCCAGTTTATCCTGCCAGTAGAGACCGGCCAGTTGAAACTTTAGCCAATTGGCCTTGGCGGGTTTTTGACCTGTGTCGTCATTTTCTGAGCCTAAGAGTTTCTCGAAGGTGTGTAAAGTTCGCCAATCCGTACTGGCCTAAGCCCTCTCAGTTTGAGAGGAGGCCCGCGCCCAACGGTGGGACAGTTTCTTAACAAGACATATATTAAATAGATAGATAGAAGAAGATTGATATATTAATATAGTTACTACACTTCGCAGACCCAGAGCGGATTAGTAAAGGAAAGTATAACTAGAATTTTTCGCGCATTTGCACCTGGCCGACAACCGCGCCACCTACCGAGTCTATGTTACTTATGGATAATGTAGCTTTGGATAATGGTTAAACAATTCAATAATCGGTTTAATAGTTTTAGAGTTTATCAATTACAAACCTTTCCTCTTCATAATATTCCTAGTTTCGGCCCGCGACTTGGTTCGCGTGATCTTCAAACCGGAACCTAACATTTTTCAGCCGTTTTAGCGTGATTGAGTAAGAAACATCCAAACATACAAACTTTCACATTTATAATATAAGTAGGATTCCTGTTCATAATATTAGTATAGACCACAGAATTACACAGAAGTTTACAGAATTAAACAGTATTTGACGATTTGGCGTTGTTAAGAGCTTAAGCCGCTCCGCCCACTAGATCTAATAGTTGCGGGTTCGATTCCCGCTCGGGACAGATCTTTGTGTGACCAACATTTATTAGTTTTGCTCTGGGTATTTGTGTATGTGAATTTTCATGTTTGTAAACGCACCCACAACACAGGAATGAATCCTAGTGTGAATTTTTAAAGGAAAAAAAATCTACGATTTGCAACGAAAATCGAAGAACTAAAAAAAAAAAAGAACTGAATCTGTTTTAAAGTTTTTACATTGGTTATGAGCAGATATGTATTATGTAGGTATATGTAGATAGATGTATGTTTGTAGTTTATTATCTAGTTTTTGTTTTAAAAAACGTAGCCTTACACTAGAATTTACACTAGACTTTTCCTGTGTCGTCGATGCGTTTAGAAACATGAAAATTCACATACACAAATACGAGATATGAGACTAATGATGTTATTTATAAAGAGTGTCACAAGGATTCCTGATGTACCAGTATCCACAAACAGCACCCGTTCACGAGTGTGACTACTGGAACAGCTATCACTCCCCTCGACCATATTGGAGGGAAGGAAGTGACCCGCTCCAGACAGCCAACCCAAGCAAAGACATTATACTGAGCATGACCAAACCAGAACCCCAAAGACGGTGGTCCGATTGTGTCTACAAATACCCTAAGCTGGTCAGGCACAACATTTTAAAGAAACTTAGTATGGAGGTGTCTTAGGTCTTGAAGTAATGCTATCTTGGAAAGACCTTCCTTAAGTAAGTATGTCAAATTACAAAATAAAGGCGTGCGTAGCCACAGGTAAGTTTTTTTCTTTATTTCTCTATTTGTACTGTGATTCTTTTGATGTCCAATAAAGTTTACTCTATCTATCAATACATTCATACACCTAAATTCCATGGGGGTGGGTAGAGACTACAGGTACACTATAATCCTGACACCTATGAAGTCAAAGTTTTTAAGGTTTAACAAAATATTAGCGTTACAAAACGTGTTTGTAAATTGCCTAACGTCAGCGCAACCAATTTGGTACAAATTTAACTGTATGCAAAATTTGACTCTAAGTCAACTCTTTCTATCTATCTATATCACGACAAAACCGTTGCGGAGTAGACAGAGTACAGAGTTCCAATGTTAAATACGACTTTGAGTCAAATTGGACTCTTTTCTAAATTTGACTCTTATATCAGATCAGAAACCATTGTCTGGAGAAAAATGTTTAGGGTGTGAACAATTTTGACTTCATGGACTTATCTGGATCTTACCATAAGTTGAAATACTATCTCACACAAAGTGGTATTTCGGAATTTTCTATCAAAAATTCGCAATGGCAGTCCGGATTCAGAAATGTTTAATACGAGTACAGTGGCAATATACTTCCAATACATTGCACACACAATACCTATGTATATCCACAGTCCACACTTTGCCCTAACTTACCTACTCTACCACTCCCGCATAGACAATATAGTCGTGATGATATTTATGTTTTCCGACTTTATGAACAAAAGTGTTTCAAGGAACCGTAAATATAACATCCGAAACATTATATTCAATAGTAATGATCTATTTATCTTTATATTACGCCAGATCCCTTGCGGGGTAGGCAGAGAGGGCAGAGTTCCAACAGGCTCTTTCCTTCCATACATCTCTGGCTTTCTCCACTCTCATAGTTCGTCTCATACACGCTCGCCGGTTACGGTGACCCTTGACTTGTCCTTCAGATAAGACTCGGTCTATTTGGTCATGGTAAGATAGTCTAGGTCTTCCCCGGTACCTATATCCTTCCACTTTCGCATTGTATATCTGTTTTGTCACTCTTTCATCTAGTAATGATTATTTGCTTAGATGATAATCTGGAACATAATAATCTTATTATCATACAATAGTTATCAATAATGTTTTTTATTTAGATCTTCAAATTAGTGACACCACGTAACAAACAATAAAACGGTATGTAGTCATTCAGAACCTATATAACAAAGGTACTAACGGCAGATACTCTACTCTTAAAAGTTTTTTGTTTCCAATGGGAAATCCCAAATCCTATTGCTAGTAACCAACCAATCTACCGGCGATTCATGTTCTACTATTACGAAATTCAGATCGATAGTAAACACACTTAAATGATCACGAAGTAACATCTTCAGATTTAAAATTCAATGCAAAATTGTAGAGGTCTCTCTACCGACCATAAAGGCCGGTACTATAGAAATTATACATGCATAAGTAACTACATCGGCGAGACACATTTGCGAGTGCAACAAAACAATAAAGAAAGAACACGGACATATCCACTCACCAGTTTCAGTATCAAGATAAATCACAATACAGAATCCACACAATACACTGTACAGTATAGATACAAATTTCACTACCAAAAACTTCACTACACGATAAAAGTTGCAGAGCTAAAAAAACTTCTAATTAAAACTTATAGTATAAAAATAAATAAATCCTGGAATTAATGTTGATTTTAGTCACACATAATCACATCGTTCGATATATGAGATAAATGTTTTGGTGTATTTAAATAAAGAATGAATCCGATCATGCGTGGACGGTGTAGCTGGCCGCGTCGCTGCGTTTGCGCAGGCCGATCTAAAACTGATCCAACCGGTCGCCGCCGCAGTGAAGTGTTCGTGAACGATCGTGACCGAATACTTGCTCACTTCAAGCCACTCAAGCCTGTACGAGATTATACGTTTTTGTTGTTCTTGGCCCTTATTCATTATCACGAAACGCAGCGCGTTATGATAATTTTGTAATATCATTGTAAGACGCGTTCAAATATATCATATTTTAAATATCTATTGGTATTTACATTACCGTTTGATGCAAAATAATCGATTTTTAAAATATTGATTTTTTTACCTTTTAAAATCCCTACTACAAGCAGTGCCTTTCTCGGTATTATATTCTGAATCTACATTCGTATTTATTCGTTATTAATTTATTATAATTAAGGGCGTTATTTAAAAAAATAACGTAACCCATATAGCCCCACACTAGGAACTATTCCCGTATCGTATATAAATTCACATACACAAAAACCCAGACCGAAACAAACATTTGTGGGTCACACAAAGATTTGTCTCGTGCGGGAATCGAACCCGCGACTACTTGATCCACGGGACCAAGCCGTCCATCAAATTTGTTCCGTGTTTTAAAGTCATTCAACCGATATTTGGTTAAGTTAAAAGTTTTGTTCAAGTACATTTTTTTAATATATCGCGTCATCGTCGTGGCCATTTTTGCAATGGACTTCTTACGGCTTAAGATAATGAAATAGATTACATGCCGTTTTTCTTTCGTCGTAAAAAGCCACACATTTAACAGATATTCTGTATCCCACTGGAATACTAAGCGATCATTTCACAAAGTTATCGTAACGTACCACTTCACGTGTTCAATTGGTCATAGAGAATAAGGGCCCTGTTCTTACTCCGTCCATTGTTATGCGCAAGTCTTGAGACTGGTTCATATCGAAAATATGGTTTTAAATATGCACGATATGTAATTACGGGTAGGTATTTTTTTTTTGCTTTGAAATCAAAATCTATCTATCTATCTATATCATCACGCCGGATCCCTTGCGGGGTAGGCAGAAAGTACAGAGTTCCAACAGGTTCTTTGAAATCAAAATCATTATTTTTATTCGTGTAGACTAAAATGTACTTAAGAATAGTCAAGTATGTATGTAAGTAGGAAGCTCCACCTCTATGAGAGTAGAGGAAGCCAGAGAGGTATGTAAGGAAAGAGCCTGTTGGAACGCTGTACTCTCTGCCTACTCCGTAAGGGATCTGGCGTGATGATATAGATAGATAGATAGAATAATCAAGAATGAAAAGGTTTATTACTTAAGACTCTACCACCCGTGCGGAATGTCATTCCTGTGGAGAAGAAGAGCAAGAAACTCCACGGTTTCTCGTGTAAAAATGAGTACTTTACAATTCTCTATATATTGCATTCAAGGGCTATGGGAGAACCATTGTTCTCCCATACCGAACCAAGCTTAAGTATAGAACGTAAATGTATTTACACTCAGGGTATCAATCAGTGTCTTATTTACAAAATACAGACTTGTAAAGGTATATAATACAAATTTATGGTACTAATAAGGAAAAAACTTTTAAGTATCATCATTTGTGATCCTTTCCTGAATAGGTAGAGACAACAAATTTTAGAAAAGCTCTATATTTATTTAACTAGCTTTCATGTAATGGCACACGTTTCGGGTTCTACGAAATCCTAGGTCAAAAAATCTGTTATTGTGGTTTCATCTTTAAAAAACTAGGGATCTGGCTTGATGATAAAGACAGATACCTAGATAATAATAATATCAGCCTACACTGCCTACTGCTGGGCAAAGGCCTTCTCTCACAAATCGAGGTGAGAGAGATTAGGTCATACTCCACCACGCGGACCCAGTGCGGATTGGTGGAGGCAGGTTTGTGGCCACCTGCTGTTGGAACTTATCAAGCCGCCTTTAAGGCTTCCAACTCGGCTTAACGACTACCACATTAAGTGGTAGCCGGGACCTACGGCTTTAACGTGCCTTTCGAAGCACGGAGACGCTCGAATATGAAAATGCCTCAAACGGTCACCCATCTCAGGCCGACCGAGTCGAACGCTGCTTAACCTTGGTGATCGGTAAGAACACCGCGGTCGCACAGCGTTACGAGCGCCACGACGAGCAACAGATAACTTTTGAAAACATCTCAGTAGCAGACCGTAGTCTAGATTTTTGCCTGGTACAATGGCAATTAACTTGCCACTAATACATTTTTCATTTCTCTTTTTTTATAAAACGTAGCCCCACACTAGGATTTATTCCTAGGTCGGGGGTGCGTTTACAAACATAAAAATTTACACACATAAATACCCAGACCGAAGCAAATAATTGTGGATCACACAAAGATTTGTCCCGTGCGGGAATCGAACCCGCGACTATTAGACACAGTGGGCGGAATATCATAAGCTCTTTACCACTGCACTAAATCATCCGTCCATTGAGATATAACATTGTCCGCGAAATATGTGTGAAGACAGTACACCTATGCCATCTCCGCTAAGAGAATATAGACATGATAGTGTTTATTTTTATCCACTTTAGTCAAAATTCCACATCAATAAAATATTAATTAAAAAAAACGAATTAATTAAATGAAACAGTTGATTTAATTATCTATGTGAGAGATAGAGTGAGCTGTTTAAATTTTATCATCAACATTATATTGATAAGACTTAATTAAAACGGTGTTTTGTTAGATAAGAGGTGATAGTTTCCTTTTTAATATAGCAGATATTCTACGAGTGTATTTAAACGTCAAACGTAACACCATACCTTGCATGTAAATTCATGTAAATTCAATGATGTATTTTGCTACTACGGGTATAAAAATATTATGGTGAATTTTGGTTACATTTTGTGTAGCATATAAATCGCTAAGCATATGCCATACTCTACCAAAGAGCGTGCAAATATGATAGGTAATAATTATTATCTTTTCATGTAGTACATTTTTTTTTCGAAAACGTAGACATGGGATCACATATACAAACACCTTGAACAAAAAATATATGTGATCGATCACACAACGATTCGACCCTCGCGGAGATTAAACCCGCGACCTCTCAATCCAGTGAGAGAAGTATCTTAAGGGCCTACGGCGGTCGCCCATTCATCGACCGGGAGAGTGACAGTGATGGAATTACTTTACAAAAGAATAATAAGGGACGGATATAATGAGCGCGCGTTCGGAAATAAACGACGAATGTGCAAAAAATATTTATTATTTTCTATTTTTTATGTATTTAAGTAAATTTTATTGATTAGTTCTTAAGCATTTCCCGTCGGAATCGAAAAATGTAAAGCAATAGAGACCCACTTTAGATTTTTTTCTATCGAGAAAACTTCGTTCAATCATACCTCACACAAAGGTTAAGCATTGCCGATCTAGGTCTCGAACCTATTCGCGCCTTTATTAAAAAGGCGTCAACACGTCACTTCGCGAACGCATCTACCCATGCGAATCCGTTAATCGTAGCCACCGCCGCCTACGATCTCCCCCCCGACCCCTGCCGCCACCGCCAGCCGCGACATGTTCTCACCGACCCCCCCGATGCTTTGCCATCCCTTCTTTCCGCTCAGAATACGGGCGACGACGACGACGTAGTAGTAGATCCCCTCCCATAGCCGGCGGTTGACCGGTGCACTTAACAGTGCACCCGTCCCCCTACAGCGACTGTCCCATGTATGACTGTACATGAGTATGTCGCCTCTTGCCCTTCTGGCTGGCTAGAGCGTAGTGGTTGCACGCTCGCCTTTAAGTCCGGTGAAGCTGTAAAGGCCTCGCGGTCAACAGCGTACATCATTCACACACACACACGCCATTCAACGTGGCAATGCTGCTAGTCTTCTGGGCACCCTGCCAAGCGACAGCGATTTGGCACAAATTTATTTTTTGTCAATATTTTTGGTTTGTTTTATTTATTTTCTGTATTATTTTATACCTAGATTTTAAATTGTAAATAATCGTTTTTAAGTTTTCTTTTCCGTTTAGTAGTCTCTAATCCATATACATTTCGATTAGCATGGGGTACAAAAACACTTGTTTTTCGCGGTAGGCCCTTAATGGGAAAATAGGTATGTCGGTGTATATTTGTTAAATCCATCTGCAATTATTATAATTATTGTTTGAGTTTTACTTAGATTCTTGTAAGGCTTGCGTGGTGGGTCTAATGCATAGATGGCCGTTGCGAGAAGTTAATGTTATGTAAGTCTGCTGAGGTCAATTGCTAAAAATGTAGATATTCAGATACAGACATATTACCAAAAAGACACCAGTTAGTGCAAGGACTATTATAAATTATGAATAGAGAACAGGGAGTATACAACCATAATTAGTGATACCTAATAATTCGTGGCTGGCGATGACTCGCCGCTCGCTAGATCGTCATAAGATAACTGAGGGCAACACCGGTGTGAGCGGTTCAGGGGTGTCGAGAGGTGAGCCGCGCTTTCTCCGTATTTACTCGCATCGTTATGCCCTTTTAAACTTCAACCCCTGGGGCGTATAAAGTAACTAAGGTTATTGCTGCCATATTTACAGATTTATCTGTATAGAACTATACAGATTTTCACAGTTCATTTTAGACTTTTTTTTTTTGGTCACCAACAACAATTAAAAAAAAAACACACACCGTCACGCCTATATTCCCCAGAGGGGGTGGCAGAGGTGTACTGAGTACACCCACGTTTCGCCGACGATGTTAGGTCCCATGTAATATGGGGCGAGCCTATTGCCATATACCGGGCACAATTCCAGACTCCGGACTCATACTGGGAATTTTTCGTTAGAAAAACTACATTTGTCCGACCTAGGATTTGAACCCAGGACCTCGTGATCACAAAGCGATGCGCTTTGCCACCAGACCAACGAGGCAGTCAACAACAGTTACACTCTTACATTTTAATAAAATATTCAAAATATAGTAAAACTAAGTGCACCGTTACTTAAAGGTAAACACTACATGCTTAAAAAATTAAAATTACTAATCTTAAGTTATTAATCTTATTAACTAGTGACTTATATCTAATGATCGAATGTTATTTGATGATCGAAGGAAAAAGATGGGCAGATGGTTGAGGTTCATGACGATAATGAGAGTTTAATCTTTTTAAGTGACATTTCGAACATATCTATTGATTGGTCAGTTGCGTTGCATAGCTTGCACAGCCTGGCCAATGGTGAATTACATCCAAGCACGGATCTACGCATCGGTCCATCAAGTAGCTTTATGGGATTGCTAGGAGGACGACGTGGTACCCTCAAGCATACGCAAGAAAGAAGTTCGGGACAATCAACTTTATTATTAACTATTTTATATAGGAAGGTTAAATCTATCATATCTAGGAGAGATCTCTATCCAAAGATGTCATTTTAAATTTTTTAAGGCGAGATTTGTATGTTGTTGTCTTTGTATTACCGGTTGCATATGCTAGATGGTACAGGAATCTTTTTTGGATCCTCTCTAATCTGAGTATATGAGTTGCGTAGTGTGGTCTCCATACTGTGCTGCAATACTCCAGCATACTACGCACTAGTGTATTGTACAGGTGTATTATAGTTTTGGAATTTTTGAAAACTTTTGCCTTCCTCAAAACGAAACCCAACATTCGTGATGCTTTTTTTACTAGATTATTTATATGCGGAACAAAAGTGAGTTTTCTATCAAATTGTACCCCTAGGTCTTTGGTTATATCCTTTTCCGATAAGAAAATTCCCTTGACATGGTATTGTGACATTATCAGATTTTGTTTTCTTGAAAATTTGACAAACGAACATTTGTTGACATTCAACTCCATTCCACTATTATTACACCACTCGATCAAAGAGTTCAAGTCTCTCTGAAGCTTTTCCACATCGGTAATAGTTTCAATAACTCGAGAGATCTTCAGGTCATCTGCATATAAAAATGATTTGGAGTGAAGAAGACATAAAGGGAGGTCATTAATAAATATATTAAAAAGGACAGGACCTAAATGTGAACCCTGGGGGGCCCCTGATGTAACCTTTTGCAGACTGGAACGAAAACCCTTAGCGGCAACATAGAAATGGCGGCCTTCAAGATAAGATTTTAACCACTTAAGAACGGAACCTAATGCCGTAAATTAAGAGTTTACTACATAGAACATTGTGAGGAACTTTATCAAATGCTTTACTGAAATCAGTATAAACTACGTCCAATTGTTTGCGTGCATCGATGGAGCTTATAAGCATTTCAGTGTGGCTGACTAGGTTAGTACAGGTAGATCTTTCTTTGACAAAGCCTTGTTGATGATGTGATAAATACTTTTTAAAATAAGATTGTATTACCGGACAAACAAGGGATTCAAAAGTTTTAGCAAATGCTGATAATACAGATATAGGTCTATAATTGATAATATGTTTGTTATCGTCAGATTTTGGTACAGGGACTATTCTAGCTATCTTCCACTGTTTCGGAAATAAACCCAAGTGAAGAGATGAGTTACAAATAAGGACCAAAGGTGCCGCTAAATTTTCGGCACATTTACTTAGGAAGAGTGGAGGTATATCGTCGTGGCCAGCTCCTTTGTTAACATTTACAGATTTCAACTTAGTTACCATAGATTTATAATTTATAGTTAGGGTTGACAAGTTATCACTGTTACTTTCAATGTTCTTTAGGTGATTAGGTGTAATATATGTAGGAGATTTAGATAGTTCGTAAACAGAGGAAAAATAGGAGGCAAAACTATTGCAGATCTCCTCTCCGCCCTCAACGATCCTCTCTGCATGTATCAGTTTATTCGGTAATGGACTGGACCCCCCACGTTTTACATTTGTATATGACCAAAAGTACTTTGGATCCCGTAGTATGTTATCCTTTACGTTGGATGTCGGTACTTTTTATATCTCTTTCTCAATTTATTTTTTTCCGCTAAGGACCGTTTCAATCCTGTTTCAAACCAAGGAGGAGTTTTACCCTTATGAGTGTTAGAGAGAGGAACGTGTTTTTTTATAATTTGTCTAATTTGTTCATAGAATAAATCAACCATAGCATCAGGACTTTTTACATTACAAAATAACCACTCCCAGTCTAGTGCCTTAAGTTCATCATTAATTGATTCAAAATAAGCTTTATGGAAATTGTATTTTTTTGATCTACTATTTAACTTGAGTTTCATGTCATCGTCTGTTTCGATAATACAAATCAATGCGGGGTGCAGTTGATCAAGAGGAACTAAGGAGATTACAGACTTGAGACTACTTTATAAATATTTTCCATTTCGATTATTTTTACAGTCGAAATTTGATATTTTCGACAATATTTGGATAGTTTACGCGATAGAACGGTGGCTAGCATTTTTTGCTCGGCCGTGACAAGAGAGCTATGATTAAATATCTTTTAAGGTTTAATTTCATCAATGGTGGGGGGACGGTTAGTGGTTTTCATAGTTATTTGGATATATATTAAGGAGCGAAAGCTTTTGTAAGTCACAAAAGTGATACAGTTTTTGTAGTTTTGGTAGGAATGTGAAAGGGGTGGGACTTTCTTTACTCCTTAAGATCGAACTGGGTTTTACATTGACGACGATTGAGCGCAGTGGTTAAGAGCTTAAGCCGCTCTGCCCACTGTGTCTAATAGTCGCGGGTTCGATTCCGCGCAGGACAGATTTTTGTGTGACCCACGATTATTTGCTTCGGTCTGGGTATTTGTGCATGCCAATTTTCGTGTTTGTAAACGCACCCACGACACGGGAATAAACCCACATCAAGCCTGGCTGGACTGACCAAAGTAACTTATTATAAGGAACTTATCAATAATAATCACACCAGTCCCAGTGTGACCGATAAACATCCATTCATATCTCGGTAGTATCGTTCGCAATCGTTTATCGCATGATATCAATACAACATCCGATAGTGTCGCGAAAACTAACGACGCAATGTCAACATACGCGATAAAAAACTATAATTGTGTCGGCGTTATTTCTATTATATTTTTCACTTAGTGCCAAAGGGAATTTGATCTTTAATTCAATTGAGTTAAGGCTTAACCATAGTCAATTATAGAAACGGGTCATGTCTCTTATTGCCAATGAATTAAGTATAATTTCCTTTGACACTTTAGAACTGTCAGTACATATCTTACATGAAAAATACTAGAATCGGTTTATATCGACGTGTTATCTGCGATAAATATGATTTTAATTAGTGTAAGACTACTTCTATTTCACTTTTTCTAGTATTTATTCACATAGTTTTTGGTAAACACAATCATCTAAGGGTAGTGATTAGTCATTTAATGAATAATCGCATTCGCAAATATAAGCGAAGATTATTCGTATTTGCATTTGCGAAATTGTTATAATCTATATAGTTTTTCTAACGAAAAATTCGCAGTATGAGTCCGGAGTCTTGAATTGTGTCCGGTATATGGCAATAGGCTCGCCCCCTATTACATGGGACCTAACATCGTCGGCGAAACGGGTGTACTCACTTTTAACATTTTGTTATTTTATTTTTCACTTCAAGCTTATTTTAATTTGTTATTTTTAAAGATATTTTTTTGTGAAACAATATATTATTTGTCTGTTTTGGTTGCGTATACTGTAGACACGCACATTTATTTGTAGGAATGAACGGATCCACTACTCTGCCGTCACACAGTTTATAACTAGTACGGGGGGTAGCTGTTAAATTACAGAAATATTAACCAACAATAATATAATGTCACTAGCTATTATAAGAATGTATATTAGGATAAGTTGTTTCCGAAATAAAGATTACATTACTCAGTACAACTCTGCCCCCCCCCCACCCCCCTCTCGGGGAATATAGGCGTTACGGTGTTATAATCTAAATTAGTTACATTACTAGTAAGTAGTGATAAAAAATTATTAACATCATGAATGGCCATCTTGCACAAAAATCTTGCCAGCAAACAGTAGCAACAACAGGGCCAACACATAACAATTTACCCAACACAATCTGGTATAGCGCAATGGTAAAGAGCTTAAGCCGCTCCCCCCACTGTCTAATAGTCGCGCACGGGACAAGTATTTAAATTTTCATGTTTGTAAACGCACCCAATAGGTCTCACAAAAAAACTCAGAGGTGCTCAGCGAGCTATGGTAAGAGCTATGCTCAGCGTTTCTCTACGGGATCGAATCAGGAATGAGGAGATTCGTAGAAAAACCAAGGTCACCGACATAGCCCTAAGGATAAGCAAGCTAAAGTGGCAATAGGCGGGCCACATAGCGCGAAGATCGGACGGGCATTGGGGCAGAAAGATCCTAGAGTGGAGACCGCGTATTGGCAAGCGCAGCGTGGGACGACCGCTTGCCAGATGGACCGACGATCTTGTGAAAATCGCAGGAAGTCGTTGGATGCAGGTGGCGTCGGACCGTTTACGCTGGTTCAGCAGTGAACAAGTATAGGCTGAGATGATGAAACGCACACACGTTACATGAATAAATCCTAGTGTAGGGCTACGTTTTTTAAAGAAACACATGTCTTTATAGTGAGCAGTATTATTTTAACCTTTCTTTGCTGTGAAAGAGATGTGAATATACCTAGTTCATAGCTCAGTCTCTGTTTCACAGCAATGCAAGTTTGCAATATAATGGTTGCGTTCGTAAAGGCCGTAATTTTCTCTATCTACATGTATAATCACTCCAGATCCCTTCTGAAGGTTAAGCAGAGAGTACAGAACTCTAACAGGATCTATTCTTACCGACCTCTCTGGCTCCACTCCTATAAATTTTTATTATTATGATGGTTAGCATGCCCTAAGGATAGTGTACCTAATCGGTGTCTAAAATATTTAATAAACTGTTTATTCAGCTGTTGGTCTGTTCAGTTTTCGTGTCCTTATAAAAGAAATTTATTTATAGAAGGGCCAATTAATGAGTTTAAAAAAAAATATAAGTACAGCATGTCAGAAGAAATATTAACAAAATAGATATACAATGCGAAAGTGGAACGATGTACGTACCGGGGAAGACCTAGACTATCTTACCATGACCAAATAGAACGTGTCTTATCTGAAGGACAAGTCAAGAGTCTCCGTAACCGGCGAGCGTGTATGAGACGAACTGAGGGTGGAGGAAGCCAGAGAGGTGTGTAAGGAAAGAACCTGTTGGAACTCTGTACTCTCTGCCTACCCCGCAAGGGATCTGGCGTGATTATATATATAAGTACACATTGTTCAACCCTCGAAGATGCGTCCCACCTTTTCTCTCAAAAGCCAGAACAAATCCTAATAGCTTACAAGGCAATTATGAAATGTTCTGCAAGTAAACACCGTCGCGCTTATATTCCCTGAGCAGGGGTAGCAGAGGTGTACTGTGTTCCCCCATTTTTCGCCGACGATGTTAGTTCCCATCTAATAGGGGGTGAACCTATTGCCGTTGTACCGGGCACAATGTCAGACTCCGGACTAATAGTGGAAGTTCTTTTATGAAAAAAATACGTTTTAGCCGACTTAGGATTTGAAACTCAGAACCTCGAGATGAGCACGCACATTTTTCGCCATTAGACCAACTAGGCAGTCAAGTATGTTGTGTGTGGGTTAGTTATATCGTAACACACGTCATTTAGGTGGGCAGGGAGTACAGAATTCCAACATGTTCTTTCATTTAAATATGTGCGTTTAATAAAGTTTTTATATTATTAGAAAAAGAATTTATATTTCGCAGCTGTTCAGAAAATATAGGCCATTTTTCTGCCAAAAAATTTTCAAACGCTATTTAGTCGTCTAAAATTAAAAAGTATGTATTTTAAAACTAGGTAAGTACGTAACAACTTATACTAAATTTACCTACATATAGGTACGCTAAGGCAGCGATAGCCTAGTGGTTAGACCGTTGGACTGCAAAGTCAGAGGTCTCGGTTTCAAACCCAGGCACGCACCTCTGTCTTTTCGAAAACATGTGTAACTATCACTTGCTTTAACGGTGAAGGACACGACAAGAACATTGTGAGAGAACCTGCATACCCTAAGAGTTTCTCGAAAGTGTGTGAAGTTCGCCAACCCGCACTGGGCCAGCGTGGTGGACTATGTCCTAAAACCCTCTCAGTTCGTAAGGAGGCCCGTGCCCAACAGTTGGACATTTTTTTAACAGGGCTAAAATTATTATTATAGGTACGCTGGGTATGAAATATACTTAGACCAGTGTTTAATATAAGATTGATGAAAATAATCCTTGAGTGCGTTTTAAAATAGGTCAATGTTGTAGTTGAAAGCGCAAAGCAATCTGCGCGTTTCCACATCTAATTTACAAATTTAATTCAATGAATATTCAAACTTACTACTTCAAACGCAATAGTTGATTTATTTTATTCTATTGCGTGTATTAAATGAACTATGACAGTGGAGGGCGAGAAACTCCACAGGCCACTGCCTGAATGGTGATTCTTGACGCTGGAATGTCTATTTATTTTATTGACGAGTATTGGATATCTGTACTCTCTGCCTACCCCGCAAGGGTTCTGGCGAGTTGTTATAGATAGATTATTGGTCATAAAGCACGTTTTTAATGTAAACAAAATTATCAAAGCGTAGCGTGTCGTACTAAACGAGCTCGAAGTACTGCTCCTTTTGTAGACATTTCTCACTGCACTCTGAAGTCTGGGATTGGTCATGCTCACTAAAAAGTCTATGCTTGCTTGCGTCATCGGATCACTTCCTTCCCTCTAATATGGTCGAGGGAGATAATGCTACGAGCTACTCAAGTAGTCATACTCGTGAACTGGTGCTGCTTGTGGAGACTGGTCCATCCAGAGTCCTCCAGCTTTTCATTATAACATATATTTTAAAATATTATTATCAGTCTTATAACTCAGTCGTAAGGCATTACACTGGAGCTGGAATGCATAAATTCACCAAGGGTTAAGTTGATGAAGAAGGCTTCACCAAGGTAAAGGAGAATAAGCCTTCTCGATGAAACCGGTGTGGGTCTGCACCGGTCGATGATGGCACACTCCTGCGTTCAGCGGTACCGACGACGCTGCTGTACGTGTCACGGCTACATTACACTACCAAAGCCGTTGTCATTGTGGAGTATGCCCGCAAGAAGTCTTTGTATACTCTGAAGGTCGAGAAGCTTACAATGTGGCAACACAATGCTGCTTTTAATTCCTTTGTTGTGCGAGTACCCACTGGCAAGCTGGAGACCTTCATAGCGAGGACTTCTGGCTGAGGGATGTCGTATTCAGAAGATTTCGTGGAAGACTGAGAGGCACTCCTGTATAGCGCAACATGTCGCCGAAATTACATGATATTAAGATTTTATATATTATATGTATTTTAGTCTCTAAGGTAGATATTCTATGGGCCCGTAAGTTGAACAAAATAATTTTGTAAAATTTCAGTTGCCTGAATTAAATGACATTATTATTATAAATGATTTTTTATAATATAAAAGTGCATCCATACAGAAAAAGATGAAAAAAGTGGAAGGAATGCCTTTTTAAAGTAGTGCCTTTAAAACAAAAGCTGTGCTGTATCCACTGTCAATTGTGGGGTGTGGGAGATAAGGTACATTACACTAGGTAGGACTAAAAATGAGAATTCATGAAACATTATCATAATACAGATGGAGAAAACCGACCATCTTTGTGCTGAATGCATCCCGCCGTGACCACTGCCTGCCCACTCCACGTCTCCCGGCACGTGGTCGGCACTCTAGAACCTTCCTGCCCCAACGGCAGTTGTTTTTACGAGCGATGTGCCCTGCCCACTGCCACTTAAGTTTAGCAATTCTGAGTGCTATGTCAGACTTTGGTTCTCCTGCGGATCTTCTCGTTTTTTGATTCCATCCGGAAGGGTGACGAGCATAGCCCTCTCCATCGCCCTTTGGGTGAGCTTTTTATGAGTCCCATCGTAAACGACCATGTCTCAGTGCCCTAAGTCATCACTGGCAACACACACTGGTGATAAACTTTTGTCACTGTTTGTTAAGACATTGCGGTGCTTGGGACGTTTTATTTTATGGGGCTGACAAAAAGCTTTCTCAGCAAAAAAAACAATGCTGAATATTAATTTCACGTGAACTCATTTGCTCTAATTTCAAATTACGAAGTATAAAACAGGATTTTTTTTTTGTTTTTTTGAAATTGAAGATTTTAACCAAAAATAAAAAATGTTATTATTACTACCATTTTTTAGATATGGAAAATAGTACAATCGTGTTATGTGAATCTATCTATTTATATCATCTCGCCAGATCCGTTGCGGGGGAGGCAGAGAGTACAGAGTTCCAACAGGTTCTTTCCTTACAGACCTCTCTGGCTTCCTCCACTCTCATAGTTCATCTCATACACGCTAACCGGTTACGGAGACTCTTGACTTGTCTGTGAATCTAAAAACGCTAATAACTCTAATACGACGTAAAAATCGGTTCATGAGTAAAGAAGTTATGCCCGAACGTAGTATATAAAGAATATACTATAATATACAGACGAATTGAAAGCCGCCTTCTTTTTTGAAGTCAATTAATAAAGTTAAGTAGTTTGAAATTGGAATTTATTCATTTTTAAATGAATAATTTGTTGCCTTCTAAATATGGCGGTTATCGATTGATATAAAACGTACTCACAAATGTACTGCCTTATCTTTAAACTCCGATATGCAACAGGCGCCATAAGGAAAAAACTGCACTAAATCACAAGTGACCCCAATCCGGGCCGATATCATATTCCGGTAGCTCACTTTCATATTACACTGGATATAGCATGACTGAGACTGAGGTAATAAAATAGACGGAACATTAGCAGTCCCTGCTCGCAAATATACGAATCAATTTCTTAATCATGTAAAAGTTGCCGTGTGCTATGAAACTTATCCATATTCTTTTTTAATTAGTAGTGTGTATGTGAAAGATCTACGCTGTTGGCCGCGGGGCCTTTACACTTTTAACTTTAATTAGTAATCGTGGCGTCCTACCTGTTGAAATATTTCCCTGGAAGTAGGACAATTTTACAAAATGATAACCCTAATTTCACGCCATGGCCCCCTGTCAATGTCTTCTACTGGCCATAACATCCGCACATGATCCGCACTATATGAATCGTCAAAAAGGTAATAAAGATTCTATCACTACTTTGAAATGTCATTCCTGTAGACAAGAAGAGAAACAACCTCCTTTTTTTTAATATTTTTATTTTTTTCCAACTTCATGTTCCTGTTCGTGTTCCTTTTCGTGTACCTGTTCGTCTTCCAGTTCGTGTACCTGTTCGTGTTCCAGTTCGTGTACCGCCTATAAACCAGGCACAATTCCATACTCCGGAATGACACAGAGTTTTTGTAAGAAAAACTACATTCACGGAAGATAATGAATTTTTGATTTGTGTACCTACCTCCATTTGCATGTATTTTTTTAGGAATGTAAATGGTATCTTGTTCTTGCTCTCGCTCTTGCTCTAGTTAGTTCTGGTTCTTGTTCCTGTTTCTTTTCGTGTTCCTGTTAATGTTCTCTGTTCGTGTACCAGTTCGTCTTTTTGTTAGTGTTTCTGTTTGTGAACCTGCTCGTGTTCCTGTTCATTTTCCTGTTCGTGTTCCTGTTTGTATTCCTGTTCATAATCTTGTACGTGTTCTTGTCGTTGTTCGTGTACCTGTTCGTATCCCTTTTCGTGTACCCGTTCGTGTTCCAGTTTGTGTTCATTTTCGTGTTCCTGTTAAAGAATATTAATGTTATTGAACTCTTGTTATTGCTTGCTCTTGCTCTGGCTTTAGCTTGTTCTTGTTCCTTCTACTGTTCATTTTTGTGTTCCTGTTCTTGTTGGTATTCTTGTCCTTGTTTGTGTACCTGTTCGTGTTCCAGTTCGTATTCCTGTTCATGTTTCTTTTTCGTGTTCCTGTTCCTATTTCTGTTCTTGTTCTTGTTCTTTTTCGTGTCCCTGTTCGTGTACCTGTTCGTGTTCCTGTTCGTGTTCCTGTACGTGTTCCTGTTCGTGTTCCTGTTCGTGTTTCTGTTCATGTCACTGTTCGGGTTCCTTTTCGTGTTCCTGTTCGTATTCCTGTTCATGTTCGTGTTCCTATTCGTATTCCTGTTCGTATTCCTGTTCGTGTTCTTTTTCGTGTTTCTGTTCCTATTACTATTCCTGTTCCTATTCCCTATTCTTATTCCTATCCCTAGTCCTAGTCCTTGTCCTTGTCCTTGTCCTATTCCTAGTACTAGTCCTAGTCCTAGTCCTAGTCCTATTTCTATTCCTAGTCCGAGGCCTAACCTTAGCCTTAGTCCTAGAGCTAGTCCTAGTCCTAGTCCTATTCCTATACCTGTTCGTGTTCTTGTCCTTGTTCGTGTTCCTGTTCATTTTCCTGTTCGTGTTTCTGTTCTTGTTTCGGTTCGTGTTCCTGTTCGTGTTTTGTGCGTGTTCCTATTCGTGTTCCTGTCCATGCTCCTGTTCATGTTTGTATTACTGTTCCTCTTCCTGTTCTTATTCGTGATCTTGTCCTTGTTCGTGTTCCTATTCGTATTACTATTCGTGTTCCTGTTCGTGTTCCTATTCTTGTTCGTATACTTGTCCTTGTTCGTATTCCTGTTCACAGGAACAGGAATACGAACAGTACAATGCAAAGAAAGCAGCAGACCAACTTATAATTAACACTTTTGCACATTTTTTTTATCGAAGAATTTCCTTAACTTTAGTTTTAAAAGCACCAGCTTGTGTTGCCGCTATATCAATTGAATTAAAATAAGTATTATAATTATGAACTAAGCGGTATAGCGGCGAACGTGTTCCTGTTCCGTTTTCTACTCCTGTTCTTTTTCTTATTCGTGTTCTTGTCCTTGGTCGTGGTTCTGTGTTCCTTGGTTGTGTTATTGTTCCTGTTCGTGTTCCTGTACGAACAAGAACATTTCCTGTTCGTATTCCTGTACGAACAGTAACATTTCCTGTTCATATTCCTTATTTCTATTACTATTCCCATTCCTATAATAACAGTATTGTTCCTGATTGCGGTCCTGATCGATTTCCTGTTCTTGTTTTTGTTCGTGTTCCCGTACGTGTACATGTTTGTATTCCTTATCGTGTACCAGTTCGTGTTCGTTTTCGTGTTCCTGTTCCTATTCCGTCCCTGCCCCTGCCCCTGCTCTGACCCTGCCCCTGGCCCTGCCCCTGCCCCTGCCTCTGCCCATACCCCTGTTTCTGTTCCTGTTCCTGTTATGTTCGTGTTCGTGTTCCAGTTCGTGTACATTTTCGTGTTTTTTTTTATTTATTTATTTGGGTATACAAACACAATACATAATAACTTGTTCAAACACAAAACAAAAAATAAAAGACAATGCGTTAATAATTGTGGCACCCAACCCGTTTACCACAGATTACTATACATATTTTAAATATTAGTACAATGCAAAGAAAGCAGCAGACCGACTTATAATTAACACTTTTGCACATTTTTTTTTATCGAAGAAGTTCCTTAACTTTAGTTTTAAAAGCACCAGCTTGTGTTGCCGCTATATCAATTGAATTAAAGTAAGTATTATAATTATGAACTAAGCGGTATAGCGGCGAACGTGTTTCTATTCCGTTTTCTACTCCTGTTCTTTTTCTTGTTCGTGTTCTTGTCCTTGGTCGTGGTTCTGTGTTCCTTGGTCGTGTTATTGTTCCTGTACGAACAAGAACATTTCCTGTTCGTATTTCTGTACGAACAGGAACATTTCCTGTTCATATTCCTTATTCCTATTACTATTCCCATTCCTATTTTAGTCATAGTCCTTGTTCTAGTCCTAGTCCCAGCCCTGGTCCTAGTCCTAGTCATAGTCCTCACCACCACCATTTTATATAAAACTGCGTCGATTCGCCGACCACTCGTATATTAACAAAACTGTTTTTATAATGCAACAACAAACCTTATATTAGTACAGACGCCATCTAACGGCAATGCGCTGAAGATATTGACCAAGTACTAACAGTAGTTTGAAATGTTCGTTTAGGATCACAATTTGTCCGTTAGTGCGGATATTTGCAGCTACAAGAATAAAATAGATAAACGCCAGCTATTGGAAATGCGTTATAGATACTTAAATATTGCATCTGCTTAAAAGCAAATTTTAAACTCTGTCTTACTTGACAACACTCAATTCCATGGAAAAATGCTCACGTTGTACAAATGATATTATTATTTTAAAGGATATGTTCCTTTCCTCCATGGTTGTAAATCCACATATTTTAGGCGAACCTGGTTTACAGTTATTTATAAAACGGACAACAAAGCAAAACACTGTAATCAACCTACTTAGGCGAACCTGGTTGTCGAGTTGGAAGCAGAGTTGGGCAAAATATAATCAGATTGATGATTAACAAGTAACAACCCCCGCTTGGGGAATATCGGCGTAGCGGTGTATTATCGATTAACGATTACAATTACATTTTGTAATCTTCAGCGATTACGATAATACTTTTAATCTTTAATCATGTTTGTATATTACAAAATGCAATTATACTCATTAATCTGATTACATTTTGCCCATCTCTGGTTGGAAGCCTCATAGGCGGCTTGATAAGTTCCAACAGCAGGTGGCCACAAACCTGCCTCTGCCAATCCGCACTGGGTCTGCGTGGTGGAGTATGACCCAATATCTCTCACCTCTAATTGTGAGAGAAGGCCAGCAGTGGGCAGTATAGGCTGACATTATTATTAAAGAGCCTCACCGTGACCTCAACAAGTTAGGCACAAGTCCCCGCGCGAACCTTCTGATGGTCCGACCCGTGAGACTCATAAAACAGGATAAAAAAGCTTCAGAAATTATAATATTTTTTATTTCATTTACAGTATAAAGTTATTTCTAGCACAAAAAAATGCATATCTCTTAATACCTAGACTTTTTTTGACAGGACACTTTCTTTGCGAATAAAGTGTTGTAAAAGAAATTAACACCATTTCAAATACATTCCCTGATAGGGGATGGCAGAGGTATAAGTCATGTGTACTTCCAGCGATTCTGGGTGGGTTCCAACGCATTAGTTGGTGATCACCGTTTAGCCGGGTACAATATAAAACCCCGGCACTAATGTTTTGTTGGAAAAATCTCAGAAAATACCTACCGATGTACCAATGTTTCTTCTGCAATTTCATATGCACATAATAAAAAAAAACAACGAAAACGTACCAAAAAAACGCAATTTTGTTTTTAATTTGCAATAAAGGTTTATCGAAGACAAAGAACAGCCAGCAATCAATATCCAAGGAACATAAACAATACGTAGATTTTTATTCGTGGTACAACACTATCGGGAACATAACGGGCTTACGGTTCTCGGAAACCGACGAGATGTTGCTTGGTCATTGTTTTTGTTACGAGAATGTTTGTTTTATTTTTAATGATTACGACAACACCGGCGTATGTTATGTTAAGGTGCTTGGATAATAATAGGTAGGGAAGTACTACGGAATAAATAGTAGTAAGTACCTACGCTAGATGTGTCGTGGTAAAATATTTTTATGGCAAAACGTGAAGTTGTGTTTATAGAAATTTACTTAGGCATTTTTGTTTTGATGCATCGAAGGTCAGCTGCTGATGTGCTCAAAAATGATGGTGCTATACGTACATAGCCTACTTTAATGGATACTTTAATAGATACACGTATAGGTATCATAATTATTACAGGTAGCACAGCAACAGTTTACTTTGATACCCGTAAAAGGATAAAGAATTTTAAACAATTGGTCTTATGGGACTCGACTGGGTATATAGGCACGCCAGTAGATGATTGGTTTAGGTACCGAGTTCCTCTTAATGTCCACATTTTATTAGCACATAGCGCTTTTAAAAGTGTATTATTGAAGCACCGTATGCGCTTTCATACAGTGTGTGTATAACGCGCGTAAAAAAGCGCTTGTGCGAATGAGGGCTTATCCATCGCATAAGGCATCCACAAAGAACAAGAGCATTGTTGGATGTTCGGTACAATAGATAGGTATCTAAGGACAAAAGTGTTTGGAATACATTTAAAATAATAAAAACTTAAGCGGCAAGTTTACCGTTTACTTGGGCTGAATAACATACATAACGAAATCTAAAACTAGACTTGACTATAATAATTGTATTCAGTTAAACTTTCTAGGTCTCATATATTCATAAAGAGTGTTACGTACTCCTATTCAATGCAAATTTATTATAATAGGCAGACAAGCATTAGGAACCTTCCAAATCCTTAAAGAATTTCGTATTTTGTTACGTTACACTACGTGAAAAGACTACAAGGGTGCACATGAATAGGAGAGAGGTTTGATGATACTAAGTAGTCTACCCTATACGGTTATACAAAAAAATGTGTAATATAAAATTACAGAATAGTTAATGCTTTAATATAAATTAATATATTACATTATTAATAATGCTATATTATATAAAATATTGTAGTAATGTACTTTATATATTATTATTAATATAGAGTTCGATTTTCTCGTCGTTAATAAGTTACGTAAAGCAATAACGAAACGATGGTAAATTTTAAGCTGTGTAAATGTCATCATCTTGTTGCGTTCCATGTCTGAGTAAGAAATGAAATACTTTTGGCATCGATTGTTTTGTTTGTGTCATGGCATCCTTGTATTTTCAATGTTAAATAAAAAGAAAGAAATATAAAAATGCTTAAAACACTGCTATAGTAGCATAATACTTCATTTCGAAGAAAGTTGTTCGCTTGATCTGTTTGTATCATTTGTATAGAATTTCTAATTCAACTTTATTTATTTAAGGATCAGAAATCTACGATAAGTTCTTAACAGTGCATTAATATTCTTACATGCAAACAGTAAGCCATCATAAATAAATCACAATTTATAAGTTTTCATTTACAAAAAACTTTAAAAATAACTGTTAAAATTTCTAGGTGTGGCTGGATTGAAGTCCGAAAAAGTGTAAATAAACAATAGAAACTGTTTTTGGAATAACAAGGAGTGTTCTAAAAGTAATAAGAAGTGTACAGAATGCCTGTTCTGGAGTCATGTTGGTCGCCCTGCATCTGGTCTTCGGATGTGAAGACTGGGAGCCGTGCGGTAGCGGTATACACTGCTGCCATGAGTCTGGTGCTCATAACGTTTATTGCATATCAAATGGATGGTGGAGACTCCACACAGCTTTGGAATCCATTATTTGAAGCTGATGTTAGAGGATGTGAGTACCTGTGCCAGTTACTTTTACCTTTTAAAAGTTTTGGGTCAATCCAAACTATCAATGATTTTGACTAAATTTTTTCACAATAAGCTGTGAATTTATCTATATCATCATGCCAGTTCCATTGTGCATTAGGCAGAGAGTATAGAGTTCCAACAGATTATTTCCTTACAGACCACTGTCTTCCTCCACTCTCATAGTTCGTCTCATACATGCTCGCCGGTTATGGAGACTTTTGACTTGCCCTTCAGATAGGACTTGGTCTATTTGGTCCCAGTTGTGAACCTTATATTTAAAAACAGTGTGTCACATTTAAAAAGTGCACTTCTGTAGAATTCATGCATTGAAAATTTTGTTTGTGTATTCTTTCAGACAGTTGTAATCATGGTTGCCTGACCTGTGCAGTTGATACAAATCAATAATATTGATCTATCTATATCATCACTCCAGATCCCTTACGGGGTAGGCAGAGAGTACAGAGTTCCAACAGGCTCTCCTTACATAAATAATATTGATACATAGTGTAAACTCTTTTTAACAACTAGTAAGGGACCAAGCATATTTTTCATTACAGAGATTTCTCCCCCACCATAGGGAAGAAGGCAAAATAATCAAATTTCACCAATTACAATAATTTCTAATTTTATTTCTTTCTATAGGTAATTAAATTATTCCAAACACATATATTCTGTTAACTTGCCTGACATTTTTTGCTGTTCCAATATTTGTTTTGTATTTTTGTATGATACAATAGGTGCCTAGTGAGTTTAGTAATTGACACCACCAAAATTTAAACAATGTAATCCAAGAGTAATGACACATGTTGTTTAGGACCTCAAGCTGTATTTCTTAGAAATTTCCAAACTTTTGTAAGAAAACACTGTCACGTCTATATTCCCCAAGCGGGGTGGCAGAGGTGTACTGAGTACACCCACCTTTCGCCGACGATGTTAGGTCCCATGTAATATGGGGCGAGCCTATTGCCATATAGCGGGCACAATTCCAGACTCCGGACTCGTACTGGGAAGTTTTCGTTAGGAAAACGACACTTGTCCGACCTAGAATTTGAACCCAGGACCTCGTGATCACAAAGCGATGCGCTTTGCCACTAGACCAATGAGGCAGTCCTTTTGTCAGCTGATTATAAAAACAAATTACACTATTAAATACTTCTGTAAATATTTGCTGGCTCTATCTAAATATTTACATATTTCTTTGTAATAAAGAATGGCTGCTCTGCTATCAAAAGTGTATTAATCTATGGGTTTTGATGTTAACCAACCAAATATATATGTTATAGGATTTATTTATAATAACGAATGAGGTTATAAAGAGAGTACACTGTATCTATATATTGGATTGGGAAAATTAAACCATATTTTCTCTTAAGTGACACTTAGACTTAGTTAAGTGACACGCAGTAGATACTTTCAAAGAAATAATGCCATGAAAACTGTTATGTTGTTGTTTATGTTGTAATAAAGAAGTTATGATAGTAGTCTGAGCATATTGTCAGTTGGACTTGTGTTCAATCAATAAATATTAATGTATTTTCTGGATTGAGTAAAATAAACCATTTTTTCTGTTTTATTAAATAATTTGACGGACGATTTAGCGCAGTGGTTAAGAGCCTAAGCCGCTCCGCCCACTGTCTAATAGTCGCGGGTTCGATTCCCGCACGGGACCAATCTTTGTGTGACTCACAATTATTTGTCTCAGTCTGGGTATTTGTGCATGTGAATTTTCATGTTTGTAAACGCACCCACGACACAGGAATAAATACTAGTGTGGGGCTACGTTTTTTAAAAAGAAAATAAAAATACGTAAGTTTAAAACATATTAAACCAATGTCAAGTGCCCCTTATGTATCAATGTAGACAGATATCTAAGATAGTTCAAAAACATAATAATAGCGGCATGTGTAGTGGGAAAGAGTACATTTGGTAATCATGAGGTCTGTAGATTCAATCTATGAAACTGTGATATTTTGGGACGTAACTAGAGAAATGTAAATTATGCTGAATACTCAGGGCATGCATACACTTCTGAGTCGGAGACAAACCAGTATGTCTTCAAAACTATTATGTTTAATAAAAGACAATTTAAGGATTCACATGTTTACTGCTAGGTAGCATACACAATCCTGTCCAGACTCCAGTTAATCTCTATGTACCCTACATTGTAATACTTATTTAAACAAATAAGAACACAAGTACCTACATTATATGTAACAAAAACTATAAACATAACATTAAATTAAAAATAACAAAGTTAATAATATTATTTATTTTTCAATTTCAGCTCTGCAAGTGTTTGGGATTATATCAATCCTTATATTTGTTCTGCTGATAATATTTTCTGTTTTAATGGTAAGTATTAATATTATTATGTATTAAATGACTTTAGAGTTCATATAATATCCTGTATTATCATGATCATTACTTCCAGCAAATTCCACCCACTGCAGAGTATAAGTTTCATCTATTTTACCCATCCTGAGCCAATCATGATCAGATCTCTTGCTACTTAACTACAACATTAACCTGTCTTTGTACTAGCCTTCCATGGTAGCAGTATCCATTCTGTCTATGAATCATTACGCCAGATCCCTTGCAGGATAGGCTGAGAGAACAGAGTTCCAACAGGTTTTATTCTTACAGAATTTATTTATTTATTTGGTAAGGAAAACCAACAGTTGCACTTATGAGAATATAAAAGTAATTTAAGCAATATAAAGCCAATTACAGGTTTTTACGAATAGCTGTAAATTTGTGACAAGAACTTTAGCCAACAGTAGTAATACACAAATTCACGTTACTTAGGTAATTAATTACATTTGAAAAAACTTGAGGGTCAGCAGCTCTCTTACTCTCTTTCTCTACTTTCGCTACTTAATAGTAAACGGATCAATACAGATCTGCAGCATAATTTATTGAAATCATTACTTGCTGGCACCATATAAGAATTTTGTCAGTAACTTAAAGGGGCTAATGGAACAGCAAGAGGGAATTTAAACCCTGTGGAGCTCTGGGGAACCTTAAAACATAATTTTTGGAGAAGAGTGGGGCAGTCAATTTCATTCGAGATAATTTTCAGTAAGAACGTACAGTCAGCCATATGTCGGCGATTATTCTCTGGCTTCTTCCACTTTCAGTTTGTTTCGTACTCATATTTCACTTGCTATCAATATTAAAGATTTGTCATTACCATTACATCAGCCGAAAGACATCCATTACAGTACAGGCCTTTCCCAAACATCTCCACAACAATCGGCTTCATGCTGTTCGTCCCTCACTCTTGCTAAACCAAAATTTTGTGAAATTCCAGGTGATTGGTATCAACATATGGATGCGAGGGTTCATACTGCCATGGCTGATCACTATGGGGCTCATCATCATATTCCAACTGGCATTCGGCCTGTGGTTAATGGGAGGATACTATATTTATGTAAGTATTATCAACTTTATATCTATATCATCACGTCAGATCCCTTGCTGGGTTGACAAAGAATGCGGAGTTCCAACAAGTTATTTCCTTACAGACCTCTCTGGGTTCCTCTACTCTCATAGTTCGTTTCATACATTCGCCGGTTACGCAGACTCTTGACTTGCCCTTCAAATAAGACTCGGTCTATTTGGTCATGTTAAGATAGTCTAGGTCTTTTCCAGTACCTACATCCTTCAACTTTTGCATTGTATATCTGTTTTGTCATTCTTTCTTCGGACATTCTTTCTATGTGCCCGAATCACCAGAGTCACTTTAATCACCTAATTAATGCAGCTGACAGCTATGGATATAAAGAAGAAGCCATTGTTCAAGGGTGGGATAGTCAAACCAGATAGAAAAAAAAATCAGTCAACACATTCAGTAGGTACAGCATGATACGGGATATTGACATATTAAAACTTATTGGGTACTTCTTGTTGAACTAGAATGATTATATTTGGCGAGAAGCAAGGTTTCACAGTACATGTAAAAGAAAATCCGAAATTTAGAAATTTATGAATAATCGGTTTATTTTCTTTATAACAGCAGTGATTAGCCCGTTGGACTGCAAAGTCAGAGGTTTTGGGTTCAAACCCGGACACGCATCTCCGTCGGTTTGAAAGCATGCCCGAATTAAAAATTAATTATCACTTGCTTTGCTTAACGGTGAAGGAAAACATCGTGAGGAAACCTGAAGGTCTACTCGCAAAATCGAAAATCGATATATCGCGGCATATGTCGTGTCGAATCTTACTCTTAGTTACGTCGTTTTCACTGTCGAAACGATGATTGAACGAACGATACAATATTCGACATAATCGTCTGTAACCCTACTCTTAGTAGTAAATACGTCACCATTCGGAATCACTGCAACAAGGTGTGTAGAGATGCTCAACGCCAACATATCCATACTTCTGTCCAAAACGGTAACCCAGCAAGAGTCTGGAAATTTCTGAAATCAATGGGGATCGGCAAATCACGACAAGAAAACATTTCTAAAGATTTAGATATCAATCTTCTTAATAAACATTTCTCTTCTTCGTCTAACTTTGATAAGACTGCAAAATTAAATACATTAAATTATCTTTCATCCATTCCGGTGCCCGATTATTCTCCGTTTGTTTTTAGTCAATTTTCCGCTTGTGGTGTTAAAAAGAGCATAGAATCCATCACATCCAACGCAGTCGGCAGCGATTGTATAACACGTAATATGATCCTTCCTATCCTGGACGAAATCCTACCTATTATTTGTCATATTTTAAACCATTCCACATCCAGTGGACAATTTCCATCGTTATGGAAAGAAGCTCTAATAACTCCGTTACCTAAAAAATCGAATCCTACTTCCCTTTCCGATTATCGTCCTATATCCATATTGCCTTTCCTATCCAAGGTCCTTGAGCGCCTCATCCATGATCAGATCAGTAATTTCCTGAACAAGAATTGTCTCCTTAATCCTTTTCAATCCGGTTTTCGTCCTGGTCATAGTACCGCTACTGCCCTGGTAAATATTACGGATGACATCAGACTTGGAATGGAAAATAGTAATCTAACTATACTTGCATTGCTCGACTTCAGCAATGCTTTTAATACAGTGGATTTTGATATTCTACTTGGAGTGCTATGCTCTATTAACATATCTCCAACGGTGATTGACTGGTTTCGTAATTACCTGTCTGGTCGCCGGCAAAGCATTCGCATTGAAGATACTTACTCTTCTTGGTGCAATATCAGTGCCGGTGTTCCGCAGGGTGGCGTTTTATCTCCTTTGCTTTTCGCTGTCTTTATTAATTCTATTTCCAACCAATTGCGTTCTTCATACCACCTCTATGCAGATGATCTCCAAATTTACATACAAGCTCCGTTGGCCAGGCTGTCGGGGGCTGTTAATACTATTAATAATGATTTAAATAAAATATGCGACTGGAGTAAAAGCTATGGCCTCATGGTCAACCCAGTTAAAACGTAAGCTATTGTTATTGGTAGCTCCAGGTTTACTACACGTGTCGACTGGTCCCAACTTCCCCAAATTAAATTTGACGGTGTCACAATACCAATAAGCACCACTGTAAAAAATTTGGGGATTTATATTGACACAAATCTCACGTGGGGTCCACAACTACAAAATCTTAGTCGCAAGATCTTTGCTTCTGCAGGTTCATTGCGAAGGCTACGAAACTTTCTTCCCACTGCCACTAAAATTACACTTGCACAATCTCTCCTTCTTCCTATCCTTGATTATGCAGACGCCAGTTATCTCGATCTCACCGAGAGCCAACTTAATAAACTTGAGCGACTTCAAAATTTTTGCATAAGATTCATATTTGGTTTGCGGAAATATGATCATGTTTCAGAATTTCGTGCTAAGCTCAAGTGGCTGCCAATTCGCCTTCGCCGGAATGCTCACTTGTTATCGCTTTTATACAACGTCCTGTTTAATCCAGCATCTCCCTCCTATCTCAAACGACGATTTGACTTTCTCCATGTAACACATTCAAGGTTCCTAAGGTCATCGGAGAATCTCAGACTAAAAACACCCATGCATTCCACAAATTTCTATGATAAATCCTTTTCAGTTCAAGCTGTCCGTTTGTGGAATGCATTACCTCTGACAATTAAACGTGCACAGACATTGGCTAGTTTTAAAACGATGGTTAAGAACCACTTCCTCTCTGCTGTCACTAGTGAGACGCTGTCATGATTAAGTAAATACTGTATATAAAAATTATTATATTTTTTATTTCTTAGTATATATATATCATATATATGTATGTGTGTATATATATGTATATATATGTATGTGTGTATATATATGTATATATATGTATGTGTATGTATGTGTGTATATATATGTATATATATATACATATATTACTTTTATTAGTTACTTTTAATCTTAATGAATGTACGCCACCAACTGCCCTCTACTATGTTATATTTCTTTCGACTTGGTTGCCTGGAAGAAATTGCTATAAGCAATAAGGCCGCCAATTGTACCCAATATTGTTTTGTACCTTACATTATTGTTTATTTATAATTTGGTGTACAATAAAGAGTTTTCTATTCTATTCTATTCTATTCTAAATGTCAGTTACGAATATTCGAATTCGACAACGATCTAAACGACACTTATACGATAATTTCAACGACACCTCAGTGGACGTCGTCGGTATTATCGTTTCAAATTTAATTTGTGATATTTTGCGATTCCGGAATTTTCTTTCTTTAATGCTGTCGACTTTAGTTTAAACTATTACTAAACATAAGTTGTTCAGTGTTTATTAGTCGAAATTTTGGTTATTTTTAATGTATTCATGATATAATTAGCCGCGTTTTTTGTAGTGTAATTATAAAATTGCCTTTGCGGGTACTTTGTGGTCCGAAATGGTTATAGATCGACAGTTGTGAATATAAAGGCCTTTGCTCAGGCGTGTAGTAATAAAACAAAGTTACAGTAAAAAAGGCCATTAAATGTTTTTATTCTAATGCTTCTTAAAGGAAATTTATTTATATAAAAATCAATCCCTCATTGTAATTTAAACTTAATATCTAACATATATTCTTATGTTGGGAGTTACCATAACATTCTAAGATTGATTTTTTTTTATATAAAAGCCTCAGATATTAATACAATTCTGTATAAGTATCTTAATTAATAACAAATTCTAGAATATTTAAAGAAACAAACATTATAAATTTAAGCAACAAAAAATATTACAACAATCACAAGACAGATAATATTCTATCTTTGTAATCATCACACTGGACTACTTGCAGGGTAGGCAGAGAGTACAGAGTTGCAACAGGTCCAACAATTCAATTATTATCCCATCACCATTTCTTCTTTTTCTAATTGGAGCAACTTCTCATTGATGTAGTTCCCAGCTTGGACTGGGTTAGATGCCAGGATGCACCTAAAAACAATTGAACATTAGAATTTTTCATACTTGTGTCACTTGCTTTAGTAAAGCATAAGCATAGACCTAATAGATGTATTCTTTATAATTAAAATAAATTAGTAATATGTTCAGAGTTAAGCTAGTTTTATGTCATAAAGTACTCACGATTAATAAATCTGGAAGATTGATTATCTATTTTGCTGGGACTCAACTGGTGCTGGAAAAGGTGGCATTGTTGTTTAAGCGAGGGGCTCCAGCAATGGTGGTGGAATCTCCACAGTTGGTTTATCTTCAGCAAAATGACCCACTGAAGTTGGACTAAATTGCTGTGAGTTGTACTGAGCCACTTCTTCATTATGTTCTGTAAAAAACAATAACAAATTTATTCTTTAAATTCTTTACTCTATAATATTACTATTATGGGATTAATTTATTTTAAAGATATTGTTCATGTTATCAAAATACATACCATTGTGGGGAAGGCTAGCTCTCGAGCTGTGGTTTGTGGTCCATGGAATCTTTCACCCATTATGTTTAGCACCCGCAGCTTCCATTGTGAAAGAGAAGCAGAACATGGCCCCCCACCTGTCCCACCTGTACTGCACGAGATCTACGTAGAGCTACAGCGTTTATTTTGTCATGTGTTTAACTAGTCGGTTCTGCAAGACGGGTACATCTACAACAATAAAATATTTAAATACAACTTTAAACACTAAGCTACAATAAAAAACTCACTAACATATTTATTTCTTCTAGGTTTCCTTCTTTGACCCTAGATTCATAAACATATGTGGGGGTAACACTATTCATAAACATTTATCTTGTATGGTTTAGGTAAAGGTTTTGAATAACTTTGTGAAAAGAAAGACATAATGACAACTTGTTCAAACACTTATTTAAAAAAACAATATAAAAACCAAAAATATGTCTAATCCACACAGGCGTAACATGATCAATAAACATCCGTTCCTGAGATGAACAAAGCTATGTATTTTGTCAAGCACACGTCATTGAAAGTAAAGTGCACTAGCGATAATAATGACCGTATCACTTAAAAAGGTACTCGAGGCGCTCTTAAATTCGAGAATTAGAAACAAGTTTACGTTTCGCGCTGTAAGACGAATGTTTATGAACCTAAGGTTAAAGTTATAATAAATGTAAATTTTATACACATACCTTATGCACATTTTCTTAGGTACACTCTTTTCACGAAAACGTTTCAAATTAATATTAAAATCACTTTTAAAATATAGCGCTTTCCAATCACTGTCGGCAAGTTTTGACAAACGTAACAAGAAACCATAGCTAATAATAAGAGTTTTTCGAAGTTTTTGACAAGCTATACTTATCATTCGCTCCGAACATAGTAAAAATAAATAAAGTATTCAGTCTATGGTTACGATAAACGATATAAGATTCGAACATTTGTTAGAGTAGGCCATGTGCGATACATTCGGAGTAATATCGTATCGTTTCGAATATGTCGTTGTCGATTTTGAGAGTAGACGCCCTGCATGCCTAAGAGTTTCTCGAAGAAGTGTGAAGTTTGCCAACCCGCACTGGGCCAGCGTGGCGGACTATGGCCTAAGCCCTCTCAGTTTGAGAGGAGGCCCGTGCGCAACTGTGAGACAGTTTCTTAACAGAGTTATTATTATTATTAACAGTAAGAGGGTGCAGTAAGGTTCTATGATATTCATATTTCGAATTTCAGTTGGACGCGACTTTCGCAGCTTTCATGGACTTCTTATGGATGGCGTATAATGTAAGTGAAATTTTATAAATAAAACTAGGGAGCCGTCCCGGCTTCGCACGCGTGAATTATACACATAATCCTTGCTCTTGAATCATTCTGTCCATTGGTGATAACCGTATGAAAATCCGATCGGTAGTTATTGAGTTTATAATATGTAGTGATAAATAAACACCGTTACGCCTATTTTATCCAACCGGGAGTGGCAGAGGTGTACTGTGTACACCCAATTAAAATAGACGGATGATTTAGCGCAGTGGTTAAGAGCTTAAGCCGCTCCGGTTCGATTCCCGCACGGACAAATCTTTGTGTGATCCACAATTATTTGTTCCGGTCTGGGTATTTGTGTATGTGAATTTTCATGTTTGTAAGCGCACCCACGACACAGGAATAAATACTAGTGCTACGTTATAAAAAAAGGAAAAAATTTGCCGACGATATAAGCTCTCTTGTGATTGAGGGCGAGCCTATTGCCATGTACCGGGCACACTTCCAGACCCCGGACTGATACTGGGTGTCCTTCGATAGAACAACTATATTTGTCAGACCTAAGACAAACGGAATCGTACATTAATCACGTGATGTTTTAGCAACTTTTCAATCCCTCCCTTTTTGGCGCAAACTTTAAAAAAAACCTAACCTAGACCTAAGACAAAAGGGGTGGTACATTATTCACGTGATGTTTTAGCAACTTTTGAATCCCTACCTTTTTGGCCCAAATTTAAAAAAAATCCTAACCTAGACCTAAGACAAAAGGGATCGTACAATAATCACGTGATATCTTTAAGGAACTTTTAACCCCACCTTATTGGCCCAAACTTTGAATAAAAAACTTCCTAACCTAGACCTAAAACGAAAGGGTTTGTACATTAATCACATGATGTTTTTAGCCGGTTTTTTCTCTCCTTTTTTTTGTACAAAGTATGTTAAAAATTTTCAAGGCGAGTCTAAATCATGCGCCTCTTTTTGGTTTATAAATCGCGCATTTATCGCGCAACTATACAATAAATACACGAGATACCAAAACCCTTGTGATATTTCGTGATTTTTTCCAAATCCCCGCCTCGAAAGGAGCCTTTCGAGCCTCACGTGTGGACGATCCCAAATCATTAATTGTTGACAATAAATCATATATGTTTCAATTCATACATAGTCTCGGTTTAATCGACTGCAAATTACCATATTTCAGATCTACTGCTGGCTCTGCGTCTTCTCACAGTACCAAATCATTCTGGAAATGCAGTCACCGAATATTGAGATGTTAGTGGAATATTAACCACCGAAATAGGGACTTAATGTATGTACCTATGTAAGCTAATATTAGGCGTAGGATATGTTACTTATAGATGACGAAGAGCTAGGAAACCGAATCCCAAAATTATTGATATTCAAAGATTATGGAAATTAATTGCTGTGTGGAAAGGAGATGTTATTAATTTCTATACATAAATAGAGCAAAACAGTTCATCAAAAGTTTAAATCTTAAGCTAGCATTAAAATGTGTTTCACGTACCAATACCCTTTGTTAGGTGCCAATACCGTTCGTAAAGTTGGTACGACTGAATTCGGTGCTTCCAATGAATACAAGAACATATATCCCTAATAAAGGGGAAATACGTTAAAAAAATATCGATCACACTAATCCATTCAAGATAACTCCAGAAATAGAGTTATCTATATCATCACGCCAGATATCTTGCAGGGTAGGCGGAATACAAAGTTTAACAGGATCTTTTATTGATTGATATATACAAGTTGAACATGAAATATAATATCGATAAAAACCGGCAACTGAAATATGGACCCTGGTCACATTAGTTTACCTACCTATCAACCTGTTATTATAATCATTATAAGAAAATTAAAAGCACTTTCTCAGGTTTTTCGCGCTCACGGAATTTTCCTGTCCTGAACACCATTTCTGTTTAACTCATCTCAAACTCTTGGACATGATTACACTGTTAAAATAATTGTTATTAGGGCAATAAATAAAAGCACTGGCACATCTACACTGACAAACAGTACTACCAACCTAACGCCGATTGGTAGTGGTATATGAAACGCACTTTATACAGTTATAGTATTTCTAAATAGCAATACTTTGTTGGAGAATGAGCCGTTTATAGTCTAAATAGAAAGTTAAAATATTCTGAATTTTAGAGTGCATTATCTAACTCACATCTAATACTTGTTTAAATGTGAAAAATTATAATGTTAAATATTTCTTTGGTCTTTTTTTCTTGCATTGTGATAGAAAATCACATTATAATTTAACAGTTGTTTAAAAAGGCCTGAAAATCACGATCATGAACTTTGTAATATAATGGTGCTGATTTTGTTATACTATGTGGGCCTGAATTAAAAATTAATAATAAATCGTTTTTTACAAAAAAAAAACGAACCAAATTCACGGTAATTCTGACAGGACTAAGCTAAAAATCAACTAAAACTAGTTCTCTCTTTCTACATCAAATTAAATGTTTTTGAAACAGATACAATGTCTTGATGTAAAACAGAATCAGTGCCACTACCTTTTTGAATATTATGTTATATTTTTAAATCATGTAAATTCAATAATAAGTTTAGGTTAAAGTGCCTGATATAATTAAAATAATATATAATTTTGTCTAAAATCGGCCCATCGGTATAACTAAAGAATAAAAAGCTATTTAAATATTCATTTAAAAGCGTAAATCCAGTAAATATTATTAAAGAATAATCATATTTTTTTAAAATGCTATATCGCACTACTAATAATACAAATATCAATTTTTGAGCTGTATAGAATTTTTATTTTATACCCGTCTCTTTTTATTTTTCCAAAATTTACAACTATTTAACTTTAATCTTTTTAGTCGTTTTGTATACGTTTTCAATCTTTATTTTCTCGGCAAGAAATGCCGTGATTCGTTTTTTATTATTAGAACAACCTATAATAACCGGCATATTGACATTCTTAAATTCTTAATTCTATTATTCATCTGTCATTTTAATAAACCGTGCGATAATATGTTAGTTCTAAATTAATGCCAAGTTAACAGATAGTTTAAATATTTTAAGGGTTTTTAGATATTGAAACGCGACTATGTGTTCAAATAACTAGGATATTTATGTATTATGAGTATTATGAAATCAATCCGTCCATTTTGACTTTATTTATCGATTTGAATACCTGATGAGAGGTGAATCTCGAAGAAGGTTGTTATTATGATATTACTGTATTACTTTTTATAATACTTATTTTTTTTATATTATGTTTAATAAAGTTGCCCGATAAATTGTATGTAGAGCCAAACGTCTTATAAGGATGAGCGCACAATAGTTGACATAATTTGTGAGCATAAACTGCACTTGAGCTATAGTAAATGTATGTGCTATTATAATTGGCAATACAATTATTACTATATTACAAAGTTGCTACTAAAGAATCTATTTCAAATAAAAAAAGACCCGCAAGTTGATGACTCCCGTGCCGCGCGGGGGTGAGCGGGGGGGTGTTTGAATTTTCAAAGATAATAATCTTATGCTATAGTCTTTTTCACGAGACATGGGTACAGTGACGTTTGATCATATTCCATTTCACGCATATTGTATTTAAGAATATTGCAAATATAGAATCTAAAAAATAAACAGGAATATAAAAATACATCAAAAATCTACCTCACTTTTCATTTAAATCATCTACTGTTCATAAATTTGCGTAATTATTAAAAAAACTTAGAACTTAATAAAATTCTGTTACTCAATAGGGAATATGCGTGTAATTCAAATAAGGGTCTAATATTTTTTGTTACAAACTTTATAGCATTATAATAATAATAATATCAGCCTATACTGCCCACTGCTGGGCAAAGGCCTTCTCTCACAAATCGATGTGAGAGAGATTGGGTCATACTCCACCACGCGGACCCAGTGCGGATTGGTGGAGGCAGGTTTCTGGCCACCTGCTGTTGGAACTTATTAAGCCACCTTTAAGGCTTCCAACTCGGCTTAACGACTACCACATTAAGTGGTAACCGGGACCAACGGCTTAACGTGCTTTCTGGAGCACGGAGACGCTCGAATATGAAATGCCACAAACGGTCACCCATCTCGGGCCGACCGAGTCGAACGCTGCTTAACCTTGGTGATCGGTAAGAACACCGCGGTCGCACAGCGCTACGAGTGCCTCTATAGCATTAGAATAATGTCTATACCAATATTTTTTAATAACAGTATTATTAAGAAAATAATTATTTAAAGTACAAAAAATGAGTGGGAAATTCAAAGTAGCTGGAACGCCACGCTATTGGTCAGATCGAATATGACGTCAAAGTCTACAATACAAATGTCAACAAGTGCATATTTGTTGGATGTTTGCTATTGAGTTAGTTTTATTGTTATTTTTTGTTGTCGATTTACACAAAGACAAAATTTTAGTTTATTTTATTTAAATTAATTCTTACGTTAAAGTGATCTTCACAGCAATATAAACAAGTTGATGGAGATACCATGTCTCTTTTTCTGATTTTACACCACTTTCTCCTTATGTCCGCACCTATCGGGTGCATTTCTTATTGTATTTTTACACCTAGGCACAACACAGTCTTGTTCCATTGTATAATAGTCGTAAAATACAAAATAAACTAAATTGCAGAATAAAATACTTCTACAGGTGTTCACTAATTGATTGTTATTATAGACTTTGACGTCACGCCAAGCGCACTAAAATGGCGGGCGTTCAAAGTGCTCTTATCTGTTTGCTATCTTGAACATTTTTTTTGCCTTTTACATTTTGTTTTTGACGCTTAAATATTTTTGTAATTATATATTGATGTAATCTATCGTATAAAAATATAAAAAAGATACACGCATTTTCCCTATTACGTAAATTGTACCAGTTTGCGTATAAAATCGTTATAATCTATATGTTGTTTTTTAAAATGTACTAAATCGTTCGCCGATTTTTAAACGAATATATTTTTCTATGTAGCTGGCTGAAATAGTATTCGCATGGTCAATAAATTAATAAATAAACGAGGATGGGCACATCTTCACATATTAAAACAGATAGTTTCATAGATTTTTTAGTAATAGTACACAAGCAACGAATCAAGCTATTTGTCAGACCAATGGCTTGATTCGTTAATAAATAATGAGTGTATTTTATTTTGTTGCTAAATTGTTTTTTTATTAAAATCGATTCATTCTTCGTTATAACTTTTCTTTATCACCACATTTCTAGAAACGTCAAATTCTAAACGTCAGTGTCCCCGTGACTGATGAAAAAGACTATACTGTGCCGCGCGGGGTGAGCGGGGTTTTTCGATTTTTCAAAGATAATGTTATCTTATGTTAGTTGAAATATTTAAATTGTATCTCAGTGCACAGGTAACGACCATTTTTAAATAAAACTTAGTACTTGAGCGAGTGACCGCGGCACAGACTAGCTGAGCTGGCGTGTATGCCCTTAAACGCGTACTACAAAAAAAAATTGCAATGTCTTCGCTAGTATGTAGTACTGGAAAACTCAATGGTTGAGGTACGGAAAATACTATAACATTTTTCACATAAGATGGGTGTGAAGTGACAGTTCTAAGTGCCAAATACCCATCTAACATGAAAAATACTATAGCAGTAAGCGATCACCAAGTTTAAGGAGCCGTCGGCTCGCTCAATCTGAGATGGGTAACTGTTTATATCATTTTCATATTTGAATATATCCGTGGAGTGTATTTGATTCCATGTTTTTCTAACTTATGTGAGATCTGTCTGTTCTGATCTGAATACTTATTATAATACAATATTGTTGACTGTTTAAGAAATCAAATTGCATTCAGTTTTGTAATTCCAAATACATTTTATGAAGAAAACTGTTTCATTTTTATAAAAAAAATAACCTCGATAGGAATTATTCCTATGTCCTAGACCGAAACAACTATGAGTTTTGGCGGGAAGTCGAAGAGTGATGTTGTGAATTTGTTTTAATTTCCAAAACTTGTGTTATTTCGACTAATAATGTGAATTGTTGGTGGAATATTAACCATTATGTGTTCTTATATGTGCATGAGTAAAGGTAATTGTAACAAAGTAATAAAACGTGCCTTTTCGACTTCCTTCAAAACGGCCGTTGCAATTGGTATGTAAAGTATCCACCGCTTTACTATCCAGGACGGGATACTTCATTAATTTCATTATCATCGTTGTCATCAAATTCATCGGGGAGTCGAATTAATTTAAACAAACACGATTATATATCTCACTGGACACTGGCAAAATATACTTATAATTAGTGTGAAGCCATAACTTGAAGCAGAAGAAGAAACAACTATTCGTGGGTCACACAAAGATGTCCCGATCTGCACATGCCATGATAGGTAGAGCATCCGTCTTACGATAACTCCTAAAGTCTTAACATTTCGTAAACGTGACTAGTTCTTAGATTTACGCGAATATTACACATGATAGAAAATTATTTTTCGGATTTTATCGCGGTTTTTGATTTTTAAGTTCGAGTGCTTTGCAGCACCCATGGTCACGAGAACTGGTCCTCCGAATCTCCCGAAGAACTCCGAAAAATCGTTTTACTTCGAACTACTAATTACCAACTTTTTCCGAGTGTATAACATTAATATATAAAAAAGAACAAGATAAGAACCTGGAATCGGCCAACCAAATGTTTCCACCCAGTCTTATGAATAAAACTAGCATATGATTTATACCTACTTATTACAAGGAGGTAAGATCAAGACTCAAGTGGCTACCCATTCGACTTCGTCGGAACGCGCATATTCTTTCCCTTCTTTAGAATATATTATTTAACCCTTCTTCCCCTTCCTATCTTAAACAACGTTTCGAGTACCTGAAAAGCACTGGCACCCAATGCCTCAGGTCCTCAAAAAATCTTAGCCTAAGGATGCCCCTTCACAAAAGCAGCTTCAATGATAAGTCTTTTACTGTGCAGGCGGTACGACTGTGGAATACTATACCTATCAGGTGTACGGCGTATACGGCATGCATCGTCGCTAGAGAGCTTTAAGGGCCAGGTGAGGAAGTATTACTTATCTACTTGTTCACCGGGTCTTGCCGTCGTATCGTGATAGTTAATTATGTGTATGTGTGGTAAAATTTTTGTAGTATGTGTTTGCATTTTTATATTATATTTAAGATTTTATTGCTATAAGTTAAAACTTCTTTGTAATAAGTGCACCCCCGTTTATTCCACAACCTAATCGTTTACTCCATCCCAAGGATGCCTGGAAGAGATTGCTTTTTAGCGATAAAGGCCGCCCTTTGTGTAACTTTAAGTTCTTTTTTTTTTGTATTTTAATATCTATGTAATTGGTGCACAATAAAGAGTCTAATCTATATATAAGATCTATCTAAGATTTGCCCTAGGGGATTGGTTCAAGAAGTGGCGTATTGAGGTGAACCCGAACATGAGCGCTGCGGTGTTCTTCTCCAGAGGTGCCTCCCTGTGCCACCCCCGAAGTAATCTTGGTCAAGTAGCCATGTTCGACCTACCCTGGGTCAAACAGGTAAAATATCTGGGGTTCACCCTAAACAATACCATGACCTTCGAACCGCACACCGTCGTCTCTGTTCTCACCGACCCTCCCGATGCCCTTACATCCCTTCTTTCAGATACAGATACCGCACGCAGGATCAGCCACTGTCCTCGCCGGCGAGGTAGAAGTATCCCTTGCCCGCCGGCTGGTGCAGAGCACTACGGCGAGACACCTAGTATACGCCCTCCCCCATAGCGACTGTCCAAGCCGAGGCCGTTCGTTCGTTCTTCTCGCTCGAGCGTAGTGGTCGCACGCTCGCCCTCTTGTCCGGTGAAGCTGTAAAGTCCCCGCGGCCAACAGCGTAGATCATTCACACACAAAAGTACAGAGTTCCAGCAGTTTCTTTTCTTACATACCTCTCTGGCTTCTCCACTCTCATAGTTCGTCACATACACGCTCGCTGGTTACGGAAACTCTTGACTTGGAGAAATCGTAATCACAGTGTGACGCCATGCCATTTGCGTGCAGTGTTGCTAATTTGTGGGGAATTTAAGTCGATTAGGGATTTAGTTGGGATTGGCATTATGTGGGGAAAATGCGGGGATTTTGACATATTAGGCTAAATTTTAAAAATGATTAAATTTTACATTTATCTATCTATATCATCACACAGATCCCTTGCGGGGTAGGCAGAGAGTACAGAGTTCCAACAGGTTCTTTCCTTACATACCTCTCTGGCGTCCTCTACTCTCATAGTTCGTCTCATACAAGCTCGCGGTTACGGAAACTCTTAACTTGTCCTTCAGATAAGATTCGGTCTAGTTCGATTTACATAACTTGTTTAATCTCCAACTATATTATGTCCTGACAATTTACTAGCTGCGATCTGGATGCCACTTTCTAGCCAAAGATGAGGTTTTCTCACGCGGGATCAATTTAGATAAATGGAAGAGGTTTAATTAACTGAGAATTTTGTTTTTTGCTATATGGCTAAGAGATTTCGGAAAAAAAAATCTTTTATAAAATAAGGTAAACCGACTTCAAAATGCAAAAAATAAATATTTGGAGTCGGTGCTGGTTGGTGCAGTCGGATACTTGGCACCGACTTCAATATTTTTTTTTTGCATTTTGACGTCGGTTTACCTTTTTTTATAAAAGATTTTTATTTTACAATTTTAAGTGACGACGGAATTATTCTATAGTAGGGTACCTATAGGATTGACGTAATACCCATAATATCTCAATTTACGCATGCCTATTGTTTGTCATTAAGGAGTTCCCTGGTGTATCTTCTAAGTCCAAGGTCCAATGCCAATGAAATTAAAATGGGACCACCTTGGAGATATACTGAACCCAATGCAAAAAAATCATCAAAATAGGTCCATAATTGACGGAAATATCGCTGAACATACATAAAAAAAAAGCATACGTACAACCGAACATAGAACCTCCTCCTTTTTAAAGTCTGTTAAAAATATATTTTACTCAAACAAGGAACTCTTCTTCTTCTTCTTCTTCTAGTTATGGCTTCACACTAATTATAAGTGTATTTTGCCAGTGTCCAGTGAGATATATAATCGTGTTTCTTTAAATTAATTCGACTCCCCGATGAATTTGATAACAACGATGATAATGAAATTAATGAAGTACCCCGCCCTGTATAGTAAAGCGGTGGATACTTTACATACCAATTGCAACGGCCGTTTTGAGGGAAGTCGAAAAGGCACGTTTTATCACTTTGTGACAATATCCTACACTCATGCACATATAAGAACACATAATGGTTAATATTCCACCAACATTACACATTATTAGTCGAAATAACACAAGTTTTGGAAATTAAAACAAATTGACAACATCACTCTTCGACTTCCCGCCAAAACTCTCAAGGAACTCTTTTAAAGGTTTCCTCAAACAAGTATTAGGTGACATGTGACAAGGAGCCACTCGAGTTGTGTTTATATTTTTTTTATGAATATGAATAAAATAACGATTTTCATTTATTTTGTAATTTCCTGTTCTAGCCATAAAATATAATTTATTAATGTGCTACAATGACTCATTTGTTAAAATGAATTTGTCTATTATTTATTAACCTTATAATTGTAAAAATAATAAGAGCTGAATTAAATATGCCATTCGATATAATTAAAATTACCGCTTAATTTACAAGAAAGGCACCTGGAAAAATACCCTGAAACTTAATTAATTTTGTGGGGAATTTGAAGGGAATCGGAATGTTGTTCTCCCCAATTTGGGCATTTGACCTAGATTTTTGGGGAATTTGGAGAATTGGCATTGGCAACCCTGCTTGCTTGACAAATGAGAATGACAGTTGAGTTTACCGGTGATTTGGGATTTGTTGTTGATGTTGATTTGTGTTATTTAAATTAACGACGAATAACTAATCTCAATATAATAAATAAGAAGTACCAAACACTTGTGGCTTATGGCCTACAGTGTTTTGGTAATAATTTACGAGAAGTGTTGAGACTTTGCTAAAAACTTCAATTGGTGAAATAAGTATTATGGAAAAGACTAAAAAACGAGAGCGAAACGTAAATTTTACCCGTGACGAGACTGAAAAACTCGTCTCTATCATAGAGGCCTACAAATATATAGTAGAAACTAAAAAAAGTGATGCCGTGACCTGGCAAGAGAAAGAAAAAGCGTGGAATGCCATAGCCACAGAGTTCAATAGTTATGGAGGCGGAACCTTTCGAGATGCGAAGAATCTCAAAATAAAATTTGAAGGCTTGAAAAGGGAGATCCGAAAAAAAAATATAGCCAATCATTCATACCCTTTAACACCAGTAGAACAAAGAGTAAAGGAAATTATGTTATTGTCTGTTGAAGGGGGGGAGAGCTTAAACGACTCTGACCAATTGGGTAAGTTATTGTTAATTTTAGGTGTCATCGTCAGCAGCCCTAAATTAGTCCACTGCTGGACAAAAAGATAAGCACTGTCATGCCTACATTGCCCAAGAATGAGTGGCAGACATTTCTAAAACGAGGCAAAAATAGTGTTATATTATCATCTGAGTGATCATCGGACACTATTTAGACATCTTTCATCACTCAGGTGATATAACCCAGGTGATTGAAGTGTAGACCTGTATGTATCATGTTATGTATCCAGTTCCTATTGGATATCTGTAAGTTTGACAACATCATGTTTACCAGTTCGTGGTCTCCACTCCAAAACCAGTCTACTCTAATGGTTGTTGATTCTGTGGCAAATGTAAATAGCCTACTACCACTTTAGCTTGCTGATCTTCAAAGCCTAATCAGTGACTTTCAGATTTATACAATATTTGCTTATGCTAATATAATAGTAATGACACTTCAATAAACTAAGGTTAAAAACGCTACAGGATGATAACCAAACCTTAGGACTCAAATAACACTAAATCCACTGATTGCTAATAAAGCCTTTATACTAATGGGTTTATACTTTGTTGCATTATATGATGTAGTGTAGTATTATGAGATGCACAATTTAGCGTGGTTTAAGAGCTTAAGCCGCTCTGACCACCATGTCTAATAGTTAGTTTGATTCCCGCATGGGACAAATCTTTGTGAGACCCACAATCATTTGTTTCGGTTTTGGTATTTGTGTATCTGAATTTTCATGTTTGCAAATGCACCCAGTGTGGGACGACATTTTTATAAATAGATTAAAGCATTTTCAATAATTTTTTAACAGTGGGATCCATTCATTGAAATTACAATAGTAATTAAATTAATCCCCTAATGTACCCCAGAATAACCATGAATTTTGGGTGTCAAACACTTCAGTCCCTCCCATAATCGTAGGTGATGTAGAGCCCTCAAAACATTGGGAACTTAAAAACCACAATTGAACAATTTAATTTTAATTCAATTTAAAATTGAATAAATGTTGACTGCCTTGTTGGTCTGGTGGCAAAGCACATCACTTTGTGATCATGAGGTCCTGGGTTCAAATCCTAGGTTGGACAAATGTAGTTTTTCTAACGAAAAATTCCCAGTGTGATTCCAGAGTCTGGAATTGTGCCCGCTATATGGCAATAGGCTCGCCCCCTATTACATGGGACCTAACATCGTCGGCGAAATGTGGGTGTACTCAGTACACCTCTGCCATCCCCGCTTGGAGAATATAGGCAAGACGATAAACAATTTAATAGCATTTTAATGTTTGCTTTTTTTCTACAATTTAGACCCAACTTTGATTGTTGATACATTGGTTACATAATGATCATTAAAAACAAGTATATATATATACCAGGTGTAACATAATAAACGCAAGACCTGAAAGTAGTTTGTTCTAAATCGGTAACTGAATCGATTCTAAAAAAAATTGTGTTTTTTATTTAAATTTGCAAAAAAATGCTTTTACTCCTTCAGTGCGGTATAAACAATTAAATTTATTCTTGATTCATAGCAAGAAGAAGATTCCAAACGTATTTCTCAAAACGCACACATACACATACAGGTTTCATTGTTAATTGGGGTATAAAAGTGCTTTAAAAAAGGGTAAAAACCTTTAAATTTGAAAATTTGGTTTTCGTTTTGACTTTATGAAGCAATTCTCTAATCGGGGTGTCTGAGGTCTTGCGTTTATTATGTTACACCGTGTATATATATATATATATATATATATATATACTTGTTTTTATATATAATTTAATTTATATCTTTTTCTCCTTTTAGAAGTTCCTATAGGTGAGGTGTCAGTTGAAATTCTTGATCCTGCTGAAGACACTGTACAACCAGTGGACTTAGAGAGACCAATGACAGAAAGTGATACATCTAATGGTAAATATATTGCATAATATACAAAGTCTATCGTAAATAACGCAAGACCTCAGACACCCCAAATAGCTAATTGCTTCACAAATTTAATGGAAAAACCAAATTTAAAATTTATTACCCTTATTTTAGGTTTAATTTTTGTACCCCAATTATCAATGGAACTTGTACTGTATTGTTCGTATTGAAAAATACATTTTAGAAATGCATTTGTAATCTCCATATTGCTCTGAATTAAAAATAAAATTAGTTGAACACACTGAAGGTGTAACATCATTTATTGAAAATTTAAAAAAAATCTTTAAAAATAGTTGGAATCAATTCATTTACCGATTTAGAACGAACTACTTTCAGGTCTTGCGTTAATTATCTATCTATATCATCACGCCCGATCCCTTGCGGGGTAGGCAGAGAGTACAGAGTTCCAACAGGTTCTTTCCTCACATACCTCTCTGTGTTAATTATGTTACATCTTATATATTAAAATTTCATTCAATGCTTAAAATGCAGAAGAGGTTAAGCAATGTACAGTAAAAAAAAAACATTCTACATACTTGTAAGGATTAGTTAATTACAACCCTAAACATAAACAGTCATAGATAGAGTCTGTGGTAAAGATGGCGATCTGTGCAATTAATATAGTTTTGTTATAAGAGGACATTGATTAATAACCAGTAAAGAAGAAACTGTGGAGAATAATAAATGTTATAGTAGATCGGGAAGAGAAATAAAGAAACCCGGTTATTTAAGTGAATATGTATGAGATTTCATAATTGTTTAAAAGAAAGGAGATGCAAGGATTAGTTAATTACAACCCTAAACATAAACAGTCATAGATAGTAGTCTGTGGTAAAGATGGCGATCTGTACAATTAATAGTTTTATTATAAGAGGTCATTGATTAAATACCTAAGTTGAAAGTATATTATATTGTTTCAATGTAAACATTACAGCATGATATAAATTGTAATGTAGATTTCTGTAAGGAAAGAACTTGTTGGAACTCTGTACTCTCTTCCTTCCCCACAAAAGATGGTGATGATGCAGATAGATTGATTTTCAGTCAGTTTTCACCAGTAGATACATGATTCATAAGGAAGGCTTAGGTTATTAATTAATTAATGCAGAAATTGTTTATGAAAATTAGCCAAATTTGATTTGACTTGTCAGAGGTACACAGAGCTACACGCTACTACAAAGCCTGGACAGGTTGTCTCTTTTATAAATGTCGGATGGCTTGGTCCAGTGGTTAAGAGCTTGAGTTACTGCATCCATTGGATTAAGTAGTCCTGGGTTCGATTCCCGCACGGGACGAATCTTTGTGTGACCTACAAATATTTGATTCGGTCTAGGTGTTTGCATATGAATTTCATGTTTTGAATGCACCCATGACACAGGGATAATTCCTAATGTTCGGCTTAGTTGTTATTTTAAAGAAAAGTCTACTTATTAAAAAATGTATAAGCATATCAAGTGTAGTGTTTACTTTTTAGATTCAAACGATTTAGGTTTTGAAAAGCCAGCTAAGGAACAATATCTACACCAAGCAAATGATTGTTTGCCCAACACTTCGAGACAAGAGGACGAAGACATTCATGAACCCCTTCAAAAGAAATGGGCTGAGTGGAAGAGGACTTTGAAATCAAAAAAGCATCATGCCTTTTGTAAGTTATTATGTATCTATACTAATGGTCGCTTACGATGGGCCTCATAAGAAGGCTCAAGGTCACCCAAAGGGCGATGGAGAGAGCTATGCTCGCAGTTACCCTGCGGGATCGAATCAAAAACGAGGAGATCCGTAAGAGGACCAAAGTCACAGACATAGCACTCAGAATTGCAAAACTTAAGTGGCAGTGGGTGGGGCATATTGCTCGTAGAACGACGGCCGTTGGGGCAGAAAGGTTTTCGAGTGGCGACCACGTACCGGATGACGTGGCGTGGGCAGGGCCCCTACAAGATGGACCGATGACTTGGTGAAGGTCGCGGGTAGAAGTTGGATGCGTACAGCACAAAGCCGGACGTGGTGGCGGTCTTTAGGGGAGGCCTTTGTCCTGCTTGTGTGTGAATGATGTACGCTGTTGGCCGCGAGGCCTTTACAGCTTCACCGGACTTAAAGGCGAGCGTGCAACCACTACGCTCTAGCCAGCCAGAAGGGCAAGAGGCGACATACTCGAGGGCGCCTCTTCGAAGCGCCCTCGGTTGGGACAGTCGCTGTAGGGGGATGGGTGCACTACTAAGTGCACCGGTCAACCGCCGGCTATGGAAGGGGATCTACTACTACGTCGTCGTCGTCGCCCGTATTCTGAGCGGAAAGAAGGGATGACAAAGCATCGGGGGGGTCGGTGAGAACATGTCGTAGGTTCGAGACCTAGATCGGAGTGGAGGTCGACGTTCCGTACGAACCAGGGGGCTCCTACGGCTTTACGGAGGAAGCGGTTTTGAACCACTTGGAGTTTATCGATGTGAGAGGGGGCCGAATGCCCGAACACAACACATGCATAAGTCATGATGGGTCGAACGCAAGTTTTGTAAAGTGTCACCTTATTTCTAAGGGACATTTTACTCCGCTTGCAGATTAACGAATGGAGACGACCGAGCATAAAGGATGCTCGGTGAAACCTTTGTCCTGCCGTGGACGTCTTTCGGCTGAAGAAGATACTAATATTATACAGAGGAAATATTTGTTTGTAATCAAGGGTCTGTCCAAGAGCGTGCTCGTCGCGACCCCTGCCAGTCATTATGGCTGCAATCTTGGACCGAAGACGTACCGCAGTGCGGGCTAGGGCGTCCCCCCGAGGCGACGCGTACCGGCCCGCCCCCGTCGGTACGAATATAGGTGGAAGCGGCGATGGGGGCCGCCACCCATCACGCCGGGCCCGAACTGGCGAGTCGTGGGGTGCAGAGTGCCGAATAGAACCTGTTGGAACTCTGTACTCTCTGCCTACCCCGCAAGGGATCTGGCGTGAGGTTATAGATAGATAGATCAATAAACTCTGAAACTACTGAACTGATTTAAATAATTCTTTCATCATTGGGGGGGGGGGGGGGGGGCAAGTGTGAATTGTAGGTACAGTTTAAAACACTTTACAAAGCTTTACATTTGTAGTGCGAGCCTTATCTCTATGGTGGCGATAGTAATAAGAACGGTGCTAAGTCCCATATGTACACAGTGTATGTATACAGATAATAAACTTGTAAACATGGTTATTATTGTATTGACTGCCTTGTTGTTCTAGTAGGAAAGCGCATCGCTTTGTGATCACGAGGTCCTGGGGTCAAATCCTAGGTCGGACAAACGAATTTTTTCTAACGAAAACTTCCTAGTATGCGTTCGAAGTCTGGAAGTGTGCCCGGTATATGGCAATAGGCTCGCCCCCTATTACATGGGACCAAACATCATCGGCGAAATGTAGGTGTACTCAGTACACCTCTGCCACCCCCGCTTAGGGAATATAGGCTTGACATAGTAATATCGGGAGTTTTTCAAATTTGTAAGTTTTCGGTGCATCCTCATCATGGCCAGAGAGAGGTGAGAGATGATTTTCCCCTATGGTGCTGCGCCTCTCAGCCCCCCAGTTGGCGACGCCCTTGTCCAGAAGTATAATAAACTATCTTGTATTTCAGTAATAATACGCTTTCGGTCTGATGTATTGGTGTTTGTAATCCTACTTCCTATTAATTAATATTATAAATGTGAACATTTGCATATTTAGATGTTTGTTACGCAATCAAGCAAAAACGGCTGAACGGATTTGGATGAAATTTGGCACACAGATAGTTTATTACCTGGAGTAGCACATAGGACTTTTTATCCCGAAAAAATTTAAGGTTCCTGTCTAAACTAGTAATTCATAAAGATGTTAAAAAAGGTCTGTAGTCGCGGGGTAATGGCTAGTCTATAATATTTTGTGTACGTAAAGAGAAATGGGCTGGTAAAAAACACAGTCATACTTAGATTATTCTTTCACCTTCCTCGAGTAAAGTCTAGTTATTTACTTCTCGATTAGCATTACTCAGCAATTAAAACGGGGGCACCCGCCCTGGCGGCAGTTTCAGGGGGCGCCAAAATCCCGGGTATATAATTTCATGTCACACAAATGAAAAAGTTATTAGGTAATAGATAAAGAGTATAAATTTATTAAAGGGTTCTTATTGCCCGATTCACGAAAAATGCCAACCATTATATATTTGTAAGTTTTTTTAAGTAATTTATCTCAAACGCTGGAGAGAGGGGCGCCACCATGAAGCAAATATGAAGAGGACATTGCTTAAGCTAACGAGCCTTGTGATTTCATAAAAGCCTGAACGTTATCGTGGTGGGCGTGGCTTACCTCAGTTTGTCATCGCTACTCGCTCCATTCACACGTCCGCTGGAGTTCCCATAGCTATCAAATATTATCTATTTTGACTACAAATAAAACCTTTAAAATATAGTTATGTATCTTAATATGCAAAAATTTTTTGAATCGACTTTCTGGTCACACAAATAATATCACATTTCACTTGTAAGTATATTTTTCGTAATTTTTTATATTAAAAATGCCATCTACCGCAATATAAATGTACTTACAAGTAACATTGACATAGACGAACCGGTTAGTTTTTACCAGTCTCCGCTAGATGGCAAATACAAATGTGGGTTGGGCGTAACGTCCCTCTCGCCCTGTGCCACCCCGCGGAACGACACATTTCATTCTATAGAAAAATCTGTCTAGGCCATCTCCCCTTCATATTTGCTTCGTGGGCACCACTATCAAGTTTCTGCCCCGGTTCGAAAAAATCGTAGAACCAAGGCTGCTAGCTTCACTGGTACTAAAAAAAAATTTGTGCGTCTCGGGACGCCCGACAGAAGTGATAACTTAAACTAGCGCTGTGGGTTAGAGTGAGAGAGGAAGAGCCCGCCTACCGCTGCCGTATGCGTGAGAGAAAAGGAAGAGCGCTGTGGGTTACAGTGAGAGAGAAAGAGCATGCCTACCGCTGCGATATGCGTGAGAGAAAGGGAAGCCAGACAGACTGGCGCCGTTACGTTACGAAGCGGTTTACCCTCCCCAAAAGAAGTTAACACTTCAAAAAAAAAAATAGAACGCTTAAATAAGTAACATCTCCATAACGATACTAATTAAGTGTATTAAAAACAGCTATACCAATTCCAAAATGACATTTAAGGGCGGCGCAGGCGCGGCTCGTAAGCTGGCCGGTAGATACCTTCGGTGTTCTGGATTTGCACCCTATCTTATATATTCGAAGAGGTCAGTAGGTAGATGTTACTTATTGAGTGTTCTTTTTATTAATTTTTCTATGATCAGTGGATAGTTTGCATTGGATACATCACCACGGCTTTCGCTCCAGAACAATTAAAATTACACAGTGTATTATGGGTGATGGTGGCTTGAGTACTATTGATATTCTGTATGAATTTATTTTGTTTTTCTTACAGTTAAATCAAGAGAAAGAAGGCCTTTTGATAAACGAACTGAAGGGAAATCAGAAATAGCGGAATTGCTAAAAAAATTTATAGAAGAAAAAATAGAAGAAAAGATCTTAAAAAAGCAAATGCTGAAAGATGAGATGCAATATAAAAATGAGCTTTACAAATTGGAAAGGGAACAAATGCTTTTAAGGAATGAGATTTTAAAAACTGAGCTGGAAAATAAAAGAGGTGGTGATAAAATATAATTTAAAAATTCAGTATATTTTTTAAATTAAGTCAAAACTTTTATTACACCTAGCTCATGGCCCGCCATCAAAATCGGAGCTAACGCTGTCATCAAGTGAAATTTCACTTCATCACAGTCGCAGACTCGCCGTTGGTTATGAAATTTACCCATGTTTTTTTAAGCAGTGATAGCCTAGTGGTAAGACCGTTGGACTGCAAAGTCAAAGGTCTCGGGTTCAAACTCAAGCACGCACCTCTGTCTTTTCGAAAGCATGTGCGTATTAAAAAAATAATTATCACTTGCTTTAACGGTGAAGGAAAACATCATTAGGAAACCTGCATGCCTAAGAGTTTCTCGAAGGTATGTGAAGTTCGCCAACCCGCACTAGGCCAGCGTGGTGGACTATGGCCTAAGCCCTCTCAGTTTGAGAGGAGGCCCGTGCCCAGCAGTGGGACAGTTTCTTAACAGGGCTAATATTATTATTATTATAACCGTATGGACCCACCTGTAGAAATATTTCCCTGGCAGTAGGAAAAATTTACTTAACGATAACCTTAATTTCACACCAACTCTCCCCTGTCAATGTCACCCACAGGCCAAAATATCCTTGTCACACTCTAATGACAGTTCGCTGGAACTGCCATGCCATTTATTTGTTCTTTTTTGAAAGAATTTTTTTTATTTGAAAAAAGAATTTAGGATTCATTCCTGTGTCGAGGATGCGTTAACAAACATGAAAATACACATACACAAATACCCAGACCGTAAGAAATAATTGTGCATCACACGAAATTTTATCCCGTGCGGGAATCGAACTCACGACTATTAGACACAGTGGGTGGAGCGACTGAAGCATTTAACCACTGTGCTTAATCGTTGGTCGTGCGCTAAATTTTGTTGGTGCAGCATGATGCATTTTGATTAGGTTTGTTGAACAAGAGAGTCAATTCTCTCGTGATAGCTACACCAGGCGCACCCATCTGTTGAAATCTTTCCCTGGAGGTAGTGAACTTTTACGAAATTGTAACCCCTGTTTCACACCAACGCCCCCTGCCAAAGTCATCCAAGAGACATTATATCCTTGTCGTACTACACGTGATTAGACTGTTATGACCCGCAAATTGTCTTGTCCGGTGAAGCTGTGAAGGCCCTGTGGCCAACAGCGTAGATCAGGGATTCCCAAACTATTTTGGGCAAAAGACCCCTTTTCCAAAATGAACTGATACCTCGGACCCCCATAGCCAAATTACTTTAAAAATCCTATTTCTAGTTTTTTTCCTATTGATAGAAAATACTTACCAATTTAAAAACTTTGCGCTTGGTTAGGTGAGTAAAGTACAACAATGAAAGTTCCTACTAAACTATTAGTCATTCTTATAACTAGGCGATACACGTAACACAATTTATACAGTATCTTGAAAGTTTCAAATAAGAACTTGTGTTAATTTATACGGGTCGATTTTTAGACCTTGTCGACCCCCAAAATCAGTTTTCGTTTATGTCGAGCCCTGGGAAAACGCTTGGGACACTTTGGGAATCTCTGGCGTAGATCATTCTCACATACACACACCCGCAAATTGTGTCCAAATAAGATAGATGGCGCTCACTTGTAACTTGTTATAGTCATTAAAACTAAGAAATTTAAATTACTTCTATAGTAAGGAGCACTAAAATATCTAGTTTTTTAGGGTATATATAATTATACTGTAAAAATATCTACAGTCCTGCAAAGATCTTTTGACCCGCGCCCCTCCAAAATCGGAACTAATGCTGTCATCTAGTCTAATGTCACCTTATGACAGTCGCAGAGTTGCCGTTTGCTATGCAATTTAGCCAAGTTCTTTTTTTTAATTAGAAACCGTGCGGACCCACCTGCTAAAATATCTCGTTGGAAGTAAAAAAAAATACTACATTGTAACCCTCATTGACACACCTCTGTCTTTTCGATGTTTTTCTGAATGTGCGTACTAAAAATTAATTATCACTTGCTTTAACGGTGGAGGAAAACATCGTGAGGAAACCTGCATGCCTAAGAGTTTCTCTAAGGTGTGTGCAGTTCGCCAACCTGCACTGGGCCAGCGTGGTGGACTATGGCCTAACCTCTCGCAGCTTGAGAGGAGGCCCGTGCCCAACGGTGGGACAGTTTCTTAACAGGGTTAATATTAATAAAAAAAAGACCCTAATTTCACGCGTGTGTGTGTGTGTGTGAATGATCTACGCTGTTAGCCGCGGGGCCTTTAGAGCTTCACCAACGCCCCCTGTCATTGTCTTCCACGGGCCAAACGATCCTTGTCGCCCAGCACTTTATTTGACGTCAATGATTTACCACCTTTTTAACAACAGATGGTGTGAGAAAAAGGTAAAATTTTTTTTTGACGACAAACATTCAGACCGAAATAAATATTTGTGGGTCAATCAAGATTTACCACGCCGTCCGTCGGTCGTTTATATAGTCTGTTATTGAGATGGGTCATGAAATATTTATAGTTCTCAAAGTATGAGGTTATATTACTATGACACGCCAGATGCCTTGCGGTGTAGGCTGAGTGATGGATAGTGTTCCAATAGGTTCTTTACTCACAGACATCTCTGGCTTTTTCCACTCTCATAGTTCGTCTCATACACGCTCATCGTTTACGGAGACTATATTCCAATACTATATTCCAATAAAACAAAATGATTGAAAATTCTTATTTATTCGGACAAATAAAACTTTTTTCTCCCTTTAATGATTCAAAGAAAGAAATACACAAAGTCGACGTACTGAACTTTCAGAAAAAAGTATTAAAAAAAAACATAACAGATAATTGCGTTACAAGCCTATCCCAAATTTTTAATTATAATAATAATTACAACTTTATTACAATTTTAATAATTATTATCTTAGATTACGATATATTAACGAAGCCTTATAAAAATCGAAATAAACAACGTTTTCCCACTCGTGTATTGCACAGTTAAAAATAGCATAAATATTACCAATTATTAATATTGTAATAACATCTAATCGAATTCATATAAACATTACAATGTTTAATAATAAAAAAATAATAATTATCGTTTTCATTTGGCTCGAATTAAAAAAAGATATTATGGAATGTTGAGTATTGATTGTCAACTAAAATAAATTATTTTGTCATGATTATATTAATTGTAAACGTGATTTATAATTAACAAAACGATATTCCGAATGAATCGTAAACAACAAAAAACTTTTTAAAATAATCGATAAAATGGAATCGTTTATCGATATCGATGATAGTTAAGTCTAATAATGCAGATGACAAGTTTAATATGTACAAGGAAATCTTATTTCGAATAATAAAAATAATATACAATACTTAAAAGCTACAATTTACAATGTTCAAACCGTGTATTCATTATGGAACCAAATGTGGGCTATCTTGTTGTAGGTAAGTTTATATAAGTGACATAAGCCCCTTAACATTCTCAGTTTTCCAAATCGCTTACACTCTTGTTTTGCATCAAATCCATATTTTTTTATCTAAATTATTTGTTAAGTGTGTATAAATAGTGATAGCCTAGTGGTTAAACCGTTGGATTGCAAAGTCAGAGGTCTCGTGTTCAAACCCAGGCACGCACCTCTGTCTTTTTGAAAGCATATGCGTTTGAAAATTATCTATCACTTGCTTTAACGGTGAAGTAAACCTCGTGAGGAAACCTGCATGCCTAAAGAGTTTCTCGAAGGTGTGTGAAGTTCGCCAATCCGCACTGGGCCAGCGTGATGGACTATGGCCTAAACTCTCTCAGTATGAGAGGAGGCCCGTGCCCAACGGTGAGACGGTTTCTTAACAGGGCAGGTAAATATCTAGTTTTATTTTTTAAAATGTTTACCATTGTTAGTCAAATAATGAGTATTTGTATTGAATGATTTGAAAAATTCTCTTTGTTCAGTTACTTATGTAACTAACTGACATGTTTGACAATCTAAACCAAAAACTATTCCTTTAGTGTAAGTTTTTAGATATATAACGCGTTCTGTTTAGGTTTGGTTTCCATTTTATATTGGAAGTTGACCAATGCCCTTAACAGACGTAATACCAAACTTTAAACTTCCTTACTCAGTGGAATAGTATGAATACTATAAAGTATACATTTCATTATGTTAAAAACTTATTTACTGATGGCTTTATCTGGACTCAAACCAGTGATTTAAGAGAGGAAAAAGGAACTATTAAGGTATTTTGAGATTTTAAGTGTTGTCAACGATAACATCCCACAAAATTATTTCCCTATTGAATACACGTTCGAAATGATCACTTATCACCTAAATACAGTCGTGTTGATAAACTATTGTACAATAATTTACAATAAGCTTAACATTAAAAATGATATGCAACAAGCTATCTATGTAGCTCATGATTTCACTGGGATTTAAATTAAAAAGAAACATAGTAATCCAATCAGAAAAACAATAATTAAAAAAAATTTAACTGTCAACTTCTTGCCAAAGACTAAAATTGCGGCCATTGGAGGCGCTATAGTGTTGTAAAAAAAATAAACATAGCAAAGATATTAGATTTGTCCTTTTCAATTTCTCAAATAATTTTCAAAACGTAAACCTTTTTAAGCTAACAAAGTCTAACGTTCTAACCATACGACATTATTTTAAAGTGACAGAAAATGTCCTAAAATAATAACACTGAAAACTTTTTTTTAAATTATTTTTCTGATCGGGTCATCCAATTTCTTTGCTTTCCAAATTTAAAATATTTTTTTTTCTGCTCATACTAACTGCAGTTGTGGTCAGGTAATTTCTAAATACGAGTCAATGAATAATGCACCTTATCATATCGTAATGTACATACTTTTGCAGTTACAAACGAAAATACCAATGAAACAGCTAAATGCTCGCGGACATTGCCACGCAAGAGAGTATTCAGAAACTATTTGGACTTCGAAAACAACTCCATTTGTAAACTGTCGTGATTTTTGAGTATTTTAAGTATTCTTTTTGAAGTCTTGTCAGCCGTATACAATTTTCGATATAATCACTTTAATTCTGTTCGTACACAAGAACTACAATAATTTATTGAACAATTTGAAAAGAAAATTGTTACCAACCTGGTGAATCTTTCTGGTACCCAAAATTCTTTTAGTATCGTATCTAGCCTTTGTCAGAGTACAATAGGTATCTGGTGCAAACTTAAAACTGACTGACTCATAATATCATCGTAGAATAGGTAAGAATATCATCGTAGGATTGATGCGTCAGACATAAGAAATTTACATTTTGAGCATAAATCTACAATTTATTAAGATTCATCTAGAATCATTGAAACTGGAACGGACAAGTCCGCATAGCCTTCAAAGTATGAAGAGTACGACTATATAAGTCGTACCAAATACATAATACTATGTAGTTTGTGTACAACAGAACAAGCGTCAACGAGATACCTTTATCCTAATTGAGCTCTGAATGTTCAACAAACTAAACTTAACAACGAACAGAACACAAACGCAAGCTTGTGAAAACACGAAAAACAACCGATGATTACCGAATATACGGCTATGAACCAGCCGAATACCAGTTCGTATTCGGCGGCGCGGACTTATCTACGGGTTGGTGCGAGTGAGACGCATGTGCCGAATGCGCCTGCGGGTGATAGAGATGGAACGACGACGGTGGATGGAAAAACTGCGACTGGTCTAAAGTAGTTGCGTAGTCCAACGCTCCTGGGACCGCCGAGTATGCTTGAGGCTTCAAAGGCAAAGGAGCCTCGCCTAAATAGGAGTGCCTTAACGCTTCGGAATAAGCGCTATTGTCGTACGACAACGCGTACTGCTGTTTGTCTCTTGGTGACACGGATCCTGGTGGAGTCATAGCGGAATGGTAGTCCGCGTATCCTCCGTACGCTAAGGAGCCTATATCTGTACCTTTGTGACCTAATTGCTCGCTGTATCCTGACCCTTCGCTGCCTGGGGGAGTCGGTAAAGGTCCTGTCTGGCTGTCACTAGGGTAATATCCTCCAGTTCTACCATCTCCTAAGAAATTGCTCCGAATAACGCTTTCTCTATTAGCGTAAAGTTGTCTCAGCAACGCTGAAGCGGGTGTGGAGGTGTGGTTTCCAGGTATTTGCCTGTTAAGATGGTTGAGGTGATGATTCTGAGTCCCTATCCATTGGATTGTGGACTTCTGCTGTTGCTGCTTTAGTAGCGCATCGGTTGAGAAATCTGTCGGTCTATGAGAGATTTCTTTACCGTCCAAAGCTACTGAAGGTAGATGTTTAGACATAGCGTTTTCTAAGTCTCTAACAGAAGTCGCGTCTCCGCTTTCTGGTATAGCTAGATTAGTTTTGGTTATGTCCCTCTCTGCTGGCGAGATTGTGGGTCCAGGATTAGAGGCAGCCTTCCGTCTATCTTCTTCTCTTTCTGTTTCTTCTTCGCAGTCAGTCGTGTGCTTTCGTTTCTTCAGTCTTCTGGCTGGCATGGGGGAAGTTCTTTCTGTATTTGTGTGGAGGGGTAGTGGTTGGGTGTCATTGAGTCTGGTTAGATGTGTGACATCAGAGGTAGGGACGGGTGCTGTTGAAGCAGAGTCTGTGTTCGTTGGTGGTTCAGTTCTCTCTGTCGGATGACGTGGTGGTGCAGGCGGTGCACCTGAGTTGTCTGTATCTGGAGGTCCATTTTCGGGGTCTCCGGTTGCTTCTTCTCGTTTTACTCCTTGTACGCTCTCTTCTAGTTGACAGCAGTCCATAACCGTGTTCGGGTATTCTCGGCCGCTGGAAAGAGAACATGTATATTTTATTCGATATCATGTACAATTAATGTGTGTCACTATTAAGACTGGTTGAATAAGAAAAGGGTAATCAATGGTAGAGTTCTATGTATCATAAGCTGTCCTAGTTGATACAATTTCAGATTATTCATTTTCTATCTTGTCTTTCGCCTGTTATCCAGAAAATGTGACCTAGCCTATGCTTGACACAGCTTGCAATGATTACAAGAGTTTCTTACCTGATAACATAATTGACGCATATAATATTCTGTTCCTCTGCGTTCTTGGAGGAGCAGACGACAGTGGCGCAGGTCTGCATCCAGGTGTAGCCGCCGAGCTTGTTCATTATCCTATAGTAGTGGGTCAGCACTTGTCCTTTGTTCATTACTGGAATGAAACAAACAAATTACTTAGTAGTAGTTACTAGCTCCAATATTATGAACTATTTGAAGATTGAAACCTTCTCTATCTCTCTATATCATCACGACAGCTCCCTCGCGGGGTAGGGAGAGAGTACAAAGTTCCAATATGTTCTTTCCTTACATCTATTCGGCACTCTGCACCCTATGACTCGCCAGTTCGGGCCCGGCGTGATGGGTGGCGGCCCCCATCGCCGCTTCTGCCTATGTTCGTACCGACGGGGGCGGACCGGTACGTGTCGAGTCAGGGGGACGCCCTAGCCCGCACTTCGATACTTCCACGGTCCAAGATTGCAGTCATAATGGCTGGCAATTAAATTAATTGAAACCTTAATTTGAATAATAGATATAAGGCTTAAAAATTGCTCACGTAAGGTAAGAAAACAGCTTTTTACGTTATTTTGATTTATTAACACTCGAAAGAACTTGCCAATATTTTAGTAAGGATTTGGAGGTAGGTATAATTAGCGTAGGAGATAGAGTATAAGCGAATGCCATGGTGGTATAATTTATGTGACATGTTTATATGCAGTTTGATCCAATTAGCTTCCGAAAGACATGGGAATTCGGCGACCTACAATAGCCACTGCACTCCTTAGGTAGATGCTACATTTCAATTATTTATAATTTTAATTTACTATCGAAAAATGGATACCCTATATATAAATGGCAAACGATCGGTTTTATTTCAAAACAAAAGTGCAGGATTATCTGCACAAAACATTGGCAGAATCATCTCAACATTAATATAGTATAAGTATTGTATTTTTATTTATCTAATATATACGTATATATAGCTATTCGTATATATTTTATGTTTATATATTTATACATATTGACTGCCTCGTTGGTCTGGTGGCAAGGCGCATCGCTTTGTGATCACGAGGTCCTGGGTTCAAATCCTAGGTCGGACAAATGTAGTTTTTCTAACGAAAAATTCTCAGTACGAGTCCGGAGTCTGGAATTGTGCCCGGTATATGGCAATAGGCTCGCCCCCTATTACATGGGACCTAACATCGTCGGCGAAACGTGGGTGTACCCAGTACACCTCTGCCACCCCCTCTGGGGAATATAGGCGTGACGGTGTTTTTTCTTTTTTAAATATTTATATAATTATGGATATGTATGTATTATATTACCCTCAGTTTGGGAGGAGGCCCGTGCCCAACAGTGGGACAGTTTCTTAACAGGGCTAATATTATTTTATATTATTATATTATAGATATATATATATATATATATATATATATATATATATATATATATATATATATATATATATATATATATGCTTAAGATAGTATGATTTAATATTTATTGTTTGCTATTTCTTTCTCACCTAACTCGGATTTGCACCTGCTTCACTAGTTTCTGCATCACCCTAAGGAAGACTGGCAGAAAATGCCTAAGGAATTAAGTCCGCCTATGTACCAACTGGGCATAAAGCAACAACCATACAATCCATATTTTACTAAGTTTTCGCAGAGCACACAGCTCAAAAGTGTAAGATCTTACTTTCGGAAAACATATTTCAGAGGAGATTATTCAGGTTTTGGAAGTAGGTCAGAACCCCAAAAAACCTACTGTTTTACAGCTAGCATCTTAGAATAGCATTCATAACGAATTTATAAAATCAGTTTCACTTGTTGGCTCGCCTCCAATACCGTATGCATCGTTAATTAATAAAAGCTCAGTGCCAATACATGACAATACATCAACAAAACCAAAAACTGTGTTAGTCCTAATGACTCACGTATCACAATACACGTGTTCATCACTATGTCCTTTGTGTACACAATCAATTGAATATAATGTCGCGAATATATGTACGATTATGAATTTGTTGGTGTTGGCTATCTATTGTTCAATATGATTTGCTAGATTCAAGATGAAGGTCGTTTTAGATTATAGGAGCACCTGCATTTTGAGAATGATTTGGAATTCGGATGCAGAACTAGGCGTTAATGTGATATAAATCACATTAACATTATTATTAATTACTAATAAATGTTTTGTACCCAGTTATAAAATTTTCTATAGCTATGAATCTAACAAATCTGTAAAATCATGCTCATTTGATATTTTACTTGTTATAAGAATTTTACTTGTCCCACTTTGGGGCGAAGGCCTTTTTTTGCATGATAGGTAAGGCTCACGTAAAGATAGAAAACAGCTTTTTAACTCTATCACTGGCAAGAAATTACCGTTGGTTTTTCTAGAAACAAATATTTTGACATTAATAATTTTATCGTAGAATATCTTAAAGTCATTGTCTTAAACTCATTCTTTAACATGAAGGCCATTAAAATATTCTTCATCAAAAAACTGGTGAATTATTCGAACATTGCATGCAAAAACCAACTATTTGGTATGTTTTTTATTGAACTGATTGTCAGACGAACCGAAAAGTAACGAGAGTCATGTAACAAAGCTAATTCATTCTCTAGCCGGTTTATTTTTAGCATCACAGAATCTAATTCTTGGAACGTTAAAATAAGAAGATATAGAATGTTAATCTTCAGAAAACCGTCAATAATACCACTTAGAGGCAGTATTTTTTGTCCAAAACTGGATTCAAGTAAAGAAAGTAAGTCGAGAGATTTTTTTGTAGTTAATGTTCAGTAACTTGATTTCTGTGTCTTACTTTTGTTGTATTTATCGTTAACGTTAAATTTTGGTTTATCTTAATCTACCTAGTTGTAATGGTGTTGTCTTGAAGGTAGAATGACATAATCATATTTAAATCTGTACCTATTACCACGAATGAATTACCAAATCGTGACTCATTATCAGTAAATCGTCTTGTTTATCAATCAACTTAATAGACGCTAAGAAAATTCCAAAGCGTCTAACTGTCGGAAGTTCCAAACATAATCATTTAATTTTATTGGGCGTATGCACAAATTTAAATATCATACGCTTAGCGTCGTCAATAAGATAATCTGGTACTCAACCCGCGTATACAGTTGTAACCAAATTACCCGCTTTCTAACAAACACCCGGACTTTTATGTTAATATACACAATTGTTATTCTACACAAGGAATGTCCACATTTGACCGGCATCTACATAGATGTACATTTTAAATTCAAATTGATGGTCTCGTAAAGCTATCAAATGGTAAGGTGCTAGAACCGCATGACGTTAACACATCGTCGTGATTGGCATTCGAAATGGCGGCCATCTTATGTTCGATTGGGTGGGTGATTACGTCAGGATTATGAGTCCCTCCATTCATGACATCTTTGTTCTTGGTGTTGGTTAAGCTGCGGATGTTTCTGCTGGAGCAACGACGATGGTAGATCAGTAATTGTGTGATGACTAAGTTGATCAACGAGGTCGTCACGATTGTTGTGTTTACGCCTGATAGAATTTTCCTTATGGACTTATTAGCATAGGTGCAATGGTTCGTTTTAATCAGTGTTGAAATCTTGACGGCGTTAAAGTGGCGTCTAAAGTTGTTCATTGATTGACTACACAAATAGGGATTTAAAGAGAAGGATTTAAAGATTGTCTATATGGACTATGATGATAAAGAGAAGAATGAAATAAAAATATTGCGTAAATTTTACGCCTCCATGGTACGTATCGAGAAACTTGCACCCAACACAGAAGATATTTAAAAAGCTATGTACGCCAATAAGGAAACTATAAAAAACAATCTTAAAACAAAGGATCAAGAAAGTCAGGGACAGCTATATAATCCAGGTACCTACATACAAAAACCATAAAACTCAAAGCCATCTCATAAGGACATTAAGACATGACATTTCCCACGTCTTGCGCGGGGAAAGGAAACCAAAATGATGGTATAAAAATTATTATTCAAATCACAACCCGGCTAGAGCCGGCCGCGGTGGCGTTAGGCCTAAATTGTATTCCACTGACGGATGTGTACGAAAGTAATAATATCATACGTATATGAGACGAAAATAACATTATTTGAATACGTAGAATTTATTTTTATGAAACCACCGAGATTTTAATATTGAAGCTGAATTTCGAAAAAGTTGTGTTTTCTTATTGAGCATTAATATTATCGTATATTCAGATTAATAGGTGTACTCAAAAATAAGTGTTCGCTTTGAGATTTATTTAGAAACCGCCTGTGATTCAAGCATAGCGTCTGTAAGTTGTATGTTCAAATGCAAGCTTATTTTGAATTCTCAACTACGGATAAGAAAGATGCTTAAAAGAAACTACATTTTACAGAACACAGACGACGTCTACGATGTAAATACAAGTCTAGAGCTTAGACGCTTTAAAATATTTAACAACAACGATCCTCCGACTCACGCTAAAACGCAAAACGTAATTCCAACAAAGGCAAAGAAGAAATGTATGCTCACAACATTGCAAATGATTGTTAAACAGAATTTCTCACAAAACACTGTGGACTCATAAATTTTCCTCGTGAACCGTTGCGCCTTGGGCTGCCAGTCTACTTGACATGGATTTCTATAGTCCACAAACTGAATACAAATCGGCAGTTACGACATTAACCTACGAAGGATTTCACCACATATATTGGGTCATGGGTGGACATCGGATCGTTTATAGATAATTGATGATCGAGGCAAGGCTAATTAAAACAGGATCTATAAATATAGTGGACGTTAATGTTGCAAATGAATGATTTATTTTAGGGAAGTTAAATGTGCAGTAGAAAGTAGTAGAATGTTTAATGATTGATGATGCTTGCAGATCTTTGTAGTAAAAACTGTCTTAAACTGGTAGGTACATAGATATATCTGATGATGTATAAGTTTTTCAAAATAAAACACATACCTAATTAGAATAAGTTGGCGTCATTACAAGAGAGATTATGTAATTTCAATAATACATTTTAATGTTACATTATCATCAAGAGCTATAAATATTCCATGCCACTTGCATCCAACAATCAGCATTAATACTGAATTGCAACTATAAAAACACGATGAAGGAAAAAGTTAAAGGAATTAATGGAGATAAAGATAATTAAGTTATTACAGTAGATATACTTACAATCTACGTGACATTTCCTAAGTTTGTTGGCGTCCTCGCCGTGGCAGAGCGCGTACAAGTTCTTCCCCGTAAGTTCTTCTGCCGTGTAGCCCAACAGTTCTGACACCCTGCTGATATTAAAACAGATAATGTATCAACTGCCTTTAAAAAAACCTAAACTTATAATTAAAATTATTGGCTTAAGATGATTTAAACCAATATATTAAAAAATAGATAATTTATTGGAACACATTTGATTTAGTTTAATTTGGGGAGAATGGTGTCGTTTCGTATTGTGTTCTAAAATTCTTCTCATTGTAGTCTTCTCAATTTAAAGTAAATATTTAACAGGTTTACTGACGACTACAGAACTTATTCCTTATGTGTACATTTTTCTTACTGTATATATGTGTCATAGAGTCTACAATACTAACTAAACAAATGTATCATACCTGGGCTCGCAATGTGCTATTCTGAAGTCAAAGTTGATCCTCGTGACGAACATATCAGACTCCAGTCTTATCTCGTGGACTGAAGGCGGCGGTAACGCTATAGCGAGAGCCACCATACCCAGCAGTACTGTTGGAGACTTGCGACTATGCGAGAACGAGTACTGCGGCCGAAGACGACACAGCATTAAAACAACCTGAAAAGAAAGAAACACAAACTCAAATACTGCAACTAAATAATGACAAAAAAACGAAAACAATCTGAAAACGAAAGTATATAAAATTAAAACACCTATCTATTTTAAAACAAATCTTATTAAAGAATATATCATGAGTCCTAAACTACCTAAAGTTTTACAGACGTAAAAAATCTCATTGAAACTTTCAGAATTAATTTTCTTCAAACAACAAATACGAAACGTGTTTCATGCAAGACAATTAAACTTCTAAACATAACCGAGGAACTCAAAAGCTATCTGTTATACAGAGAACTGTTACAAAAGCACGTACAATACACATTACCTGGTAATCGACTGTAGAGATCAAAACGTAAGAAGGATCTAATTTGCAATTTTGCCAATAAACCCGTTGCCTTTGGCGTATTAAGCATATTCGAAAACCCGGTATTAATTGCTCTATCGATTACAAAACTGAGTCGTATAAGCCATTTAGATGAAGATAAACACAAATTATTGCGTAACTTTCGGTTTATTAACCGATAAAGTACCCTTTAAAATAGAAATAAAACGACATTTGACAGATAATAAAGAAATCAAACGACTCTCTAGATATAAAAGGAAGTGTCCAAAAACCGCTTATAAAATAAAAGGAGAATTTACACCCCGAAAACAATTCACCGACAATTTTATTCGCCTAGTGCGGTATTCGCAAGTCGCTTGTGATATAATCACATTTTATGACCTAACACCGAGTTAAGGCAAAAATTATGGGGCCGTATAACGGGCCTTGCGGCACCCCACTAGGAACAATAATTCTACCCAATAATATTTGTGATCTAAGACGGATAAAGAGGCAGTTCGAATTCATTTGTAGCCATGTATCTGGAAACAGATCTGTGCGATTATGTTTATGGGGCATAAAGTGGAGAATAATGTGTTTCAGTATCAAAAGCTTAAGATAAAACCATTTTTTTTATCCGTACATTCTTTTACAAATTTGTACTCTTAATGATAATAATTGTATTATTCTTAATTCTTCTGTCTACAAGATACCCACCCGCCAATTACCACTCTCTCCGTATCTTGATGTTTCACCCTCCTTGCTTCTTGCAACCTAGATTGAAAATGAAAATTCAGCGTACATTTATTTCTCATTCTAAACACTAGATAAGAATAAAAATGTCCACAAATTTTCAAAGTCCTTTCGGTCATAAATTACTTCGAAATAAATAAATTCTCTGTGATAAGGGTCTTGCGAACTCTCAACGTAATTTATTACTAAATTTGTAAATAAACGGTACAGTATCATTAGATATGAAAAATAAATTTGTAGGAACCAAAGATTTAGTAGAATCTTCCTTTGAAAATATCTACTTTTTATTTATGTTATCATTAACCTGCATTGCAAAATGTGTATCATTGAATGTACGCTTTTTGACCCGTAAAAAGTGAAATATTATTTATTTATAATAATTTATAATCTTATCATAGTTTTTCATCTTCACAAAACTAGAGCCTGTTTTATCAACTGTTTCGAATTCTACTAAACCTTCAATTGCTACAGCTTCCATTGCTGGTTTCCTTACCCTGTATCCTGAGGACTTGAAATGGCAGCCACGCTTGGTGAGCGTGCTTTTCATCCTTACGCAGAACGCTCGGTCCATTCCTCGGTACAGAGCCCCGCTGGCTCCGAGACTCATTTGTGATGACACTGTTGACAAAGAAATGATTAATTGGATTTAATTAACTAAACTCATTAAAACTATAATTGTGCTATCTAAATTCAATCTATAGTTAATTTTATAATAGTAAGAACTTTTGATGTACTCTTTATTGTACACCAGTGATATTACAATTAATTATATACAAAAATATTAACAACAACTAGGTACAATTGGCGGTCTTATTGCTAAAAACAATTTCTTTCAGACAACCAGCATTGCTAGAAGGAACATAAGGTATAGGGCTGTTTTGGTGGCTGGTTTTGGTTAATATTCATTTTAACTGGTTTAAATTAAATATAAACAATCATCATATTTATTACATTTATTCATTTTCATATTAACTAACCTCTTTGAGCTTTATGTAAGTGTAGTTTGCAGGGCCTTCCGAAAATATTTTTCAAAATTTGAAACTAGAACTTGCATATTCTGAAATTATTCTTAATTTACGATGTTTGAACGTGAAATTTTCACATGTTTATAAATTATGGCAAGTTAACGGATACATATGTAGTTAAATATAACTTAACTTCATGGAATTTTAAGAACCCATATACTTAAGATAGTAACACAAACAAAATCAATTTTTACTCTAAATTGGCTCGAAGTAGCCTCAATCTCGGAGAGGTTGTGATTGATTGCTTCAACGGGTAACTGACTAATTAAAAGATTTAGTCCGAAGTGGGACCGGGATCGATCGACATCACGCTCTAATTGATTTCACTGAGCTTGCTATTGAGTTATTTGCCGGTGATTCTAAAAGTTTTGGAACTGTGTTCGAGTAGATGAGCTTTATTTAGAAACACCTTTTGAAAGACAAGTTCAAAGTTCCACATTTTACCCAAGCGGGACTTGATTCGTAGTTCAAGACCATAAATCATTCTAATAGATTTCCTGAAGACAATACTTATAGAAAAGTTTACTGATCAATTTCAAAAATACCTAGATAAACTTCATTGACTGTTAACATCAAAATATATGTTTGACCCTCGCGAAATAGGGTGACGGTAACGAAGAAGACCTAAACAATTACGATTATCTAAATCTCCGCCAGTAGCTACGTTACGACATACATAATTGTGTCTTATTTGATCGATAGTCAAAAATCTCTATAACCAACGAGCATGTATAACATGAACTATGAAAACGGGGAAATCGAGAGATTTAAAGGAAAACAACGAGGCGCTCGAGCGCTGTGCGACCGCGGTGTTCTTACAAATTACGAAGGTTAAGCAGCGTTCGACTCGGTCGGCCCGAGATGGGTGACCGTTTGTGGCATTGTCATATACCAGCGTCTCCGTGCTTCGGAAGGCACGTTAAGCCGTTGGTCCCGGCTACAAATTAATGTGATAGTCGTTAAAGGCGGCTTGATAGTTCCAACAGCAGGTGGCCACAAATCTGCCTCCATCAATCCGCACTGGGTCCGCGTGGTGGAGTATGACCTAATCTTTCTCACCTCGATTTGTGAGAGGCCTTTGTCCAGCCTGCCAGTGGGCAGTATAGGCTGATATTATTAACCTGCTGGATTTCTGTAGTGTCTACCTACTCTGCAGCTCTAGCATGATGATATAGTCGTAGATAAAGCAAACGTACTTAATCTAAACTTGGCTACTACGTGCGCGTTTCACAATAGTTGCAGCTATTTAATCTTTGGCAATAGCCACACAATAACCATTACATTGGACAATGCTATGCCGATTTATATCACGTCTTTGTACTAAATACGTAACCACATTGACTCAGTGGACAGCGATTCCAGTAACCTTGGCACATTATGTTTCTTGAAAAGTATCATGTTTTTGTTTAATTATTATTTTTAATGAACCATCATCCTGGAATTTATGTTGATCAAGTGACTTTTCATTAATAATATTCTGCGGTTTCGGAAGCCGTTTAAGTTGAATTTAGTAAAATATATCGAGGCCTATCTATCGCGAGTCAAATGATTTTTGGCAAATGTATTTCCATGAAGGCTATTACTTCTTTTTAAATGTAGTCCAATTTTATATCGTGTTCAGTATTTTATTTAAATGCATTTTTCTAAATTGAGTAAATTTGTTAGATTTATATAGATTTAATCTATACAAATTGAACAGGAAACTCGAACCGATATTGTTAAAATTTGAAAGTCCGTCTGTTGGTTTGATTGCAATAAACTCTGAAACTACTGGACCGATTGCGTTTCGGTTTTCGCTATTGTGTAGACTACGTAAATAGATTTTGTGTTTAAGACAGCGAAGGTGACTTATTATATTCGTTATTGACACAGCAGTAACAAAAAAAGTACAATAAAGATTTGTTAGTGCTACGGTACCAATTCAAGTTGTTCAGGTTAATACAATTTCGTCACAAGTCATTTTTTTATGTGAGTTAAATTCTTAATTTGTTTCTTAATTCCGTCATCATGTTATAGTACCATTACTAATAACCTTAGACTATCTTACCACGACCAAATAAACCAAGTCTTATCTGATGGAAAAGTCAAGAGTCTCCGTAACCGGCGAGCGTGTATGAGACGAACTATGAGAGTCGAGGAAGCCAGAGAGGTATGTAAGGAAAGAACCTGTTGGAACTCTGTATTCTCTGCCTACCCCGCAAGGGATCTGGCGTGAGGTTATAGATAGATAGATAGATAGATAGATAGATAGACTAATAACCTTTACGTTTCATTTGTACTGTACACTAATAACTAAACTTAATTTATGTCAGTGTTGCTCTTAATATTTAAATCTTTAAATGTTTCACTTCACTTCACTATATCCCAAAGGATTTCTACAACAGAGTTACAACCTTGTGACCGCGTGATCTGATAACATAGCCCGATCGATTGAGCGACTATTGATTTTCTAAATGAAATTCCTATTTTCTAAAAGAAACCTATTTTACCATGAAATTAAACTTGACTTTTATTGACGTTTTTTCTCTATTAAACTTCCTACCGCTACAACTAGCATAATTAACAAAGGTTAAAAGTAATTTCCAAATACTATCTTTCTGTTTTCTAACAACGTTTCTTCAGGCACGAAATTAGAACGAGAAATTCTTGACCAATTGGTAAGGAGTGCTACAAACGTACCTATTTAAAAAATAGAAGAAAAAATTTATATCCATTAATATTGTAACGTTTTGATCGTTTCCTGTTTTTCGTAGTCTCCGGATTTAAGATTTAGAATCACTGTCGCCCATCTGCCTACCACCATCACACGATCTCCCAACTTCAAGTCCATGGTTATCAGGCGACAATGTGGCCTTTCACCATGGCTTAGTGTTTTGTGACTCACTTCCACCACGCCTGTCACCCTCACAATGGCCTACTGTCAAACCATCTCGATCCTGATTGATTTTTTTATCGATTGTTTTTTAGGATCGCAGTGTAAATTGAAATCGTTTCTAGCCCTTCGATGTTACGTGTGAAATTGATGGTGTGTATCCGTTAGGTTACGAAAAAATAAGGTCAGACGTTGTAAACAACTTTGATGATGGATCTTTAGTATGTAGCGTCTTAAGATAATGCGATGTTGTGCATTTTTTTGGTGATGAGTAAAAAACTCTTCGTATCTAAATTGTGGAACATTTTAGTAAAATTACTGGCTTCCATCAGGAGGCCTGATGATTTCATGATATAACTCTCACCATTTCCGTATCATATCTTTAGTAAGACTGTATATTTCTAACAGTGCTCCATTCGGTTTTACCACAAATCGTTCTGATATTTCGAATTACACTTACTTTCTAATAATATCAATCGTAAGCGAATTTAACGTTTACAGAATGTCCATTACTTGTTAAGCTACCTGGTTAATATGCCCGATTTCCAGATCCTATATTTGCAAATTAAATTAATTTTACAAAAAATATCCGAAAGTGTTTCTTCTCCTAAGAAATGTTTTGTTTCATCTGCATTCAGACAATCGCTGTCACATTCATTTCGTTCCGAATGATTTCACATGAGACATTCCAAAAAGATGCAAAGCTATCTTACGAGAACATATAATTCCAATTGCATGTAAAAAAATAGTTATTTCTATCTCTGAAGCCACAACACTGATAAAAACTCTCAACGCAGTCGACCGAGCAGTATTGACAGCGAAATTATAATACGAATAACTTTTTTGCTAATCTTTCTTTTTAATTATGGTACCCGCGTCTTCTTAAAGCATCGACTGATTGCAAGAAGACTGCAATTAGACGCGCAGTTGATCTCAATGAAGTAACACGTTCCCATAACGATACCAATGAAATATTAATTTGTCGTATAAAGGTGCGCAGTGACACCCCATTGACCGTTTCATAAGCTACCAACGCGCCGTGAAGACTCCATAATCTAATTTCAATTTGGACCACAGCTTATTACTGCCAGCATTGGGCGATTCGATATACTGAGAGAAATTTTGGGATCGATATTGTCGCTGATTGTGGTGCAACGGCCTCGGAAATAAGTCCAATTTAATTGAATTCGTTGAAGATTTTTTTTGTTGTGTCATACTCTTGTATCTTTTCTAAATGTCTAAATGTAGCACTTACTGAATGAGTAACGGTAGAAAGTTGTCGATTTACTGTTTTCAGTGAGATTTTTTCAAATATTTTTTTCGATACAATCGGCTGGAAATTAAACGACGTTAAACGGTGTGATAAGTAATCCGAAGTGGAGCAGTGATAATTAAGTGAAATAAGCAAAAAAATAACGTTGAGACATAGAAAATTAACTTCTATTCTGTGTCGACCTTCTCGTTTTTTGGGTCGTTATTTGTGTCGGTTCTTGAATAGATGTCTATTCATTGGATTGAACTTGAAATGTCGAGATCGATAAATTGTGGATTGCAAGAAAACATGAAGTTTAAATAACATTACGTTAATTAAGTCATAGTAGTCTCGAACATTTTTGGTTTATTTTGGGGTTCAGATATTGACAAAGTATATTATTTAGGATGGTCTTTAACATTCTAAGGTTACGTCTAGATTGAGACTAGTAAAAAATCTAATTTCAAAAGTTTCTTTGTTTTGAGAAAACTTGATTTGTTGTTTTAATGTCTTACTTACTCAGAATACTACATCATAGTCGACATTCAAATTAGGCCTATGATACTTACCATCAGGGTTGTTAGTCCCATGCTGACTTCCCTCCTCGCTTCCTGAAGCTGGACTGTTCAGGCCAGTGGTGCCAGGTCTCCCAGTCAACGAGAGTCCCAGCTGTTCTGCGATCTCCGCATGATCTGCTTGATGGATATAGTCGAATATACTGCTGCCCGTCATCTCTACCTGCAGAAGAAAAAAAACATTTTTTTATGTGTTTAAGGCGAAAATTAGAGACGTTATAGGTGCTAAGATATCCTCAAATTCTATCATAAAGTATTTTTGGATACCTAAAAACTAATAGCCAATAAGATACTAAATGGGCATTAACTTTTCCAATATAAGCTCGACTATAAAGTCTTCTGTGCGTTTTAATTACCATAATTCATAACTTTATTTTTTTAAGCGTTTTTACGCTTACTAACATGTAAAGTGGTGGATTATGGTAGTTAAGATGTTATGTGACCTCGATGTCTTAACCAAAGTTGTTCAGACCTATAAAGGTATAGTAGTTGATACTTAAAAAACTTACAAGAACAAGATTTAACTTACTTGGTCACAAGTCCAATTGTAGGTAATTCGTAAACATAAGTATTTAAACACATTGCTAAGGTTTATATTAATGAGATCATTCCCGAAAACTGTGCCAATCAAATCCCAATTAGGTATAACTTATGCACAAATTATAATTTTTTTAAAACTTATACCCTACAACCGTCGTATTTGAGAACCAAAAAATATTCACTCAACTAAACTAATTAACTTCAACCTCGCGTATCCCAAACCTAAAAAAGCACATAGCATCAAAATAAGACGTTACAAACAAGCTACGTGAAACTTCAACAATAAAGGAGACCCACATTATGATTGGCTAATAAAAAACAGGTCTTCACAAAATCCAAGAGGCACGAGACCGAATGGTTTGCCGTCACGTACTCTACCGTCGTTATGAATGAAAGAGTTGTTATCACGCATCGCGGGACAGGTGGCTTCATAGAAACAGGTACAGCTAACGAGCCAGTGTTTACAATTGATGAAAATTATCGTAACTGTGAAGTGGATGCTATCTTTGAGGAAACTGTGCTTGATGAAACTGTTGTCGACGGGAATTATGGTAGGAATAAGATAAGAGAGATTTTGGGGAGATGAGCTGATCCTGAGGTTTATGATTTTGAAGTTGTTTTGTCGGAAAATGTATGATATTGATATGCGTAGTTAATAAGATAATCCTATAGTAACCATAATTTTACTTGCTGAAATTTGAAAGTTAATAAAACAACGTTGAACGCTTCAGTTATCATCATTAAAAAACAAATGAATTTAGAAATATTTACAGAAACGATGAAACTTTTGTGAATCCCTAATAAAAACTATTTTTTCGGGTTCCTATCGAAATACGACCAGTTGAATGAACTTTACACGAAGTTATCAGAAGTAATACTAAATCTAATAATAACCATTCATGCAACAAATATTATTATAATAAAAAGATCTGAAGCTACCAGCGGACTTTCACACTGACCCTTTCACGGGTTTATGCTAATGCATCTTTAAATAAATTTATCAAATATAATTGTGGGACCCTATTACACATTCTGTGGGCGTGTATCCGCAGTCAAGTGCTGCATGTAAATACTATAAAACAATGGTAACGTTATGGTGGTCGTTTCTCGGAATGGTGGCAAGGATTTTATGGTGTTTACCAATTCGCCGATTGATAGTATACGAATTTCCAGAAGTGATTCGTAATTTATTGATGGAAAAGTTTTAGATGATAGAAAAAACTTCTTTGGTATACCTAACATGCTTATTAGAGAAACCGGTGAAGTTGATTTAAGTTAAGCTGTTGATTGTTATTCACTTGGCAATGTTGCAGATAACATCTTTGATGGCGCAAATAGGATTGATGATAATTGTAAATGAAGGCTCAATTAAATTAAAACCAGACATGTATAGGCATGATTTCTTAAAAGTGTTCAATTTGAAGAGCTTGCTTTTGATTACAATATAGATTGAGGTTCTTGGTAGTATAATCTGCCTAGATTGAATGATGTAAGAAAAAAAAAGCATAGAGAAATTAAAGATTATAGGTATAATATAAAGGCTTTTTATAATATTACAAGCTAAGTGCTTTCTAAGATCATAAAAATATTGATTATAAAGTTCTCAAATATCTGTCTCGCCGAGCTTATGAAAATGAAACAACGTAAAAATTGGATACTGAAAAGAATATCCGCCATCAACAAAGAATCACCTATAACCACACAGGCAAAAAGTAACACGTAAATAATTTCCTCGTAAAAACATAAACGAGCAAAAAATAGGTCTTTACATAAAAGAGAAAATATGATTTCCTATAGCCGGCGTTACCATCAGGCTTCACCGAAAGGCAAAAAAGACAGAATTTAATATAGCCGAAACGTCTAACACAAGCTTTACTTATAAGAAAGTTGTATCTACTCTTATTTACCAGGAAGTTTATGTATTTTATGTTACACACATAATGACGCGTGGATGTGTATGTGAAAGGTGTTTCGACGTTTTTCGGCGTGTGTGTGTGCGTGCGTTTGGGGGTGTGTGGGTTTGGTATTAGGATGAGAAGCACGCGCCTGCCTGGCCCGCGACGTGACTGGCATATCGCATCGTCCCTTTCCCCCCTATCTCCCGTCTCTTTCCCACCACCCCCTGCAGCCATTTTGGAAACGAATTTCCCAGTTTTCGGCTCTTTTAGGAGCGCCTTTTAATTTTGAAACGTTATTTAATTTCGCTGATGTTTTTATTCAACCTCTGGCTTTTTTATGTGGATTTTGTTATCAACTGGGTTTTAATACCGCTTGTGTAGACAATTTGCATTTAAATATTTCATATTTTTAGTTAGGAATTTAATTTACTCGTATCTCATAATGCGATAGTGTTATAAAATGGTATTACTTTTATTAAAGTCTTCTTTATGTTGCGAACTTGGAAAATATGAATCTATCTTCGAGCGTTCAGTCCATAAAGTAACCTTAGTATTTTGGTTGAATTCAAAGCTTTATTTTCTAAGTATGTTTTTTTTCGACGTAGGAATCACTTGTTGTTGTTATTTTTTCAAGCAAAATATAAAAACAGTATCAAAAGGCAGAACTACCTTCCCCAAACCATTTGATAACATGATATCTCCATCGCACTTAGTAAAAAAATCTTCACGAGAAACTGAACCCTTCCAGTGGCTCCAAAAAAAAAGATGCATAAGGGTATTAACGCACTGATGGTAGCAGATAAGCCGATAGCTCAAACTAATGGTCATTTTATTTATTTAAATTGAGGAATAAAATATCTAGAATATAAAATTCATAGAAATCATAACAAAACACGAAGTAGTGTAGCCGCGTGAGCTTGACTACGCATGTAAAAAATTATCACAAAATGCTTCAGAACTGCGTTCGTATAAAAGTCTTCGAAAGCATATAACTGTATTTATAAAGTAATACAAATCATATAGTACAAAGAAATATTTTTACAGACAAATGTGAGTTTTTGTGAGTCAGTGTCTATTTTTTTCATACTGCATATATGGGAAAGCGACTATCGATATTTCTGTTTGCAAAATTTTGTATCAAGTCGACCTCTTAATTTTCCATGTCTATAAAATATATCGCTTGCATAGAATCTGGATCTTACGAAATTCTGGAGAGCCTCCACCATTAAAATGCCTTCGCTTTTGTTACTGGCAACAGCCGCGCGCTCAAGCCGTCGTGCAAACCGCACCGTTGTATCAAAACCCTTATAAAACCCTAGCCACGTCTCGAGCATAACGCGACACGTGTAAAAAGGCTTATCTGTGATCTAGTGCAGTTACCGCCGGATGTCTTTCTAGCGCCGCCGAATCTACGATGATTAAATCATTGTTATGCACTGCGGTTGTGTGAATGAGTTTCTATGTGTGATAAGAGAGAGCGGTTGGGAAAACTTATGTTGGAACTGTCATGTCTGCTCGAACGCATTCTGAGACGTAGATTTTGTGACATGTGTCCCTGTAGTAGCCTTCCAATCTTTTGGTTAATAGAAGAAAATTAATGCATTTTTCTTTAATATTGATGAAATAAGTGAATATTTATAACATAGGTCTATATACTTTGATATACTACATTTATTTTCTTCGAGTTACCTACCATGGCTATGAACCAATTTATAGTGTTTTAATATACACTGGAGCTATAAATTGGTGTATAGGTACCTACTAAATTCATTTTCATTACACATTAATTTCCATCATGCGTTGACAAGTAAGATAAAGATTAATTGTAAAACTCTTATCTATAAAAAAGTACCTAACCATGCATGTAGAATAAAACCGATCTTCGCAGATTTTTTTGGAGACCTTTGTCCTGCAATGGATCACTTTCGGCTGAAGAAGAAACAGCCTGAAATATCTTGCACTTCTTCATAGATATCACACGTCGAACGGTTGTTACTTTTGAGTAAACATTCTTTTTATCTTTTTGACTATTCATCTCGGTTAGCATTTAGGGCTAAGTTGCATCAAGTCAATTCGACCCTATAGGATCTTTCGCGCTGCTCTTTCAAATGAGCCCTGACCATTCATACTTTTTGATCTGCATACTTATACAAAAAAACTTGATTAAAAATATATCTGTCTATATCATAACGCCAAATCCCTTGTGAGATAGGCAGAGAGTACAGAGATCCAACAGGTTCTTTCCTTACAGACAACTCTGGCTTCCTCCATTGTTATAGTTCGTCTCATAAACGCCTTATACTCATGGTTGAAATATAGTTGAAATAGATCATTGATTAAATGTACGCATAGTGTTACGTAAATGTGTAAACTCGATTTAAATGGTAAGAATAGGTTTGATAAAAGTAAAAAGTATGTTCTACACAAGTTCAACAAAAAAGAAAAATTAATTATCATTTGCTTTAACGATGAAGGAAAACATCGTGAGGAAACCTGCATGCCTAAGGGTTTCTCGAAGGTGTGTGAAGTTCGCCAACCCGCACTAGGCCAGCGTGGTGGACTATGACCTAAACTCTCTTAGTTTGAGAGGAGGCCCGTTCCCAACAGTGGGACAGTTTATTAACAGGGCTAATATTATTATTTATCTATCTATCTCTATCTATAACCCCACGCCAGATCCCTTGCGGGGTAGGCAGAGAGTACAGAGTTCCAACAGGTTCTTTCCTTACATACCTCTCTGGCTTCCTCGACTCTCATAGTTCGTCTCATACACGCTCGCCGGTTACGGAGACTCTTGACTTTTCCATCAGATAAGACTCGGTTTATTTGGTCGTGGTAAGATAGTCTAGGTCTTCCCCGGTACCTGCATCCTTCCACTTTCACATTGTATATCTGTTTTGTCATTCTTTCCTCTGGCATTCTTTCTATATGCCCGAACCAACGGAGCATGCCCTTTCTCATCTTTACACCGATACTATCTTTCATACCTACTCGCTGTCTTACTATGCTGTTGCTAATGCGGTCGGTCAGCTTCACTTCGCACATCTTCCGCAGAGCTCGCATTTCTACCGCATTTATCCTACTTTCATTCTCCTTCTTACATACCCAGCTCTCGCTACCATATAACAGCGTTGGGACAAGAACTCCGTTATGTATGGCCAGCTGCGCCTTATGGCTTAAGTGCCGGCTCCCAAGTAGCTTTCCCATCGCACCATTCACTCTGTTCCCTGCACTCACTCTTCTCTCTATGTCAGCGGTGTATTTCCAATCCTTACTGAAGGCGCATCCAAGATATACAAACTCATTCACTTGCTCCAGCACATCGTTACCAACCACAATCCTTACATTCGTTCTGGTTTCTTCCCTTTCAAAATATTTTTTTTTTTTATAATATTATTATATTTATTATTTTTAGCTAATATTATTATTTTTTATTATTATATGTTCTACACCTTGCATGTCAAACATGCAGCCCACTGAGCATTTTCCTGCGGTCCGATCAATTTTGAAACAGCCAGATAATGCGGCTCGCGAGCGTGGTAAAACCCGTTTTGGAAATTTAATAAATATACATGTCCTATAATAAAACTTTTTTCATTAGTATTTTCAGTAGGTTGTCTTCTTTAAAATTAGGTTTTGCGGCCCACCTAGTCTACGGTCTTCATACTTTTGGTCCACCAGTGACTTTGAGTTTGACATGGCTGTTCTACACTAGAACATAGTTACTGCGTTTATGATTTCGACGGCAGAATGGCGTGAAAGAGGAGAGGGTTCCACTCAGGAGTAGGTAGATACAGGCTGGTTGGTGATGATAATAGGTTTAATATTAATATAGTTTACTTACTTGTGATAATCCTAAATATATAGAAACAGTTTCAGATATGTACAGGAACCTGCCGTCCGCCGCCACCGACAACGCGAACCCATCCAGGGACTGTCAACAAACATGTCAAAATTAGTTTTACAGCTTAAATTACGTGTCATAATCTAGCAGCTCCTTATCATTACTTAAAAAAAATATATTAACATTAGCTCGGCATAAGCATTGACGGACTTAAGCCACTTCGCCCACTGTGACTAATAACCGCGGGTTCGACTCCCGCACAGGACAAATGTTTGTGTGGCCCAATATTATTTGTTTCGGTCTGGGTATTGGTGTATGTGAATTTTCATGTTTGTTAACGCACCCACGATACAAGAATAAATCCTAGGGAGGGGCTAGGTTTTTTTTTAAAAAACAAAAATAAAGAACAACAACATAACATTTCTCAATCGCCAATAATGTAAGCGAGTCTTTATAAAAGTATGAAAATTTACTCTTTCACGCTTATATTCTCCAAGCAGGGAATGGCAGTGGTTTTATGTAACGTATACAACTACTATATATCGCCACCTACGTTAAGACCCACTTTAATAAAGGGCTTATTGTATACCAAATCCAGACTCCTAACAGCTACTGCTTTTTCAATAGAAAAGAATAGAATATTTTTTTATAAGGGTCAAACCTAAGACCTCGTGATCGCCAACCACACTATCCGCCACTGGACGTCCTATAAAAGTATTTCGAATCCGTAATAAGCCATGTAAACCATATTATTTCATAATTTCAATTCACAAAGCAATACTTATTGTGTCGAATTGGTCAATATTTCCCTATGAATTTGTGTGTATTGAAAAATCACGTTTCATTATAGCTAAACAATAGTTTTGTATTAAAATCGTTACGGTCAGTGCGCATACGCTGTTGACAATTTAGCGCAGGAGGTATGGATAGCAGGAAAAGTAAGTAAAAATGAAATTTCATTATTAACTCAAACTTTCATCGATGCTTGGTCTGATTGTGTGTATGTAATCTGCTCGGTTTCAAACAACGTAAGTATGATAGCCTAGTGGTTAGACCGTTGGACGGCAAAGTCAGAGATCTCGGGTTCAAACAAAGGCATGCACTTCTGTCTTTTCAAATTAATGTGCGTATTAAAAATTAACTATCACTTGCTTTAACGGTGAAGTTAACATCCTGACGAAACCTACATGCCTGAGAGTTTCTCGAAGGTTTGTGAAGTTCCAACCCGCCAGCGAGCCAGCGTGGTGGACTATGGCCTTAACCCGGGCACTAAATGATCAGATCACTAACAGATCCTCCTCTCAGTTTGAGAGGAGGGTAGTGTCCAACGGTGGCATAGTTTTTTAACAGGGCTTATATTATTATTAAGTATGATTTCAGTGAGATGCAAACCTATCTATCTATATCATCACGCCAGATCCCTTGCGGGGCAGACAGAGAGTACCGAGTTCCCACAGGTTCTTCCCGTACAGACCTCTCTGGCTTCCTCCACTCTAGTTCGTCTCATACATGCTCGTCGGTTACGGAGACTCGTGACTTGCCCTCCGGATAAGACACGATCTATTTGGTCATAGTAAGATAGTCTAGGTCTTAACCGGTACCTAGATCCTTCCATTTTCGCATTGTATCTTTGTTTTGTAATTCATTCTTCCAACGTTCTTTCTATATGCCTGAACTCAACCCAACCAAAATCTATCTCTTCTGTTATTATAAGTTAAGTAAATGCTGACATTTTTATAGTTCGTTATGAGTAATCTATAGAAAAGAGGCATAGTTCCAGACAATTATTGGCGACTTCCAACAACATCAGGGACTTCAAAATATCAAAATTGTCTGGATTTCCTGCCTGTCCAAAATTACAATAATATTGTTACGAATTTTGTTAAAAACATTGCCAAATACATCCTAAATTGTCGTAATCAAAAGAAGAACATCTTGTCCTATAAATGAATCTTTAGTCAAAAGCCTATCATACATAACAATATAAACAACATTCCTATAATAAAATCTTGTTAACGTTTTTAAGGTCGCCGGGCTCGCTATAACAATACAAAAATAACCTTTATAAAATAGGCATTTCACTTTTTTTGCACACTGTATACAAATCTAAAACAGATACTTCTACATCTAACATCAATTTTGTGACGGTCAACAAAAAAAGTAAACAAACAGACATCGGTGATGAAAAACGACCAACACGAGCCAAAATGGCCGATGTCCATTATATTAACTGCTGGAAGTGACAAAATCAAATTGATTTTTATTTAGCATTTCAGACTAAAAAGATGAGACGACGGCTTAGTGCAATAGCTTTGAGAATTAACTCTACTCATTGAATCGAGCAGTCGTAAGTTCGATCTCCGTATGGAAGAAATCTTTGAATGACCCACAAATGTTTTTTTCTTTCTGAGTTTGAGTGTATGAACGTCATATTTGTAACAGAACATATTCCGTGTTCATTAACGCACTAATCACATATGAGTAATTCAGAGCTACATTTATTTAAAAATAATAATAAAAATAAGCAAACCGAGCAATTCCTTACCGTACCTTATTAGTATATAAGTAATACAGTAGAATCCCTAACCATATGATCTCTTCTCCTACAACTGTCCTAGCAAAACCCGTACCTTTCGAGTTAGGTACTTTTTCGCTGGTCGTGGAGATATCAAGAAATGACCTTTCTATTGAAGCTGAAAAAATACAATAACCGGTATTATTGTCATTTTGTGTCAAGCATGTAGGTACTATAATTATTAATTTATTCCCTTGCATATTTTTTCTATCTTATTACTTTAGTCTGAATATAGCACCTGCTAGCCAATCGTTGACTATCGACCCATAACGTTCATTTCATTGCTTATTTTTTTAATTTGCGATGTTATTAGATTTGCGCAAAAAATATCGAAGTTTTACTGAAACTAAATGAACAAGTATTTTAAAACGAAGTCGTATATTAAATTTTATTTTAACTGCCCAATGTCATGAACATATTTTAATTATTTCTGCTAGATTGTCTTGTTGGTCTAGTATCATATGATGCGCGTGGTAATCACGACGTCCTGCCTGACTCCTGGATTCGAATTCTAGGTCAGAGAAAGTGTAGTTTTTATATCTAAAAATTCCAAATATCAGTCTGGAGCTCGGAATTGTACCCGGTATAATAGCTATTACATGGTCCCTAACATCGTCGGCGAAAGTCGGTGTACGTAACAATATGTGGCATCCTCGTTTGGGGAGTATACGCGTGCCGATATTTTTTTTTTTATTATTTCATCCATATCTTCGCAGTGTTCAGAAAGAGATGAGGACCATATTTTTAATGCCCATTTTGCACCCAGTGTATTTTTAACTTCCGTCGAAATAGGGTATGTATGTTACACTTTTATTAGTGCGTATAGATTTATACAAGCCTATTCCAGTACTCTAACATCCGAGATGTCAATCTCTAGTTATAATGAGATGCACGGTTGACAAAACGAACTGATGAATAAAATATTTTTTGTACCAAATCTGCGTTAAAACGACAGTATGATGGTACCGGTGAGGTGAAAATAAAAGTGCAGCTTTATTAAACAGATGTCTGTCTGTGTGAATATATATCCGATAAATGTATACCACAGATAGATTAGCCCAAAACCGTCTCTTAATCAATAAGCTTTGTTGTCTAGGTGCGAGTGATCTGTAATGCACCCAGAGCTACACTATGATGACAGTACATAATAGATCACCCATAATATCATAGGTTTAGGTCCTACATCTACTATTATCAGTGCAGGCCCATCTGCATCGCCAGTCGGATTAAATATATGGTAATGAGTAATATTTCAGTCATTGATAAATTTTAGCCACGTTGGTATGCAGTGATAAGACTATCATAATATACAGATTTCAAATCTCCAATCTGGATTTGTTATAACTTCTATCTATATCATCACGCCAGATCCCTTGCGGGGTAGGCAAAGAGTACAGAGTTCCAACAGGTTCTTTCCTTACATACCTCTCTGGCTTCCTCCACTCTCATACATTTATTAACTTAAACTTAACTTGTAAAAACATCCCTTGATGTCCGAGAGAACTAAAAAATTTAAAAGCTATGTGAAATGATTTACCTGAAGTATAATGGCGAAAGGTTATGGTTATTATACATTTCGAGAATAATGTACCTGAGATTTGTAGATAAGTAAATATATTATATTCGTTCCTTGTACGGAACGATCCCGCTGTCGTTACGCTGTGATGAAAGTGTGGATTATATTACCTTTAATAGACCATTGTGGGGCGCGCTAAAGATTTAATGGAAAGCTTGAACGTGAATCTAGTTTATAGTTAAAGGTCAGTTTTTAATCAACTTTTTGTGATGACGTTGCATTTTTAGTACCGTTGTGATGGTTAGGATGGATTATAAGACTTGAAATGTCGCCTTTTTATTTGAAATTTTCAAAGTAAATGTCGATAAAGTAGCAATCTATCCTATGATAGATAGATGTATCTACTAACTTTTGACTATAGTCAAGTATTGACTTAAACAAAATTTTTTTTGAAAACCTGGAAAATACGTTCAAAATTTGGAATAGAGATGGAAATCAAAATGTGTAGACTTATTTATCGAGGCCTTTTTTAACTTATTGAAACTTTTTGTGTGTGTGTGAATGATCTACGCTGTTAGCCGCGGGGCCTTTACAGCTTCACCGGACAAGAGGACGAGCGTGTAACCACTACGCTCGAGCAAGAACGGCAAGGGGGCAACTAGGTCAAGGGCGCCTCAAGGAGGAAAGGCCTCGGCTTGGGCAGTCGCTATGGGGAGGGCGTATACTAGGTGTCTCGCCGTGGTGCTCTGCACCGGCCGGCAGGCAAGGGATTCTTCGACCTCGCCGGCGAGGTCGGTGTCAGATCCTGTGTGCGGTAACTGTATACGAAAGAAAGGGATATAAGGGCATCGGAAGGGTCGGTGAGAACATGCTGAGGACGGCGGTAGCGGCTGATAGGAGGGGAGTTAGATTCGTAGTTGGCGGTGGCTACGATTAGCGATTTCTATGATTGGACGCGTTCACGACCTTACTGAAACATGCGACTGTCGAAGGAAGTAAGTACCAGGAAGGACCTAGACTATCTCACCATTATCAAATAGACCGTGTCTTATCTGAAAGACAAGTCAAAAAACTTTGTAACAGGCGAGCGTGTGGGAGTGGAGGCAGCCAGAGAGTTCTATAGAGAAAGAACCTGTTGGAACTTTGTGCTCTCTTATTACTCCGTAACGGATCTACCGTGATGAGATAAATAGGTACTGAGACATTTATTACTAAGTAGGTACATACATGGAAAATACTGTATGGTACTGAACAATTATATACAATTGTTTTACAATAACAGAAGTAAAACATTTTCATAATAACAAGCGGTTCGGCCGATGCTATATACTTACTTTAAGATCTTTAAATCCCGACAGCTACCATCAAATTCTCCAAAAAAAAATTACATCGAATTGTCACGACTTATTACCTCATTTTTGGCAAGAAATACACTTCGCCGCGTTGATTCGTGTTTTGTCCTAATTTTTTTGTTGTGCCATTACAACTGATCCCGCTAAACACTCGGTTTTCTACACGATAGTGCTTAAAAAATGTATCCAAGGAATCACGTACTCCCACGGTTTTCTGTAGCATAGAAACCGCAACGCCCACAATATTGTAATGATTGTTGGATCGATTGCAAAATGATAATTTACGTGATCAAATAAAGTTATAACAGTTTTTGGAGTTCCGTGATCACGTAGTTTTTTTGGGTACAAGGTAAGTGACACATATTTTTTTTTAGTTATTATTTTGTCTTATCTGATGGGCAAGTCAAGTCTTCGCAACCGGCGAGCGTGTATGAAAGGAACTATGAGAAAGAAGAAAGTTGGAGTTCTGTACTCTCTTTATCATAAGAGATATGGAATTATGATACAAATAGATTGATTTAGTTATCTCGTTGATTCGTTGATGTCTTTGGAAATATACTCGACACTCTTAACTTTTTAAAATTTTAAACTACAGGCTAAACTTAACTAAACCACCTTCCAAAAATTACATAAAAAATAAGACCTAGACTATCTTACCACGACCAAATAAACCGAGTCTTATCTGATGGAAAAGTCAAGAGTCTCCGTAACCGGCGAACGTGTATGAGACGAACTATGAGAGTCGAGGAAGCCAGAGAGGTATGTAAGGAAAGAACCTGTTGGAACTCTCTGCCTACCCTGCAAGGGATCTGGCGTGAGGTTATAGATAGATAGATAGACATAAAAAATAATTGAAATTATAATTTACGCCTATTCAAAGTACGGAACCTTGCACCTCAATACGCAACGACACTTTACCATTTAACCCTGCTAATGCAGTTGCCCCAGAACCGACATATTCAATTAATTTTGTTATGAAATTTCATTGAAAACTGTGAAATATTATCAAATTGAGTTTTTTTATCGCTATAATATGTGTTGCAGTATCTATTGTACACATTTCATTGTGTGTTTTGTTAGTAAAAAACCGTTAAGTCGGCCAACTCGTTGCGCAATGGACACTCAAGTTCGAATGTGAGCCGTTCAATAGTTTCTTTTTTGTAGCTGTGACGAAAGTAAACAGATTCGATTGGAGTTTCGACAACGCTTTGTTTTATGGTAATGCTTAGGCGATTTCTATGCTACTGTTAGATAGCCGGATGTGAATTAAGAATTTCTTTGCTTCTATTGTCGCATAAAAAAGAATCTAAGCACTTCAGCGTGCGCTGTTGAGTAAGGACTGATTTCTAAATCAATGCCTTCACGACTGCCTCGGTGTGAATTATACGTAAAGTGACCTCGAGATCCTGGAGTTAAATCCCAGGTCGAACGAAATGTAATTTTTCGTACTTATCTTATTATATTGGCACCATTCTAATCAATAGCGCAAACAGGAAAATACTGTAAATGTAATATCTCTATCTGTCTATATCATCACGCCAATAGGTTATTTCTTTACAGACCTCTGGCTTCCTCCACTCTTATAGTTCGTCTCATGTACACTTGCCGGTAACGGAGACCAAGAAAACCTTCCTCAACAATTCCTAAAGGCAAATTCCATTGAACCTGGGTAAAACTTTCCTCCCCTGCATTGGCCTTTAGGAATTGTTGAGGAAGTTTTTCCTGGCTCAAATGGAATTGTTTAGCAATGCATTAGGACTGCAACGGGTTCGTCCGTGCGATGTCCTTGAAAGTGCGTCCCCTTTGCCGTGGTGGAGGAGCTGAGATGGAGGAACGGGATGCGCAACAACCAAATTTTAACACGAATATGAAGCGAAGCAAAATTATGAGTTGCGCAAAAGACACGGTCTATTATGTAATATCTGACCTGCAGTAGAAAATATTTAAGGTCTGGTCGCGGGTTCGTCCCCTCATGGGTCCAATTTTTGTTAAACGTGAAAGTTATTTGCAAACGCGCCCACGACATCGGAGTAATTTGTAAAGTATAGATCGAAGTCTTCCGTAGACTACCTCGTAGGTTTAGTAGAGCATAGTGCAGATGGCGATCACGAGTTTCTAAATTAGGATTCTACATCAAATTTATTTTTCTCTTCTGTCACCACTGGACACAACTGGGAATTTTAATTTACCCGTCTATCGATCTTGGATGCAACTGGAATTATTCCTTGTGTGAAATTCCCGTTTGCCACCAATGGGGGCATTGGCAATGGGAGTATATGGGAATAACCCAAAAAACTTTGCAACAGCTGTTATTTCAAAGCTCACCTGCAGTATGTGCGTGCCCTGGTGCTGCTCGAACAGCTCCATGGCGAGACCTGCCGATGTTCTTCTGCTCTGAGCACCTGGAACAAGCCACAACTTATCTTATAAATCTCTTAGTCAATGATAAAATCTTTGTGCTATGGAACATGATACGACAGTGCGGAAGGCCCAGGAAGAAAATTCTGGCGCGAGTCACTTTCTTCCCTCCTGGTGATGGTCGAGGGGAATGACAGCTATTCCAGTAATCATACTTGCAAACGTGTGCTGTTTGTGCAAATAGGGACTGGACCATGCGGAATCTATAATATCATCAGTACTTATATAATATAAATAATGTCATTAGTTAAATATATCGCCGTGAGGCATCACACAAGAGCTATTTCGTAACCCAATTAACTACTATCTAAACGTTGTACCATACATAATCATAACAAATAGAAAAAAGAGAAAGAGAGTTAAATATAAAAAAAAAACAAGCCCGATGATTTTTTCATCAGATCTTTTTATTGAAGCTCGCGTCCATCCAGTGGTAGATGTGAAAACTGTAATAATTATGACGCGTATAAGTGGTTTTGCTGGCCTATAGGTACCTACAAATAAATAATTTATGACTTGTCTTTGTTGAGATGGGTATCCATTTTTGGGCGTGTCTGCATTTCAGAAGGCACGTTAAGCTATTAATCGGTGTCGTAAAGTCAAGTTGGTAGCCTTTTAAGTTCACAAGTTTCAGGCACATGCCAATTCGAGAACAAGGCTCCAGGAACAGGTGGCCATCATTGAGTTCGCGTGCGTACACCTACGCACCTATCTACTACGCTCGTATTTATTCTCTTTCACCGTGATCTGTTTTCTAACAGCATAAGATAATATATATCCTCACGTATCCCATTTGTTTCTGTATCTATCTATCTTTATCATCACGCCAGATCCCTTGTGGTGTAGGCAGAGAGTACAGAGTTCCAACAGGTTCCTCACACCCCTCTCTGGCTTCCTCCACTCTCGTAGTTCGTCTCATGCATCCAATCTAGTCGTGGGTGCGTTTACAAACATGAAAATCCCATTTGTTTCTGTATCTATCTATCTTTATCATCACGCCAGATCCCTTGTGGTGTAGGCAGAGAGTACAGAGTTCCAACAGGTTCCTCACACCCCTCTCTGGCTTCCTCCACTCTCGTAGTTCGTCTCATGCATCCAATCTAGTCGTGGGTGCGTTTACAAACATGAAAACATGAAAGTACACGAATACCCAGACCGGTAGAAATAATTGTGGATCACACAAAGATTTGTCCCGTGCCGGAATCAAACCCGCAACTTTTAGACAAATCGGACGGAGCGGCTTAATTCACCCACAGCCCTTATTCTTACAAAGTAAAGAAGAGCATCTTAATCCGTAGTATATCTATATAGTATGTACATAGTGTTCGCCGCTACTGTCCACGGTTCGATCCGTCATGCGCGATGCTATCGCCCGGTGTCGGGTTGCGCCGGCGCATCCGACGGCTTTACGACGTACCCATTGCCCTGTATGCGCTTTACGGTTTTAAAATTGAATTGTTAAATGTTGTTGAAATAATAATAATTTTATGTATGGCTAGAATTATAATTTTTTTATGATTTATTTGTGACCTTTTATTATAAGTTGATGTTTTATTTTATTCGTTCTTAAGTAGTGATCACGTACAGGAAGATGTGGAGGGTGTAGGCCCCCACAAGACAGCTGAAAGTCGCGGGCTAAAACTAAATGCGACCACCACAACGCTGGTCGTTGTGCTGTTCATAAGGGGAGGACTACGTCCTACACTAGACATCTTTAGAATAATGATGATCATTTCTGAGTGAATTTTAATGCATCTTTTAGGCGAGTGGTTCTTGCTATCCCTCACTTTCGCATATAATCAAACAAGATTGTCTGATCAGGTGATCGCCTTGTTCTGACCTTTTCGCTGTACAATGTCATCCCCGTACATTTTTCCATTCGTCTGTACTTAACGTTTAACGTAAACACGACTTCTCCTCGTCGTGATTAAGCAGCCGTCACTGCCGCCCGCGCACCGGTGAGGGGAACTGGGAAGGCACGTAAGGTGCCTCGGACCACTGCGAAGGGTCAAGTTGATGAGGAAGGCTTTATCAAGGTGGAGAAGAAGAAAGAGGAGCCTCCTCGAAGAAACCGGGGACTGCACCAATTGGCGAAGGCACACTCCTGGGTTCAGCACTACGTACGACCCTACTGTACGTGTCACGACTACACTACAACACCAAAGCCGGTGACATCGTGGAGTATGCCCGCAAGAAGTCCTTGTATACTCTGAGGGTCGAGCAGCTGAACTCGCAAAACAATGCGGCTTTTAATTTCTTTGTTGTGCGAGTTCCCACAGCTAAGCTGGAGACCTTCATGAGCGAGGAGTTCTGGCGGACGCGTGTCGTATTCAGAGGATTTCGTGAGAGACTGCGAGACACCCCTGTACAGCGCAACATGTCGCCGGCAACATATGTTACTTAGGTTATAAGTAATTATATATTATATGTATGTTAGTCTGTAATGGGCTTGTAAGTTATACAAAATTATTTCGTAAAATTTCAGTTGCCTGAATTAAATAACTTATTAACTTAATAACGTAACTTGCCATCTTGGTCTAAACTATGAGCACCAAAATAGCTCCAATCTTGAAGAAGGCCCGCGGCCATTTTCTTTCATCGCGCGATTACCGTGGAAAGTGCAAAAAGTCATCTAATTTACTTTTTTGCTAGTATATCTTTATCTGTAATGGAGTTTAGGACAAAAACGCCTGGTCGAGACGCGGTGACTCACGGCTGGGGTATGACGAATCATAAAAATAAAGGTATTTAACCTCACCTGTGTGGTTAAGCTTGACTGACTAACGGCCGGTGTGATAGCCAAATGGTAACTTTGCCAAATGCCTTCTGCGACGTTATTTGTTCATAATACAAGGAATGGGAACGCTATATACTTGAAAGTGCATTGACCCTTATCACACTTGATTCATAATCACGAATGGGTAATTAAATAACAAAATAAAATACAATACGTATCCTAATCGAGAATGTTGGAAGAAAAGATAACGAAACAGATATACAATGCGAAAGTGGAAGGATGTACATATTTACTAGGAAACATTACTAGTCGATCGTACTATGACAAAACAGATCATAATATACCAATAAAACAATTCTCGCGGCATTATGATAACTCCACGAATGACCGTTTATGATACATCAGTGGCCAGTGGTACACAGCTTACCATGCCACGATCATTTCACAAAGATATCGTAAAGCGCCGCGGTTAGTCAGCGCACATAAGGTCCCTGATCGGCAAGTCAAGAGTTTCCCTAATCGACGAGGGTGCATGAGATCTACGAGAGTGGAAGAACGCTTCTTCCACTCTCATAGGTCTAATAGGAACGTCTATAAAGAAAGAACCCATTGGAACTCTGTATTATCCACCTACCCCTCAAGGAATATATGCTGACGATATAGTTAGATAGATCAGTTGCTAGGGAAGACAACTTCCCTCCAACTAGAGTTACTACAAAGTAACCCTCTAGAACTTGCCATCAACCAACAACCGCGGTGTTATTCTCGAAGCCCACGACAAACGAAAGTGACCATGTAGTACCTACATAATACGCCCACGCAAGGACAGGCGAAGACAATCGTGACAGGAGATCGTGACGTCGGCGCGACACACAGACAGACACGACGCGATTATGAGCTCGGGAAACTGTATCGATGTATCGAGTTGCGCAATCGAGACATCGGATTAGCAAGCGATTGTTCGTGGAATGCCCATTTTATTAATAGCTCAGAATGAAGTGTGAATATAGGTATGACCGTGTGTGTGGAGTGTGAATATGATTATTATATCATGTCTCCTATGTGATGTGAGGCGGGGAAGCTATCGATGTATTAAGTTGGACCAACAAGACAACGGATAAGCAATCGATTATTCTTGGAATGTCGATTTTATTTATAGCTCAAATTAAGTTATTAATAAGTTCATTCGTTAAATATCACGCGATTATGAGCCGGGGAAACTGAATCGATGTATCGAATTGCGTAATCGAGACATCGGATTAGCATTCGATTTTGCGTCAAATTTCGATTTTTAGGGTGAATTGAAATGTGAATTTATTAATTTGTCAAAAGCTTCGCATCTTCGCTACAAGACAGGGCTAACTTACTAGCAAGAATTTGAATTCATATTTTTTTAATTGCCCAATTAGCATATTGTTACAGATTAGACCTATTATAGTCTATAGACATGGGATGCACTTTTGAGGACTAAAGGTGTGTCATTATAAACATTAAAGTGGGAGAGCTGCCGAGAAACAGGTCGTGGCGGTAAGATATATTAGTGTTTTGGAGAGAACTATGTACTTTTAGAATATAGACTATCCGTAACGTTAGCTTTAAGATAAGATTTCTCAAACTTGGGCTCTGCTGATGAAGACAACGGTTACAAAGATAAATTTCATATTATGTGCCAATATCTTTGAATTGCACCAATATCTTCATGAAGGTACATAAACATAGGTAACAGAAGTTGATAATATTCGGCAGATATCATTAAAACGGCAGATACCATTTTTAGCCGTTCTTTACGGGAATGAACAAGGTTTTTCTTTTTTACAAAACGTAGCCCCACACTAGTATTAATTCCTGTGTCGTGGGTGCGTTTATAAACATGAAAATTCACATACACAAATACCCAGACCGGAACAAATAATTGTGGGTCGCATAAAGATTTGTCCCGTGCGGGAATCGAACCCGCGACTATTAGACACAATGGGCGGAGCGACTTAAGCTGTTAAGAGCACTGCGCTAAATTGTCCGTCAAGAAAGGTTAAAGAAACCCACGATCAGTAGCGCAGAGGACAACTTTAAGACAATTATTAATGTCAGCCTATACTGTCCCACAGCTGGGCAAAGGCCTTCCCTCACAAATCGAGGTGAGAGAGATTAGGTCATACTCCACCACGCGGACCCAGTGCGGATTGGTGGAGTCAGGTTGTGGCCCCTTCCTTTGGAACTTATGAATCCACCTATAAGGCTTCCAACTCACCTTAACGACTACCACATTTAGTAGTAGCTGGGACCAGCGGCATAACGTACCTTGCGAAGCACAGAGACCCGCGAATATGAAAATGTAACAAACGGTTACCCATCCCAGGCGGGCCTAGTCGAACGCTGCTTAATTTTGACGAACGGTAAAAACGCCGAGTTCGCACAGTGCTACGATCACCTACTAATCAAACTGTTAAAAATACCGCTGCATATGAAAAATATTACTTATTTACAAAAACGCATGTTATCTGTCGAAAAAAAAAAACGGGTTCACTAAACTTTAACTGAAGGCCTTTAACTGACAATTCACACAGTTAAAACAGTATCGCAGAGTCGCGATTTGGTCTGCGGGACATATTTAACCCGCGCGATGCCGAGATAGCCTTGCAGCATACTTTATTACGATTTAATTCAACAAAACTGACTGAACCTGGCTTTGATATGCCGACTTCCATGAGTTATAGAGTGACCATGATTTGTTGGTATTGAAAGGTTATGGCCGGTTTCTGTATTTTAATAATACATAGATGTTACTGTAAGAAGTACTTTCAGTGATTATCCACATAAAATATGTTAAAATTCGGCGGTAGTAGGCAAATCCTATCGTTAAGTTATTGAAATCGGCTATTAGTAAGATTTGTTTAATCGACCGGCTCTTGATTTGTACAAAGAAACTAAAGGATATTAGGAAAATTTATTACATATTTTATTTATATCTTTCATACAATTATAGAAGCTCTAAGGTGATAAGAAGTGCTCTTCTGTTTGTCTCTGTTGTCTGTCTGTCTGTTGGTTTGTCTTACTTTAATAATCTATTTATCACGCCAGATCCCTTGCGGGTAGGCAGAGTGTGCAGAGTTCCAACAGGTTCTTTACTAATATTTAGTAATATTCCCTTGTGAGGATGGCTGTGTACACTCATAAATCGCTGACGATGTTTGGTATGTGTCATTATACCGAGCATAATCCTGAGTATCTTCTTCTTTCGGCTGAAGATAAATAGAAAGAATCCCCTTTACTAGTAAGAATATTACGATAGAAAAATCACTTTGTTCGACTTAGGATTTGAACCCGTGCTTCTTGCTAGCTAGCCGCTTTATGGGCCACTAGACTAACATGGCAGTCAATAATATTTATGTTACTTTTAATATCTTCGACAGTTAAAGAATGCGTTTAGTTTGGCTTCTAATTATATTTTTCTGTTTTTCACAAGAAATATAAGTAACTTGCGTAAAGCCATGGCTTTTGGTAACTTTCTAAAATAAGCCGGGACTGTCCGCTAAAAGTTATGAGTTATGGTCACCCTACCCTCAGATGAAGACGTAGCAAAATTGTTGTTTTATTTCGTTTTCAAAAGCAAAGTTACGATCGTACCGATATGAGAACGATATTGTTTCATACTAGATGTAACGTATCTAGGTAGATTACGAAAAAGGTTTTATTTTAAAGAGTTTAAACCACTAACTGGCTATGGAAACGGGAGTTTGAGGGTTCGAGTTTGAATACAAATGACATTTTTGAAGAGACAGAAGCCGGGGCCAGTGTCGAATATTGTTCCGACTGATTATGACGGACGATTTGGCGCAGTAATTAAGAGATTGAGCCGCTTCGCGCACTGGGTCGAATAGTCGCGGGTTCGATTCCCGCACGGGACAAATCTTTGTGTGACCCACAATGATTAGTTTCGGTCTGTGTATTTGTGTATGTCAATTTATATGTTTGTAAACGCGCCCACGACACAGGAATAAATGCTTGTGTGGGGCTACCTCTTTAAAAAAAAGAAAAACATAGTGCTGGGAATGTTTTATCTAAAAATTGTTAGTAAGCCCTCGTTCGCACTGACCGTTTTTCAACGCGCGGTGCTACAGCGCTTTCGAAAATGTACTATTAGGCATTTATTTAATTCCAGCGCTTTACTGAAATAAAGCGCGTGTTAAAAAAGCGCTCGTACGAACGTAGGGCAACAGTCCGGAGGCCACAATCCTGCCACGTACAATGGCAATAGGCCAGTCCACTATTAATATCCGCCTTAACATCATTGGGGAAATGCGGATGTGGTAATAGGTCATCTGCGAAGACTTAGAAGGGTTCAGATAAAAATCAGCACTTCAGTCATACGCTGCTGGCCGCGGGGCCTTTACAGCTTAACCGGAAAAGACGGCGAGCGTGCAGCCACTACGCTCGAGCCAGAAGGGCAAGGGGCTACTAGCTCAAGGGCGCCTCAAGGAGGAACGGCCTCGGCTTGCAACTGTCGAAGCCGAGGCGCTATGGGGGAGGGCACATACTAGGTGTCACGCCGTGGTGCTTTGCACCGGCCGGCGGGCAAGGAATTCTTCGACCTCGCCGGCGAGGTTGGTCTCTGATTCCTAGCACTTGTGCTTGGTATTAAGCTGCTTTACATGTCGTTTTGATTCAGCTGTGAGACATATAATAATAATATTAGCGCTGTTAAAAGAAACTGTTCGACCGTTGCGCACGGGCCTCTTCTCTAACTGAGGAGGTTTTAGGCCATATTCCACCACGCTGGCCGAGTGCGGGTTGGCGAACTTCACACACCCTCGAGAAACTCTCAGGCATGCAGGTTTCCTCACGATGTTTTCTATCTATCTATGTATATTATCACGCCAGATCTCTTGCAGGGTAGGCAGAGAGTACAGAGTTCCGGTTTAACAGGTTAATTCCTTACGATGTTTTCCTTCACCGTTAAAGCAAGTTTTAGTTAACTTTATAAAACGCACATGCTTTCCAAAAGACAGAGGTGCGTGCCTGGGTTCGAACCCGAGACCTCTGACTTGTCAGTAGGCTATCATACTCCACTCTATCGGTTTTCGAATAATTACTTTTAGAAAACTGTTTAATTGTGCATAGATACTTGTAATCTTCCGTGTGCTTAATTACATAGAGATGTTTTTTCTTGTGAAGACAACCAACTTTACCATCCATTGTCTCCCAAATCCAACCAAACACCACCATTTATTTTACTCTTTCACCCTTACGAACAAATTTTTATTAACGCAGCTAAGACTCCGTATAATTTTCTCGTTACTGCGCTAGTGCGCCCGCGCCCTTAGCTGATATTCTCATTATGTCAGTAATTTGTTAGAGCATTAGACTTGATAAAGTTAGGTGTTAAAATGACGGCGGTGTTATTAATGGCATTTCTGATGGGGCGGTTAGGCGGTCGATTTCTTTTATGAGTGTTTGGATGGGTGGGTAATGTTGTCTTTGCGGCTAGATGGTAAGTGTGTTAGAAAATATAAGTATCTTGTGGTCTACCATATGTCTTTAGTAATATTATTGTAATTTAGCCGTTAAAACGGATACGGATTGACTCAGGTAGGTTCATCTTTTTCTTAAGGAAATGTTTTTTATGGTAAAGTCCATTTGTTAAGGAATTATGAGGGAGGGTTGTAGTCCAAATATCTATATATATATACAATGGTATCCATTTAAAAACATATAGATATAAAGTAACAGAAAATATTATATTAATTATGACTATTGTCAGACTTTAAATACCTATTATGCTTTCAGAGAGACCAAATTTTATAATTTATCTATCTATATCATCACGCTAGATCCCTTGCGGGTTCCAACAGGTTCTTTCCTTACATACCTCTCTGGATTCCTCCACTCTCATAGTTCGTCACATACACGCTCGCCGGTTACGGAGACTCTTGTCCTTCATATAAGACTCGATCTATTTGGTCATGGTAAGCTAGTCTAGGTCTTCTCCGATACCTACATCCTTCCACTCAATAATATTTTTACACACCGTCACCCCTATATTCCCCAAGCGGGGGTGGCAGAGGTGTACTGAGTACACCCACGTTTCACCGACGATGTTAGGTCCCATGTAATAGGGGGCGAGCCTATTGCCATATACCGGGAACAATTTCAGACTCCGGTCACGTACTGGGAAATTTTCGTTAGAAAAACTACACTTGTCCGACCAAGGATTTGAACCCTGGACCTCGTGATCACAAAGCGATGCGCTTTGCCACTAGACCAACGAGGCAGTCGACAATAATATTTTTACTCTTAAAAAATCTAAGTTATTTAAAGTTAAGCATGTATCTTAATTTTAAGGGATATGCAGTTCCATTAAAAGGTCCAGTTTTATTTTTTATAAAAGCAAAAGCTAGCAAAATGATTCAACTGAATTCTTGGCAGACAATACAACATTACGAAGGCTTTTTTAAATAACAACATTATCCTCCCCCTACCCTCTCCTTGTCAGCACATGCAAGGTCCAGTGTGATGGGTAAATTTAATAAACCGCCCTAAAGATGCCCAACACTTATCAACCACCAGCCGATCGATTTGACATAGAGCAAACATTGGTTGCACGTCACACCGAAGTCTAGCGAATAGTATAGAGCCGTGGCATAAATAACTTAAGTCTGTTTATATCTTGGGTCGCAGAGGGTCGAATAAGTTTACCTTAATACATGTTACAAATGGTATAGGTTTTTTGAGAATAAAAGTATCTTAATATGAAATAAAACTATTTTACGGATTTTATCGCGGTTTATTTTTTATTTTTAGTTCCCGACGTAAAGAGCATATAGCTGACCTAAACACCGTCGCTCAAAGAAGTCTGCAGTCTGTGAACATGTCCTTGACCGCACCCGCCATAACATCAGATTTGATAGACCACAAATCCTCGTGAAAGAACACCGATTCCTACCAAGGATGGTTCGCGAGGCTATTGAAATTAAAAAACATCCTAATTTCAATAGAGAAGATGGCTGGGTGCTTCCATCGTCTTGGGATCCGGTAATTAATATTATCAAATCCAAAACCAAGCATAACACTGCAAGACCTCAAGACACCGTGAGCTCATTCTGCGTAGATCGGACCAACAACAACAAAAATAATTAAGAAGTTTGAGGGTACCCCGGAACAACTATGCCTTTTGGACGTCTAACACCTCAGTCCCTCCCGTGACCATGGGTGCTGCAAAGCACTCGTCGGAAACTAAAAATAAAAATAAACCGCGATAAAATCCGTAAAATAGTTTTATTTCATGTGTAATATTCGCGTAAACTTAAAAAGTATCTTAATATTTTATCATCCATATATAATTAGTATAGTTTTAGTGGTTTATTAATTAATATAGTATATGTTATATTCTAGTATAATTACTATGTAAAGTGTCCATCCATTTCTCTATCCTATAACAGCGATTCCTAATCTTTTATTTTTATCACCCATATGACCTCTTATTGAACTAATTTTAACTCCTCCACTTTAAAATTTTTAATTCATAATAAATAAATATAGTACATGTACAAGTGGGTATTACTAATCACAAGTTATTAATGAGTTTTTTTTTATTTTATTACTATCTTTATAATCCCTGAAGGAAAGCTATTTTACCCCGCAGGGGTAATTACCCACAGATTCGGAACCCATGCAGGGTTGCAGGCATACCAAACCCCTTGCAGGGCGTATAAAATAACGTCACTTAAAACATGAAAATTACGCACCGGTGTGACACTAGGGCAACGAAAACTCCCAGTATACATTTATATCGAGGCGAAGCAATAATTTGGTGTTATTTGTCCGTTTGGTCGTGGTTCGGGCGAGTGCGGTCCATTGCTAATATTTGCACGGCACGATGTTTTCTTAGAGACCAAATTAAATAAAACTAACGCTTAATATTGGAGGGTTAGCGTCCATGGTATAGCGTTTTCTTTCTCTATTTTTTTCTCGTAAATAGCAATATCTATGTGATTTTTAGCGTGTATGAGACGAACTATGAGAGTGGAGGAAGTCAGAGAGGTATGTAAGGAAAGAACCTGTTGAAACTCAGTACTCTCTGTCTACCCCGCAAAGGATCTGGAGTGATAGTATGGTAGATAGATAGATTTTAGCGTTAAATATAAGCTATATTGCTTGCAAAAAATTATAGCAAATAAACTATAAAATATAGAAAAACTTGCCTCAAGACTAAAGTTTTTAGTCAATGTGTGTTGCCAGTGATGAAATACGGACCAGAGACGTGGTCTCTTACAATAGGTCTCATAAAAAGCTCAGAGTTGCTCAGCGAGCTATGGAAAAAGTTATGCCTGGAATTTCCCTACGTGATCGAATCAGAAATGAGGAGATTCCTAGAAGAACCAAGGTCATTGACATAGCCCATAGGATTAGTAAGCTGATGTGGCAATGGGCGGGCCACCTAGCGCGAAGATCGGACGGGCGTTGGAGCAGAAAGATTCTATAGTGGAGACCACGTATTGGCAAGCGCAGCGTGGGACGGCCACCTACCAGATGGACCGACAATCTTGTGAGGATCGCAGGAAATCGTTGGAGGCAGGTGGCATCGGACCGGCTGCGCTGGAGAGCGATTTGGGAGGCCTATGTTCAGCAGTGGACAAATATAGGCTGATATGATGATGATGGTAATAGAAAAACTTTAGAGAATTAAAAATAATTTTGTTATAAATTAAATTAAAAATTGTTTCAAGGTTGATAAGTCGTATTAAGATGCAGGTTCATATAATTGTAAAATTGAAATAAATGTGTTATTACTTAATTTGGAATTTGATTGTACCTATATGTTTCTCAAAAATATGAAGAATTGCTGTGACTATATAGGTAAATATAGGTAATATTTACCGTAACTAAGGAGAAATCACATCTTTGAATTCCTGTCATTTAAAAAGAATGTCAAATCCAATCTTCGTCCTTAAAATAGCTGTACACCACACGATATAGTCGAAAAACTAAAACTTTTCCAGGGATCCCCTCCCTAAAAATAATACAAGTTAGAAGCGTTGATTGGCAACCCCAGGGGGCGCCACTTGACCGGAACTGCGCACCTCTAATGAAGAATTACCGCCCTTTGTGGTCGCGCCTCTATTTTGAAGGCTATTTATTTCCAAGACGTTTTAAGTATACGACACTGATGTTTTGTTTTCGAAGTTTTAAAAAGATTTTTGTAAACTAAGGTAAGAATTTATGATGGTGTATATTAAAAACGCATCTAGTTGAGTGTGAGTGATAAGTTTGATATACAAGGTGTAACATAATAATCGCAAGACATGAAAGTAGTTTGTTCTAAATCGATAACTGAATTGATGCCAACAAGTTATAATGTATCTTAATTTTTATTTTATTGCAAAAAATTCTGGTACTCCTTTAGTGCGCTAATAAACGAAATTTATTCGTGATTCAAAGCGATATGGAGGTTTCAAATGCATTTCTCAATACGCACTCATACACGTGCAAGTTTCATTGATAATTTGGGTATAAAAGTGCTAAAAAAAGAGGCCAAAAAAATTTTAAATTTGGTTTTCGTCGTTTTTTATTTTTATTTTTTATTAATTTATTTATATCAATTACAACATCCTTACAGTTACCTTAATCAATGCTATGATTTAAATTTTGAACATACATAATGTTGTATTATGTATGTTCAAAAATTTAAATCATATTGAATTTGTGAAGCAATTATGTAATCGGGGTGTCTGAGGTCTTGCGTTATTTACGATACAGCTTGTATATTAATAAAGATTATATTGTGGTTTCGAGCTAATTTTTAGTCAATGACCATTAAATAAGCAACAGATACCTAATGCAAGTAGCTGTACTTTGTCTTAGATTATAGAATAAATTGTGTAGTTATTTCATGTAAAAAACCCTGAAAAAAATATTAAACCAAAGCTATCCCAAGCTATGTGGGTGCTCACTGTACACTTCTTTCATCCGCGCTTTGCGAATATAGATACGATGACGACTGATTTTTTTAATATTTATGTCATTGCATATGCCTAAAAAAACGTATCATCTCGAATAAATATTTCGAAAAAAATATACTTAGAAAGTTTTCCAATAACCCTCCAATACCAAACCAAAATCTGCAATAAAAAAAAATCACAATCCAAAAGCAATAATGAATTGTAACTAGCCAATTACACGGCCGGACAACCCTTCAACTGCCGCGCGGGGCCCAGCAGACCGGCGGGTTCCATCGATCGGTACCGAATAAAAATAACTACTATTTCCCGTAAAGCGATCGAATTCGAAACACGTCCTCTCGATAGAGAAGCGCAGGGCGATGATTGTGATGCACATGAAGGGACGGATGTACAAAAATGGCCTTTAGGCTGTTTGATAATAATGTGTTGTAATGTCTATAGTTTTTAGTCAATGTGTGTTACCAGTGATGATATATGGATCAGAGACACGGTCTCTTACAATAGGGCTCATAAAAAAGCTCAAAGTTGCTCAGCGAGCTATGGAGAGAGCTATGTTCGGCGTTTCTCTACGCGATCGAATCAGGAATGAGGAGATTCGTAGAAGAACCAAGGTCACCGACAAAGCCCTTAAGATCAGCAAGCTGAAGTGGCAATGGGCGGGCCACATAGCGCGTAGATCGGACGGGCGTTGGGGCAGAAAGATTCTAGAGTGGAGACCACGTATTGGCAAGCGCAGCGTGGGACGACCGCCTGCCAGATGGACCGACGATCTTGTGAAAATCGCAGGAAGTCGTTTGATGCAGCAGTGGACAAGTATAGGCTGAGATGATGATGATGATGAATGTCTATAAGTTATGCCTCATTGGGCTAGAGTGATTTCTCTATGTAAAAATCCCAATCCCACAGTGTGCTTCTTTTGTTGAATAATTCTCAGTTATAGCCCGGAGTATAGAACCGCTATTGTCTCGTTCCTATAACTTTGGGAACAGATTTCATTAATGATATGTGGATGTAGAATATACGCCCCTGAAGTAGGAAATGTAGGTGTCAAGGTGTTTTCTATATCTATGAGTTAGTGTGGTTGGGTTACCGCTATATTTTTTAAGCGACTACGATCTCTGTTTCGAATAAAAATGACTACGATTTCCCGGAAAGTGATCGCATTCTAAACACGTCCTCTGGATAGAGGAGTGCAGGGCATTGATTGTGATGCATACGAAGAGACGGATGTATAAACAGCGTTTTGACTCTAGATTGATATTAAAATGTGTAGACAGACGCTTGGTCTAGAAGTTATAACATAGACTGCTCCGCTCACTGGGTCGATAAGTCGTGGGTATGAACCCCGCACAGCACAAATTGCTTGCCCCATATTTAATAGCGATGATTTCGATGCACCGAGATATAGATTTGCAATAAACTGTGTAGAACGGCTTCGTCTAGTAGTTAGAGTGGAGGCAGCTCCGTTTACTAAAACGAGTAGTCGAGGTTTCGATCCCGGCCCGGGACTAATCTTTGGGTGTTCCGCAAATATCTATAAACGAATCCACTACACAGGAATATTCTTATTGTGGGGCTAAGTTACTTTATATAAGAAAAGAAGAAGATATCTTAGTCGGTCTGGTTTGCCTATCGCTATTTTTAATGCGTTTCATAATCATGGTGCCAAATAAAAATACGATTTCCGGAAAAGCGATCGTATTCGAAACACGTCCTCTCGATATAGGAGCACAGGGCGATAATTGTGATGCACCGGGTGGAGGGACGGATGTAAAAAAATGGCATTAAGGCTGTGGATTAATAAAAATATATGTATCTATAAGTTGTGCCTCATTCCCTAGTGGTGTATAGTGAGTGGCGATCATGAGGTCCTCAGTTCGAATGCAAAGTCGGGCACAGTTATTGGGAATTTTCTATCAAAAACGTCTAAGTCTGATATTATGCCCGGTATAATGGCAATAGGGTTGCTCTCTATTATATTGGAACCTGGATCTTCGTAGATAGACATAGTACAGAGGAGAAATAAGCGGAATAGTGTTTATTTTTTTACCTTACTACCTTCATAAATATATCCATTACCATATTATTAGGGAAACCCATTGCAATCATTCAGCAGTATTTAATTATATCCGGCGGTGGGTCTCTCACGCAGTTCATTATGGGCGGGATTAGCAAAGGGTTAGCTTATTGAGGCGATACGGACGGATTCCGGGGTAAGGGAGGCCAGGGGCAGCCAAGAGATCTTTGTATTACTTGTGTTGTTGTGAAGATCATTAAGTTGGGTTAGGGAGTAAATGAAGCTTAAATAAGATAGACCTGTAAGATATAACGCCAATGCTTTAAGTTACAAGGAAACATAATAAAACACTATGTATACCTGAATTTGGCTCTTATGTTAGGTCCCAGATTTACTAGTGGGTGAATCTATGGTCAGTATACTAGACTCCGACTTTGGACTGCTAACGATTTTTTGTCTGAAACATGTAAATTTTATCTGAGCAAATCCCTATACCTTGATATATGGATAAACAATATCTTGTAGCTGTATCGTGACGGTCATTATAGTATTTCTCACCTATGCCTTTAAGCTACTTGCACAATTTCCAAAATGTATCTACTAAGAATTTAGTAAACAACGTAAAAGAAAGCAATATTTCTCAATACGGAACACGATACGAGGCAGATAAATTCGACAAATTAACTTCTGTGTAAACACATGTTTCGTTCCCCATATTGCCGCTTGGTGGCACCACCCGTGATTTATGGCATTAGGGCGCTGACTTCCGCGGCGGGCAGACGTGTGATTTTAACCGGTTCTCGTTTCATATTAATGTTTTATGAGCTTATGTTTTCACACAGAATGAATAAGAGTAGGTTTATGCATTTGAAATCATGAAAAGATTTAGTATTTTCTGAATTTTGTAATTAATTATGTAAGTATATAAATATGTAGGTAAAATTTAATTTTTTGTTATAATGGGATGATTTAGCGCAGTGGTTAAGAGCTTAAGCCGCTCCGCCCACTGTGTCTAATAGTCGCGGGTTCGATTCCCGCACGGGACAAATCTTTGTGTGATCCACAATTATTTGTACCGGTCTGGGTATTTGTGTACGTGAATTTTCATGTTTGTAAACGCACTCACGATACAGGAATAAATCCTAGTGTGGGGCTACGTTTTATTAAAAAATAAAAAAAAAATGTAGGTACTTGTATAAAATTAAATAAAATGAATAAATACAAAATAGCTGCATACAAAACCTGCATATTGCACTTATCGTACTTATTTTGAATACTTATTATGTAAAAATCTTGCATATTATTTATTATAAATAACAATCAGATAGAGATTGTTGGAGGAAAGAGGGGAACACCTTTGCCCAGCAGTTGGACATATAAGGTTAATAAAAAAAAAGTTAATCACCGCTTCACTTTCACCAACATATCCTGCATCTAACCCTGCATTTTCTACTACAAAATAAAGGAAACAAATAACTTTTCCCTGACCAGTAGAAACGGGCGGCCTCGTATTTCACGGGCCTTAATACAAGATGTTCGTAAATCATAGCGCGGCACATCTGCCGGCGAAATAGAAAAATAACAATAAATAAAGGGAATATTGTACCCGCGCGCACGACACGGGTTACTTGCATAGTGATGGGATACACTGAGAATTTGTTCGGTAGTGTTATTGGAAATTTGTGCCATAATATTTATACCACAAAAATAAACACATTAATTCCCCAAGCGGGGTTGGCAGAATAGTTACATGCTCATATATCGCTGACGATGTTAGGTGCCAGTATAACAGAAGGTAAGTATAGGTAAAGGTAGGTAAAGTAAGGTATTGTCATTATACTGTGCACCGTACAGACTCCGGAGTTAGACAGATACTATTAAGGATTTTTAGGTAGAAAAAACACTTTTCCTGACCTAAGTCAGGAAAAGTGTTTTTTCTACCATCTAAAGATCCAGAGTTTGAAACCTAGGATTCAAACTCTGGATCTCGTGATCGCTACTTGCACCATACGCCGCTGGACCAATGAGACAGTGAGCCATTTCATTAAAATATTTATTTAACATAGATGAGATAACACAATTATGTTGTATAGAAGTTCTATGTATCATATAATCCCTCCAGATCCCTTCCAGGGTAGGCAGAGAGTACAGAGTTCCAACTACTGTCGAGGGCGCCTTGAAGAGGCGGCTTCGGTTGGGACAGTCGCTGCGGGGTGAGGGGGTGCACTACTAAGTGCACCGGTCAACCGCCGGCTAGGGGAGGAAACCTACGACTTGGTGGTTGTCGTCGCCCGTATTCGGATCGGAAAGAAGGGATGACAAAGCATCGGGGGGATCGGTGAGAACATGTCGCGGCCGGCGGTGGCGTGGGCGGCAGAGTCGACGTTAACGCGCGTTGAAACACCTAGAAGACGCGAGCGTTTTAAGCGCCGACTCGAGCGTTTTTACAACACTAGTTCCAACAGGTACATTCCTTCCTCTTTGGTTTCCTCCACTCTCATAGTTCGTCTCATATAATTAGAACATATGACCTATCAACGCGCACTGTATGCCAGCAGGCTAACGAGATAGTCAGCCATTTTATTTATTAAATATTTATTTAACCAACAAAAAAATCTAAATCTTGATTGATGACATCTAGACCTCTTAAGCCAGAGGTTTCTAAGAACTTGTTGGAACTCTCTACTCTTTGCCTACTCTACAAGGAATCTGGCATAATGATATAGATAGATAGATTCCTTTCAATGATCTGGTGATCACACTCCTGGACATCGGGTTACCTATGACTCAGACTAGTCAGTGATTCCTAGGTCAAATTAATCAAATGAGTTAATTATCCATTGATTAAACCCACACGCCTGGGGTAAACAGCCGTCGTTCGCAATTTGTGTCAAACGAATAAATTAGAATGTCCGATGTAATCAAACAAAATATATTACCTAAACAAGGTTTATAACTTTGAACATAAAAAGGCTGTTGATTCTTTTAGAATACGTAGAAAACGGAATACTTCATTATTCTTTGCACCCTTCACGCCTGTACTACCCAAGTGGGGGTGGCAGAGAAGTACTGTGTACACCCACTTTTCTACATTACATAAAGCTACCTACCCCACGAAGAATCTAACGTAACGATAGGTAGGTAGATAGATTTAAAGTACGCGGTTTGTTTTCAGCCTATATTTTTATAATAGACTAGTATCTGCCCGCGTTGACTATAGACGGGAACCTAACATTTTTCCGGGTTAAAAGTATCCTATGTGTTAATTAAGGTAATAATGTCTAATCTGTATGCCAAATTTCATCCAAATCCTTTCAGCCGTTTATGCGTGGTTGAGTAACAGACATACAGACATACCAACTTTTACATTTATAATATTAGTAGGATTAACCCCTTGTCGAAGTGGAAGACTGCCTCGTTGGTCTAAAGGTAAAGCGCATCGCTTTGTGATCACGAGGTCCTGGGTTCAAATCCCAGGCCGGACAAGTGTAGTTTTTCTAGCGAAAACATCCCAGTACGAGTTCGGAGTCTGGAATTGTGCCCGGTATATGGCAATAGGCTCGCCCCCTATTACATGGGGCATAACATCGCCAGTGAAACGTGGGTGTACTCAGTACACCTCTGCCTTTGGGGAATATAGGCGTGACGGTGTACCATCGAAGTGGAAGATGGATGGACGATTTAGCGCAGTGGTTGAGAGCTTAAGACGCTCCACCCACTGTGTCTAACCGTCGCGGGAATGATTCTCGCACGGGACAAATCTTTGTGAGATCCACAATTATTTGTTTCGGTCTGGGTATTTGTTTATGTGAAATTTCATGTTTATAAACGCACCCCCGACACAGGAATAAATGGTAGTGTGGTGCAACGTATTTAAAAAAAAAGAATTGAAGAATACGTTACCAACGCGACGCGTTACGATAACTCCGTAAATGGTATTCTTTATGCCACTGAAGTATGGGTTAAACCAGGGGTTCCCAAAGTGCTCTGTTCAGTTCAGTCAGTCTACTCAGTTTCCCAGAGGTCGACATACACGAAAACTGATTTTGGGGGTCGATGAGATCTTAAAATCGACCCCTATTAATTAACACAAGTTGTTATTTGAAACTTTTAAGATACGGTATAAGTTGTGTTACGTGTAATAATTTGTTATAAGAATGACTAATATTTTAGTAGGAAGTATCATTGTTGTACTTTACTCACTTAACCAACCGCAAAGTTTTTAAATTGGTAAGTATTTTGTATCAATAGGAAAAAAACTAGAGAAAGGATTTTTAAAGTAATTTGGCTATGGGGGTCTGAGTTATCAGTTCATTTTGGAAAAGGGGTCTCTTGCCCAAAATAGTTTGGGAATCCCTGGGTTAAACGAACATTCCACAAAGTTATCGTAACGCGCTGGGTTAAGTGTTTATTTGGTCAAAGCGAATAAGGGAATACACACGGTAGGTATGTAGATTAGTATTGTATGCCTCAGTCGGGGGCTTGAACATTTACGGAGCTTTAATTATTTGGGTGAGTTTTCTTATGAGGCCCATTGTAAGATAATAAAAAAAACATCGTAGCCTCACACTAAGAATTATTCCTGTAGAGTGGGTGCGTTTACAAACATGAAAATAACATACAAAAAAAAACCTCGACCGAACCAAATATTTGTGGTTCACACAAAGATTTGTCTCGTACGGGGATTGAACCCTACTACCCCTATTCGATCCAGAAGGCAGAGCGGCTTAAGTTTTAAACAATTGAACACTAGACCCCAACGTCTACATTTCCCTTTTTTTTTGGAATTAAACATAATATAATTTTTTATTTTATATGACTGCCTCGTTGGTCTAGTGGCAAAGCGCATCGTTTTGAGATCACGAGGTCCTGGGTTCAAATACTAGGTCGGACAAATGTAGTTTTTCTAACGAAAAACTGTTCAGTATGACTCCGGAGTCTGGAATTGTGCCCGGTATATGGCAATAGGCTCGCCCCCTATTACATGGGACCTAACATCGCCGGCGAAAAGTGGGTGTAACGAGCACACCTATTCCACCCCCGCTTGGGGAATATAGGCGTGACGGTTTATATTTTACAATTTGTATGAATGACAAAACTAAATTAAGTTTACATGATTACACTATTGTGTTCATCTTGGAGTTTTTTTTTATAAAATAAAAATCTCAATAAAAAAAGAAATGAAGCAAATTCTTTAAGATGTAGAAGAGAATCAGCATCATAATGTTCGTTTCACTATTTTCCTATTCGAAAGAGCAAACCGCACAGTGGTACAAACGAATTAAATCACCAGACAAAACCATCAAACGGAATTTTCGCTAGGGTAACACAAATTTAAATAACCAAGTCACGTTCGCCAAATAAGCAGTACTAACAAGCGGTATATCGCTTGCACTGATTGTTAATTGATTAGATTAAAAATTTTGTCCCAATTCACGGCGTATTGTTACACTGGGGGCGGGCCTGACGGATTAATTATTTATTTCAAATGGCGATGGTGTATTTTACAATTTGGGTGTTGACAGATGTATTTTTAGATAATCTTATTGTTGAAATTGATTTTTTTTAGAACTGAACACCTAATTTAAATATTGTACAATGGTTTGCCTTTATTGAGCTGAACGAAGCTTAAATATATCATTTGTTTAAATAAGTAGTAGGTAAAAATGTGCTTCGGAAGGCACGTTAAGCCGTTGGTCCCGGTTACCACTTAATGTGGTAGTCGTTAAGCCGAGTTGGAAGCCTTAAAGGCGGCTTGATAAGTTCCAACAGCAGGTGGCCTCAAACCTGCCTCCACCAATCCTCACTGGTTCCACATGGTGGAGTATGACCTAATTAATCTCTGTCACCTCGATTTGTGAGAGAAGGCCTTTGCCCAGCAGTGGGCAGTATAGGATGATATTATTATATATATTATATAAAAATGTGAATTGGTGGTATTGAAACTGCCTTAGTTAGTTTATTGTTTAGTTATTTGGTTTATTGATGCAACGACCGGCACTCACTAGGTTTTAGGTTCAAATCATAGGTCGGACAGTGTCAGGGGTATTCTTGCGTCGCAGTCCAGTCAAGAATTATGTTTAGTGTGATGGCAATGCACATATTTTGGATTACAATCCAGATCTGAGAGAGAGATAGTGGCAACTATTTTAAAAGTTAGTGTTTTGATTATGATATATTATAATCTGTGTTGTGAATCAATAACATAAAAAATCTAATTATTACCATGGGACCTAACATTGTCGGCGTATAAGGGTACGCAAAACACCTCTGCATATCCGATGTAACGGTATGATGGCATTATTTTTTATTTGTAAAAATTAATACTGGGGTCCTTAAAGACAATGAATTTGTTAAGTGGCTTTCGGTTTAAAAACCCTTTAATTTACTACCGTGTAGACACGTGACAGGTATCATGAAACATAAAAAGAATAATCCTTGATTTTTTTTCCTTTTGGTTCGCATCCAAAAACAAAATTTAAAACAAAGTCAAGAACCCCATATTCTTATATTTCATTGTTCCAACGCATTACAATATTTATCACATAATGCTATACACATAAAAAGCAAACTCACAAATTTTTACGACGCCTGAAGTATATTTTCGTAAATTCCCTTTCGAATCTTTATTGCATACGCAAGTGTATTTTGTAGTACAAAATTTATCCCCAAAATAGCATTTCGGGAGACAATTTTGACACCCCTAAACGCCTATGTTTTATTGTCTTGAATATTTTTATTTGAATACACGTAGGTGAGTAGGGGTGTGCTTCAAAATTGAGTTAAAATGACAGTGGCATACGTAGTGATTCGCCCCGTGGTCGCATTAAGCGCATTAGAGGCCAAAATTGGATTTGTCGTGGGGCGTTTTATTGGTACACTTGTTACGAATTTAGAACCACTGTGTGTTAAAAAAGCTCTTTGTCAATGGTGCAATATGTGGAAAATGTTTTGTGAGTCGGTATGGTTGTATACAAAAGAAAAATAGTGTTTGTATTTCTCTAATGCCGGTTATTTTACCTTTTTGAATAAAGGCCTCGATAGTATACTGACTGTGGCTTTTAGTGCACGAAGTCCGGGCAGTCACGAAGTCTTGGGTTTAATTCCTAGATCGGACAACGTGTGTTTCTTATCGGAAGTTTTGTTAGTAGCAATCCAGAGTCTGGAATTATGCCCAGTTTAATGGTGATAGGCTCGCCCCCTATAGGGGGCGATTCGCATGTTTAGTTCACAAGTAATAATATGGGGACCAAATATCATCGACGATATGTGGGTGTACACAGTACTCCTTTGTTAACCCCGCTTGAGAAGCACAGACGTGATAGCAATTTTATTTAATTTTCTACTTAACTAGTTTTTTACAAACGGGTACAATCACATAAAAATTAAAATCTTCTAAATAAATGATAAACTACTTCTACTTTAGAGCAATAACCAACGAAGATTACGTATTATAAAACGCAATACCAATTTTTAATGTATCTACAATTTTACAACACTTAATACATCTACTTTAAAAATTCAATTTCCCATACGTACACGGTAAATAAATGAGTCACATGTGCGTAAATGTTGACTCACTAAAACAAACCTTTGGATTTTTTTTGCCAAAGGCGAATAGGTAATATTTATTTGACGTATTGCGGTGAATCAGTGTCCCCAAGGCGCATTTATTTGCGTGCACGCTTCGCTTCACAATATTTGTGATTTACCACGCGTTTTTTTTGTCCAGAGAAAATTCAATTTTGTCGCACTGTGCATTGATTTTTTGCATCGAATCGATTTTAGAGGAAAAGTGTGATGCAATGTTTAAGTTTTCTTTTTCGGTGTTGATTAACAGATATAATAACTGTTAAACTGCCTGCCTGTCTGACTCGTTAGTCTAGTGGCAAAGCGCATCGCTTTGTGATCACGAGGTCCTGGGTTCGAAAAAAGTGTAGTTTTTCTAACAAAAACTGCCCAGTACGAGTCCGGAGTCTGGAATTGTGCCCGGTATATAACAATAGGCTCGCCCCCCATTACATGGGACCTAACATCATCGGCGAAACGTGGGTGTACTTAGTACACCTCGCCACACCCGCTTGGGGATTATAGGCGTGACGGTATTTTCTTTTTAATAATTGTTAAAAAAAATTCATACAAAGGAATGGGGATACCTAATTACATTTTTTCATCTATCATAATTTATCAGACCAGATTCCTTAGAAAGAGTATAGTTCTAACAGTTCAACAGGTTTTTTCCTTAGATCTCTTTGGCTTTCTCCACTTCCATAGTTTGTCTGATACACCCTCACCGGCTACGAAACTGTTGACTTTGACTTTTTTCATGTATGTACCTAATGAAAATAAGCTAGATCAGAAGAAAAGCTGTTTAGATCACTAGGTCAATTGGTCACGAGTTCAATTCTTTTGGAGAGAAAACTGCCAATGCTATAATTAATTTACTCAAGTCTAGTTGTTAGTGCGATTGCCCCTACTCTGTTTTAATCATCCTATAGGAACCATGACTGCCTAGTTGGTCTAGTGGCAAAGCGCATCGCTTTGTAATCACGAGGTCCTGGGTTCAAATCCTAGGTCGGACAAGTGTAGTTTTCTAACAAAAACTTCCCAGTACAAGTCCGGAGTCTAGAATTGTGCCCGGTATATGGCAATAGGCTCGCTCCCTATCACATGGTACCTAACATCGTCGGCGAAACGTGGGTATACTAGTACACCTCTGCCACCCCCGCTTGGGGAACATAGGCGTGGCGGTGTATAGGAACCATTGTATGTTCTTTAGGAAGATGGAGCATGTTCAGAAAATATCTAACGGACAAGTTTATACAACTATTCTGCTCATTGTAATGTCGACTTTTATTTTGACATCAGCTAGTCCATTTCTCTTTGTTTTTTTATAAAAACGAAGCCCCACACTATTTAGTACGTAGCTTTATTTCTGTATCGTGGGTGCATTCACAAACAAATGAAAATTCACATACACAGATACCCAGACCGAAACAAATAATTGTGGATCACACAAAGATGTGTCCCGTGCGGGAATCGAACCTGCGACTATTCGACACAGTGGGCTGAGCAGCTCAAGCTCTTAACCACTGCGCTAAATCGTCCGTCATAGTACAATTGTTTATATTGCCGACAATCCAAAGTAAACTTTCTTGTTTTTTCCTTAGTACAAAGAACGGTCGCTTGATTTATTGACAGTTAATACGCTTGTTTTGCCGACAACACAAAGCATAGTCGCTTATTTTTCCGACAGTAACTAGTAAAGTCGCATATTTTTTCGACAGCACGGAGTACAGTTGCTTGGTTTGCTGACAATCCAATGCATAGTCACTTGTTTAACCGACAGTACAAATTATAGCCGCTTGTGTTGCCGACAGTACACAATATAGTCTCTTATTTTTTGGACAATACACTCAATAGTTAGTCAGTCGCTTATTTTTCTAATAGTGCACAATATAGTCGCTTATTTTTCCGATAGTACACAGTACAGTTGCTTGTTTTGCCGACAGTACAAAGGGTGCGGTAACGCGGTTAGCGCCGACAATGAGTTGACGAAGGCAAATCAGATTTGTCAACCCTCCAGTTATTTTAAACCTGGCAGCTACCCTCCGATGTTACTTTAAACCTAGACAGTCATTTTGCATAGTTTTGGAGAGTAGGTAGGTGGGTGGTGTTGGTGGAAATTATTAGTGTATTTTGGATGTTATTTTGTGCAAAATTTACTTGGAATAGGTAAGTTTATATGTAGGCATAAGGATCTGAAAACTGGCTCGTTGGTTTAGTTTTGGAGTCGCATGGTGCGAGTGGCGATCATGATGTCCTTAGTTTTAGAATTATTATATGAATTAAAATTTTCCTAGGTTGGACAAATGTAGTTTTTCTATCAATCAATTCCCAGTATCAGTCCTGAGTCTGGAATTTTGTCATGTGGTGTATGGCAATAGGCTCCCCCCCTATTACATGGGACCTAGCATCGTTGGCGACCGGCGACGAGCCTACACTGGCTACAATGCCAGTTTTCGGAGTTATTTCAACTGGGAATATTTCTATCAAAAAATTAAATTTCTCCAATCAAAGATTTGAACCCAGGACCTCTCGAGATGGCTACGCACATTATTCAGCACTTGACCAACAAGACAGTTTTTATTTTTCATTTCATTTTAGATCTGTCCACACCACGTTTTCCAGTACTATGGTTCCTATCTGCACCAACGACTTTAGTTCTACGAGCGATGGCAAACTCTGGATACTCAAATATTAAAAAATATCACCAACCTTTTAACGCCTTACTCGATGGCGGAGGATCCCGACTCCACGGAGGGTCCCCATGCCCAGAGAAATCTCTCAACTTGAGGTAGCTTATGGTCAGCCTTATGATGGACGCCTTGTCCAGCTGGCTGGTGATGGCTGCAGGAAGAGGCAGCATCTTCGCCAGCTCGTAGAACTCATAGTTCTCTTTCCCCCGTCTCGACCGAGCTGCATCTCTGCTTTTCTCTTTTCGGAGCTCGAGAATGCTGTAAAGAGAGATTGAGGTTAGGTTTTTGGTAAGGGAAAGAAGGTGATTTTGTTTTGTATATGTAAAAATGTTGGTAAGCATTATATTGGTAGTTAATTTCGCCTTTATGGAAACATTAAGGCGTATGTGCCTGCCAATACTATTAGTATTAGCCCTGTTAAGAAACTGTCTCACCGTTGGGCACGGGCATCCTCTCAAACTGAGAGGGTTTAGGCTATAGTCCACCACCCTGGCCCAGTGCGGGTTGGCGAACTACACACCTTCGAGAAACTCTCAGGCATGCAGGTTTCCTCACGATGTTTCCTTCACCGTTAAAGCAAGTGATAGTTAATTTTTAATTCGCACATGCTTTCGAAAAGACAGAGGTGCCTGGGTTTGGACTCGTGATCTGTGACTTTGCGTCCAACGGTCTAACCGCTAGGCCACTGCCAATATAATGCTTACTTAAAAAAAAGTTGCTTTACCCTACGAATTATTCCAGTGTTATTGGTGCGTTTAAAGACCTAAAATTGACATACTACAGAACCTGCTGAAACAAATGTTTGTGGGTCTTACATAAATGTGTTCTGAGCAAGGATAGATTCTGTGACTAGACAATTAAGAGATCAGAGATGTAGGTTCTATTCTCTGATCATTAGATTAAACTGTCTGTAAACAGTAGCACGAAAACATTGGCGTAAGCGTGAAGCTAGCGATTGAGCGTGCTGTGGCGTTAATATATAAATTGTAGTATAGCAAGGTTGGGGGATCAACTCGCTAGCGGCACGCTGAAGACAAAATTTTCGTGCTCAGCCCTCTGATCAGTTTCCTGAGAGGGATTGTAAGCTCCGTAGTTCCATTTGCGAACTCGCTACCGTTAGTGAGCCCGCAAATGGACATGAAACGTAGCTGCGTACCTATTCAAAGTTTGAAAATCTGCGTTGGTAATTATTTGTAAGTGAGCTCTATATTATCTAGTTACCTACGTTAGCATAGCCTCGCGTTAATGCAATTAAACAGGCCAACACAAGCTATTTCTGAGTTGGGACCTCTATGGAGAAAATGATCAATAACTAGCCGTTACCTGCGGCTGCGCACGCGGTTATTTTGTAATTTGAGAAAGGTATAGTAGTGTTTTATCTACCTGATGGATGATTTTTCAATAACACTGAAACACGGGTTCCTTTATTTGTTACCAAAAGTATGAATTTTCATACGCCTTACTTGAATAATGATGTGTTCCCCATACAAACTTTCATCCCTTATTTCATGTAGTAAGTGTTTTTTTGAGAAAAAAAAAGTAGCCTATGTCCTTTTCCCGGCTAAAATCTATCTCCATGCCAAAGGACATTGTTCTGCGCCCATACATGATTTGCCCTAGAACCAACAGCATTGAAAAAAGACTTGTATGATTTCAAATCACCCATAAATTCTCTTAAGGCATTTATTATTAAACGGACAAGCGGGGGATTTGCAATATTGCATTAAAAGTATTAGATTTTGAGGTAACCTTTAGCCCCTATGACGTTATATTGTGTGTTGACATTCAGTAAAGATGTCGGCGACTACGATATAAGTACTTACAATACTTTGAAATGTACGTTTTAGATTGCAAATTGTCCGTTAGGATAGGATATTTGCCATTGTGTCAAATGTTTGTTGGTTCTGGGGCAATTTTCAACAACGTCCTTTGATGATGACGGACGATTTAGCGCAGTGGTTAAGAGCTTAAGCCACTCTGCCCACTGCGTCTAATAGTCGCGGGTTCGAGTCCCGCACGGGACAAATCTTTGTGTGATCCACAATTATTTGTTCCGGTCTGGGTATTTGTGTATGTGAATTTTCATGTTTGTAAACGCACCCACAGCACAGGAATAAATCCTAGTGTGGGGCTACGTTAAAAAAAAAAAAATATATATATATATATATATATATCAAAAATGAAAGGGTTACAAACAAACAGACGGACAGAGTAACTTTCGAATTTATAACTTTAGTATAGACACCGTCACGCCTAAATTCCTCAAGAGAAGGTGGCGGAGGTGCACTGAGTACACCCACTTTTGGCCGACGATATTAGGTCCCGTGTAATAAATAGGGGGCGAGCCTATAGCCATCTATCAGGCACAATGACGGACGATTTAGCGCAGTGTGTAAGAGCTTAAGCCGCTCTGCCCACTGCGTCAAATAGTCGCGGGTTCGAGTCCCGCACGGGACAAATCTTTGTGTGATCCACAATTATTTGTTCCGGTCTGGGTATTTGTGTATGTGAATTTTCATGTTTGTAAACGCACCCACGACACAGGAATAAATCCTAGTGTGGGGCTACGTTTAAAAAAAAAAAAAAACAATTGCAGACTCCGGACTTATACTGGGAAGATTTTCGTTAGAAAAACTACATTTGACCGACCTAGGATTTGAACCCAGGATCTCGTGATCACAAAGCGATGCGCTTTGCCACTAGACCAATGAGGCAGTCAACGTTAGTATAGAAGTACGGATAATCCGAAGTCCAGACTCATGCTATCAAATATATATATATATATCTTTATTAAAAACTAGCAGTTTCCCGCGACTTCGTACCCGGTCGACGACAGCGCCACCGGGTCTATGTTTTATAGCATATGTTACTTCTGGATAATGTAGCTTTCTAATGGTGAAAGAATCATTTAAATCGGTCCATTAGTTTTTGAGGTTATTCGTTACAAACATACAAATCTTTCCTCTTTATTATATCTATCTATCTATCTATCTATAACCTCACGCCAGATCCCTTGCGGGGTAAGCAGAGAGTACAGAGTTCCAACAGGTTCTTTCCTTACATACCTCTCTGGCTTCCTCGACTCTCATATTAGTGTAGATAATGTTTCCCAACACTGGTAATTATTCCGGTGTTGTGTGTTTACTAATATTAACGTACACAAACACAATATGGTTACACAAAGATTGAACCCGGAGATCTAACTTTACACAAAGATTTCATTCGTGCGGGAATCAAACCCGTAACTATTCGAGTAAGCGTAGCTGTTTCGCGCTCGGAGCGGACTTCAAGACCAAGCCTATCCTGACTTAAAATATCATTCACACTCTCTCTCATATTCTGGCCTTCAAAAATATCAGTGTGAATCTTCGCAAATCCCCTAAAATACCTACGGTAGGTAAAACTCGTCCGAATCCGGGCCGAGTCGCGGGGTGTGTTCGCACCGGGCCGGCCCACTCCGCAGGAGGCGGGGTCGAGTCCGACGCGTTATCTCACATATTTACATTTTAAAACTCTTTTATGGTTTACATTTAGAAATGGTTAATTAATTTGTTTGTTGTTTTGGGTTGAAATATTTTTGTCTGCCTCGTTAGTGTAGTGACGAATAATTCGCTTGGCGATCATTGGTCCTAAGTTCAAATCCTAGATCGGACAAAAGTAGTTTCTCTATTGATTTTTTTTTACTGAAAATCCTGGTAGAACTCTGTACTCTCTGCCTACCCCTCAAGGGATCCGGCGTCATAATATAGATAGATAGAAAAATTATAACATAAAAGTAAACATCATCACGCCTATATTCCCCAAGCGGGAGTGGCAGGGGTGTACTGTGTACACCCACTTTCGCCGACAATGTTAGGTCCTCCTAATAGAGGGCGAGCCTATTACTATATATTGGACACAATTCCAGACTCCGGGCTGATACTGGGATTTTTTTGTTAGAAAAACTACATTTTTCCGACCTAGGATTTGAACCCAGGACCGCGTGATCACAAAGCGTTACGCTTTGCAATAAGACCAACGAGGCAGTCAACATATATTTAAAAATATTATTATTAGAATTATATCTCAGTCGTAAGGCATCACACTGGAGTTGGATTGCATAAATGATTTTGTATGACATAAAAATGTATTTATACAGAAAATTAGGAAAAAAAGACAAGCCCGCTGAGTTCTCGCCGGATCTACTCAGTGGAGGCCGCGTTCCGAACCGGAGGTAGATTAGTATATTAAAAAAAATGTAAATTGGTTGTCTGGAAGAAATTGCTTTTAGCGATAAGACCACCAATTGTACCTATTTTTTTCTTGTATGTAATTAATTGTTAATATCACTGGTGTACAATAAAGAGTACTCTATCTATCTATCTATCTAAATATGTCAATTTGTAAATACCCCTGCAGGGTTTAAGCGAAATAATCGATTTGAGTTTGAGGACCTTGTCATTGCCACCTGCACTGTCATATAGAAACAAAAACATCTGTCATCATGTAAAATGTCAGTGTACTTACTTTCACACACACCTCTATTTCTCTATGGATATAGGTCTCGGAAGACGTGAAGCGGGCAAGTCTTCTACAAAGTGGACCGTTGACCTGGTGAAGGTCGCAGGTGTGTCTTCGTGGCGATCTTTTGGGGGGGGGGGGGGGGGGGGGGGGTGTCGTTGTCCTGCTGTGAACGTCTTTCGAATGATATTGATGATAAGTTTCCGATACACTATTTCATGTCTGCCCGAAATTCATTATCATCACTAAATATTATAAAACAAAGCCCCCCGCCGCGTCTGTCTGTCCGCCTGAACGCTATGAACCAGATTAACTCAAAAACTACCGACCGGATTTTTATACGGATTTCACCAACGGTCGGAGTGATTCAAGAGGAAGGTGTATGTGTATTCACCCGTGCGAAGCCGGGTCATATTGCTAGCATATTATAAAACATAATCCCTCGCAGCGTCTGTTTGTCTGAACGCGATAAACTCAATAACTACCGATCGGATTTTCATACTGTTTCCACCATTGGAGGGAGTCCCAAACTATGGCCCACCTTACATCGTGCTCTGCATGCCTCAACACCTGCTCGCGGCAGGATTTGATGGATGCTACCAACAATGCGGTTGAGGTGGCCGCGTTCTGGGCCGCTTCTATATAGATTTGACTCTATGTCTGCCGTCGAAACGATAAGAAGAAGACGAATAGAGAGAGTGATTTAAGAGTAATGTCTATAATTCACCCGTGTGAAGCCGGGGCGGGTCGCTAGCATATTATAAAACAAAGTCCCCTCCACATCTGTCTGTTTGTCTGAACGCGATAAACTCAATAACTACTGAACGGATTTTCATACGGTTTTCACCAATGGACGGAGTGATTCGAGAGAAAGGTTTTTGTGTATTCAGCCATGCGAACCCGGGACGGGTCACTAGTATACTTATAAAAAGGTCCATCGTCTTGAAAATCACCTATCTAAAAACATTAACTAGCTTTCACTACTTCACTCTATCATGTAATGTCTAAATTACCATTAACCACGATTTGTAAATTCCTATCCAACCGACCATAACTAATCATAAACTAACACTGACTGCCTGGCTAGAGACGTAAAGTATGACCGGCAATCACGAGATTTTAGGTTCGACGTAGAGACGAATAATGCGCTTTGCGTTTACGAGGGTTCAAATCCAAGGGCAGACGAATGTAGCATTTTTATCGAAAAAATCGCAGTAAAATACCCGAGTCTGAAATCGTGCCTGGTATATGAAAATAGGCTCGCCCTCTATTACATGGGACCTAACACCATCGGCGAAAAACCTCTGCCACCGCTCCTGGGGAATATAGGCGTGATGGTGTATCTTGACGCAACTGACAGCGCACTGGTCTGACCAAGTGGCTTTCCCTTGTAAAATATTATTCCCGTATATTTTTCAGTTTTCTATTTTTATAACCGTTAATAATATTAATAATAGCCCGCAGGGCAGCTTGTGGCGAGCTATTGGTGAGTAACGACACCACGGACCCGAGTGCTTCAGAGAGTCGGTCAGGGCCCCCAACTCGGCGTGTGTTCGTCGGTCGAGTGGAAACCGAAGAGTGCCCGCAGGACTCTCGGCTTTGGCTAGCCTTAATTGGCCGTCCAGAGAGGAGCCGTGAGAGCTATATCGACGTAGGAAGATAATGTGGTCCTACGTCGATGTACTCCAAGGGTGGAAGTGTTAAAGGGCATAACGCCGCGACTAACTTCGGAGAAAGCGCAGCACACCTCTCTACACTCCTGAGCCGCTCACACCGGTGTTGCCCTCATTTGTCTTAGGACGACCGTTTGAGGGCCCATCTAGTAAGCGGCGAGTCACCGCCGGCCACGGGTAATTAGGTATCACTAATTATGACCGGTGTCCGTCCCCTTTGAAATAGTCCAGTTTAGGTCCATCTAACCTCATTTACATAGCCCTTATTTTCTTTTCATAATTTACAATAGTCCTTACACCTGCCGGGGTCAGTTCGCTGGTTATGTTTCTTTATTTTCAGCAAGTGATCTCAGCAGGTGGCTTACATAACATTAACTTCTCGCAAAGGGCCTCTACGTGTTGGACCCATGCCCCCATGCAAGCCTTTCAAAGGTCCGGGTAAAGCCCGTGAATCTCAGCGATAATAATAATATTAGCCCTGTTAGGAAACTGTCCCACTGTTGGTTACGGGGCTCCTCTCAAACTGAGAGGGTTTAGGCCATAGTCCACCACGCTGGCCCAGTGCGGGTTGGCAAACTTCACACACCTTCGAGAAACTCTTAGGCATGCAGGTTTCCCCACAATGTTTTTCTTCACCGTTAAAGCAAGTGATAATTAATTTTTAATACGCAACCTGAGACCTCTGACTTTGCAGTCTGACGGTCTCACCACTAGGCTATCACTGCTATTTTATTTATAACCGTTAACGATTGTAAAAAGTCCACTTGGCTACATATGACTGATGGCATGGTTCAGTGGTTAACCCCTTGAGTCGCACCGTCTACTGGATTAAGGAGTCGCGGTTTCGATTCTCGGGACAAATTTTTATATATACAAATATTTGTTTCGCTCTGGGTGTTTATAAAAAAATTTCATGTTTGTAAACGCACCCAGGAGTAATCTAACAACAGAAATCTATAAACTAACTATCTATCAAACTATCTAACGGGAATTTTCTAGTGTAGGGCTACGTTGTATTTTTAAATATAGGTTTTGTCAAAAAATCAATAACAATAGTTTTTTTATTCCTGTAGACCAAAAGGCACTTATGAATAGTCAAAAAGAGAAAATTATTGTTTACTTAAGACTCCCCCCAGCAGGGGTAGCAGTGATAGCCTAGTGGTTAGACCGTTGGACTGCAAAATCAAAGGTCTCGGGTTCAATTCCAGGCCCGCACCTCTATCTTTTCGAAAGCATGTGCGTATTAAAAATTAATTATTACTTGCTTTAACGGTGAAGGAAAACATGGTGGTGGGCCAGCGTGGTGGGCTATGGCCTAAACCCTCTCAGTTTGAGAGGAGGCCCATGCCCAACAGTGGGACAGTTTCTTAACAGCGCTAATATTATTATATTATTACTTAAGACTCTACCCGTTCGGAAAGTCATTGCTGTGAAGAAGAAGGGCATGAAACTCCACGGTTGCTTTTAAAAAAATGAGAGTCTTACAATTCTTTTTGTATACATTTCATTCATGGGGTATGGGAGAACAATGCAGAACGAGCTAAATAGATGTGCTTAAGTATAGATAAATCATAAGTGTACTTTTATTCATGGTATCGGTCAGTGTCAACATAGCCCTGTCATTTACAAAATAGAGATGTTGTAAAGGTATATAATAAAAAGTATAATAAGAGAAAAAAGGATTCCTGTAAAATATGTAAAGTTTGCGTACAAAAGATTTAAATATAGTGGAGCTATGATGTGTGATGCCGAACGAGACAAAATTCAACAGTACTACGATACATGTTTAATCAGTCAAAGAATAGAGGACGGACCAGTCCCCACCAGCGGCACCCGTTCACTAGTATAACTTGAAAAGCAGCCATCACTCTCCTCGACCATATTAGAGGGAAGAGTGACCCGCTCCGCAGAGCCCCCACTACAGCCTACACACTGTATTTTTGTAGCCCTTTTCTAATAAGACAAGATTCGCCAAACTTCATTCAAACCAGAATAACTCTTCCAGTTAGAGTCACAAACATTGGCTAACAAAAGAACCGCGAAGATAACACAGCCTTTAAAAAATCCGTAAAAAGGCGCCTTCAATTTTCGAATGGTCTTACTCAGGAGGCCATAAAGGCCGGGGCTCACCGGACAGCCGGTAATCGCGTCCGATCGTAAACTGTGTGTAGCAGGTCCGCTTAGTTGGCACCTTCTCGGTTCTATCTTACTTTAGAACCGAGGTTGTAAAATTCCCCCCGACCCCTGCCGCCACCGCCGGCCGCGACATGTTCTCACCGACCCCCCCCCCCGATGCTTTGTCATCCCTTCTTTCCGCTCAGAATACGGGCGACGACGCCATAGCCGGCGGTTGACCGGTGCACTTAGTAGTGCACCCGTCCCCCTACAGCGACTGTCCCAACCGAGGGCGCCCTCGAGTATGTCGCTTCTTGCCCTTCTGGCTGGCTAGAGCGTAGTGGTTGCACGCTCGCCTTTAAATCCGGTGAAGCACACATGTAAAATTTGCGCCGATGTTTCTTAACAATTTTTTTATTAACAGGCTCCGTCACGCCTATATTCCCCAAGCGGGGATGGCAGAGGTGTACTGAGTACACCCACTTTTCGCTGAAATTTAAGGTTCCATGTAATAGGGGCCGAGCCTATTACCATATACCGGGCACAACTCCAGATTCCGGACTCATACTGGGAAGTTTCATTACAAAAACTACATTTGTCCGACCTAGGATTTGAAACCATGTGATCCTAAAACGATGCGCTTTGCCACTAGACCAACGAGGCAGTAAAAATTTTTCGTTATAAGTATCTTTACTAATGTATGTATCATCGTGACTCCAGATCTATTACGGTGTAGGTAAAAAGTATAAAATACCAACAGGTTATTTCCTTACAGACCTTGTAATAAGTAATTCATTGATAACGTTTTCTATGCCTTTAAAGCGGGCTTATCACTAAACTATAAAATAAAACGTACAATTTCCAACTTGAAAACGGTTATCGTAACTAAACTATGCCTTAGGGGCTAATAACATTTGGAAAAACATAAAGAAATACCAAACAAACCCTTTTCGAATCTGATTTTCCGATAAACGTTAGTGAAACGGTAAGTGTTAGGGTGGATTTATATGGCTGTGGGATTTCGACTTTAGGCTCTTGTTAGACTTTGGGTTCTTTGAGAGAATTTTGTCTCCTCGGCTTTAATTTTTTTCGTTCATTTCGCTTTGGATTTATTGTGAATTTAATTTTAGGACTAAAGCTACTAAAATAATTCGTAGAGGGAATACATTTTTTTACAAACTTTTACTACCGTCTCACCACGCCAGATCTCTTTTACGGGTATGATATTGATAGATAGATAGATTTATTATATCCATCATCCAAAATCATCTTCAGAAATGCATTATTTGTTTTCACTTAATGGCGATGCTACCTAGTGTCAAAGTAAACTCAAAATACCTCAGTAAAAACGTAAACCTTTACTTATTCCAAATGTGACGTTAGTATAGCCACGGGCATAATATGCAAGCAATTTAATACTTTGTCACAGTAACGGCATGTATGTAAAGACCTATGTTTTGTAATTCAGAAGCTACTATGAAAAAATACTATAATGCTAAGTAACTAACGTAGTACCTATATTTTTTAAGATCATCATTTTTTTCCACATTTAATTAACGAGCGCTATATGCAACCCGCAAGGATTGCGTCTAGACAACTTAACAATCCGGCATTGTGGTATAAATAAACAATTGCGCGCGCGCCGAACAATAGGTCAATACGAGTGCGCGCACATGTCACGGGCCCCTATTGATTCGTATAATTGATGTATGATTAATCAGATAGTTACGCTAATCATTGTTTGCGAAATATAGCCTCCTTGATACCGTCGGTAATCCGGTATCTACCTAGTACCAATTTACTGACGAGATTTCGGGTTACCATATCATAATATTATTATGAAATTCGAAACGGGCTTCTTCTAACGGTTTAGAACGTAGGCCGTTCACCAAAAAAGTGGTCGTGGGTTCGATCGCGAACAGGACAAATCATTGTGAGTCCCACAAATCACCTACAGATTCGCTAGTTTCCGTTTTGAAACCGATTTATAAGGTAAAACAAATTCGTAATAATTTTTGATATTCGTAGATTCTAGGACCTAATATTTTTCCTTGAAATATTTCTGCCAAGTAACGTTCATTTTACTAGCAAATTCAATTTTTTTTCTGTAAGTTCTATGTTTTATTATTCCTATTACAATATTTCTTTTTTCATTACACTTGTTAATATATGTACCTATTCTTTTTATCCAAAAAGCGTAGATACGCATCGCGGTAGATGTCAAAAAAGTATAAAAATTATAATTTTAAACCAACGTTATGTAAATCAACCCTTAAATTTTTCGCGGGGGTAATGGTCAGTGGTTCTAGCGCATTACATTGTTTAAAATAACTTTACAGAGGGTTGCTTTCACCCCCGCCCGCCGGGGCTTGACCGCCCCAAAGATTAGGGTGAATTATGGTTTTTAAAAAAGATTTTCTTGTTCCATTACAACTGACATTTGAATTGGCATTGTGAGATTTATCATTGTTCTAGACAAAAATTGTCTAGAGATTAAATTGATATTAGAAAGAAATATTTCAACTTTCATTACAATTGAATCAAAAGTCTATATCATCACGCCAGATCCCTTACGGGGTAGGCAGAGAGTACAGAGTTCTAACAGGCTCTTTCATTGCTTTTGATTTCTTTCTTCTCTTTCTCTTTCAGCTCTTTCTTTCCAAAGTATCAGGCAGTGTCATTTATAATTTGTCATTTATTCCATTATGTAACGCTTTTTAGAGGGTGATTAAGGCCCATATTACAGAACGTAAATCTGTGGTGAATCTAGTTTTAAAAACTGATTTTTGTACTGAAACGTACGTGAAATAAAACTATAAAAAAATAAAACGTTTCGAGAGCTTTGCAGCACCCAAGGACTGTCCTTCCCGTGACCGTGAAAACGTCGGGAACTTAAAAATCAAAATAAACCGCGATAAAATCCGTAAAATTGTTTTATTTCTTGTGTAATATTCGCGTAAATCTTAGAACTCAGTACTAAAACGTTCGGTTTAAAACTAGATTCGTGATTTGATGTTTTTTGTTCTGTTATACGGGTCTAAGAATGTAAAACTCGTTACCATCTACTTTAAAAATTAAAAAATACTACTGACCATGACCAAATAGACCGTGTCTTATCTGAAGGACAAGTCAAGAGACTCCGTAACCGGCGAGCGTGTATGAGACGAACTATGAGAGTGGAGGAAGCCAGGTATGTAAGGAAAGAACCTGTTGGAACTCTGTACTCTCTGCCTACCCCGCGAGGGTGCTGGCGCGATGATATAGACAGATAGATAGAAAAAATACTAAGTACAGAATTAGATGAACCTGTATATTACCTAAATAAAAATAGTGCAACGTTGTCATCGCTAGTTTAGTTGTTATAGTGTAGTTGCCGGTTCGATCCTCGCACGGCACATATTATTATGTAACTTACAAATGTTTGTTCGGTGTAAATTATAAGTTTATAAACCCAACTACAAAAAAAATCCCAGTGTTGTGCGGCTTTCTCTTAAAGTAACGAAATACTAGATAAAACTACAGGTAATGACGTTCAAAAAACAAAACCTAAAACCCAACGGATAATACCAAAGAATGGCCGAAATAAACACAGCACAGCACTATCGGTACCAGACCTACAGCTATCCAAACTGGGAGACTACTTATCCATTTAGCTGTAAAAGTCTGGAATGTGTCATAAAAACCGTTAGATGCGCCATTGGAGTAAAATAACGAACGTTCTATTTTTAAAATTCGGTATTTCTCTTTTGTTTCGGTTTTTCTTTATTTTTCGTTGAACAGCTAAATTTTAACCTGCACTTTTAACGGTTTTATTTTATTTAGTAAATAGTTTTCTGATTTTGAATTTAGATTTCGTATCTAATAAAATAGTTTTTAGAAAATTCGATGTAATAATTATCTATCTATATCATCACGCCAGATCCCTTGCGGGGTAGGCAAATACTGAGTATAAAATTCCAGCAGGTAATATTTTGTTATTATAAAAGTAATTGCGTGAAATTTTTATTCACATATCAACGAAAAATATTTCATTTTGTTTGATGCAAGACTTGTGATTGTTTTTTTTTTGTAATTTCACGATAGATGTGTGCAATGCTATTTTTAAGGTTAATAACAGCTTAGTTAATATTGCATTGGTACGACAGAAAATAAATATTCAAAGGCGAGCCACTCCAAAGCTTTCTGTGCTGTCCAATTTTTATGACGTACCTCCCTTCATCTTAGAAGTGGCCGTCTTTAAGTGTCCTCGTACGTGCCCTGACGCCTTACACACCTGGGAATCGAACCCACAATGCACCATATCGGCTTGACCCCCTGCAAGACACCCTTAAAAAAATCCACCCCAAAATCAATCTTACTCACAAGAAAAACAGTTGAAATTCCAATACCAGTTGCAAGTTGTACCGGCCAGCGATGATTAGTGCAGCATATCCAAAAAGACATTGGTATAAAATACAATACTGAAAAACCAACTCTATTCGTACTACATAAGCCCCAAATTCGATGTGTCTCCTCAAAACAAAAAGATTCTACCCGCAAATTGAAATAGCAGAAACTCGAAGGAAAAAAGTGCGGGCCTCGAAACCCGGGATCGTAAAGACCCGACCCCGGGATAGTGCCGTGTCGCAGTAGTTACGCTTAATGTGTCCGGGGCAAATTGAGTTGCGCACGCCTAGGAAAATTAGCGGTCCCCCGGGACGTCCCGGGCTGTCCCGGGGTATCGGATATGACATGTGTATGTATGGGATGCATTTTATTACCGGCAATTTCATCTGTACCATATCTAGAACCGATATTTATAGGTTTTCCTATTAACTTTTCTAAAAGTTATTTTGTTCGAAATCTACAATTGTTTTAATAACAGATTTAGGACGAAAATAACTTAAGAAAAATAGATAAAGGATAAAAAAGAATCCTGTCCCGACTATATTCCTTAAGTAAGGGCAGCAGTGCTGCCTTGTCCACCTACATTTCGCCAAATATGTTAGTACCTACAACATTAATTTGTTGCTTGATGCCCCAACAAATTTTTTATTGTTTCGTGATGAGAGAAACTGATGTGGTAACTTAACAACAAATAAAAAACCTTTTTATCTGACCTAATTGTAAAAGTTCACACTTAAACTAAAACCCTAGAATGTATTAAATACCAATACAATCGATAAATACCTTTCAACCCTTCGTTATAGACGACAATACATCGAATACAGGTAGCTACAATACATCAATGTGTACCTCTATGAATCTTAAGTCAAAGAAAAATAGTCCTTATTACTTTTAATTATGGTACACGTATATAATTATACAAGTAAGTTACGACGTAATAAGGTTAATTTTTCTCTGACATTATTAAACGTCAAAAAGTATTTCTTATAATAGAGTATAGTGAAATTGTCACCCGTTACCCATTTAACACAGAAAGGTCGTCACCTCACTATTAACCCTACAAATGCCGTGTTAATACTCGCGGTCTTTAACACCGAGTATGGGAATTTTAGAGTATTTTCTACTTGAATGGTTGCAAGTCTAAACATTTCCCATTGTTGCGGTTTGGACGCATTTATTGGAGATCAACGTAACGGTTCATAAAAAGATAATGTTCGGATTAAAAAATTGGCGCTTTTTGTTGGATGCCACGAGATTATTACTTTGTTGGGTAATGGAGTAATGTAATTCTTATTTCCTGTTCGTATTTCTACTGGTGTTATTTAGGTTTTGTAAGAAAATAACTAACTCTAGACTGTACAACAGCGCTTGATATTTATACTTGTAAAATCATTTAAATATACATATTATTATTAAATCTGTTATAAGGATGACGCGATTAAATAAATGAAATTATCCTTGCATATAAACACGCCCGTATCATGTTTTTTTTTGATAAAATTTATGTGTTCATTTAAATCTATTTCGACCTTAGTTTGATAGCAAAGTACTTATTTCAACCTCTAGATTTAAATTATTTAGGTAATAAACCTGCCTCGTTGGTCTGGTGGCAAAGCGCATCGCTTTGTGATCACGAGGTCCTGGGTTCAAATCCTAGGTCGGACAAATGTAGTTTTTCTAACGAAAAATTCCCAGTATGAGTCCGGAGTCTGGAATTGTGCCCAGTATATGGCAATAGGCTCGCCCCCTATTACATGGGACCTAACATCGTTGGCGAAACGTGGGTGTACTCAGTACACCTCTGCCACCCCCTCTGGGGAATATAGGCGTGACGGTGTATGTAGGTAATAAAAACTTAAATTTCAAATTCTGATACTTAATGTTTTATATCGCAGTAGAGACTTATTTGACAGTTATAAAAAATACAATTGAAACAAAAAACCATAAAACGAGTTAATAAAGAATAGAATAGATATCTTGGTAAACTCCAACCATCCCTTAGAAACATAATATTATGACCATATTATTATAACATATTCGCACTACAGCTAGACACATTTTAGCGTATATTATAACATACGTATTCATTACAAACAGAACATTTTTCTTAAAACGATCTTAGAAAATGTCATTCTCATGAGTACAGACTGTCAGACAGACCCTTTCAACAGTAGCAAGTAATGACACACCACATTGTCACATCAAGTGGTTATGTCACCAAATGTGTACGTACTCACTTCATATTTCTATGGGCGCATTTAGTCGATAATAATGATTTTTAATATTTCATTGTGCATTTTAGGGTTATAAGTACCTATTATGAGTGTTCCTTACGGCGTGTGGGGAAGATGTTTCTGTAGGGTTTTGTATTACCCACGGTTTTAAGAGTTATAATATCTTATTGTAAAGACAGGATTATCTTATATAAGAACGTTTCGTGCTCTGTGAGAACACAAGAAAATCTATCTATATCTTCACGTCACATGTCTTCAAGGTAGGCTGAGAGTACAGAGTTCCAACAGGTTCTCCTTATAAATCTCTCTAACTTCCTTTACTCTCATAGTTCGTCTTACACACGCTCGCCGATTATGTCGACCCTTGACATTGCCCATCAGATAAAAAGGAAAAGTTAAATATTTAAATTACGAAAACATAAGAAAATTCACGCTCTTAAATAAAAAAATAATGTTTACTTGAACCATAAAGAAAAAAGTCATTTGAAAAAAAAACGCCAAGTCATAATATTTAACTTTACCTAAATTTAATCGCCGTCGAATCAACAATGACCGGCTAGCGAATTCCTTTCGTCTTTTTTCCAAAACTTTTCAAAGGGAAATTCACACCCTTGCTAAGGGTCGACTAGTTTTCTTTAAAAGCTTGGATATTTGAGCCCTTGGAATTTAGTGAAGCGTCGTGTCCCTCGGGTGTGTGTGCCCTACGGTCACTTAGGGAAACTTCAAATAAATAGATTCGTACTTGCATAGTTTTGTGTGTGAATGAAAGCTAATGTGACGTTCATTATTTATAATGTGTAGCTTTTTGGTTCTAGCTTATACGGTTGTAGCGGGTTATGTAGCTTTTAATTTTTAGCTTAAATAAAGTCCATTCGGCACACAGCTATTACAATAGACCCACACTCAGAAATATTTCTGTGTCGCGGGTAAGTTTAGAATCTACGTTTACTAAAAGAAAAAGAACAGAAAAAAAAAACATTCATCATTCTACTCGTCTCCACAGAATTAGTAATTCTTTCATGGGGCAATGTATACGCTTCTACAACAAATTACCCATAGATATCCGAAACATGCCTTTCAATAAGTTTAAAAAGGCAATCAAAACTGGACTGTGTAAGGAACTTTTGGATTATCTTGACGATAAAACAGATTGGGTTTGAGCAGCTCCTCACTTAACAAAATTAAACAATGCTGTATAATACAATTAAAAAAGAGTTATCAGAAAGGCCATACCAACTAAGTTAAAAGACTAGCCCCTGAGTTTCTCGTCGATTCTTCTCAGTGGAGGCCACGTTCCGATCCGGTGGTAGATGTAAAAAATGTAATAATTTTGACGTTTGCAAGATATAGGCCTAAACAAATAAGTAATTTTTGGCTTTGACTATACTACTCGATCCAATAGGCTTTGCGGATTAAGCTCTTAACCATTGGACTAAGCAGTGTGTCGAAGGAAGGATTTATGGAAATTCATGCCCTAAGAAGTTTAAACCTGCGGTTAAGATGATCTTTAAAAAAGTCATCATACTTCCAATTCCATTTATAATCTATGTTTTTTAATCTTGTCAAGATTAAAAAAAAAGTGACACACAATCGGTTTAAGCATGAATTGAGCAATAAATTTATCGAAAAAACACCAGAACATCAAGTCATCATACTGGTGTATTATGACATTTGATTATGACCAAACTAAGCGTGCGTAATGACATGACGTCACATCTATATGAAGGGCAAATACCGCTAGGGGGCGCCACTAGCGTGTTTGACGAAGGAAATGAAAACGTCATCGGCTTATTCCGACTAGGGATTATTGATATTGTCCAGAGATATTTATTGTATTTGATATTAGTTGATTATCGCGAGCGTAGATCGTGATGAGGAAAGTGTTCAATGGGACTATTTAATATGTTAATGAGGTGATATGTATTTGCTATTATATTTGCACTTTGGTATATAATGCTTGTTACAGTGGTTGGTTAGAGCGTAGATAACTTCTTTCAGAAGAAAGAAAGAACATTTATTTAACCACACACACACACACACATGCATATATTCAAGGGGTAACGAAGACAAAATACAGTTCTGTCTAATATTGACATAGTATGTCCGAGATTGTGTGGGGCTAAATAGGCTGCTGTCTCAGCTTGTTGCTGCACCATAAAAAATATGGCGCAGCGCTGGTATTGTGGCAGCACCTATGAAAAGGTGACGTCACAGATGCCATATATACCATTCATAAATAGTAATTAAAATCACTGCATCGTGAAGTTGCGGGTTTGATTCTCGCACGGTACAAATCCTTTTCTGACTCTATGGTTTCGATCTGGGTGTTTGTATATATAATTTTATTTTTTAAACGCCACTACGACATATATAACTCTTAGTATTCCTAGTATGTAGAAATACAATATGTATGAGAATAAAACGCGGGATCGTTTTATTTAGTTAATAATTTGTTTGTAAATGCGACCATGACGCTGAAAAGTTTACCAGAATGAGGCAGTGATTACATAATATACATTAATCGTACAAATACCTAAAATGGATTGGGGGCGAGTTTAGTAAAAATATTACATCAATATCGATACCGAAATATTAAGAGACCTTTGCATGAGAGAGCATTCTTTTATATCAACACCTACCAACAAAAGTATTTTTTCTTCGTAGAACTGTCAACTGTAAAATCATCTAACCGGTATAAAACGCCTTTTCTTGCCTCATATATAAATCTAATAACATAATTTTTAAAAAAATTGACACACTTTCACGGCTGTCATTAACTAAACAAAAAAAAAAAACAATAAACCTGTTAGCACAAAAAATTTTGCTGGAAATAATATCTGCTATTACCAATGTTGTAGAAGTAACACTTTTAATCAAACGATCTTATTTAATTATATTTCCAATTTTAAAATTAGAACGAATATTGAAAAAAAAATACTTTCGCACTTCACAAAAAAAATATTGATCTTTTTAAAATTATAATGCTTTTTTTTCATAAACATTCTAAGGTCGGTAGTGTCATTGAGTGTGCTTCCAAAAAAGATAGGAAGCGTGTCAAAGGCTCACGACTGAGTAGATGACTCAAAACTATGGTGGCGAAAGGTGACCATTGTAGAAGATATGATGAGGTTTGATACTTGGTACAAAAAAAGTTTTTCTTTACATAAGCATCGATTGAGGAAAAAATAAGTTTTACTTAGTGATATTAGAAATAACTTTCAAGAAATATGACTTATGAAGTGTCAAATTAGCGAAAGGTGCCCTTTGTCGCAAATTTGACACTTCATAAAAAATGTTCACTAAAAGGAAAATGTTGAAAAAATTAAATATCATATTTTTTCCTTACTTTGTGCTTTTAGCGTAAGTTTTCAGAAATTTATATTCAAGGCAATTTAAAGATACTTGAATTAGAAACATAACAAAGATACAAGTTAGAAACATTAACTCTTAAGTGCTATCGAACGTTAACGTATAAACAGTTTCAACCACTATTTACTCTAAATAACATAGTTAAACTTTGCAAAGTGTTTACATATTCTTTGCGGCTAGTACATCCTTAACAATTCGTGAAAATATTTTACCTAGCCCTTTAAAACTATACCAATATAAGTTTTTGGAAACCATTTTTTTCAAGTATCAAGCCTATTCACACCCTTCTTGCCCGGGTGATAATCACAAGAGCTCGTCTCCGGGGACGCACCTCGCACCCCCTTGATGAGGTCAATATGACTCGACGAATTTCCGGACCGTGTCCGGGAAGGGCTACCTACTCCCGTTAAAAAAATCGTATCGAAAGCTATTTCGTAACCTTGCTCGTTCCTATATTATAGTTGTCTCGATTGTGGCCTGTGGAATAAAGTGGTTTGGTATGTGTTCTTGATATTAAATTTTAAATAGTAAGCATATTTTTATTTGAAAAATTTGTTGAAAAAAGAAAATTGTTTATCGTTCATTTTTCAAAAGTATAAGAATAACGTTTTTTTTTTCTCCTGCTCGTCCTGTATAGCTATGCGTTAATTAGCACGTCAATTAATATATTACACAGGTGTAGCCAATATAAGCCAATATTGAGGAGTTGTACTTGTTATTTTTGAAGGCCTTTATAAAAGCGCTTTTTACGCAGGCGTTAACATAAACATTATGTTAGGTGTAGCTGTAAAAAAAAACTTAGTTTTAAATTTCGAAGACAATGTTTGAATTTGGGATCAGTCATAAAGATTAGGAATGGTTTCATATAAAACGTTACCAAAGACATCTACAATCGATTTTTTACAACCATTTTAACTATTAATTCTATAAATATTTCAGCAACGGTTGTAACCACGTTAAAATTTAATAACAAAATAAGTAACAAAAGTATAACCATAATGCGCTCGCCATCAATTTCAATATAAAAATCCGATGCACAATGGTGCATCGCAAGCAATATTTCGGACAAAAATAAATACTGTAAATTCGCCGGGCCCGGCCCGGCCCGGTGGGACGGCCGATTTGTACGCTCGCCAAATTGCCGCTCTTTACGCGGACTTTAATAATCACGCCATATCCAATTTTCGTTTGAAACGCTGAGGGAATACAAATGCGATGGCGCTGGCGCGTTGATTGAATATTTCACTTGTTTGTTAGTGAATTGACACTTGTAATTAATTGGCGTTTAGTTAGTAGTGTCTGTGAAATTACCTAAAGTTATGTAGTTTCCCTTGGACACGAGGCCTAACACAGTCACGGCATAAGTGTACTTTGTACCCCCACATTCTGCCAATAATGTCCCAACTCAATCAAATTTAGGGGCAAACCTAATGGTATTGTACCCGATACAATTTCAAACAACGTTCAGGAGAATAGATAGGTTTCTTTTTCGAGTGTAAGTTGTTTCATTTATATTCGTAGAATATATTTGTTTCTTTTTTTTAATTTAAAAGACGCCTGCGATTTTACGATTACAGACGCTGTACTATATTTGACAAAGCAAAAGTGCTGAGTAGGTACATTATTAAGGTATACGAAAATACGGGATAACCCCAAATGTACTGTTTCAAATGGTATAATGTGCAATGGCATAGTGAAAAACTTAGATAATAAAATAAACAGTTTTCACAATCACAGATCTACCAAAAAATCTCAAACATAAAAATGTACTTGTAGATAAATTGCGTCCTATTCTGACAACGAAATGTCGACGCAATGAAAATATTCATACAATAGATGGTATCGCGTGCCCACACACCCCAGTGGGCGACAATCCCGCTTCACGGACAAAAAATGACCAATCTGCTTGGCGCGTCGATACGCATATGACTAATAGTGGGCTGTCTCTTACGAAATTGCCTGCCAAAATGGTAACGAAACTGGAAAATTGTTTCATTCATAAATGCAATAGCTGGGATTTACCGTGATAGGTTTTGGATGAATAAAATCATTCGAGGATTACGTCCCCCTGTGGTCCGCAATGTCAGATGGACAAATGTTTTTAACAATCGCGTTGGATTAGGCACCCTTTTCTTCGTTTTCGCAAGAAAATTTTATTACGTATTGAAGTCTCTCCTAAGTAAATAAAACTAGCCTGTCGAAATTAGCAATACAAAGAAAGCCGGGGCCGCATTCGCAACCAATTGAAAGGAGAAGGAAATAATAGTTATTTGCAATAATCGACTGAAGGGACGGCTGATTGCGCCCGAGGCGGGGTGTTGAATTTTTCCCGTATTTTCGTATGGCAACTTGCAGTTTTGGAGCATTCGTTATTGCTTTTCGAAATTGTATCGTTTCTTGAGTTGATATTTGCGTGGAAACTGTCCAATACTCCTTAAAACAGTTGGTAGAGTTTTAAGTTGAATAAATTAAAGAGAATTAAATTAGTAAGAACGAATATCGAATTGTAACTCGATATTTCATAATCGACTAAAATGTTAGTCAATTATAAAATAGCTCTTTTTTGCAGTTCGGTACGTTACTATGTCTCCTATCTATCCTATCATCTAAACACCAATGATTCTCTCACTTAAAAACTTTAGCAGCAAAAATCAAAACTATTTTGGTCACACCAACTATAACGAAGGATACTGAGTTCTTAGATTTACGCGAATATTACACATGAAATAAAGGAAGTCCCTCCCGTGACCATGGGTGCGGCAAAGCACTCGAAACGTCGGGAATTGAATTTAAAAATCAAAAATAAACTGCGATAAAATCCGAAAAATAGTTTTATTTCATAAAACGAAGGATGCCAAACTGAAGGAACCCTTCCCACTGGTGCCAATTCAACCCTAAAAGAAGAAATTAAAACAACAGGGGCTAGCACAAAAGTCCATTGATGAGGTAAAGGGGGATATAATAGATCATTTTCGGGACACTTGTCCCACAGTTAATCCGGACTGACCGAACTGGTGATCGATTGAAGGCACCCTACAACAATCGGAATGTCTATTAAACTTGCCATTTTATGTGGCTTATTTCTTGGTTTCTAATCAACCAAAAGATTGTGTGGTTAATATTGCCTCTAAGTTACAATTTGTGTAACAAGGTAACAAAATAAATTTACATTACGACATTTGAATATTAAAATAACCGCATTGGTGATAAAAAAAGGTGAATTGCATTTGTTTGAAAAGCTTATTTGAAAAATAATCGAAGAATGGAGGTATAAAAGTATCTAATTTTTAATACTTAATCATCAATATAAATGTTGACTTGTAAGGTTTCTTTGTCTGTTTTGAAAGGTTAGATATAGCATTCAAATACTTGTAAAATTATGAAACAAATTTATAAATATCGTCACGTCTACGAAGTGTATTATATACACCCATATTTCGAAAAAGAGAGCGAGCCTTATGGCCATTTTATCGGATATAACTCCAGACTCCTGTTTTTATTTATTGTTCAGAATGTTTCTATAAAAAATACCCAATAACACTTTGTCGTCGTTATTGATCTAAAGGCCTCGTGTCTGCCAGATATACCATGCATTACTAGACAAACGAGGCAGTCTCAAAAATAAGATGTAATGAAATGTATATTAAAACATTTATAAGAACTTATAACTAAACGGTACAGAACAAGTTGCAATTTTATTTACCATTTTTGCTCTACCATTTTTTAACTTATTGAACGTAGCATCACTTACATTATTATAAAAAAGAAAACAGCAATAAAAAGTTCAAGTGGAAACCGCAGACATAAATCGATCGAGTGTTTTTTGAAAAATCTACTTTTTTAAACTTTTATTCGATTCTCTAATGACAGATAATAGTTCGGTTGTTAAGAATCGATACTGGACGTTTTTGGGGACGAATTTATTGTCATTATTATTGAGTTTGATGGCTATAAAAGTATAATGACCCGGCTCAGCTATTTCCTTTTTAAATTCCTATCTAAATAGTAATTCACAAGAAAAAATTTTTCTAAATTTTTTACGAACTTTCAATCAGTTGCGTTCAGAAAATGACGTGAAAAAAAATCGAGAAAAAATGTAGGGGATTATGTTTATGTCAGATGTCTAACGGAACACATTTATTTAACAAAAAAAAAATTGTCAATTTATAAAAGAGAAGTAAACTGTTTACGATTTTTCATATTCTTTTTGTAACGAAAATTTTATTTTAAAGTAATGGGACCCTTATTGAGCCTGAGTGGATATATTTAGATATATATTTCTCCATCTTATATCGGAGTCTGTCTGTCGGTCGTTCGGTAAAAACTCGAATGGATAGAGGGCACGACGAATCGCGGTGACTCAGCGGTTGGTAGCTGATTGAGGCTGACTACTGTGCTGTACAGGCTGTGTTATTTCAAACTTTAAGAGGGAGACGTGTTTTAAAATATCCAAATATAATGTCTTAAAGCGATTTCTTGATTTTAGATTTGAAGCCTAGGTCAGACACAGTGTAGTTTTTCTATCGTAAAATGCGTAGTGGCAGTCTAGTCAGTCTGATATGATGGGAAATTTGATGACGATTTGATTTAGTACTTGAAGCATAGGCTGCGCCGCTCATTGAGTTGAGAAGTTGCGGTTCCAATCCCTACACCAGATAACTCTTAATTCCTAGTGTGGAGCTACGTTTTAAAAATATATATATATTTCTTTATAGCATGGGGATGCGCTCGTAGCGCTGTGCGACTGTGGTGGTCTTAGCGATCACCAAAGTTAAGTAGCGTTCAACTCGGCCGCCCTGAGATGGGTGACCGTTGGTGGTATTTTCATATTCGAGGGTCTTTGTGCGTCGGAAGGCACGTTAAGCTGTTGGCCCCGGTTACCACATGATGTGGTAGTCGTTTAGCCAATTAAGAATGCTTAAAGGCGGCTTCATAAGTTCCAACAGCAGGTGGCTACAACCCTACCTCCGCCAATCTGCACTGAGTCCGCGTGGTGGAGCATGTATGTACTTTTATTATAATACAGATTCAATAACTACATATCATTTGAAGATCTAATCAACCTGTGAACACCTAACAAAAACAACAACAAGACAACCTGTAATAGATCCATACATTCAAAAAGGGCCGACAGATGCACTGATCTTGTGTTTCTGATGACACACACCGTAACACGTGTTATTACCACGTGCTAAAGATCAAAATCGATCGTCAATTTCTTTTACGACACAAAGTATAGGTCGATCTCAAATGAGACGGAGGCAATACTTTATAATATTAACCCGGATATTTTGATATTGAGTTTTTTGTTACTCATCTTTATTTTTTTGCGTCAAAGACAAAGTTAATCGTGTGTTGAAATGGTACATTCTTTTTTGTTAGGCGCGATATATCTCCGTTAGCAAAGCGGTCTTTTTTGTTATGTTATGAGGTCTTGTTGTAATAACATAACTATGCCTGTGTAATTTTCAATGAAGCTTCAATTATGTTATCAATTTTGTTTAATATATAGCATTCGCATTATTAAAATAATAGTTAGAAATGTCTGACTGTCCCCATGTCTGACTGCCTCGTTGGTCTGGTGGCAAAGCACATCGCTTTGTGATCACGAGGTCCTGGGTTCAAATCCTAGGTCGGACAAATGTAGTTTTTCTAACGAAAACTTCCCAGTATGAGTCCGGAGTCTGGAATTGTGCCCGGTATATGGCAATAGGCTCGCCCCCTATTACATGGGACCTTACATCGTCTGTGAAACGTGGGTGTACTCAGTACACCTCTGTCACCTCCTCTGTGGAATATAGGCGTGACGGTGTAGTTAGAAATGTTATAAAATTTATGATGAAGAATAGTTTGTGAATTATTATTTCTGAAATTATGACCCACTGTGCAGGGAAAATGTCATCAATTTATACTTCTGTTAGCTAATTTTGATACTTATTTTTTTCTAAGTATAATCGTAAAATATCGTTCTACTTTATTCGAATTGGAATAAAGTAATTTTCAATAATCGAAAAGATTGCATTTTGGACCGATAAAATAAGGATACATAAAACTTTTACGAGCCGAAAAGAAATGCAACATATTACACTTGAAACCTCTAATTGTGGTTTCATCACACAAAAGCATCGGAATAAGGTTTTTTTCTTATGTCGGCTCCACTGCGGTGAGGAATCGATTTTTTTACATTCAGGTGCATTGAAACGATTTTTATGATAAATATTGGGGATTTCGTTACTGTTTAATGGTCGGTATCGATTTATTCGTGTTTTGTACGATACATTTTGCGGAGTGTGAAATTGGAGTATTGATTGATGATATCGATTTTAATTCACGATCTACTTAGGTAGTTTCTTTTGTGTTGTAAAAAGTGATGAATAGACTCAGATCTGACGGAGTGCCTTACTCATTTTCCTGTTAACACCTGTTAGGAACTAATAGGTGTATTTCTGTCAAATACTTGAGTCGTGTAAAGGATATTATGTAGCTTACAGTCTTTTTTGGTAGGTCTGTCTTATATTGAATAAAAAAACCTTAGTTTTATTGAATTGGCCGTATGAAGTGGAAGTAGAATACTGTCACTTTTTGTTGCTGTTAATTTATGTGCGTTAATAGAAAAGAATAGAGTAAAAATCTGTTATGGAACTTGTATTGCCCGAGTTAAACTTATGTCCTCCTTTGTTAGCTGTAAATTTTACATGTAATATGAATAAGCAAATACCTAATCATTGATAGATAATATGAATGGCGATCACAAAGTATATTATTTGAATCCTAGGGCGGACAGATCGTGTATTTTTCTATTGAAAAAATCTTCAGGGAATCATACCAAATGGCCGGTATAATGGTAACAGGCTTGCTCCTTATTATATTGGGACCTAAAATCATCGGCGTAATATACACCGCCACCGTCACGCCTATATTCCCCAGAAGGGGTGGCAGAGGTGTACTGAGTACACCCACGTTTCGCTGACGATGTTAGGCCCTATGTAATAGGGGGCGAGCCTATTGCCATATACCGGGCACAATTCCAGACTCCTGACTCATACTGGGAATTTTTCGTTAGAAAAACTACATTTCTTTTTTTCTTTAAAAAAAAAAAACATTTTTTTTTAAAAACGTTGCCCCACACTAGGAGTAATTCCTGCGTCGTGGGTGCGTTTACAAACATGAAAATTCACATACACAAACACCCAGACCGGAACAAATAATTGTGGATCACACAAAGATTTGTCCCGTGCGGGAATCGAACCCGCGACTATTAGACACAGTGGGCGGGACGGGCTAAGCCCTTAACCACTGCGCTAAATCGTCCGTCAAACATTTGTCCGACCTAGGATTTGAACCCAGGACCTCGTGATCACAAAGCGATGCGCTTTGCCACCAGACCAACGAGGCAGTCATCGACGAAATTTGGGTGTATATAGTACACCTGTGGCAAAGGGGTAACAGTGTTTGTTTTCTCGTTAGATAAATTACTAAAATCAGGATATGTATTTCATGTAACTATATTTTTTAAAAGTAATCATTATATAATAAATAATAATATTAGCCCTGTTAAGAAACTGCCCCACCGTTGGGCACGGGCCTCCTCTCCAACTGAGAGGGTTTTGGCCATAGTCCACCACGCTGGCCCAGTGCAGGTTGGCAAACTTTACACACCTTCGAGAAACTCTTAGGCATGCAGGTTTCCTCACGATGTTTTCTTTCACCGTTAAAGCAAGTGAAAGTGCTTTAATTGTGAAGGTTTTATAGACGTACATGCTTTCGAAAAAAACAGAGGTGCGTGCCTGGGTTCGAACCCGAGACCTCTGACTTTGCAGTCCATCGGTCTAACTATCTATCACTGCAAAAGTAACCATTAAGACCATAATGTTATAACATACTTCTATACGCTTTATCATTGGTCTTGATCCTTTTATTCCATTATGTTACTTATTTCAACGTAACACTTCAACCGTGTTACTTATATGTTACCAAAATGGGTGTTACATTATTTAGTTACGCTCTTTATTTTTCAATCAAAATATTTTTGTCTACGGATGTGATTTTTTCATCGTGTTTTCTTTTACCGCGTTCTTGATATTTTTTTTCGTACTCTTTAGAAATTTTGATGAAGTGTGAAAGGGTTCCTGTCTTGTGATTGAGTCAAAGATGTTTTTGTTTCGTTAAATAAAGAGGTGTAAAAAATGTTTTAGATTTACTGTTCCTTTGTGGCTATTGTTAAAAGTGCTTAAATTAAGATTCCTTTTTTTGTAAACTAGCTGAGTTTGTAATTTACTTAGCTAGTATCATGGTATTTTGTAGCATAATAAAAATATATTCTAATAAGAAGGAATCGAGCAGTAGACTGGAATTGGCGTAAAGGCAGACTGGAATTATTCACTATTATTATATTATTAGTTAGAAAAGAAAGTATTTTAAGTCTCAACTTATACTCAATAGGGAAACACTAAAAAGTAGTTTAATTTGTCTTACCGGATAAACTCAATACCTTCTCTTTTATGAGAATGCCCTTTTTTACCTATCTGTACATATAAATGAGTAATAGCGTGGACATTCCTTAACATTTTGTTTCAGATACACGATGAAAATGTAGTAACTAAGAAACTAGTTTTTTTTTAAATGATCTTGTTTACGCTAAATGTCAACTTTTTCTGCCATTACACCGAGCCAAATGGTATTTTTTGGTGAAGTCAAGGTTCAAGTCTAGTTGTTGCGTATTCAAGTTTATGGTTACTCTGTTTGTGCTAACGTAACCGTGCTGTCAATGAAATGCTTTGATGTTACGCGCTCTACCGCGAATTAGCAATCTTGATACTTGTTGTTTTGGCAATAATTTGACAATCGGTTAAACGTTTCCCCAAACCAAGTTAAACACTTGTTTTTATCGTTCCTTAATATTGTTTCAGTATAATATTAAGCAATAAGTTTCTTAGAACAGAAATACAATAATACACATATAAACAAAAATTAAACCCTGTCACGCTTATATTCCTCAAGCAGAGGTGTACTGTACATACACATATTTTACCGACGATTTAAGGGGGACATTTTTTTAATAGGGGGAAAACCTATTGCTACAATATTGGGCACCATTGCAGACCCCAATCTCTGAGAATATTTCAACAGAAAAACCCCAATAAAACCTTATCCGATCTGCAATTCGAATCAAGGGCGTCATAATCACTAGCCGAACTTTGCACCATAAACCAACGAGCCAGTTACAAACATATTAAGTTACTCTCATTTGTCATTCAAATACTATAATACAGTTTGCAAAACATTTTTTTTATTCCAAAATATCCTATCATACAAAGTAAGTAACCCGTGAGAACTTCATAAATTACAACGAAAGTCTAAACCAATTAACTTGCAAGTTAAAGCAAGCCGCAAGCAACGAGCAGCCGCCACATTTATTTTGTATTATTGTACAAATTCGTAAAGCTCATTACGGCAATAAACCGCTGTTTCTGGGAAAACGACAAATTACGAAGGTGATCTTGATGTTACGATAAGTTATGCAGTAATATTGTTATTTAAAGTATAGAGTTAAGAGAGATTTAGATCTTTTAACTTTAAAAAGTAGTTCTATTCAACTTTTACAATGAATATCCGTTTTAGTCATTTTTATTCCAAAATCGAAATTGTCGCCGTCAATTTATTTGTCAAGAACAATTTTTATTCCAAAATTGAAATTGTTACCGTAGATTTATTTTTGTGCAAGTAGCAGTCATTTTTTTAGTTAATGATAGAAATATTGTTTTTTTTTAATGACAAATCGATATGTTTAATTTTTAATGCAACAACAATCATTACCACAAAAATGAAGGCAGTATTTTTCTTATTATTTTTAATAGCAATAAAAATAGTAATTTCAAAATACAATCAAATATTTCCCCAGCGTGTGTGCAGTACAATTTAGCTATTTCATTATTTTGCAAGTTGTAACAATAAATAAATTGGGTAATTCTTTATGTTCATAGCCACAAGACAGCGTGGCACACGGCCGTCATGACACGATAAAATCTTAATTTGTGTTCGTCGGTTGCTCTGTCCACGCCGGTTTTAATATACAGCCGTTTAACTTGGCAAGCATTTTGGAGGCTCTGCAGGTATTTAGTTAAGTATTGGACTGAGGTTTTTTTATCTTAATATTAAAAACAGACAACTTTGTTTAAGGCGTGTAGCTTAAATATCTTGGCTTGAAGGAGCGTCGAGAGAAAAGTGTTTGCTTTAATGTAGGTAACTGCATAAAAATTTGTCTTAAGAATGTATAAAAATGTATTTTTTTACATATTTGTGGAGGTGTAATGTGGGTGGCCTTTGTCCAATAGTGGGGTACTTAAGTGTGCTATTAAGTTGACTAAGATTTATGATAGTTAAGATAGAATTAAAGATAACGCTATCGTAATACAAATTTGTTTTGAGATTTTCATGGCAGTCCAACCGTGTAATTTCACATAATCGATAAATTTCCATAATATTATAGCGTGTAAACATAATTTACAATAATTTATCAATGCCTTTTTAAAACGGACTGACGACAGCAAATACCAATATATAATTTTAGAAAAAAAATATTTTATTTATTTTTTTTCACACTAGGATTTATTCCTGTGTCGTGGATGCGTTTACAAACATGAAAATTAACATACACAAATACCCAGACTGGAAAAAATAATTGTGGATCAAAAGATCAAAGATTTGTCCCGTGCGGGATTAAAACCCGCGACCATTAGACAGTGGGCGGAGCGGCTTAAGCTCTTAACCACTGCGCTAATCGTCCGGCCGTCATTTATCGGGCATTTAACTGTATGGTTATAGACCCTTTTACCAAAAAGTAAATTTACGACGCTCCTTAATTTTATTAATAGTACCTTCCTTATACAATATAAATATGTATACGAATATGTATGTTCATATCTTAGGTGAGCAGAGGAGAAAATTATATTGCACTACCCTAGTAATTATTCCTGTGGCACGGGTGCGTTTAAAATATGAATATCAGATACACAAATATCCAGAAACAAACAATTGTTTGTAGATTAACGTCCCTAATAAGATGGGACCCTAGACCGTGTCTTATCTGAAGGGCAAGAGTCTCCGTAAACGGCGAGTGTGTATGAGACGAACTATGAGAGTGGAGGAAGCCAGAGAGGTATTTAAGGAAAGAACCTGTTGGAACTCTGTACTCTCTACCTACCCCGCGAGGGAGCTGGCGTGTTGATATACATACATACAATAAGATGGGGTCCCGTGCAGATCGAAGCAGATACTACATTAAACGACAACCGACCAGATAATCAGCATGTCAATAGACTTACATACAGGTTGCTTGAGATCAATTAATATTCCCTCTCTTCCTTCTATTAATTTAGTAAAATGTTTCTTTTTTTTCTCATTTCTTTCTCTGTAAATGAGGGAACCATGTAGCCATTCACATGAATAGTATTATTTGTATAATTTAACTTAGACCTACCTGATAGACCAGCCTACATCGTTCTTCCATATCCCACAACAAAATGTAGATGGTAAAAGAAAATGTAAAAATACTATTTTAAAAGAGTAACCGTGGAGTTTCTTGCCCTTCTTCTCCACAGGAATGACATTCCGAAGTGGTGGTAGAGTCTTTGTTACTTTTCTGACGATTCATAAATACTGTAATGGTTTACATGAATAAAAAATATTCTGATTCTGATCAATTCAAAGAAACTTTGTCATATTGATAGGAACACTTTAGAGCATAAAATTTATTTAGTTAAATGGAAATAACAGTTAAATAAACTATCATGGTGCGTACCGCAATATCTTTAATAATGTTATTATAATCTTAGGCGGCGCTCGTAGCGCTGTGCGACCGCGGTGTTATTACCGATTACCAAGGTTAAGCAGCGTTCGACTCGGTCGGCCCGAGATGGGTGACCGTTTGTAGCATTTTCATATTCGAGCTTCTCCGTGCTTCGGAAGGCACGTTAAGCCGTTGGTCCCGGCTACCACTTAATGTGGTAGTCGTTAAGCCGAGTTCGAAGCCTTAAAGGCGGCTTGATAAGTTCCAACAGCAGGTGGCCACAGACCTGCCTCCACCAATCCGCACTGGGTCCGTGTGGTGGAGTATGACCTAATCTCTCCTACCTCGATTTGTGAGAGAAGGCCTTTGCCCAGCAGTGGGCAGTATAGGCTGATATTATATAATCTTATTTTGGCTTAAGAAATGACATGTATTTACACAGCTTACAGCTTTATCTTTTGCTCATGGCAAGGCAAGATTAAAATAACTCTGCTAAAAATGTTATAGTCGTTCGCCATATCCCATATTTGACTTGGTCTAGCGGCAAAACGAATCGCTTTATGATCACGAGGTCCTGGGTTCAAATCCTAGGTCTGATAAATGTGGTTTTTCTAACGAAAACTTCCCAGTATGAGTCCGGAGTCTGGAATTGTACCCGGTATATGGCAATAGGCTCGCCCCCTATTACATGGGAACTGACATCGTCGGCGAAACGTGGTACTGAGTACACCTCTGCCACCCCTGCTTGGGGAATATAGGCGTGACGGTGACGGTGCCATATCCCTTATGATGGACTACCACTGCCTGGTGGAATATCTATCTATCTATATCATCACGCCATATCCCTTGCGGGGTAGGCAGAGAGTACAGAGTTCCAACAAGTTTTTTCTTACATACCTCTCTGGCTTCCTCCACTCCGGTGGAATACCATCAAAATAATAAAATTATTACTTCCTGCCAACCGAAAGATGACGCAAGGCTAGGCACACGTCAAAACATAATCGTGCTAGAAAACCAGTACAACAATGCCATTTGAGATGTAATCAGGAAATATTCGACAGCAATTTCGCTGTCGCGTGGACATTTTAAAACGTTTTATTATCTTGTTTTATTTCATTACTAAAGTCATTCCACGCAATAAAAACGTCGAGATTACGGCAAAAATCTGATGGATTTTTTGTTAAAAATTCTCGATTCCGTAACTTATTATTAGGATTGTAACACTGTACAACATTAATAGTTGGTCTATAATAAAGCACTAATTATAAAAAGCACATAAAATAATCAAAATGCAAAATAAGCGAAGGCAATTAAAATGTTAACATTTTTTTTAATAACTCTTTGACAAAAAGCAATGTGACTTGCAATTTTTTTTTCTTTTAATTTGGTTTGACAATTCATTTTTTTTTCTAATATCAAGGAATTATTAAACAATATGTGTTAAAATACTAACTAAAAAATAAAAAAATATAAAGAAAAAATGAAACGTGCCCAGGTTCGAGATGCGATTGGTTGGATGCTTGTTGCTGCCGACAGATATCCGGGCTTGTCTGTACGAACCAGGAATGGGTGAAGGCCGGGTTAAGGCCAGGGTTCAGGCCTGGCCCGGGCCCAGGTAGGCCCATCACGCCAGGCAACCCGCCAGGCCTCTGGTGGTGGAAACCAGCTGACGCCACCGCGTAGTCCATAGCTACCGCCTGATACGGCAACATTGTCACTTAACACTATCAAATTCCTTAATAAAACGCCAATTTTACAGTTCCACAACTTTCCCGCGTATTCTCACACGCCATTTTTTCCAAAATGATCAAAATTGTTTGGTTCGACTAAATGTTTATACGAGTTCCATTTTTGAATTTTGACACACACGCACGACCACTGTTCGATTTTCAAGTTATTCTTTCTTATTGGCTAATCAGTTTCTTATAAGTCCGTCCATTGTCAACAAAACTGAAAATGTTCACGAGCCTCCGTAACCGCGCCGCGATGCCGTTATTTCAGCGTTGAGACTTCAGTTATCAAACAAACGCTCTATTTCGGCGGTTGATCATTTACGGGGCGAGCTATTCGCAGGGGAAAAGTCACGCACAGCCACCCACTTAATAAATATTCTGGGCATATATCCGTTTTTACGCGGACGTGACTGACGATGTACTGTCCGATTTTCACGTACGGAACGCGCGGACGATTATCGAAAACAGTTGCACGCGACCCCCTCCTACGACCTCGGACGTGCAACTGAGAGGAAGCACGCGTGCTAAACGCGACTCTATCGCACTCGAGCTAGGTAGAGCTTCGGCGATCAGACAGAGACGCGACTATCTGACCTCACAACCCGAACATCGATCGGATGTCATCGGCAAGTTAAAAGCCTGCGTCGTTACACGGCTCGTAATAGGCGGTTACGTGAGTGGGCGTGGCCTAAGCTATTAAGTTGAATTGTCGCGCGCTGATTGGTTGAAATAGCTAGTAGTCGTCTACGTGATATGTTCCGGAATACGTTTATGGTTCGCGCTCATAGAATATAATAAGTGAGTTGTTGGTTGGAAGTCGGCCAGTTGAGGATCGCGGTGTTGCGGTTCGGTTCCCGATTCGGGTAATTATTATAGAGTAGATGGTGCCACGTGGTATCATAGTATAATGGACACCTTGGTAGATTAATTAAGCCTAATTATGGGTAATTAAAGTGAAATGTCATGGGTATAACGATAGGTGCTCATTTTGTAGGGCTAATGATAAGGGATGTCTGAAATTGGTACTATTTTTCGAGCCACGGACGTTGAAAAATTAATTTTAAGGGATGTGAATGACCGTTTAACTGTTTTTCCGTTCGTGCTAGGAATTTGTTCTACGTTTTTTACCTAGCAAGTATTGAAAATTATTTGCAAAAACATACGTTAGTACACTAGAATTATTGTAGAGACAAAAAAGGGAAGATGAGCATTTCTGTACATAATTTTGAATTCTGGACATTACACTAAAATAATTGTAGAGACGAGTACAGAAGAGATAGGGACTGATTAACCTGGCTAAATAGCCACTAGTACTCGTCTGAATAAATATCTAGACGAGTACTAGACGGTACCAAAATAATTATAGAGACCAATAAAGAAGATTATAGAGACCAATAAAAGATGAGATGGGTACCTATTTATCTACCTGGATTTGAATCCTAGGTCAGTAAGAATCAGGCACCTATTGGGCTGTGGCGTACATATAGGCAAGGATGCAGTACCTACCTCCGAACTCAATTACACTACCTATAAAAATTAAAACGTAGCCTCAGTTAACGGAGACGGACGATATAGCGCAGTGTTTAAGAGTTTAAGTTGCTCCGCCCACTGTGTCTAATAGTCGCGGGTTCGATTCCCGCACGTGACAAATCTTGGTGTGATCCACGATTATATGTTCCGGTCTGGGTATTTGTATATGTGAATTTTCATGTTTCTTAGTGCAGGGTTACGTTTTTAAACTAAAAAAAAAACACAAAAAAAGATAAGGATTTATTCCTGTGTCATGGCTGCATTTACTAACATGAAAATTCAAAATAACTAGATACTCGTAATAAAATAAAGTCAACGACATTAATAAAATAATGTCAATGATCATACTTATTTAAGTATAATAATAAATAATATCAAAACAGATATACAATGCGAAAGTGGAAGGATCTTGGTACCGCGGAACACCTAGACTATCTTACCATGACCAAAGAGACCGAGTCTTATCGGAAGGACAAGTCAAGAGTCTCCGTAACCGGCGAGCGTGTATGAGACGAACTATGAGAGTGGAGGAAGCCATAGAGGTCTGTAAGTAAAGAACCTGTTTGAACTTTGTACTCTCTGCCTACCCCGCAAGGGAACTGGTGTGATGATATAGATACATAAATAATATCGTCGATCGATCTATCTGGAAACGTCAACGGGAGGCCTTTGCCCAACAGTGGGACAAAGGACAGGCTATTAAAAAAATGATATCGTATACCTACATCCAGTTTATTATACTGAGGTATATAGGCATTACTCAAATGCCTATACGCTTGTGTGTATGTGTGTGTGTGAATGATCTACGCTTTCGGCCGCGGGGCCTTTACAGCTTCAGCGCAGAATAGGGCGAGCGTGCAACCACTACGCAGCAGCCAGAAGGGCAAGCGGACAACTATCTCAAGGGCGCCTCAAGGAGGAACGGCCTCGGCTTGGGCAGTCGATATGGGGGAGAGCGTGTACTAGGTGTCTCGCCGTGGTGCTCACCACCGGCCGGCGGGCTAGGGATTCTTCGACCTCGCCGACGAGGTCGATGTCTAATCCTGTGTGCGGTATCCGAAAGAAGGATACAGATACCAACCTCGCCGGCGAGGTCGAAGAATGCCTTGCGCGCACAATGCATACCCCTACTATTGCGTTTTCTTCCTACCTAAAAATTCTCAGTAGTGGTCCAAAGACTGGAATTGTGTCCGATAATAGCAATAGGACCCCTTTTACATGGGACCTAACATCGTCGGCGATATGTGGGTGTTCGCGTGACGATTTTTATTTTATTCACTTTGATGTTTCATGATTAATTGGACGATTTAGCACAAGAGCTTTAGTCGCTCCGCCCATTGTGACTAATAGTCGCGGGTTCGACTCCCGCACGGGACAAATCTTTGTGTGACCCACAATTATTTGTTTTAGTCTGGGTATTTGTGTATGTGAATTTTCATGTTTGTAAACGCACCCACGACACAGGAATAAATCGTAGTTACGCTACGCTACGTTTTTTAAAAAAAAAACTATTTTCGAACAACTTTGTATCATACAACGTTGCAAGCTACTATCTAAAACGATGACTCTACATTGTCCTGTTAGATCACCTCTAACCGGAAGTGGTGAGTGCGGCTTCCGGTCACCCGCCATTTTGTGTGCGGACGCGTTATTATGCAGATAATATTGGAATTTGAGAGATATATGATTAGAAATTTGCTTATACACAATGTGTAATTAGGTAAACTAGTGGTCGCCCATTGGTCGATATTCGACCTACTCTTTCATCGATTGCTGGTTATGTTTGACATTCAGTAAGACTATAGACCAATAATATTAAAGACAAACATCAATTTGATGTGTATTCAAATGTTGATGTCAAATACATGGTAGTGTGTGTAATGTTTTTTTCATTGATTTAATGTGTGTTTTATGCATAATTTAAAAGAAATATTAGCGTTCTGCACTCCTTCTCTATATAAACTATAAGTGTGGGAAATTTCATACTCCTCCGTTTGCGCAATTTTCGTAAAAAGGTGTACAAAGTTTTTGCTTCACGTATATAGATAACTCAATATTCAATTACAAGTTAACTTATAGAAGATGTATCGAAATTAACGCCAGATCCTAGACACCCCGATTAGATTATAGTATCAGGCCTTCTCTCACAAATCGAGGTGAGAGAGATTAGGTCATACTCCACCACGCGGACCCAGTGCGGATTGATGGAGGCAGGTGTGTGGCCACCTGCTGTTGGAACTTATCAAGCCGCCTTTAAGGCTTCCAACTTGCCTTAACGACTACCACATTAAGTAGTAGCCGGAACCAACGCCTTAACGTGCCTTCCGGAGCACGGAGACGCTCGAATATGACAATGCCACAAACGGTCACCCATCTCGGGCCGACCGAGTGGAACGCGGCTTAACCTTGGTAATCAGTAAGAACACCGCGGCCGCACAGCGCTACGAGCGCCTCAATTAGATTATTGTTTCACAAATTGAATATGAAAACCAAATTCCCAAATTTAAAGTTTTTGACCCCTTTTTTAAGCACTTTTATACCCCAATTAACAATGAAACTAGTATGTGTGCTTATTGAGAAATATGTTTTAGAAACGCATTTGAAATCTCCATATTGCTTTGAATCAATAATAAATTTATTTGTTATAGCGAAGGAGTAACAGTATTCTTTGCAAATTTTGAAAAAAAAATTATAAAACCCATTAAAAATAGTTGTAATGAATTCTATCTATCTATCTATAACCTCACGCCAGATCCCTTGCGGGGTAGGCAGAGAGTACAGAGTTCCAACAGGTTCTTTCCTTACATACCTCTCTGGCTTCCTCGACTCTCATAGTGTCTCATACACGCTCGCCGGTTACGGAGACTCTTGACTTTTCCATCAGATAAGACTCGGTTTATTTGGTCGTGGTAAGATAGTCTAGGTCTTCCCCGGTACCTGCATCCTTCCACTTTCACATTGTATATCTGTTTTGTCATTCTTTCCTCTGGCATTCTTTCTATATGCCCGAACCAACGGAGCATGCCCTTTCTCATCTTTACACCGATACTATCTTTCATACCTACTCGCTGTCTTACTATGCTGTTGCTAATGCGGTCGGTCAGCTTCACTCCGCACATCTTCCGCAGAGCTCGCATTTCTACCGCATTTATCCAAACATACAAACTCATTCACTTGCTCCAGCACATCGTTACCAACCACAATCCTTACATTCGTTCTGGTTTCTTCCCTTTCAAAAACCATAATCTTGTAATGTAATGAATTCAGTTACCGATTTAGAAGAAACTATTTTCAGGTCTTGCGTTTATTATGTTACACCTTGTAAACACGAATAATTAACTATCCCATGAGCCAATTAGATTCTTACTTAACAAATTGAATATGAGAAACGAAAATGGTAATGACTGCCTTGTTGGTCTACTGACAAAGCGCATCGATTGGTGATCACGAGGTCCTGGGTTCAAATCCTAGGTCGGACAAACGAAGTTTTTTTAACGAAAACTTCACAGTATAAGTCCGGAGTCTGGAATTGTGTCCGATATATTGCAATAGGTTCGCTTCCTATGGGACTTAACATAGTCGGTGAAAAGTGGGCGTACTCAGTACACCTCTGCTCCCCCGCCCCCGCTTGGGGAATACAGGCGTTTAAAATGGTAATTAATTATTTAAACTGGAATTTAAAAAGATTTATTTATTATATTTTTAAGATCTTTTATATGTAATTTATCTACGGAATCTGCATGTACATACTTTTATGTGCATTTTGAGTAATATATTTCAAAAGTACAATTGAAATCGTCATTATGAATGAACCCTGCCGCATGTCTATTTCTGTCTGTTCGGCTTAATCTTAACATCTAACTATTTCACTAACGGATGGATTTGGAACGAATTTAAGTTTTTCATGACTAAACATTTGATATTTTTTAAATTAACTATCACTTGCTTTAACGGTGAAGTAAAAACATCGTGAAGAAACCTGCATGCGTAAGAGTTTTTCGAAGCTGTGTGAAGTTCGCCAACCCGCACTGGGCCAGCGTGGTGGACTATGGCCTAAACCCTCTCAGCATGAGAGGAGGCCCGTGCCCAACGGTGGGACAGTTTCTTAACAGGGCTCATATTATTTATTATTATAAATATTTGCTCTCATAGCCGCGAAGAATAAGCCAGTGACAATTAAATAGATATTGATTGAAACGGTACTTTCGACAAATAATTTTAATTATACCTATTGAAAAAGCATCGTTACGTCGATATCCCTGTGTGAGCACGGCGGGAGTGTACTATGTACCTACAACCCCCTTCTTTTCACCGACGATGTAAGGCAGCACGTAATAGGAGACGACCTTATTACCGTCTTTTCGAAAGTATGTTCTTATTAAAAATTGACTATCACTTGCTTTTACGGTGAAGGAAAACATCGTGAAGAAACCTGCATGCCTTAGAGTTTCTCGAAGGTGTGTGAAGTTCGCCAACCCGCACTAGGCCAGCGTGGTGGACTATGGCCTAGGCCCTCTCAGTTGGAGAGGAGGCCCGTGCCCAACGGTGGGACAGTTTCTTAACAAGGCTAATATTATTTATTATATATGTTAATATAATGTTCGAAAATCATCATCGTTATCATTAAAATAATGATTCATAATATCATAATCGCCATCTAAACGCGGAAGGCTGTTGTCCAGTTAGGTGGCCTCAAACCGGAAGCGCCCAGTGAAGCGGCTTCCGCCCGCTTGCGATTTGTGTGCTAATATTGGCACGCTCTGTTTTGGTACTTATGTCTCTGTACATGTAAAATTCCATTGAAAGGTGACTAAATGTTTTATCATTATGATATAAGCAGAGAACAGGGTATTATCAGGTTATAATAGAAGAAAAGAAGATATTTCGTACTTACATACTCAGACGATTTTTTTCCATTCTCATAGTTAAATCTACACTATTGATTTTTATGACTCCTACTTTAGGAGTTTGAAAATTAAGTATTTAAGACTTGTTAATATAAAAATGCCTACTATTAATTGTAAAGTTTATATAATCAGGTACTTCGTAACATAAAAAAAATCATAAATAAACATGCATTACCTGATTTTTACGACGTTGCTTTTAGTGTAACACCGTCAAGCCTATATTCCCCAAGTGGGGGTGGCAGAGGTGTACTGAGTACACCCACGTTTCGCCAACGATGTTAGGTCCCATGTAATAGGGGGTGAGCCTATTGCCATATATCATATATGCGGATTTGAACCCAGGACCTCGTGATCACAAAGCGATGCGCTTTGCCACTAGACCAACGAGGCAGTCAGTAATAATAACATAGTATATAATAACTTTTTAATCTTCGTGTGGATGAGATAGAAAATCATACATTTTCTACAAAAACAGCAATTTTGAAACTCTTGATCGAAAAAATCTCTCTATACTTCATGAACCACAGTAGGAAATAAACAATGGAAATTACACAACTTTCAGGTAGCTGACACGTTCCATGGGAAAACTCTTTTTCCATCATTTATTACAACAAAAGCTTTTTTTCATAGTTTTTACACAAAAGCTTTAAAAATACCTTTAAAAATAAAGTCCCTAAAAATACTTATAACAACAAAGACTTACAATAGAAAAAAAATAAGTCAAGCTTCGCACAATAATAAAATTCCATTGTCATTTCATTCGCTCGTTTATTTTTTTAATTCGTAGTGTCGTTCTCGTTCATTCACTAAATTCTTAAGTGATTTTAAACTCTACTGTTCTAATTTTAAATATCGATCGATTGTTTCCGTGACGTTGGTATTGCGGGATACGTTCAAAATCGTATGGTCGTAATCAATAAAGAGATCTGGGGATGGACACGGTCACGCTGGCCGCGATCTGAAACGCGGACGCGATGGTACGCAGGGTGGTACTATGGTGATAAGATGTAGCGGGAGAGAATTCGATCTTATTAGAAATTTGAATTGGCTATCAAAAGATTAGAACACTTTCAAGAACGAATTTCATGATTTCTTTGATAACATATGTTTATAATTCCATGAGATATAAAAATAAAAAAATAACCTAGTTTCTTAAACAAAAAAAAACACCAAATGCATACTAAAATTAAACTAAAAAAAATCTCAATAGTAACACACGGAGGATGGAAGGCAGTTAAAACAGCCGTTATTGTTAACAATATGGACTTGTAGAGTTCTTAAGATTGCTCAAAATGACAAAAACCGAAACTTTGGAGGTACTGGGATTTGAACCCGGGACTTTCAGCATGCAAAGCAGACACTGAGTTACACCCCCTATGATGTTCACATCTGCAAAACTCCTACTAAACGCCTTTTTCCTTTAATTAGTATTAATAGAGATATTTTTTTTAAATAAATCAATTAAACATTACCTAAACTCTCCCCAAAAATGATTGCCTCATTGGCCTCTCTGCTTACCACAAGGGATCTGAACTGTTAATATAGGCAGATATAATGTGATCCTTCGCCAACGGTTTAATCAGCAGAATGTGTTTCTATGATGATTAATATAAAACGAATATAGCTGATTTCCGCTACCTCTTATAAACTTATACCAAACCTACTACGTTTAAGCATTTAGAAAACTTCAGTTCTTATTGGATAATTCGTGATTTTCATTTTTTCTAATTCACTCACCATGTCAGGTGTTTGAACCTGTCCACGCTCTTGACATTGGGAGATTTAGGTTTGGGAACGCACCAATCGCGCGACGGTTCGACGAACTCGATTTATTGACAACTCGATTTGTACAGTTACGTTCGTAATCGATTACTGGCCCGAATAATCGTTGCTCGTCGAGAGGCCTACGAAATTTTTTTTGTAGAAAATTTTGCCATAAAAATGTTGTTACTCATCGATTCGTTTCTCTATTATATTTGTTTTTGTGTAGCTGCGGTGCGTATCCTGGTTGTTTCACTTTTTGGTTATATTTTCTTCAAGTTAAGATGTTGTTAATATTACGTATATAAAGATTATAATTTTAATTTTATTCATACCTTAATTTATCATTTTAGCTAAATTGAGATGATAAGATTAGATTGCCCTACTAAGAAAGTTAATGTAGACTATTCTGGTTTTGAAAAAAACACTTTATGTTTAAGCATTTTAAGCCAGAATTTTTTTTTGATGGCTTTCTCGTTTTCATGACCCCAAATAAAAAAAATAATAAAAGCATCCTACACAACGTTATCAACAAATACATTCAACATGAAATAAGTTTCACTCAGCTTTATAAGAAATCCGATTCGACCAAAATATATCCACAAATAAATTTACAATATCCTCATTCGAAACACCTTCGACCGAAAAACTGTTCCGAAACCGATTCCTTCAGTGACCTTTGGTAAAACTATCACCAAATGACACCCCCTCCCCTCATCTCGCTAATCCCCGCTCCACCAGCTATAGTGAATGCTAAGCAGCATCGATCGACACTGCCCTACATTCCGCAGGGAACGTGCAACGACCCCCGTTTTATTTTTATTATATTGGTACCGCGTATATATTCGGTCATATGGTTTTCAGACCAATGACGTAGGTATCAAGTGAATCAAATACAAAAATTTGGATGGGAAATCGATTTTAGTTGTCACATAGAGCAATGACGGAAAATTTGGTTGAATTGCCCCCATTTACGATTTAAAAATGTAGAGCGATCCTATTATACTAAGCAAAGTTCCAGACTACGGACGGAGAGACTTAGGACTAAGGGAATATCTCGTTACAAAAATCTCAATTACACAGTATCCGAGGATTTAAATGAACGCCAGCAGCCCTAGGCGCCAATAGACTGATAAAGCAATCAAAAATGTTTATAAACATGTCTACCTATCAATATGACACAAAGAATGGAATTGGGATTGAGGGTGTGTGAAAATGTAAAGGAAATCTGGAAAAGTCAAGAATACCCTCTTAAATATTCCCGCCTATCTTAATTATCTGGTGGAGCAGTAATGTATACGCATTTTTGTTCTTTGCCATAGTAACGTCTATGTTTAATAACGTAATAACTATCAAACTATTAGTTACTTTGACAAAGTACTAAAGTACTTTTTTTGTAATTGTTCTTGACACTACCTACTTAACTAAGTCGTCATATATTGAAATTTAAGCAGCATCGAAATCGATAAGACATTCGTCAAATTGCTTTCGTACAAATGGGAAAGCGGTTTTGTACTCTATTTTGTGATCGACACTGTACAACAAAACCCAAAAAAAGAGAATTACATTGCATGCGGTAAGTGCCCAACCACTAGTACATTCAATCTTCAAGGCATAACCCACCCTATACAATATTTATACTGACCCCTTAACCCTCTATTTACCCTTTAAGATAACCCAAATATATTTACCGTAGCGAAATGTAGAAAAATAACATATTTACTGGAGAAAAACAAATGTAATAAAGTAGACGAAGATATCCCGTTAACGGGTCATGTGTGATGGCTAAATGTCTACATATTTATAAGGCAGATAATCATCTGAAGTAAATATATTAATAGTCTGGCTTTGTATGAACTCCTAAATCTCCTGAGTCGCTCGTAAATCTGTATAACCGCGGTGTTATTCGCGATCACCAAGGTTGAGTTCGAATTGGTCGGTCTGAGTTCCCGAGGAGGACGGCGGCGTGGTGTGGCCCACGTCGCCGTGAGCACCGCGTCGGTGCGGGGGAGAGCATGTCATCAAGTCTCCCTCTGATAACGGGCTCGTCAGAGCTAGGCACAAGAGGGGCACCGGTGCGTTTCATACGGAGATCCCGGAGCCCCTCCAAAGTGCTGATATCGGCTGATAGCTTCCCCCGAGGCTCGCGGAAGTCCTATGCAGGATTTTCCCCACGTAAGATAAAAAAAAATGGTCGGTCTGATGTGGGTTACCGTTTGTAGTATTTTCATATACGAGTATCTTGCTTTGGAAGTCACGTCAAATCTTTGGTTTCGGTGACCTCTCAATATGGTAGTCATTAAACCAAGGTGGAAGCCCTATAGGTGGCTTGATAAGTTTAAACAGAAGGTGGCAACAAACCTGCCTTCACCAATCCCCACTGGGTCTGCGCGGTGGACTATTACTCATGGCCGCTTTCAATATTTAACTCAAGGACAGATTTAGCGCAGTGGTTAAGAGCTTGAACCGCTCCGCCCAATGTGTCTGATAGTCGGGGGTTCGAGTCCCGCACGGGACAAATCTTAGTGTGGGAATACGTTTTAAAAAAAAAAGGTTTGTTTACTCTCAGTAGAATTTTGACAGGTTTTCAATACAAAATATGTCAAAATTCTATCCGTAGTAGGCAAATCTGTCCTGGAGATAAATATTAAAACCGGCCGTTAATCTCTTTCACCTTCATTTGTGAGACAAGGCCTTTGCCCAAGAGAGGATCAGTAAAGGCATATTTATTATATCACAAGATCAATCACTTAAAAAATCTTGTGATATAATAACACTTAAAAAATCACTTAAAAAGTCAAGAGTCTCCGTAACCGGCGAGCGTGTATGAGACGAACTATAAGAGTCGAGGAAGCCAGAGAGGTATGTAAGGAAAGAACCTGTTGGAACTCTGTACTCTCTGCCTACCCCGCAAGGGATCTGGCGTGAGGTTATAGATAGATAGATAGATTGTGATATAATAAATATGCCTTTACTGATCCTCTGTTGGGCAAAGGCCTTGTCTCACAAATGTAGTTGAAAGAGATTAACGGCCGGTTTTAATATTTATACCAAATAGAAACTTAAATGCTTTATATAATTATAATATACATACCATATCCCATACATTCACTTAAGTAGAAATTAACATGTCCAAATTTAACACGAGCGGTTTATCTGCTTACCCCGGAATTAGGGTACGAACACACATTAAGATGGCAACCCAGATACTTCGATATGAATTAAGATATTCTAATTTTAATTGCTACCCGCTAGATGCGAGAGTGTTGCCAATGTTTCGTAGAATTCCATTGTTTTCGGGATTATTTTGACTAGTGTTATAAGATGTAATTGATAATTTTATGAATTAACATGGCGCTACAGTAAAATCATGAACAAATAAAGGTTCATGATAAATAAAGTTTTATTTAAAATTTTAAATTAAAATAATTTCGCCGATTTTTAATTTTAAGTTCCCGACGTTTTGAGTGCTTCACAATACTTATGAGTGTTTTAAAGCACTATCCCGTCCTGTATAGGATTGGGATGTTTAATTTTTGTAAGTCTGATCTACGCAGAATGAGCTTATGGTGTCCTAAGGTCAAGAAATCACTTAAAATGTCAGAAACTTAAATATACAAATTAATTCACAATAAAATCGTAATAAGTAAGTTATTTCATATTTAATGTTCGCGTAAAAATGGTTTAGCTGTTTTAATTGTTTAGCAATCAATATCAATGATTTAGCTTCTTTATCGTGAGTGATTTACTTTATAATATAACAGTTTAACTACTATAACCCTAAAACCTCAATACCAAGACTACCCCTACTACTAAATTGTATTAAACGCAGATAAAATCAAAATGCCGACATTAAACTTTGCATATGGGGCTAATTACGACGGTATTTTGTATCATAATGGTGATACACGTGTAAATAAATTAATAAAACCCACCCCAGCAAAGGGTTAAGATTTAAACGGGGCCGATATGATCTTTTAACCCTTTGAGTGTTTCAGTTTTAGTGGGTAACATTTTGAGGGTTAAGTTGAGGATAAGTGCAAGGTCGATGGCTCAGGTCCGGGTTCAAATATTTAATTTTTTTTAACTATTGTTGCATTCATTTCGGCATATCGTTTTCAATAAATTTCACTTTAAACAAAAAATAACTAAGTATTTGAATATTACTTATAGATTTTCTAAGATGACAAATGTGTTCTTTCGCGATGTACGTTCTTATATTGCCAATATACATAGCATTGGCGATATCAGATCACCCTATTGCCATTATACCGGGGATAATTTAAGACTCCAGATTGTTAAAAAAATTTTCAACCATTTCGATCTCTGTCTTGAACCTATTCCCGCCTTTATTAAAAAGGCAAAAACCCGATATTCGCGAACGCGTCTAATCATAGGCATCCGCTAATCGTAGCCGCCGCCGACTACGAACCTAACTCCCCCTCCTATCAGCCGCTACCGCCGTCCGCGGCATGTTCTTACCGGCCCTCCCGATGGCCTTACATCCCTTCTTTGGAATAAAGATACCGCACACAGGATCAGACACCAACCTCGCCGGCGAGGTCGACGAATCCCTTGCCCGCCGGCCGGTGCAGAGCACCACGGCGAGACACCTAGTATATGCCCTCCCCCATAGCGACTGCCCTAGCCAAGGCCGTTCCTCCTTGAGGCGCCCTTGAGCTAGTTGTTCCCTTGCATGCATTCGCATTCTTTTATTAATCTTGACCATGAGTATACTATGTCTCTCAATCGGATACGTAATATCGATTTTGTACATTTTAAAAAACAATGTATTAATTATAACGATTATATTGTGTTAGTCCCTAAAACGCGAACCGTTCCAATTTATATAACTCAGATATAAAGCTTTAATAAGTTTTAATTTTTTAAATAATTACGCAAATTTATACACAGCGTATGATCTAAATGCAAATTATAGTAGATTAATGATTTATTTTTATTTACTTATTTATTTTTTAGATTCCCTATTATATATACAAGGTGTAACATAATAAACGCAAGACCTAAAAGTAGTTTGTTCTAAATCAGTAACTGAATTGATTCCAACAATTTTTCATGTATCTTACTTTTTTTTTAAATTTGCAAAAAAACTTTTGCTCCTTCAATGCGCTATAAAAATATAAATTTATTCTTGATTCATAGCAAGAAGAAGATTCCAAATGCAGTCCTAAAACTTATTTCTCAAAACGCACACATACACATACAAGTTTCATTGTTAATTGGGGTATAAAAGTACTTTAAAAAAGGGTAAACACCTATAAATTCGAAAATGTGATTTTCGTTTTGAATTTAAAAAGCAATTCTCTAGTCGGCGTGTCTGAGGTCTTGCGTTTAATATGTTATTACACCTTGTATATATAGAATATTTGATATTCTTAAATACAATATGCGTAAAATGGAATATGATCAAACGTCACCGTACCTAGGTCTCGTGACAAAGACTATAATTTGGAGACTACATAAGCATCAACGTCTACCAAAGTCATTATTATTTATTAATATCTAGGCATTAATATCCCGCTACTAATCAAAGGCCTTCCTCCATTCTCAGTTTGGAGCCATTGATACCAAAATTAATCCCTAAAATTCCCCCCTACTATAAACAACCTGACAATAACAACTTATTTAAGATGTCTTAAGTAAAAATAGACGGCGCAGGCAGCCGGATATGAGTTGAGGAGTTAAGCTTAATCAGAATTCAGCACACGCGCTGCCGACCCCAGTTCGTCTTATGGGTTTAATATACGTAGCTACGGGTATGGGGATCTGTGAACTTTGATGTTGGCTGATCGAATCTGTTCTTATGCTATATATACTGTTTTGTGTACTCACTTAATTTACAGGAATAGCTGTACTGGTTAGACTAAACATCTAAATATCTACATATTTATCTATATATCGTCGGCGACGCGTGAAAACCTCGTAAATCTAAATTTTGTACCATTATTTTTTTTATACTGAGAACAATTCCAATCGCATAACTTGAATGCATCCAGATTCAGTATGATAGTCCACAAGGCCATCTATGACTCTCGTGAATTGTGTATCTGTCTATGAAGTGAAGTCTGCTATTTTAAAATGGGTAACTCTGCAGGGTGTGCGTTCCGTTTGAGAAACTTACAAGGCTTTTACTCTTACTAAAAACCATAGAATAATAATAATCTAGAAGCCGCGGCCGCGCATCATGTTGAAGCAACAATGAGTACCTGCAAAGCAAGTAGTCACACATTTACGCGACCGTCGCGCGAAACAACGTGCTCTACGCGTGTCAAATTAAATTTAATTATGGCGTCCTGTGGCGTTCCAACAATTCCGTCAAGCTCAAAAAGAAACAGGATGGGATTACATTCCATGTGTAAGTAGCGCAATCGGACATCGTATTATTTAAATATTGAATTAAATGTTCCGTTCATAATTGTCACCGAAAATGATGCGGCCATTTTGTCTGTGTTGCCAATACACTATCCTCCGAACTGCCACTAATAAAGTTTTGATAGAAAACTCTCAATAACACGTTTTTCGACGTAGGATTCCGACCCAAAACGTCGTGACGTGACCAACGATGCAGATAATTACTCAACTATTTGTATAAGGATAAGTAAGATAAAGTGGCAATGGGTGGGTCACATATCGCGAATATCGGGTGAGCACTGGGACAGAAAGTGGAGAACACGTATAGGCAAGCGCAGCATGGGAAGGCAGCCTGCCAGATGGACCGACGATCTTGTGAAGACCGGAGGAAGCCGTTGGATGCAGGTGGCATTGGACGGATTGCGCTGAACAGCGATTGGAAAGGCCTATGTTCAGCAGTGGTCGAGTATAGGGTGGGATGACGATGATGATTCGTATAAATATTTCACCTGTTGGATCTCTGTACTCTCTGCCTACCCCGCAAGGGATCTGGCGTGAGGTTATAGATAGACAGATAAATATTTCAACAAGAAAATGATCATATCTTCCCGCCATCGACTCCACAATCTACAATGACAACTCTACCGTATATAATATAAATAGGGGCTTTTATGGCGGGAAATCGAAGAGTGGTGTTGTCAATTTGTTTTAATTTCCAAAACTTGTGTTATTCCGAAGTATAATGTGTAATGTTGGTGGAATATTAACCATTATGTATTCCTATATGTGCATGAGTGAAGGTAATTGTAACTAAGTGATAAAACGTGCCCTTTCGATTTTCCTCAAAACGGCCTTCACAATTGGTATGTAAAGTATCCATCAGTTTACTATCCAGGATGGGGCACTTCATCATAGAAATGAATATTCGTAAACTTTGTACAATGGCATAATGTAAACGCAATTGCCCAAAAAAGAAAAAAAAAAATAAAAAAAAAAATATATATATATATATATATATAAATAGGTATTATTTTTGTGGCAATGATAATCGATTCGTACAGACTAAGTCTTAAAGACACAATCAGATAAAAAATATAAAGAACTCTAACAAATTGTCAATTATACCGTTGGGAATTTTCCTTCAACACAAAGATGAGATTAACATCGAAATGAATCGATAAATAAGGTAAAGGCCACGCTTTATACACGTTCTGTTATTTACATTCTGACGTCAATGAGATTGTGTCGTCTATCTCTATGGTAATAAGAACTACATGTATTTATGTATGTAGGTATATGAGGTGGGTTTAAACCTGTAACCAATATTGTGCATTTACAATGAAATGAATACAACATTTTAGAAAAAAACTGTTCTGTCAGTCCGTTATGGTACCTGGACTATTTCAAATTCAACAGAAACCACTATTACAAAAAGTATCCAAATTAAATAGCACAATTCAACAAATATATAAAAATCGTAAAGTGCCACTGGCTTAAAAAAAATCCAGTCGATATTTTAAAATTCGAACAATTCGAGTTTCGGCGGGAAATCGAAGAATGATGTTGTCAATTAGTTTTAATTTTTAACTTGTGTTCTTTCAAATTATAATGTGTAATGTTGGTGGAATATTAACTATTATATGTTCTTATATGTGCATGAATGAAGGTAATTGTAACAAAGTAATAAAACGTGCCTTTTTGACTTCTCCCAAAACGGGCGTCGCAATTGGTATGTAAAGTATCCACCGCTTTACTATCCAGGGTGGGGTACTTCATTAATTTCATTATCATCGTTGTCATCAAGTTCATCGGGGAATTAATTTAATTTAAGCAAACACGATTATATATCTCGCTGGACACTGGCAAAATACACTTAAAATAGTGTGAAGCCATAACTTAAAGTAGAAGAAGAAGAAGAATTGACATAAAATGCAATTTAAAAGTTAAACGCTAAACGTCATCAATTCCCCCGCACACGACATTTCTCGCGCCTTGTAGCTATGCATGTTTTCTTTTTTTTTGTACGGCAAAGTGAATTCGCGAAGGAGCTCGGAACCTAATAACGCGGAGTAATTTTTCAATTGGCCGTGTTAGCGTTTTTGAACGCACACACCTTGGTTGTTTGGATGGTGTTATGTGATAAATAAAAGTCAGACAAATAATAGCTTACGATTTTAATTTGTAGTGTAGATAATTTTATAATTTAATACGTGTGGACATTAATTATAAAAATATTAGGTGAACAAATATAGAATGCCAAATGGTCACAATTTTAACGTATTTTATATCTCTGAATTTTTTTATATCTGATCTTAGCATAGTTAAATTTACTATCTTTGGTTTTACCTAATATTGGAATATTACCTAACTGTTATGTATCGAAGAAGTGCTTGAGTAAAGATAATGGTATCAAAGTAATAAAACGTGACTTTTCAATTACCCCAATACTCCCGTCATAACTGTTCGGTAAAATATCCACTAGATACTGTTTAGAGTACAGATATTTCATCAATTTCATTATCATAATTTTTCAGGAGGAGTTAAACTAATAAAAAAAACAAATTGATATATTTGCTACTTGACATTGGCAAAAATGCCTCAATTTTGTAGCCGATTGCCATTATCAAACGAAGAAGAAGAACATTCGTAACAACAAAAACTGACATCGACGTGAAATAAATTACACAGAATATTGGGTTTTCAAGTAAAACAAGATAAAAATAAAAATAAATAATCCTACAATATTGCACGTACGCATAATGTCATTCGTCGCGTCACAATTTGCATACATTTTTTTTTCCAGTGTAATACTGTTTCTTTTGTCCAAAGTCTGTTAAGTTTAACAAAATGGCTTTTTTCACCCCGTCGTTGCACCCTTGTAACTTGCGCCTAATGCCATTGATTATTTCGTTAAAAACATCTTCAGCACGTTTTTTTTTACTTTACATTTTAAATAATATGTAGGTATATTCTAAATATACCTAATTATACTTAAAACTTTGTATACTTAAAACCGTACCTAGGTTAGATATTATTAACTGCTGAGATTAAATTATTTCATCTGTCATATTTTTTACAAATCAAAGGTTACACCTACGGACATTATTAAAATGGGCTGTACCCTTTTCATGAGGTTAATATAATGTATAATTGTATATATAAGCTATAATTTAAGGATGTTACAATAAATAAATAAGAACTCGGTAAAATGTCAGTAACGTCATTGAATTAAAATAATATTTGATTTTGATTTGAATAATATATAGGAAGTAAACTATAATTGTAAATATTGCGAGATGTAAAAAATTAAAAAAAAACTGCTTGCGAATGACGTGTTGACAAGCGTCAAAAATGTAACCGACCCACAATAGCACGCAACGATGATTTGTCGTATAGAACGAGAAAGATTTAGAAGAATACATTTTTAAATAGAACCCAATACATAAAAAAATAAAAACAATATTATTATATAACATTTATAAATAAAATAAAACCCACTGTTTTCCAGATACGCCATATAACAATGAAAAATACACTTATTTGAATTGAATTTATAACACTGTTATCGTTAGAGATCTTATAAAATTATTTATGTCTATACTTAAGCAATGATTTTTATTATAAAAAAATGCAATTATTTTTGGAGATTAACTAATATATTTTGTTTATTATTCTTACAACTTGAGATGTGCAGCGCGTAGCTTTTTTTATATTTGTTAAACAATACGTAGCTCCACACTAGGAGTTATTCCTGTATTGTGGGTGCGTTCACAAACATGATAATTCCTATACACATATACCCAGACCGAAACAAATATTTGTGGGTCACACAAAGATTTGTCCCGTACGGGGATCGACCCCACGACTATTTGACACAGTGGCCGGAGTGGCTTAAGCTTGTAACCACTGCGCTAAATCATCCGTCAAGGTAGCTTAGCTAGCAATCTAACATGCGTGTAAATTGCATACTACAGTTGAGAAATACGAAAAAAAAATCCAATCATTCTATACTATTTCATTTGGTGATAAAAAGTAGAAAGATATCAATAATACAGTAGGCACGTGACTGAACTGCTATTCAATTAGAGAAACGTACCATTTTTAGGTCGTATCATCGAAGTTTAATTACTAGCTCGTGCGATCTATTTATCCACGTTCCTAATTCAATTTGGTACACGAATTTGTTCTATAAAAAAGTGAAATATTTTGGGTAATTTTCCCCATAAAATACTGGCATACGAGAAAAAAAAACATGAGTATGACAAAGTCTCTTATGGTTATTTTCATGTAATTCTTAATAGAATTCTCATTTCATGACAAGTAAGATTATTGGAGGTTAGGCAGGAAATCGAAGAGTGATGTTGTCAATTTGTTTTAATTTCCAAACTTTGTGTTATTTCGAATTATAATGTGTAATGTTGGTAGAATATTAACCATTATGTGTTCTTATATGTGCATGAGTGAAGGTAATTGTAACAAAGTGATAAAACGTGCCTTTTCGATTTCCCTCAAAACGGCTGTCGCAATTAGTATGTAAAGTATCCATCACTTTACTATCCAGGGTGGGGCCAATTTCATTATCATCTTTGTCATCAAGTTCTTGGGGAGTTGAATTAATTTAGAAATGATTTTTGTTAAAGTAAAATGTATACAGATAAAGTAAAAAAAGTACTTACTTTTACTTTTTATCACTCATTTTTTTTGTAATTGCCTTATTAATGTACCTTATTCTAAAACTTTGTAACTCTACAGCCCACCCCACAGCTAACAGGGGCAATCTTGTGGGTGACTCGAAAAGAAACTCGCTAAAAAAATGTCCGCGTTTTAAAACATGACTTTTGCATTATATTTTTGCATTATACCCGGCATCCAGACTCTCGAATGAATAGGTACAATAATAGAAATTATTGGATTGAGAAAATAATATTGTGACGTCAAAGCTTTTGATTTTTTTAAGAAGCGACAAATGCAAAGGCAAGTCGCCCGGCTTAAACAGTTGATCTCGTGTGTGATAGTTTGTTGTGTGTCAATGATCTATGCTGTTGGCCGCGGGGCCATATTTATAGCTTTACCGTATAAGAGGGCGAGCGTGGAACCACTCTCGAACCCGATCTCGTGTGTGATGGGTTACCCAACCTTTGTAATAGCGTTTTACAGCGCGCAGTGCTGCTGCACTGTACAGCGCTTTTAAAAAAAATGTGCTGTTAGCCATTTATTTCAATTCAGCAGTTTACTAACGCGCGTTAAACAAGCGCTCGTGCGAACTAGGGTTATACTTTGAAACCCCTGGTCTACATGTCTGAGGTTTTATGATCTACTAGCGGCCACAGGCGATTTCGTCCGCGTATGTATGTTTAGACCCTAGACTATCTTACCATGACCAAATAGACCGCGTCTTATCTGAAGTACAAGTCGAGTCTCCGTAACCGGCGAGCGTGTAGAAGAACTATGAGAGTGGAGGAAGTCAGAGAGGTGAGATGCAAGGAAAGAATCTGTTCGAACTCTGACTCTCTGCGTACCTCCCAAGGGATCTGGCGTGAAGATATAGAATAGAATAGATTCAGGAATGTACGTTTGTATATTATACCACATGTATTATTTTGATATATAAGCTGTATTACTGTTAAGATTTTTCCGTGCAAGATTCCTTAAGGCCATTTGAATGCTTTATAGGTTCTAGCTTGGCAGCGGTTGGGAGAAAAGAGCCGAAGACCGTGCTCCGTGGCATGCCTGGGGAGAAGCCTATGGGCTCAGTGACATGCTTTTGGCCTATGCCCAGCAGTGACTGTAACTGATTCGGGCTGATGATGATAAGTTCCACTATCAGCACAAACTTTCCTCCACCAATAAGCACTGCATCCGCTTTATAGAGTATGATATACTCTCTCAGTGCGATTTGTGAAAGAATGCCTTTGCCAAACAGTGGGCTGGTTTATTAATAGTGATAGATGAGAACGTATAACAAAAGGCAGTTCCAGCAAAACAATGAATGAACGGTCACTGGGCAGACAGTAGTCGAGGTATGCGATAGTTCCTACTGCCATAGACAACTACCTATATACAACTGCATAGAGGTGTTTTGATACTTGCTTAATTGGAATTAGTTTTAAGTTGATAATTGTTAAAAAGTTGATAACAGTAAATGATCGCTGGCATCCTTCAAGTAGAAGTGTACTTGTATACCCACATTTCAGCACTAATGTTTGAACTCCTGACTAGCGCTAAGAAGTTTTGAAATAAAATATAAAACCTCTAACCCTCATTACAACATTATTAACCGTCATTCTGATACCTGACTTATTCCATTTCTTTTCTGGGTGGTCAGTTAGTAGTTATATCTCTAAAAATGAATATAGACTAGATTTGACACATTGTGTAATTATACATCCTAAACCTTAGCCGATTTTTCTTGGCTATCAATGAATATAATTTATAGAACTTTGAATAAAAATACTAAATCACACACCGTCACGTCTATTTTCCCCAGGCGGGGATGGCAGAGGTGTACTGTGTACACCCACTTTTCGCCGACGATGATAGAATCCATGTAAAAGGCTCACCCCTTGGTGAGCCTATTACCATCTATCAGGCACAATTCCAGACTCCGGACTGATACTGGGAATTTTTCGTTAGAAAAACTACATTTGACCGGCCTAGGATTTTTACAGAGGATCTCGTGATCGCAAAGCGCATTATTCGCCACTAGACCAACGAGGCAGTCACATATAGAATGAAAAAAATCGCTTTAGAAAGGAATCTGTTCCCCATACTGCCATGTTAAAGAACCACGCTCTAATATGATACCACCGATTAGAAGTTTTTTAATACTACAGTATCCCCTTATTAAATACCCTAAATAGATACGCCTCAACATCTTTTTTAATTATTTGATATTTATATTTTGCATTTTGGCGGTTACACATCAGTGTTTCCATAGCAATCTTGTCACTAGATTGTTAACTCCCTATTATTTCGATGCAAATTTCTATCAAGTATCAAAACCATTTACGGTACACATATCGATCTTAGACGCAACTCAAGAGTCACGTACAAGCGCGGTCGTCGAATCACGTACACCAATCATCTGAATCGAGCCCGTGACCATACACCTGTCCTGTTCAGACGCACCGGCACCGCGTATTCGTTCTCTCGCTCCCTCGCGACGAATCCGTCGGGAAATCTGAATAGTACGAGGCAGAATTAGGTGCTTTGACATCGCTGTGTAAGGCGTTGATAGATTTTCTTTGAAGGGACTTGGAAAGTGCAGTGGGAGTTGAGGATCGGTATCGACTGTATAAAGGTTATTGATAGTTTTGTAGGAATTTTTATTCACGGTTTATGACTTACTTAAGGAGTATATGAGGAAAAAGAAAAAGTCCGGCATCCTGCTTTGTGCCTGGTAGAGTAGCAATGGGCTCGTCCTCTACTACACAGGACCTAACATCATCGGATGTGGGTGTATATTGTACACCTCTGCCACATTCGCTAGATGAATATAAGCGTGACGGTGTTTTTTTTTATAAATCCGCTTTAACTATCATCAAATGCTTACAGAAGTCGTTCCATAGCCGGTCTTCAAATGTCCGTAAATCAAATTTAATAAAGAGCTGCATCAAATAATGTTCTTTTTTACAAGCTTTTATTTATCTGACAATGTTCGTATGTTTGTCTGTGTGTCTTTCCTGTCCAAATACTGTGAACCATTTTTCAAGCACTTACGAGTATTCGATTGAGCTGAAATTTGGCATATGTATGTAAGTTCAGTGACAATGTAATAATATGGTACCATGGAGCCGGTATGAGGATAGAGTTAGAAGGTGGCCATAAGAATATGTACAATATACAAAGTAGCCCCCTCATGTTTAGGCTTGTTTGATTGGTATTGACAAGTACTATACAACCATATAATATTTAGGATCGGATGTTGAAGCCGAAAGGTGGCCAATGGAACCGCACACCTACTCAATATAACCCCGCCGTGTTTGGGCTCGTTAGATTAGTCTTGAAGAGTACTTTAGACCCGGACAGTGTCCTAGTTCTGATGATGGAGCCGGGAAGAAGCTATAGGAACTCCTCAACTAAGATATCTTTGTCGTTTTTTGCTATGAAAGCTGGTTTTTGAAAAGGTATTTTTCATATTTTTTTTTCATATCCGCAAGGTTAGTCAATAATAAGTTTTGGTAGGCAGGTTTGAGAGACGGATTGGTCTCATACTTAAGAACTTAAAGTCGCTTCGCCCACTGGATCGAGTAGTTTCAGATTCGATTCCCGCGCGGGACAAAAGTTTTGGCGACTAACAATATTTCTTCGGTCTGGGTGATTGTATCTGTAAATGTCATATTTGTAAGTGCATCCACGGTATGAGAATTCGCGGCAATAATTCCTAGTATGAGGCGACGTTTTTTTAAAAAAGTTGGTCTATATGAAAATAAATAATGTCTTTCTTTCCAGTTAATCAATTATCTTTTAATTTCATATGCTATGTGATTACACAGTCCATTCCGAATAACACTGGAACTTATAATTGGAAAACCTATGTTTTTATAAATGTCTGACACGTGTGGCTATTATGATACATTGTGTGGTGCAAAATTTATAACTGGCAACAACAGTGGCCGTGGACTGCTGAGAAAAAAATATTTTCGGCCGCCGTGGTAACCGGGACTGTAAAATGGTTTCGATACTGATTTCGAAGGCTTTGAACACAATAGTTATTTTTATCTTAAACTATTTTGTACTTTCAGATAAAGCGAATTTTGATGTAGATATTCAAAACTTGCTATAACTAAAACGAGCTATGCTCGGCGTCTCTTTGAAGGATAAAATTCGTAACGAGGTAATCCGACAAAGAACCAAAGTTACCGACATAGCTCGCAAACTCAGTAAGCTAAAGTGGCAATGGGCTGGTCACATCTGCAGAAGGACCGACGACCGATGGAGCAAACGTGTCCTAGAGTGGAGACCGCGACTTGGTAAGCGTAAGGTAGGACGGCCCCCAGCTAGATGGACCGACGACCTCAAAAAGGTCGCTGGGACAGACTGGATGCGGAAGGCGGAGGACCGTGTGCAATGGCGCGTGTTAGGAGAGGCCTATGTCCAGCAGTGGACTGCGATAGGCTGATTGATTGATTGATTGATTGATTGATTCAAAACTTTTTGTTTTTCGGTATACATACTTTATAGTAACCCTTTTTTTCTCTTATTATACTTTTTATTATATACCTCTACAACATCTTTATTTTGTAGTTGAGAGGACTATGTAGACTATGACCGATACCATGAATTTAAGTACGCTTATGATTAATCTATACTTAAGTACATATATTTAGCTCGTTCTGCATTGTGTGAGTGAGTGACGTACGCTGTTGGCCGCGAGGCCTTTACAGCTTCACCGGACTTAAGGCGAGCGTGCAACCACTACGCTCGAGCCAGAAGGGCAAGAGACGACATACTCGAGGGCGCCTTGAAGAGGCGGCTTTTGTTGGGACAGTCGCTGCGGCTCGTTCTGCATTGTTCTCCCATACCCCATGAATGCAAAGTATACAAAAAAAAATTGTAAAACTCTCATTCTTAAAAAGAGTAACCTTGGAGTTTCTTGTCCTTCTTCACAGGAATGACTTTCCGAACGGGTGGTAGAGTGTTAAGTAATCAATAATTTTCTCTTTTTAACTATTCATAAGTGCCTTTTGGTCTACATGAATAAAAACCTTTTGATTTTGATTTTTTGAGTATGAGGCTCCTAACTCAAAAACTAACAAAATTGACTGTATGTACAGACTGTATATCTTAGCGTTCATAGAGGTAAAGCAGCGTTGGACTCGAACGGTCTGAGGTGGATGACCGTATGTCATTTTTATATTCAAGCGTATCCTTCTTCGGAAGGCATGTTAAGCCGTTGGTCCTGGTCACCACTTTATGTGGTCGTAGTTAAGCCAAGTTTGAAGCCTTATAGACAGCTTGATAGTTTCCAACAACAGGTGGTTAAAACCTGTCTCCAGCAATCCACATTGGGTCCGCGTGGTGGAGTATGACCTAATCTGTCTCAGCTCGATCTGTGAGAAAAGGACTTGCCTAGCAGTGGGATACAGGGTGATTAATCAAGAAAACTGAATAGCCAGAGGTGTTAGGATTTAATTATATCATCTTCTAGAAATTAGAAACTGTTGTACTCTCTGCCTACCCCGCAAGGGGTCTGGCGTGATGATATAGATAGATCTACTAGAAACTATATGATCACGCCAGATCCTTTGCGGGGTAGGCAGCGAGTACAGAGCTCCGACAGGTTCTTTCCCTTCAGTCCTCTTTGACTTCCTCCACTGTTATAGTTAGTCTCATACACGCTCGCCGGTTACGGAGACTCTTGACTTGTCCTTCAGATAAAAAACGGTCTATTTGGTAATGGTAAGATACTCTAGTTCTTCCCCCAACACTAAATTTATGAACGTACTGTCCATGTCTGAGCCTCGTGACTACAAAGGCGACTTAGTTCTGATTGCTTAGTCGTCTCAGCGACTTGCATCACAACCAGATTCCAAAAGGCATTGCGTGTGACGCTTCACTTTCAAGAGTAACCCTCAATCCTATTCCGTTAGGAGTACGCACGAGTGCGTCCGATGCGGAGACGTGCGATCGCGACACTCTTCAACGTTTTTGTCCTTTTCTAACGCTGTGAAGAAAAGAGAACACGTTGTGTTCGATTTTTGAAATCGTGTCCATCTAACAAAGTCCTATAATCTTTATTTGGCATAAATAACCTTATCGACGGGCACTAAAGTTGGAAATGACATTTATTTCGTTTGCCATATGTAATTTTAATCTATGGGACCGCCGAAATATTTCGAATGTTTTCAATAGCGTTGGTAATATAGGTATATACTTCTTTATTCCGTGGTAACAGCACTAATTCTAAAATAATCTAATATCAATGTGTTTTTTTTAATAAGTATAACGTTCTGAGTTCTTAGATTTTACGCGAATATTACACATGAAATAAAACTATTTTTCGGATTTTATCGCGGTTTATTTTCGATAGTTAAGTTCCCGACGTTTCGAGTGCTTTGCAGCACCCGTGGTCACGGGAGGGACTGAGGTGTTAGACATCCAAAAGGCATAGTTGTTCCAGGGTACACTCAAACTTCTTAATTATTTTTGTTTGTCCGATCTACGCAGAATGAGCTCACGGTGTCTTGAGATCTTGCAGTGTTATGCTTGGTTTTGGATTTGATTAAACGAAGTTTTAATTAAATGAAGTATAACGTTTTTTATAACATTTAAAAATGACCCTGGTTTGTGTTTATCGTAAAAAATAAAAAATAAACTTAACCATTACATTCGAATTACGTTTTACATTTATTATGATTTTGATTACTTACATTTTTTTTCTGAATAAAAAAAAACACGGACTTCCTATTGTGAATATTAATTACGGCCTTAAAAATTATTTGTGACTATAAATGATTTTTGGAATAAAGGAAAAAACTAATGTTACATACATAGCTATTTACAAAAAAAAAGAATATTTCGCTAGATTGTATTGGTAAGTATATCTCGTCAATATACAACGCCAAAAAAATATGTTATAACCTCCATATTTTCTGAACAAGTGGATCTAATCAGCGTAGACACGAATTATGTGATCTGTTAACATCTTTAAAAAAGTTACAACATAGCAATGAACATTTGTTTTTATGGCATCACGATATTAGATCGTGTATTTACGGTTTTGGCATTCCAAAAGGATATTGATTCCAATATACATTTGCTTTTATTGATTTTATTAAAATTATGGTTTGCAATAAAACTAGTTATTATTTAAAATCATTGAGTTATTATACAAGGTGTACCATAATTAACGCAAGACCTGAAAGTAGTGTGTTCTAAATCGGCTACTGATTCGATTCCAACTATTTATAAAGTTAGTTAATTTTTGTTTTTACACACGACCAACGACGCAGTCAGTTAAGGTTAGTTAATTTTTGGTTTTAATTTAAAAAAATGCTGTTACTCGTTCTGTTCGCTGTATTAAAGATTTTTTTTTATAATTTTTCAAAGCATTACGGCTATTTTAAATGTATTTCTATTACACACACCTCAATACGTATACAAAAGTTAATTATTTATTAAAGTTTTATGGTTAATTTGGGTAACAAAAAATGGTAAAAAACTCCTTAGAATTGGAAGTTTGATTTTCGTATTGAATTCGTAAAGCAATAATCTAATTAGGGTGTCTGAGGTCTTACTTTATTTATGTTACATCTTGTATACTAGAATAGACGCCTCCATTTTTTTATAGCTCGCGTTGAAGTGCATACACTCGAACTCACTTTGTGCTAGGAGCTTGCCTAACGTGACACATTCGTGTGCTAAGTTTTATTTCAAAAATATACCTTTATGTGCACTGAGATACTGTTTAAACAACAGGGGAAACATGAGATATTATTATCTTATAAATTTGTTAAGCGCCACTTTTTGTTTAGTTTTTTTTTCTTTTTGCCCCATACTAGGATTTATTCCTGTGTCGTGGTTGCGTTCACAAACATGAAAATTCACATACACAAATACCCAGACCGGAACAAATAATTGTCACACAAAGATTTGTCCCGTGCGGGAATCGAACCCACGACTATTAGACACAGTGGGCGGAGCAACTTAAGCTCTTAACCACAGCGCTAAATCGTCCATCAATTGCTTCTCTAGTAGGTACGGAACTCAGAATTGCTAAACTTAAGTGGTAATGTGCGGGGCACATCGCTCGTAGAACTGACAGCCGTTGGGGCAGAAAGGTTCTGGAGTGGCGATCACGTGCTGGAAGGCGTGAAGTGGATAGACCCTACAAGATAGAGCGATGACCTGGTGAAGGTCGCAGGTAGAAGTTGGATACGTACAGCACAAGGCCGGTCGTTGGGGGGATCTTTAGGGGAGGCCTATGTCCTGCAGTGGACGCCTTTCGGCTAAAGAAGTAGGTACCTACCTACCTACGTACGTAATACAAAACAACTCAATACTTAAAATAGTATTTTTATTGGTAGTAAGCGTAATTATCAATGGATTATGTATTGTTGTTACTTAAAAATGTGCCTAAGTAAGAAAACATACATTCCTCAATTTATCAAAAGAATGTTTAACTCCATTTGCAACCTACTCATTCGTTCACATGAATGAATGACTCTAACATTTTAAAAAGAGACCTCCTTCTTGAGAAATAGTCTCCGCTCCTTTAACCCTCGAATATCGACGCGAAACTCTAAGAGGCCACGTACGCCGATTTTTCTGGTCAAATGCACTGCGAAAGGAACGCGATGGCCTGCCACGGACGGCGACCATCACCGATCTATCAGCGCGGTTCGCGCGCGGAATTCCAAATTCGAAATCACCAATCCTAGCCCTCCATTTCAAACGGGCTTAAAGGCCCACATTCGAATATTGAAATTCGAACGAATGACTTTTGTTTTACAGATTTGATTCGTGTTCTCTCATTTTGTTTTATTGCTGGACTAATGTATTGGAAATTGGACTTAATTTTGAGTGGGTTAAAGTTAGATTTTGAATGTTTCAAGTTACTTAAATACATCAACCGTTTATTGCAATTGTTTTAAGAATATAAACTATTTCCTGTTAAAGGTCTCTTTCGCCCATTGTCTTCGGTTTCTCTCTGAACCGACGATGATGTCATGTCGCGCTTTCAAGGGAATCGTAAATATGTTTGGTGTTTTATATAAAACAATGTACTTACATTGTGTATCATATTTTTATGTGAGTCACAATTACGTACGGAAGTCGTGTGTTCAAAAGAATTTATTTATAAATATAACCTTGAAGGTATTTGCCATCTTTTGATGTTGTCATCGTGTCATCGCTTTAAAGCTGCCCGAAACTTTTTACTTAAAAAATACGTTTGTATGTTTTTAATATCTTGCTATCAACTTTAAAACATACGAACTGTGTAGTAAAGTCAGAAATAAATGCCGTCATTTTTTCTAAATCTTAAAAAAGCAATCCAAATAAAGACTAACTTAAAAAACATCAAACATTGTGCAAACCATAAATTCTCTTAACAACCCTTCACTGCAGGTGGGTGAAAAATAATTTATTCAAATAAATCTCGCGAATTTTCACTACAAGCCGGTCTAGGAGGCCCCCGGGCGTCGTTTTGTAATTCTTTTAACTCCACCAAGGAGGAGGTTCACTGGCGTTTTAATGAAAATGCTAATAAAAAAAGTCGGTGACGATGTTTTCAGGAAGTTTTAGAAATTCAAGTCGAAGCGTCTTTTTAAAAAAAAAGAACACGAAATAACTAAAAGTTGAGAAAGAGTGGGTAAGGATAGAGCTCTACTTACTTAAGTAGAAGTCTAAGGGCTAAGATATCAGAAAAGAATCCTAAAATTTAAAACGAAAAATCTGAAAATAAAAATTAAGTATACTATACTCAATTACAGGAAAGTTCCTGTAGAATCAGATTCATGTTTTTAATGTTACGAAATCTATAACTTCACTTATTTCAAAGGTACTTACTAACTGTAAATTATAAAAACATCGTTAACAAACAGCATTCAGTTAAATCTCGCAGGAAGTCTCGCTCCTCAGCGCAAAGGTCGTAAATAAAAAACGTGAGATAAAAATTTACATTATCGCCGTTATTTTAATTTCGTACGGCATTAATCATAGCACGCGACTGCAGTGTCGCGCGCCCATTTATTATAGCCCGGGTAATTTTAATCTGCTCTTGCATTTCAAGGGTTGATGTTTGTTGAATAAGGTTAAAATAAGTGGTATAGTATTAAAGTTCATAAAATGTTCGTTTCTCCAAACCCATATAAATTGATGTTAATGGTTTTTTTTTATATGAAGTAAAAACATAAATGAAGTATAAAAAAATATTTATGAAAAACTTACTTTATTTTATTGTTTTATTTTAAGTTATTACAAGGTATCTGTATAGGTATGTCCATCCCGTGACCATGAGTACTGTAAAGCTCTCGAAATGACAGAAACTTATAATGAAAATAAATAGCGATAATATGAAGAAAAAAAATCAGATATAATATTTGCATAAATCTTAAGCAATTGTTTACCAACATGCAACACGATAGGTATCGAAAATTTGCGTTTGGCGATAATAAAGGTGAATTAAGTGGTTCATTGGGAGTGTGTGTAAATGATCGACGCTGTTGGCCGCGGGGCCTTTGCAGTTACACCGGACAAGAGGGCGAGCGTGCAACCACTAAGCTCGAGCCAGAAGGGCAAGGGGGCAACTAGCTCAAGGGCGCCTTAAGGAGGAACGGCCTCGGCTTGGGCAGGGAAAGGGATACTAGATGAGTCGCCGTGGTGCTCTGCACCGGCCGGCGGGTAAATTGTTCAGAAGCTCACACGGTAGTATAGAACTGAAGAAGGCTTAGTTCAATATGGCATTTAACACGTAACACGAACTTAACACCAAATAAAAAAAACATATCTTCATCTTTACGAAAATCAAAAATAATTAATCTAAATGATACTTTCCCACTATCCAACCGTCAATACCTAAAAACCTTTAATGTAAAATTCAGTGAGTCTTTCAATAAACCCAAAAGTTTCTAGACGCGTCACCCGAGGCCTGTATATTACGTCCAAGGGATATTTTGTCCCTAAACAAATTGCATGTTGTGATATTCTGAGCACGGCCAAGGCGCGACCTTTCTGCTTCCATTGTGCCTACTTGCCGAGCAAAATCGTGTAAGTCGGAAAAGTATATTTTTTAGGAATACAGTTTTTAGATCGAAATAAGAACATAGGTTACTAAGGAGTTCAATTTTTTAAGCGTATAATATTATGTTGAACGTATTTAGAATCTGTACACAAGATTTACTACAATATGCTTCTATTAGAGTTATAACAACGGCATAGTTTCTGTAGTATTGACTTCTTAGATTTCTGCAAATATAATATGTTTATAGTATTTCAGGGCATTCTAAATGCCAGGGACTCAAAAATAACAATATACTGCAAATAAATCCGGAAAATAGTTTTTATTTTAAAATTTTTTGCTATCTAAGTCATCTTTTATGTACATATCCTATAATATTGGTAATACCAATTTCTATTATTCCACGATAACTAAGGCCGGTATAGTTCATCTAAATTTTAACAATTTAAAACATAATAACAAACAAAGTAGATACTTTATATATTGGTACCCCATAAGGAATCTATCGTGATGATAGATAGATACTCATGTGGAATTTACAATAGCTCAATTCAGAACCCCATTAAATTCTTCAATACCGACTATCATGTTTTTTTTTATTTTTGTTTACTTACAAACTTTCATTCACCGGACCCCAAAGCTAGGGTTGGATGAAAAACGACACGGTAGAAATTAAGTCTCCGAGTGAAAAATGATTCGCAACGTGGACAACGTTTAAGGGATTGTGGACGAACGCCAAACATGGGGCCAGCAAACATAGTTAAGCCCACACGGGTTTACAAATAGTCTATTTTAAACCTTATTTTGTACTAACTAAAATTTTTAGGCTTACATATTGATAGCAAAATGACATGGAAGCTGCACACAGAATATGTTTCTAAAAAATTAAATAGTTACTTTATGTATTAAGTTCTTAGATTTACGCGAATATTACACATGAAATAAAGAGATCTGGAGGTGAATTATATGTTTTGGTGAACTTAGCTGACACTTAAAATAAAGAGAATTGTATATTAATAAAATGTATGAACATTAACATATATATGAAATAAAACTATTTTACGGATTTTATCGCGGTTTATTTTTTATTTTTAGTACCCGACGTTTCGAGTGCTTTGCAGCACCCATGGTCACGGGAGGGACTGAAGTGTTAGACGTCCAAGAGGCATAGTTGTTCCGGGGTACCCTCAAACTTCTTAATTATTTTTGTTGTTGTTGGTCCGATCTACGCAGAATGAGCTCACGGTGTCTTGAGGTCTTGAAGTGTTATGCTTGGTTTTGGATTTGATTATATTAATTACCCCCCCCCCCCCCCAATTATGGAAGAATGTAAGAAAACCAGGCCCCTAGTCCCCGGCGGTCCTGTTCGTCCTGGCCACGGTAGCAGCCATGGTAACGACAGGACAAGGGGTGCTAAGAATCTCCGGCAGAGATTCGGCTACCACCAACACCGAAAATTGGCCCTGGTGACATACAACGCACGCACTTTAAGGACAGATGAGAAGCTTGTTGAGCTGGAGGAAGAGATAAACAAGTTGCGGTGGAATATTGTTGGTTTATCGGAGGTCCGAAGAAAGGGCGAGGACACGATAACCTTAAAATCCGGCAACTTGTTTTACTACCGGGAGGGCGAACAGCAGTCCCAAGGTGGTGTCGGATTTATCGTCCACAAGTCACTCATAGACAACGTTGTGTCCATCACTAGTGTGTCGAGCAGGGTAGCGTACCTGATACTCAGAATATCCAAAAGATATTCGCTGAAGGTCATACAGGTCTACGCACCGACCTCGGCATACTCAGATGATGACGTCGAAGTAATGTATGAGGACATTAGTAGAGCCATACATACTTCCAAAGCACACTTGACAGTGGTTATGGGTGACTTCAATGCGCGGCTGGGCAAACGGGGCGGTGATGAATTGAGAGTGGGGCAATTTGGATATGGGCAACGCAACCCCAGGGGTCAGAGGCTGGCCGAATATCTGGAGAAGGAGGGACTCTTTATGATGAACTCTTTCTTCCGGAAGCCGCCTCATAGGAAATGGACCTGGATGAGCCCTGATGGTTCCACAAAAAATGAGATAGACTTCATCATGAGCACCAAGCGACAAATATTTAATGATGTCTCCGTGATTCACAGGGTAAAAACCGGCAGTGATCACCGAATGGTCAGAGGCACATTAAATATTAATGTCAAAATGGAAAGATCGCGTCTGATGAAGTCTACGCTCCGACCTTCTAATGCACATATCCAAAACCCCGAGAACTTTCAACTCGAATTGTCAAACCGCTTCGAATTGCTAGACAGCAGCGCATCAGTGGACGAAATCAACAATAGGTTGGTAGAGACTGTCCATACGGTCGGGTCCAAGCATTTTAAGCCCCACCGTAAAAATAGGCCTCAAAAGCTATCTGACTACACCCGAAACCTTATGGCTGAGCGACGTACCATGACACTCCAAACCTCCGATGATGCTAAGTCCTATAGGCAGCTCAATGGACAGATATTGAAGTCCTTGCGACACGATTTACGGTCCTTCAATACAAGACGTATTGAGGAGACCATAGAGCAGAACAAGGGCTCCAAAGTGTTTGCAAGAGACGCGTCTATTGGGCAAAGCCAGTTGACGAAGCTGGAGACGGAGGACGGAAACGTAACGTCGAATAGGTCAGAGGTGCTCAGGGAGATAGAGAGGTTCTATGGGCAGTTGTATACCTCAGTAGCTGAACCTGTTGTTGACTTGGTAAAAGACCCAAGAGCCAAGCTAACCCGACACTACACTGAAGATATCCCGGGCATCAGCCTGTGCGAGATTGGGATGGCTCTCAAACACCTTAAAAACAACAAAGCGCCGGGTGAAGACGGAATTACCGCAGAGCTTCTGAAAGCGGGCGGATCGCCGGTACTTAAAGTCCTTCAGAGGCTGTTTAATTCCGTCTTGCTCGAAGGAAAAACGCCGGAAGCGTGGAACAGGGGTGTGGTGGTACTCTTTTTCAAGAAAGGTGATAACACTTTACTGAAGAATTATAGGCCCATCACACTGCTGAGCCATGTTTATAAGTTGTTTTCGAGAGTCATCACGAATCGTCTCGAACGCAGGCTTGATGATTTCCAGCCTCCCGAACAAGCCGGTTTCCGGAAAGGCTTTAGTACCATAGACCACATACATACGCTGCGGCAGATTATACAGAAGACCGAGGAGTATAATCGGCCACTATGCTTGGCGTTTGTGGACTATGAGAAAGCCTTCGATTCGATCGAGACTTGGGCGGTTCTTAGATCTCTCCAGCGATGCCGCATTGACTATCGGTACATTGAAGTGTTGAAGTGCTTGTATAATAACGCCACCATGTCAGTCCGAGTACAGGGGCAGCGCACGAAGGCGATCCCCATAAAAAGAGGAGTAAGGCAGGGAGACGTCATTTCTCCGAAACTGTTTACGGTCACCTTAGAGGACGCCTTCAAGCTCTTGGAATGGCAAGGACTTGGCATCAACATCAATGGCGAATACATCACTCACCTTCGATTTGCCGACGACATTGTGGTCGTGGCGGAGTCGCTGGAAGATCTAGGACGAATGCTCGGTGACCTCAACAGAGTATCTCAACAAGTGGGTCTTAAAATGAACATGGACAAAACGAAAATAATGTCTAAAGTCCATGTCGTACCCACCGCACTCACCGTTGGGAACTCTACTCTTGAAGTTGTCGACGAATACATTTACCTGGGACAGGTAGTCCGGTTAGGTAGGTCCAACTTTGAGAGAGAGGTCAATCGACGAATCCAACTCGGCTGGGCAGCGTTCGGGAAACTGCGCAACATCTTCTCATCCAAAATACCTCAGTGCCTTAAGACTAAAGTTTTTAGTCAATGTGTGTTACCAGTGATGATATATGGATCAGAGACGTGGTCTCTTACAATAGGTCTCATAAAAAAGCTCAGAGTTGCTCAGCGAGCTATGGAGAGAGCTATGCTCGGCGTTTCTCTACGCGATCGACTCAGGAATGAGGAGATTCGTAGAAGAACCAAGGTCACCGACATAGCCGTTAAGATTAGCAAGCTGAAGTGGCAATGGGCGGGCCACATAGCGCGTAGATCGGACGGGCGTTGGGGCAGAAAGATTCTAGAGTGGAGACCACGTATTGGCAAGCGCAGCGTAGGACGGCCGCCTGCCAGATGGACCGACGATCTTGTGAAAATCGCAGGAAGTCGTTGGATGCAGGTGGCATCGGACCGATTACGCTGGAAAGCGATTGGGGAGGCCTATGTTCAGCAGTGGACAAGTATAGGCTGAAATGATGATGATGATGAAGACGATGGAAGCACCCAGCCATCTTCTCTATTAAAATTAGGATGTTTTTTAATTTCAATAGCCTCGCGAAACCCTGCCTTTTGAACGTCTAAAACCTCAGTCCCTCCCGTGACCATGGATGCTGCAAAGCACTCGAAACGTCGGGAAATAAAAATAAACCACGATAAAATCCGTAAAATAGTTTTATTTCATAGTTACTATATGCTTTAAGAAACCTCAGTAAGGTCGTTGACACTTCAACAGCATTAATAGCATACCATGGATATGTATCATCTACTCTGAGTTATGGTGTTGTTTTCTGGGGTAACTCCACTAATGTAGACTTCTTCTTCTTCTTCTTCAAGTTATGGCTTCACACTAATTATAAGTGTATTTTGCCAGTGTCCAGTGAGATATATAATCGTGTTTGTTTAAATTAGTTCGACTCCCCGATGAATTTGATGACAACGATGATAATGAAATTAATAAAGTACCCCACCCTGGATAGTAAAGCGGTTGATACTTTACATACTAATTGCAACGGCCGTTTTGAGGGAAGTAGAAAAGGCACGTTTTATCACTTTGTTACAATTACCTTCACTCATGCACATATAAGAACACATAATGGTTAATATTCCACCAACATTTTACATTATTAGTCGAAATAACACTAGTTTTAGAAATTTAAACAAATTGACAACATCACTCATTGATTTTCCGCCAAAACTCTCCACTAATGTAGATGTGTGTGTGTGTGTTGAGAGCGCAAAAAAGATGCATTCGAGGTATTTGTTCTTTAAAATAGATAGACTCATGCAGAACTCATTTTAAGGCGTTAAAAATTTTAACACTACCTTGCCTATATATTTTTGAAACAGTGCTATTTATTAAATCATATCCTCATTTATTTGAACATCGCACTAGGAAGCGCCATATGGATAAATTAAATATTAGACCCTCCAAAATAAGACTCCTACATAGTAGTACATTTTGCATGGGTCCAAAAATATATAACAAGATACAGTCACATTTACGAAACGAAAATAACTACAATTTATTTAAAAAAAAGTTATACACGCTACTTGTTGAAAAAGCATATTACTCAGTAACCGAATACATGGAAGATCCTGCTTAATTATCCATAAAATAACTTCTAATTATGACTACTTGCGACTTTTGTTTTATAATATATTTTGAATAATTGATTTTACAATAGGTCTATAGAATTCTCTTACAATAGGTCTCATAAAAAAGCTCAGAGTTGCTCAGCGAGCTATGGATCTCTCCATAAAAATATTAGCATTCTGCACTCCTTCTCTATATAAACTATAAGTGTGGGAAATTTCATCCTCCTCCGTCCGCGCAATTTTCGTAAAAAGGGGTACAAAGATTTTGCTTCACGTATTAATATAATGATAAAAATGATGTTAATAAGAAATTGCCGTTTTTATATTGAGTGAAAGTTTTAATGTTTGATTGGAATAGACTGGAGGTGTCATTGATTTCGTTTTTTTATTATGGCAAGTCTAACGTCACTCATTTTTTTTACTTCTGCTATAAGCTTGCTAAACCGCATTTCAGTATTAGCCTGTAACATCGGCCACATCTAATCCTAACTGGCTAAACATAGGTTTACACTTGCATTCAAATCAGCTGACTACGACTAGTGCGACCGACTGCAGTTGGTTTAAGTTAGGTCCACAGAATTAGTAATTCTTTCATGGGGCAATGTACTTGGGGCACTACCCTTACAACAACTTGCCCATAGATATCCGAAACATGCCTATCAATAAGTTTAAAAAGGCAATTAAAACTACACTCTGTAAGAAAGGATATTACAAAATTACGGATTATCTTGACGATAAAACAGATAGGGTTTGAGCAGCTCCTCAATCAGCAACATTAATCAGTGATGTATAATACAATTTTAAATAAATTTTGAAACACAAAAATAATGCCTAACAGAAAGGCCAAACAATTTAAATTAAAAGACTAGCCCACTGAGTTTCTCGTCGGATCTTCTCAGTGGAAGCCGCGTAAATGTAAAAAATGTAATAATTTTGACGTTTGTGAGTGCTATTTTATTGGCCTATACAAATAAATGATTTTTGACTTTGACTTTTTGTATATTATGGATTCACTGAGAAATAGTAGATTTTTGTGGATTATTACAAGTCGAGTAAACCTAAACTTTTTTGTTAATATCTACACTTTGGCTTTAAGCCGCAGCATAAAGGCCGCACCTAGTCGCTGCCGGCTTAACTAAGGTGGTAACCGCATTTCGGCAAAAACTCGTAAGATATGTTTCAAGACATTTTTTTTAGAATTACAAAATAATGGGCACAAGATTGCAGCTTATTTTATTTATTTTAGCTTATTTATATTATTTTTGCTACCATATTTATTCAAACCTAAAACTAACAATGCACAAAAATAATAAAATCTTTTATCGCACATCTAAATATCTGATACTTCCTTGAATCCCAAAAACACACCATTAAAATCAAAACTGACATATATTGCAATCAACAAACCCATACAAAAAATAAATTATGACAAAACAAACTAACGCGATTAAGCAATAAAAATGCTACTGTTTTTTGACACTACCCCCTTCTCGGAACATATAAAATCTAGCAACGATTTGTTTATATCACATTAACAAAAAGGAGCTTTAATAAAGTAATAAAAACCCGAGAAAGGACGGCTAGGGGTATAATTTCGCTATTAATATTCAATTTTACCCCCAAAACTTCGTTGCCACTTCAAAGAAAAATCTAAGATGACGATCTAAAGCAAAGTATCTACTTACGTAATTTCCGAGTAGGCGTTTGAAGGGTTACTCGAATATTGCCAGTGTGTGAGTGAGTTTGTTCAGTGTGCGCGTTGTAATTACAGGGGGGTTAACACTTAAATGCACGTGTGTTTATAACTTTATTTTTATGAATAAAGAGATTTTTTTATTAATATTTTTTGAATATAATGCAAGGTGTTATCATTCTTGATAAGATTTAATTCCCTTAAAATTAAGTTCTAAAATTTATTGTTTAAATACACACAAAGTAATTTTTTATCTATCTATCATCACGCCAGCTCCCTCGCGGGGTAGGCAGAGAATACAGAGTTCCAACAGGTTCTTTCCTTACATACCTCTCTGACTTCCTCCACTCTCATAGTTCGTCTCTTACACACTCGCCGGTTACGGAGACTCTTGACTTGCCCTTCAGATAAGACACGGTCTATTTGGTCATGGTAAGATAGTCTAGGTCTTCCCCGGTACCTACATCCTTCCACTTTCGCATTGTATATCTGATTTGTCATTCTTTCTTCTGACATTCTTTCTATGTGCCCGAACCAACGGAGCATACCCTTTCTCATCTTTACACCGATACAATCTTTCATACCTACTCGCTTTCTTACTACGCTGTTGCAAATACGGTCGGTCAACGTGACTCCGCACATCTTCCGCAGAGATCGCGTTTCGACCGAAATTATCCTGCTTTCGTTCTCCTTCTTACATACCCAACTCTCACTACCATATAACAGCGTTGGGACAAGCACTCCGTTATGCATGGTCAGCCGCGCCTTTTGGCTTAAGTGCTGGCTCCCAAGTAGCCTTCTCATCGCACGATTCACTCTATTCCCTGCATTCACTCTTCTCTCTATATCAGCAGTGTATTTCCCATCCTTACTGAAGGCGCATCCTTTCGCACAATTAACTTTCAACCTTAATTTAATAAATACAACCAATATTTTCAAAGTTCAATTTTAAAACCTTTAAAACCCTTAAATATCTTATTCTTTATCGTGTTTTACGTATGCCTCGAACTACATTTCTAGTTTCAAGATAAAGATATAAAAAACATTTGTAGGTGTTTCGTGTAGGTTTAAATGTTTCCAGATCTAGGGCTGATAGCGTTTTTTATCTAGATTATGTAGGTGTTTTCATTACCCAGCTTTGTTTAAAGCGTAGGCAATTTAACAACGAGATCTGGAGGTAAATTATATGTTTTTGGTGAACTTAGCTGACACTTATAATAAAGAAAATTGTATATTAATAAAATGTATGAACATTAACATATATATGAAATAAAACTATTTTACGGATTTTATCGCGGTTTATTTTTTTTTATTTTTAGTTCCCGACGTTTCGAGTGCTTTGCAGCACCCATGGTCACGGGAGGGACTGAGGTGTTAGACGTCCAATAGGCATATTTGTTCACGGGGTACCCTCAAACTTCTTAATTATTTTTGTTGTTGTTGGTCCGATCTACGCAGAATGAGCTCACGGTGTCTTGAGGTCTTGCAGTGTTATGCTTGGTTTTGGATTTGATTATATTAATTACTGTTCTCCGCGCGGATAAAGGAAATGCTACGGTCATTATGGATACGTCAGATTACAATGTCGAAATACAAGAACTTTTATCGGATGAAAATACATACAAAAAGGTCAAGACAGACCCAACCACCAATATATTAAAACAAACGAGTGATTTAATAAAGAAGTACTCCGAAACATTGAATCTGGACGTCAAATCGCTAATACCTTCGTGCGCAAAATCGCCACAGTTGAATGGGCTCCCAAAAATACATAAACCGAATGCTCCCCTACGTCCAATCGTTAGCCAAATCGACACACCAACCTACAGATTGGCTCAGCACGTAGCGAAAGTGCTCTCGGCACTCAAAGGACACACCAGAGCACATATTAAGGATTCATACCATTTTGTTAGTGAGATCAAAAATCTACATCTTACTGACAATGAAACTATGGTCAGTTTCGATGTCTAGTCACTATTCACATGCCTACCTGTACAAGACTGTGTCGAAATTGTAGAAAGGAAACTAGCGGAGAACAACATGCCAGCGGAATACTTAGAACTATTGAGACACTGCCTTACATCTGGCTACTTATTGTGGAAGGAGCAGTTCTACAAGCAAGTAGATGGCGTGGCGATGAGCTCCCCTGTATCTCCCATTGTTGCCGATATATTCATGGAAGACTTTGAGGAGACAGCCCTTCGTACCTCACCTGTAAAGCCAAGTTACTACAAGCGGTACGTAGATGATACTTTCACAATATTACCATCTGACAAAATTCATGTATTCCTAACTCCATTAACCCTAAAATTCAGTTTACAATGGAGTTGGAGGCAAACAATTCCCTAGCTTTCCTAGATGTGTTAGTAATCCGTAACCCCAACAACACCTTAAGCCATACGGTTTATCGCAAAAAGACCGATACTGATAGGTACTTAAACAGTGAATCTCACCACCATCCAACACAGTTAGCTACCGTGGGTAAATCTTTGTTTCAGAGAGCACAAGGGATCTGTGACAAGAAACATCTGGCTGCCGAGCTTCAACATGTCTAGCAAGTCAGTGACCGAGTGAAACCAGCCACAGTTGAGCGTCTCCCTGCTGTACTACCTTACATGAGAGGAGTCACGGACAAGATTGGCTACATCTTGAAGCGTGCTTCGATTAAAACATTTTATAAGCCGCCGAAGAAGATCAGGCAATTTTTACCATCTGTCAAGTGTCAGATCCCTCTACAAGATGTAGGAGTTTACAAGCTTGAGTGTGAATGTGGTCTCTCTTATATAGGACAAACAAAAAGACCGGTAAAAACTCGGGTTAAAGAACACATAGCTGACCTAAAACACCGTCGCTTAAAGAAGTCTGCAGTCTGTGAACATGTCCTTGACCGCACCCGCCATAACATCAGATTTGATAGACCACAAATCCTCGTGAAAGAACACCGATTCCTACCAAGGATGGTTCGCGAGGCTATTGAAATTAAAAAAACATCCTAATTTCAATAGAGAAGATGGCTGGGTGCTTCCATCGTCTTGGGATCCGGTAATTTATATAATCAAATCCAAAACCAAGCATAACACTGCAATACCTCAAGACACCGTGAGCTCATTCTGCGTAGATCGGACCAACAACAACAAAAATAATTAAGAAGTTTGAGGGTACCCCGTGAACAACTGTGCCTATTGGACGTCTAACACCTCAGTCCTTCCCGTGACCATGGGTGCTGCAAAGCACTCGAAACGTCGGGAACTAAAAAAAAATAAAAAAAAAATAAACCGCGATAAAATCCGTAAAATAGTTTTATTTCATGTGTAATATTCGCGTAAATCTAAGAACTCAATATTAATATATATTTTATTAGTTGAGAAAGTAATACATTAGTTCATTCGTTTCAGCTGATTGGTTCTGTTGGTCGGGGTGGAAGCAGGTTTTTTTGGTACTCAAATCAAAATTCCTTGTATAACTCTAGTTTCCCTGGCTATGTGGTTATAGCAATAGCCGACAGTGCTAGGATAAAAGTCTTATAAAAACATTTTACATCGATCGGCAAGTGAATCCCTACCCACCTACTCCTATCCCTACGTCATCACTCCTAGTCCCTATGATTACTAATGTAACCATTCCTAAGGGTTGATAATATCCTGGTATTCAAAGACGTGTGTATAATTCAATGTTTTTTTATTTAATCTCACACAAAAAAGAGAAGAAATCATCTACGACAGGGCAGGTACGGCGAACACCTGAGAGTTTTGACAGGTGACTATCGAGCGATCATAATGCGCGCGCAGATTTACGGCGTCGTAAACCGCGGCGCCCGCGCACCACAATGGCCTGTTGACAAAACGGGCGCCTGCCAGCCCTTAACTAGGTGGATCGGACGGAGCATAGTGTGGACATGCCCGTAACTGAAATTGAATTATTAGATTTACGCGAAGGAAATAAACCATTTTTCGGATTTTAACGCGGTTTATACTTTGGTTTGTAAGTTCCAGACGTTTCCGAAAAATATATTTATTTCATGTGTAATTGAAATATTTGGAAAGTAATAATTTTTTAACCTTGGGCCTCTTTTTTAATAGAATATAAAATCCTTTGCCGTCGCTCGCCCAGAAAGCGGTGGTGTGTGTGTGTGTGTGAATGATGTACGCTGTTGGCCGCGAGGCCTTTACAGCTTCACCGGACTTAAAGGCGAGCGTGCAACCACTACGCTCTAGCCAGCCAGAAGGGCAAGGGGCGACTTACTCGAGGGCGCCTCTTTGAGGCGCCCTCGGTTGGGACAGTCGCTGTAGGGGGACGGGTGCACTACTAAGTGCACCGGTCAACCGACGGCTATGGAAGGGGATCTACTACTACGTCGTCGTCACCCGTATTCTGAGCAGAAAGAAGAGATGACAAAGCATCGGGGGGGGGGGGGGGGGGGGGGGGTGGGTCGGTGAGAACATGTCGTAGTCGGCGGTGGCTACGATTAACTGGTAATGACATTGACACATATCAAGCATAATAGCCATTATTAATAGGGGATTGAGATTGACACATATCAAGCATAATAGCCATTATTAATAGGGGATTGAGATCATTAGAGGAGAGGAAAGAGAAAAAAGAAAGTAGGGGGAAGCTTTAGCCCGCAGTGGGACACATTATTTTAGTAAAAATCCCTATCATTAAATATTTCGGAATTAGTTACCTAGCATTTATTAAGGATATTGATTTTGATATAAAGAACCAAATGCGTTTACCTTAATTTATGAATAAAGTGATAGTTGATATCCTGATGGCTGATTTGTAGATTAGGTTACTATAGCTTATACCGAGATTCGATACAAAGTTAATTATTATTAAACTTATTATAAAAAAAACTGCATAAGAATTAAAGCTATTGGTTTCAAATACTCACTGCCTAATCTATAACATGCGTGATAACTATATTAATTATTAGTAATATCTAGTAAATCATTAGAAAGCAATTTCTCTATCTGTATTACTACACCAGATACCTTGGGGGCTTAAAAAAACAGCAATTTTATGCCTAACAGCAATCGAGCTTTTGCCCGACACAACAATGGATCTCTATAATAATAATAATATTTTCGATATTTCTCCATATAGAGCAGGGTGTTTCAACCTTTCTTTTGGTTGAGTCACCAGGATTATAAATAATATGTTTATGCCCCATTCCCTTTTACCTTTTTTTAAATTAATTACAATAAAAAAACGTACATTATTTTAGCTTCTATTTATTTTAATTCTAAGTTTGTATAACTTAGAATTAAAATAAATAGAAGTTGTAAATAAATAAATTGCAGTAAATAAAACCTGTTTCCAACCAGGGCGCCCCTGGGTTGAGAAATTCTGATATATAGGTATATCCACCAGTTTCATTCCTCTCAAGCTAACCCATAAAAGTTATGAAGTGTATTCAAGGCTTTGTCTATCGCTTCATAACCGAATCTCCACCAAACCCGCCATATTGTTATCCCTAATAATTTACAAGTTTTATTGCTGACAAAACTATGAGAACGGTAGCTTTATAAAATAATGGGTTTTGATAGATATTATTTTTCGATAAATGAAATCGTATGGAATTCAATAAAGGATTTTTTTTTGTTAAAAGTAATGATGAAAAATGCACATTTTTCATAACCATTTTCATGTATACATGTTTTATTTTATTTAAATTTTTATACTTACCAACTTACACAACAATGTGTCCGCACACAAAAAGTCAATCTATCCTTGGATAGATTTGCCTACTACGGATAGAATTTGGACATATTTTGTATGGAAAATTTGCCAAAATTCTACTGACAGTAAGCAAATCTATCCTTGAGTTGAATATATAATAATAATATCAGCCTATACTGCCCACGGCTGGACAAAGGCCTTCTCTCACAAATCGGGGTAAGAAAGATTAGGTCATACGCCACCACGCGAACCCAGTGCGAATTGATGGAGGCAGGTTTGTGGCCACCTGCTGTTGAAACTTATCAAGCCGCCTTTAAAGGCCTTTTAAGGCTTCCAACGACTACCACATTAACGACTACCACATTAAGTGGTAGCCGGCACGGCTTAACGTGCCTTCCGAAGCACGGAGACGCTCGAATATGAAAATGCCACAAACGGTCACCCATCTCAGGCTGACCGAGTCGAACGCTGCTTATCCTTGGTAATCGGTAAGAACACCGCGGTCGCACATCACTACGAGCGCCTATTGTAAGCCATTAGTGTTCTTACGCACCAAATTGTTTTCACTTCATAAATATTGTCTTTGACTCAGAAATGGGCAAAATGTAATTAGAAAGCGAATTATGAAGGTGAAGGAAGCCAGAGAGGTATGTAAGGAAAGAACCTGTTGAAACTTTGTACTCTCTGCCTCACGAGCCAGCGTGGTGGTCTATGGCCTAAACCCTCAGTTTGAGAGCAGGACAGTTTCTTAACAGGGGTAATATTATATTATAACAAACAACAAATGTTCATATTAAGCTGTTAGTCATGATACAATAAAGAATAACAATGGTATAATTAAATGCATTTACCGGGACGGCACATAGGCCATTAGCGGTCATTACACACGATTCAGTCATATTCAGTTCACAATCGCACAAATTACCATTTAAAATGCCATCCGCTGGCATTTTGCCATCGGGTAGTGCATAAACAAATTCACATAAAACTATTATGTTATGAAATAAAACTGTGTCGGATTTTATAGCGGGTTATTTTTAAGTTCTAGACGTTTAGAGTGCTTTGCAGCACCCATGGTCATGGGAGGGTGTGTGTGTGAATGATCCATGCTGTTGGCCGCGGGGCCTTTACAGCTTTACCGGACAAGAACCACGGGAGGGAATGAAGTGTTTATCGTCCAAAAGTCATGGTATGCTTTTTGTTCCTCTTTTTGTTTTTAAAAAAAGGACCACTTCCCACTCTAGGATTTATTCCTGTGTTGTGGATGCGTCTACAAACATGAAAATTCACATACACAAATACCCAGACCGATACAAATAATTCTGTGACCCAACACAAATATTTGTCCCGTGCGGGAATCGAACTATTAGATCGAACTATCGACTATTAAACACAATAGGCGGAGCGGCTTAAGCTCTTAACTACTGTGCTAAATTATTCCGAGGTACCTTCAAACTTCTTAATTATGTTTGTTAGCTTAGACTTAAGTTATTTTTTACTTTTACTGGCCCAGGATCGATCTATGTAGAGACGTCAAGGGAAAAGTTTTGCCCAACAGTGGAATAAAGGCTATTAAATATAAATCTTTGTTTGGAATTATTTTAATTTTCATGCATGTCGCATTTTCACAAAGCGCAATATTTTCAAAACTGTTTTTTTTTCAGGACTCGGTTTTTATCATTTATTTCTTTTTCCGCTAGGACTTTCATAAAATGAATTTACCAAATGTTTTGGTGATACAGGAACCTATAAATCAAATAAAATACATTGTTTTTTTATACCAGGTTCTTTATTAAAATGGCTAAACAAAATCACGAATTTATACAAAAACGAAATATCTGCATTTTTTTCTTTATATTTAGTACCCGTAATTTGTAATTATGTTTTATTTAATGCAATACCTTTATAGTAGTGGTTCAAATTTGTCAAACTCACTTCTTATATCATCACTTTCATTCACACGAACTGAATTTGCGGTAAGCATTTCGTCATAGGCGCTCGTAGCGCTGTGCGACCGCGGTGTTCTTTACCGATCACCAAGGTTAAGCAGCGTTCGACTTGGTCGGCCTGAGATGGGTGACCGTTTGTGGCATTTACATATTCGAGCGTCTCTGTGCTTCGGAAGGCACCTTAAGCCGTTGGTCCTGGTCACCACTTAATGTGGTAGTCGTTAAGCCGTGTTGGAAGCCTTAAAGGCGGCTTGATAAGTTCCAACAGCAGGTGGCCACAAACCTGCCTCCACCAATCCGCACTGGGTCCGCGTGGTGGAGTATGACCTAATCTCTCTCACCCCGATTTGTGAGAGAAGGCCTTTGCACAGCAGTGGGCAGTATAGGCTGATATTATTATATTATTTATTTCGTCTTAAAACTTCTGAGCCTCATCGTCCAGATAACAAAAACCTAGCAGCTTTTTAACATCTTCTTTTTTTTGCAGACACCATATTCATTTACAGTTTTTTTTTGTGAATTTCCGATTAAAGCATCCATAGATTTAATCCCAGGCTGTAATAATTTTTAACTTTATTGCGCTCTTTTCCATACTGCAGGATGGAGTGACATGAGTCATTTAAAAAGATAATCTACTTTTTTAAAATTTTCGTTGTTGTTAACTTGAAATCATAGTTATTCCAATCGTCGCCCCACGTTTTTTTCAACTCCATGCTTCATCAGGATTTTTCTATAATCGTTTGAGCTTAAAATGAACTCCTGTATTCTAAAATCCTTTTCTATACGGCCAAAGACGCTATCTGGTGGCATGTAGTTAGGGCCATGAATAGGAAATTAATGAACAACATGCCTAAACGCTTTGATTTTTAGTAAAAAATGTGACAAGACGCCAAGAACGACTGAATTTTTATTTTGACTGCTACACGAGTCCGAAAATAGCTTCAAGGTCAAGTTATGTTCATTCTTTTCGAATAGATTTTTATCCAGTTCTTGCAAGCAATGCAACAAGGCTGATTTACTTGTAGATATTTCACTTTTTAAAAATTCCTCATATTCGAGTAAGTATACAAGCAAAGATATTACGTTTTGTTAAAGTTTGTTTTTTTTTTAAAAAAAAAACGTAGCCCCACACTAGGATTTATTCCTGTGTCGTGGGTGCGTTTACAAACATGAAAATTCACAAACAAATACCCAGACCGGAACAAATAATTGTGGATCACACAAAGATTTGTCCCGTGCGGGAATCGAACCCGCGACTATTCGACACAGTGGGTGGAGCAGCTCAAGCTCTTAACCACTGCGCTAAATCGTCCATATTATGAACTAATATCTATCTATCTATCTATCTATAACCTCACGCCAGATCCCTTGCGGGGTAGGCAGAGAGTAAAGAGTTCCAACAGGTTCTTTCCTTACATACCTCTCTGGCTTCCTCGACTCTCATAGTTCTTCTCATACACGCTCGCCGGTTACGGAGACTCTTGACTTTTCCATCTACTAATAGATCCATGAACTAATAGATCCCATATTAAAGAAAACAAAATCGTCAAAAAAAGATTTACTAGCTTTTGGTAGATATTTCGCTTTGTTAAAACTGTCCTCATTTGCTTGTGTTGAAATAGTAATTCTAAAGGAAGAAAAAATAATCGCTTCGGGGTGGAATCAAACCCACTGCTTCGGCATAGCGGATTACGAAGGTTCGATTCCCTGCCGATCGATGATAAATAAGCCATTCTAAAAAGCTCTCGGTAATTTTGAAAATATATTAGTTTTTTTTTCACTCCTTAGATGAAACCTAAAGGCATACTTAATAGATGCAGAACTTAAGTTAAGGATCAGCCATGGCAGAGGTCGGAGGAAAATTAGTTGGTATGGCAGCTTAACATAGTTGTGTGGGCTGGAAAGAAAGACAAGAAGACAAAGAAAGAATGCTTAAAGAATGGAAGGATCTGCGTTTGTTCGTCATGGCGTTGAAACGCGTTCACGATGGAGAGCGTTTCTTAAAGCCATTGGTAGAATCTTTATCAGCTGAGTATTGTAATCTAAGGTGCGTGTTAGAAAAACTCGTATTCAAAAATAATTTTTGTACAAAAACGTTAGTTTTAAAACTAGATTCACGTCTGTTTTACGTTTTGTAACACAGGCCTTTGACTAACGGCCTATGTGTGCGTGATGCCAGTGTTCGACTTTTGAAAGGACATTGTCGAAAATTGCCCCAGAACCAACAAAAATTTGAGCCATGCCGTCATTATTTATATATTTTATTAAAATAATGGCAAATATCCGTATCTAACGGACATATTTGCAATCTAAAATGAATATTTCAAAGTATTGTAAGTACTTATATCGAATTCGCCGACATCTTTACTGAACGTCAACACACAATATAACCTCATATGTATTAATGGCTACAGAATTTTTAATTATAACCTCAAAATCTAATACTTTTTTGTCCAAATTGCGATTCTTCCGCTTGTCCGTTTAATAATAAATGGGTTAAGAGAGTTTATGGGTGATTTGAAATCATATAAGTATTGTTTCATTGCTGTTGGTTCTGGGGCAAATCATGTATGGGCGGAGAACTATGTTCTTTGTTCGAAAACTGACAATGTGTGCGTTCGCGTACGGTCCGCAACGTAAGTAGCATAACATGCTCAGTTTTTCAAATCAGTAATACTCTTTATTTTATAGAGAAAAATAAAGCTGAAAACAAAACTGTGCAAGCGATTTGAAAAACTGAAAATGTTAGGCTATTTATGTTCCTGACAGTACGTGTGACTACAATTTATCTATGCATATGCTATCCCGTGGATGACATTGACAGGGGAGGTAGGAAAATTTTACTAAATGATTACCCAAACTTCAGAAAATTAGGGTTATCATATCATTTAGTAAAATTCTTCCAGAGAAATATTTAAACGGATAAGTCCGCACGGTTTTTTTTTCGTGGCAATTGCGTTCACATTATGCCATTGTACAAAGTTTAAGAATATTCGTTTCTAAATTAATTCAACTCCCCAATGAACTTGATGACAAAGATGATAATGAAATTGATGAAGTGCCCCACCCTGGATAGTAAAGTGATGGATACTTTACATACCAATTGCGACGGCCGTTTTGAGGGAAAAAGAAAAGGCACGTTTTATCAATTTGTTACAATTACCCTCACTCATGCACATATAGGAATACATAATGGTTAATATTCCACCAACATTACACATTATAATACGAAATAACACAAGTTTTGGAAATTAAAACAAATTGACAACATCACTCTTCGATTTCCCGCCAAAAAGTCCGCACGGTTACTAATTAAAAATTGTGTGCGTGTGTGTGAATTATCTACGCTGTTTGGTGGCGGGGCCTTTACAGCTTCACCGGACAAGGCTAATTAAAAAAAAAGAACTTGGGTGAATTTTATAGCGAACGGCAAAAATTGCGACTGCCATGAAGTGACATTTCACTTGATAACAGCGTTACTTCCGATTTTGGCCGCGAGCCAATATATCCTTGACGGACTGCTTTTGTTAATTCTCTCATAATTTGTTGATTTTCACGAATTGAAAATAGTAACGAGTACTGATTGTTATTAGGAGTGATCGTTATATTACATAACTGAAAAAATAATCTATTATTAATAAATAATCAAATCACCTATTATTTATTACCTCAGGCAAGCGTTATTTTTTAAGCGCGACCAAAACCGCCTACCAGCCTACCACGCGACACAGCGACACTGACTGACTGGACTTAAGGTCAATTGCACTTAGACGTATAATATTTTTGTCAAAAGTCACGTGTTATATTATGCTCTAAGACAACTACATATGATCTATTTTTAAATGAGTGTCTAGTAATGAAAGTAATATATTATTAGGTTATTTATTATGTTCCCCGCCAATATATTTGTTCGTATTATACGTTATTTATAACGTGTTGGTTACTACGTTAGATTATTTTTTTAATAAAATCAGTGCGGATCACTGGCGTGATCTTGGATGACGTACTTATGCATTTATCGTGGGTTTGTTAGGGATTGCGGCGTCGCGTGTCAAATTGTTTGCAAATAAATCATTGGTTTGTTTATTGTAATAACTGTAAATAAAAGTTTGTTTAGTTACGTGTAAATAATTAATTTATTAAATATATATTTCATTTTTATCGTTTAACAGCTCACGAACTCGGCGCGGCGTATTTTGCGACAATAATTAAAAGGCGTCGTTCAACGAAGCGAAGTAATAACTATTATTAATAGCGTAAAAAATAATAGGTGTTTTAAAAGTAGCCTATCGTTATAACGCGTTTTTAATAGGAGTGATCGTTATATTACATAACTGAAAAAATAATCTATTATTAATAAATAATCAAATCACCTATTATTTATTACCTCAGGCAAGTGTTATTTTTTAAGCGTTACTTATATTACATATTGTCCGACCAAAACCGCCTACCAGCCTGCCACGCGACACAGCGACACTGACGGACTGGACTTAAGGTCAATTTCACTTAGACGTATAATATTTTTGTCAAAAGTCACGTGTTATATTATGCTCTAAGACAACTACATATGATCTATTTTTAAATGAGTGTCCAGTAATGAAAGTAATATATTATTAGGTTATTTATTATGTTCCGCGCCAATATATTTGTTCGTATTATACGTTATTTATAACGTGTTGCTACGTTAGATTATTTTTTTAATAAAATCAGTACGGATCACTGGCGTGATCTTGGATGACGCACTTATGCATTTATCGTGGGTTTGTGAGGGATTGCGGCGTCGCGTGTCAAATTGTTTGCAAATAAATCGTTGGTTTGTTTATTGTAATAACTGTAAATAAAAGTTAGTTTTAGTTACGTGTAAATAATTAATTTATTAAATATATATTTAATTTTTAACGCTTAACAGCTCACGGCGGCGGCGCGGCGTGTTTTGCGACAATAATCAAAAGGCGTCGTTCAACGAAGCGAAGAAATAACTATTATTCTATCTATCTATCTATCTATCTATAACCTCACGCCAGATCCCTTGCGGGGTAGGCAGAGAGTACAGAGTTCCAACAGGTTCTTTCCTTACATACCTCTCTGGCTTCCTCGACTCTCATAGTTCGTCTCATACACGCTCGCCGGTTACGGAGACTCTTGACTTTTCCATCAGATAAGACTCGGTTTATTTGGTCGTGGTAAGATAGTCTAGGTCTTCCCCGGTACCTGCATCCTTCCACTTTCACATTGTATATCTGTTTTGTCATTCTTTCCTCTGGCATTCTTTCTATATGCCCGAACCAACGGAGCATGCCCTTTCTCATCTTTACACCGATACTATCTTTCATACCTACTCGCTGTCTTACTATGCTGTTGCTAATGCGGTCGGTCAGCTTCACTCCGCACATCTTCCGCAGAGCTCGCATTTCTACCGCATTTATCCTACTTTCATTCTCCTTCTTACATACCCAGCTCTCGCTACCATATAACAGCGTTGGGACAAGAACTCCGTTATGTATGGCCAGCTGCGCCTTATGGCTTAAGTGCCGGCTCCCGAGTAGCTTTCCCATCGCACCATTCACTCTGTTCCCTGCACTCACTCTTCTCTCTATGTCAGCGGTGTATTTCCCATCCTTACTGAAGGCGCATCCAAGATATACAAACTCATTCACTTGTTCCAGCACATCGTTACCAACCACAATCCTTACATTCGTTCTGGTTTCTTCCCTTTCAAAAACCATAATCTTGGTTTTCTTCACATTCAAGTGTAAGCCATTGATCATGCAGTCGTCTTTCATAACTGTGACTAGTGTTTGCAGATCAGTGGCTGTTGGCGCTATTAAAACCGCGTCATCTGCATAAAGTAGATGGTTTACCACTAAGTCACCCATTTGTACACCTTCATTCATCGCTTTCAGTCTTTGAAGACTTTTGTCCAGATATATTATAAACAGTCTAGCGGACAACACGCAACCCTGCTTGACGCCGATTTTAACGTCAAACCAGGGTGACCTGTTACCACCCACCCGTACGCATGCCTTGCAGTCCACATAAGTGGACTGGACGGCTCGCAACAGAGTGCCATCTATACCATACTCTGGCAAAATGTCCCAAAGTCTCTTTCGCACAACTCTGTCAAATGCCTTCTCCAGATCTACAAAACCGCAGAAAACCTTCCGGCCCACTGCCAGATGCTTCTCTACGATGTTGCGGAGTGAGAAGACTTGATCCGAACATCCTCTTCCAGACCTGAAACCCCCTTGTGCCTCGCACAACATTCCATCGGACTTCACGCGCATTCTCCGTTCAATAATTTTACCGTACACCTTGGCTGCCAAGCTGATCAAACTGATGGCTCTGTAATTGGCGCAGTCATATTGTGAACCCTTGCCTTTATACAAGGGTACTATGACTGCGCGGCGCCAATCTGTAGGGACTCTACCGGTCCTCCAGCAAAGGTTTGCAAGGGCTAATAACAACTAATAATAACTATTAATAACTATTATTAATAGCGTAAAATGTAATAGGCGTTTTAAAAGTAGCGTATCGTTATAACGCGTTTTTAATATACAGCCGTTGCGAATACTCCTAGTTTTTAATATATAGCCGTTGCGAACATTCCTAATTGTTATAGTAACGAATACATACATACGGTTCGTTATTTTAATACTTCTACGAACTTTAGAGTATATTAGGCCTTTACAGCCGTTCAAAAATTGCCATAGCGGACGGTATTTCACGTCCACACGGCGGGGTATTGGTAAAGTTTTCAACTAGCAATAATCGCACCTCGGATTAACCTCATCGGTTACGATATTGCCTCTGCGCAAAGTTAGTCTCCATTAGTCGCACTGACCTAAATGATAAAACGCTTGTAACCAAACCATAGTGCGATTCAATTCGACTATAACGCCATCTATCGAGAAAGTCTCAAATTAAAACTAACAAAGGTTTTAGGGCAAATAGAAGTGGCACATAAAATCGTATCCAAAGTTTCCATATTTAAATATTTAAAAAGAGAAACGATGCAAATTTAAATTTCCGCGCGGCGATTGGCCGAGAGAGCGCGGCCGAATTTCTCCGAACGTCAAAATCCAAATTGTAACGCGATCACGCACGCGAACCGTTACTGCACATTTCAAAAATAGAACACGCCGGCCATACTGAGTAGGTGGACAGTTGACGGTAGCGATTCATGATACGCTTATTAATCAGTCTATTTATTTTATATTGCATATAAAATATTCAGAAGACGAACCGTTGGCGCATACATTCTTCAATAAAATGACTATAAAAAACTAATGCAGGCACTCGCTGGTTATTGCGGTATTCTCGGTAATCGTGAATATAATTTTCTTTTTTTAATTTACTGGAAAATATTATGACAAAGAAATCACGTTTAGGCACTTTTAAAAAAAATGTATTTTATAATGTAATGTGTTATTTTTTTTGTAGCAACAAATAAAAAAATATATAACTAAGCTGAAAAAGGACTCCTATTTAATATCTTAAGTAATATGTAATAATAACAATATTTAATTTATTTTTTGTGTTTGTACAAAAATTACTTTTAAAAGTTGATTTTATTAAAGCACACAATTTTGAAGTAATAGCTACGAAAAATTAAATAAAAAACATTTACCTGACTCCATATTTTTCAGCGAAAACTATAGGACCCACTGTGAATCTAATAAAAACTCATATTAGGACCGAGTGTAAACTCTAAGGACGCGAGCGTTTATCAAAGTCCCTTGTTTTAAGACGGATATAACTCGTCCAAAATACGCTGACCCATCAAAGTATAACGTTCCCCATATTTTAATATACGTTTCCCTGTGAAAAGGGAGGCGGGGTAGGTCTAACTAAGTTAGTTGCGGGATAAAACAATCATTTGTCATGTCAGATCTCGGCGATATGGCGACACACGGCTTGATGGACAGAGATTTGTGTAATGCCGACTATGAATATTTTTTTTTTTTTCATCTTGTATCCATATAAGACGTGCGGTAAAGCTACTGTGTTCTTAGGAGAGAGGTTCTATTTTCAAATAAATGTCATAACTTTATTTGGAAAGGTTTTTTTTTTTTAAATAAATACCATTTTTTAGAATAGTATTTTGCGCCATTTTAAACCGTGTGTGCCATAGAAACTTTATTGATTTCTGAACAAGATTTTTAGTTCAGTAATTGTGACGACCGCGTGTAGTGTATGGTCGGATCGCGGGTTTGATTCCGGGAAAAAATTGAAAATCGTCTATTGATTTTAGTCAATATTTTACTAATAAGATGAATCATTTAAGGGTAGCTAAAGAAATTTTGATATCTAAAACTAAATTTAAATAAATTTTGTTAGCTACAATACTATAACGTTAGGTAACATAAACTAGTAGATCTTTTTCAAAATTCAAAGATTTTTATTTAACTACTTTATTGCCCGCAGCTTCGCCTGCAACGTGGTTTTTTTCACCAAACTTATCTAGCCTGTACGTTATTCCAACTTAAAATTGTCTCCTCTATTAAATCATCTACATCCGTACGACTGTGATAAAATAACGAATATCCAAAAACCGAAACTTTCACATTAATCATAATAAGTAGATCCAGGTATAATTTACGTCTTATTAAAAAATCGACCCCATACATCAGAAATACTGTTAAAATATATTCTGGAAGCACATGATATAAATATTAAGATGTTGTTTGCAATAATTGCATATTTGATATAAAAATTTCTAAAAAAAAAAGAAAAACCAAAAACAAAGAATCATCTCAATCTTAACCTCCCAAGGGTAACCGATTGCTGTATTACCATACTTGTAATCTTCGAGATACACAAATAAATTTGCGGATGAAATATGTAAATTTTATTCCAAAGAAAAAGGAAAAAAATCTTAACTGAACCACAGTGTTAAGTGACTCTAGGTGTAAAAATCCCGCGCGAAATGAATATTTTAAGAGTATCTCTTTGCGGTTGTATTTTTTTTAATGTTTATTTATGTTGTATTGGGGTTGATACGGGTTAATATTAATGATTTTGTATCTGGCTGCCGAGGGTTGGGGGACACTGGTTCAAATCGTTCGACGGAGATTCCATTTTCAAATTCGTTTTTTTTATAAAGTGGACATATTGGAATTGCGGATAGAGTTAAATTTCTTAATGGCATACCTAAATAAAAAAACAGCAAATTTTTATTTCAATATAGTTACTTTTTTATTAAACAAAAAAGTTTTTTTTTAGTATTCAATAGGTATACTATATGTTTTATTTTATTTGAAGTAAGAATACCGAATATATAATTTGTTTTTTTTTTTTGTTTAATTTTAACTGACGGCCAATATGGATTTTTTTTTTCTTTTCGTAATCGCTAATTACGGCATAATCCACTAGACTGACGAGACAAAATACTTTTTAAACCCAAAATTCTTCCTACCTATATAGTTTTAGTTCATTTCGACGGGTTGGTCAAGTTGTTGAGAGCGTCGGCCGCTCCCTCAATGGATCGAGTAGTCACGGGTTCGATCTCCGCTCGGGACAAATTTATGTGTTACCAAAAAATGATGTTTCGGCCAGCGTCTTTGCTTACTATATGAATTTCATGTTTCTAAAGCACCCATGACACAGAAATAATTCCAAGTGTGGGACTACGTTTTATAAAAAATTAATAACTTATAAACTTGATTATATCTAGGTAGATATGATCAAGCTCATAAACTCGGGTGAATTTAGCGGACGACGGACGGAGGATGGACGATTTAGGGCAAAGCCCAAGCCGCTCCGCCCACTGTGTCTAATAGTCGCGGGTTCGATTCCCGCACGGGACAAATCTCCTTGTGTGATCCACAATTATTTATTCCGGTCTGGGTATTTGTGAATGTGAATTTTCATGTTTGTAAACGCACCCACGACACAGAAATAAATAACCACGTATAAAAAAAATAAAGTTTCTACCTAAACATACCCATTCTGAAACATCACACCTGCCTTAAAACGAGATTCACATTTCTATGGCGTTTCAAATATTAATGTATGACGATAGCTATGACATCAATCAAATCTATATTCCGCTCAGGGACCGAACCCACTACCGCTTCCTGCCAACCTGGCGGTTGGGCAATACACTCCGTCGCTATCTACTTGATAATTACAGATACCTTTATTGAGGTCGGCGACGTGAACAATATGTAATAATATTTATTATGAGACTGCCTCGTTGGTGGCAACCACGAGGTCTTAGGTTCGATTGTCAGACGGCGTGCTTAAGCTAGAGTCGCTCCACCCACTGTGTCGAATAGTCCCGGGTTCGATTTCCGCGCGAGACAATTTTTTTTGTAACCCACAAATATAACGACACAGGAATAAACACTAGTGTAGGAGAAGGTTTTTAAAAAAAAATCTTTCGCCTTGTTAAAAGCTACATATGTATACCTGTTTCGTCATTCTTCCTTCTGGAATTCTTCCACATTTATGTCCGAACCACAATACCATCTTCTGCTACATCACCACTTTCCCTCTGGTGAGATAGGACTCGTAGACCAGTCCTTAATAAAAAAGTATGCTCTTTTGCATCTTTTTTACACTCTGAATTCCGTACGAATATTATAAATTCAAAAGTAATGATCTGTTTGTGTTCACCTTTTCATTCCTACACCGCTAAATAGAAATTGATAAAATTTAGCACGGAGATATATTTTATCTGGGAGAAGGACATAACCTCTGAAGAACCTCAAAAACAACCGCTTAAGAGTGAAAATAGGGGATAAAAGTTACGATAGGGAACCCATAGTTATTTAAGTTTATATAAAAAAAATCATACATAGGCTTTTGGTAAGACATAAAGAACTACGTGTGTCAGCATTTTATGGAAAATCATCCCTCAAGGAGATAAAATAAGAAGTAACCAATAAGTAAGAGATAAAATAAGGAACCCATAATTCTTAATGTTAGGGATTATGCCAATAAATAAGTCCTGTCGAAATGGGTTTAATGGCTTCTTAGTAGACTGGGATACATAAGATTTAAAAAAAAAAATGAATTAAATGTGACGTCGTTTACAAAAATATGCCTGAAAATTCCGCGAACCAAGTTGGGGGTATAGTAGCTGTATAAAAAACGAACACAATAAAAAGACAAGAAAATACATCTGTAAAAAGGAAATCAAACATTCCACAGACGTCACAACCCCATCCCGAAAGAGCGGGAAAAAGTAACAGCACTTAAGGGCCCCCGGTTTAAAACGCCCCCACAGATAATAAAAACGCTTGTCTATGCCATAGACAATAAGAGACAATCGTAAAATATGCTACCAATTTAAGGTGACCCGCGGCGGTTGGGTATGGAATACTTTTTGTCTTTACTTTGTGAAATAGTTATGTTTATATCCGGCATATTCTGATCTCCTGCTCCTGTCTCACAGATAGGGACTTACAAAAATATGGATTGATCATTTGCATTACTAAATGCTCAATATCTTGCCGACCATGTCCCGGCAGTGTTGATCATCTAATATTAGCCCTGTTTAGAAACTGTCCCACCGTATGGCACGGGTCTCCTCTCAAACTGAGAGGGCTTAGGCCATAGTCCACAACGCTGGCCCAGTGCGGATTGGCGAACTTCACACACCTTCGAAAAACCCTTAGGCATGCAGGTTTTCTCACGATGTTTTCCTTCACCGTTAAAGCAAGTGATAATTAATTTTTAATACGCACATGCTTTCGAAAAGACAGAGGTACGTGCCTGGGTTTGTACCCGAGACCTCTGACTTTGCAGTCCAACGGTCTAACCACTAGGCTATCACTGCTCTCTGTGTTGGTCATAGACTTTAAAAAATGCATAATATTTTGGTCGTTAACATTTCACTGCAATGAACTCAAACAGCTCAGGTGATAGCGAAGTGAAACTAGGTACTTATTAATTTTGTTGGGCCTCTATAATTTAAAATGGCATTTCAGCAAAATAAGTAGATACTTATAAACTATTTTTAGTAATGTAACCACCCTTGATGTAAGTACTTAGGTATGTACTTTAATAATGAAATAAAATAGAACAGACAAAAAAAAACTTTTGTTTGGCAGTTTTTGATTTCAGTCCATCAATCCAAAAATAACAAGAAATATATACAGTGTCACGTATACATTATCCAAGTGGGGGACACAGGTGCACTGAGTACACCCATATTTTGCTAGCGATATTTAATCTAGGCGCTCGTAGCGCTGTGCGACCGCGGTGTCCTTACCGATTACCAAGGTTAAGCAGCGTTCGACTCGGTCGGCCCGAGATGGGTGACCGCTTGTAGCATTTTCATATTCGAGCGTCTCCGTGGTTCGGAAGGCACGTTAAGCCGTTGGTCCCGGCTACCACTTAATGTGGTAGTCGTTAATCTGAGTTGGTAGCCTTAAAGGCGGCTTGATAAGTTCCAACAGCAGGTGGCCACAACCCTGCCTCCATCAATCCGCACTGGGCCCGCGTGGTGAAGTATGACCTAATCTCTCTCACCTCGATTTGTGAGAGAGGGCCTTTGCCCAGCAGTGGGCAGTATAGGCTGATATTATTATTAAATCTACGGAGCGTCATTGCAATTTTATCGGTTATAAAATCAATAACACTGTCATAAATCTCCGCATGCCCAACCGCTCTATGTCTAGACCTCGAAATTACTAGAAAAAAATCATAATCCTTAATAACATTTCATTTATAAAAAAAAATGTATTAAAAAAATATATAAATATCCACACACAGGGTATTTAAACACGCAAAAAAATGCATTATTGTTCTACAAAATAAAACAAAAAGAAGGTAAACTTGTCGACTTAAGAAAAAAATTAACTCAATGTCAAAGCTCAACGCATAGTGGTCGCCTCTAAGACTGCACGACTCACAGCAAATTGCTCAGAACGGGACAACTCGGGGAGTTTAAAATCGTCATTACACGGGTTACAACGTTTTTACACGGCGCTGTTAGCTGAGGCGCTTAGCCGAACATATTTTTTAGCTTTTGAGGGGTTAACTTAAGTACAGGATGTTTGAAAAACGAATTTGATATTAGCTTTTTAAGTTATTCTTTTCTGGAGAATATCATATTAGATAATATAGGTTACCTATACAGCCCCACAGCTAGGCCTTGTCTCACAAATCGAGGTCAGAGACAATGTTGAAATAATATTACCCATGTGCAAAGTCACGCTTGATCTTGGGTTAAGCAGAGAGTAGATAGTTCCAACGGTTTTTTTCTAAAGACCATTTCCGGTTTCAACTCGCTGATAGTTCGTTTCATACATGCTTGTCGCTATATAGGAAATATTTACAAAAAAAATAAAGGTATTAGGTACTTCTATCTATTAATCTTTCCAGTATGAGTCCCGAGTTTGGAATAGTGCCCGATATATGGCAATCGGCCCCTATTACATGTGACCTAACGTCGTCGGCGAAAAGTGGGTGTACGCAGTACACCTCTGCCACCGCCGCTTGGGGAATATAGGTGTGACGGTATGTGTGTTTTTAGAAATAAGAATAAAAAGTTTCTATACAAATAAGGGGTCACAGACAGCGGTCGCCAAATCGGTAGCATTTTTTTTTAATTAAAAAAAAATTAACAGCCTGTATCCAAACAGAGTTCGCATCGCCGTAAGAGGCAGAAGCAGCCAATAAAAATAATAAAGCTGGCAATCCTTTTTTCTTATTGTCGCTAAGGGCGCGCGCACACCGCGTCCCCGAGGCGCACCTGCCTGCACGCCGCCTTATTTATTGGGATCATTCACAACGCCTCAATGGCGCAATCGACGAAATTTAAATTGTTTTTATTTTGTTTAAATTTGTTTTTAAATCAAAAGGGGATTATAAAAGTGTAACAACTTGAAATTGGAGATATCTAAGGATAAATATGTTCCATTTATATTCTTATTATTTTATATAACGGCTCCACATTTAATAACGTATTTCGCTATATAATAATACAATAAATAACGGTACAAAAATGTTTTTTTTTGTCGCTAATACGGCAAAACAAGAGCCCATATTCGACTCATCTTATAATAAAATTAATTAATCTCAAATCATTTAACGTTATATTAAGACAAGGATCTTCGCTCATGGATGACAGTGACCGGGGTCGTTGGTGTGAAATTAGTGTTACCATTTAGTAAAATTTCCCTACTTCCAGGGAAATATTTCAGAGGTGATTACTTGGGTCAATTTCATAGCAAACGGCAAATCTGCGACTGTCATGTCAAGTGAAATTTACTTGATGAGTTAATTTTAATTTTATTCCGATTTTGACCGCGGGCTAAAAGATGCTTGTACAATTATAAGTACCTTTATGTCATTTTTACGTTTAAATTACTTGGGGAAATTAAAAAAGAAGTATCAAGATGAGCACGAAACAGTGGTACTGGCAAAAAAACGGTAAAAGAAATTCTTCATATCTGTACATAACATTAATAGTTATGACATTTATATTTTTTTAACGTAGCCCCACACTAAGTTCCGAACCAAATACCCAGACCGAAACAAATAATTGGGGGTCACACAAAGATTGGTCCCGTGCGGGAATCGAACCCGCGACTATTACACATAGTGGGCGGAGCAAGAGCTCTTAAACACTGCGCTACATCGTCCGTCATAAATAAGCAGCAGCAGCAGCAGTTTTCTGCAGCTTAGGGCTACCCAGGTGATAAGTAAAAAAGACATCAAAATCGGTCTAGCGGTTTAGGAGAAGAATTACAAACACACGCACACATTGGAATTTTGTATATATAGATAATTTTAATGAGGATTCTTATGGCGACTTAAGAAGACTTATATATTATTACATAAGTCTTCTTAAGTCCATAAATAGCCCCACCTACAAAAAAAAATCTTACAAATCCCCATTCTTATAACCTTAGAGACCTGTCATTGGAAAATTTAAACTAATGGTATCCACCCCTTTAAATATGGCGAATAAATACTCGATAAAAATGGACTTATTAAGACAAGATCAGTTCCGGTATCAAAACGAAATCATTACGTCCCCTTTTAAGGATTTTTTAAAATTGAGTTTATGTGCTTTGTGATTGGGGTGTTAGTGGATAGTAACGATGCTAATAGGGTAATATTAATCAGATTTATTGGAAATATTTTACGCGGATTGTTACACGAATAATACGTATGAAATAAAACTTTTTTCAGCATTAATTTTTATTTAGTTTGTTTTTTTAAAAAGTAGCCCCTGACTAGGATTTATTCCTGTGTCGTGGGTGCGTTTACAAACATGAAAATTCACATACACAAATACCCAGACTGAACAAATAATTGTGTGTCACTCAAGATTTATCCCGTGCGGGAATCGAACCCGCGACTGTCTAATAACACAGTGGGTGGAGCGGCTTAAGCTCGTAACCACTGCGCTAAATCGTCCGTCGATTGTGATTACTTACTAAATTTTTTTTCTGAATAAAAATAACACGGGCTTTCTATTGTGAATATAACATCGACACGGCCTTAATAATAATTTGTAATTACAAACGATTTTTACAAGCAAAACTTGCTTTTTACAAGCATTTATTTTATTTGAAATGTTTCTTTAATTAGGCCAAATCTTGCAAGATGAATTAGAACTATTTCATCTTATTCTACGTTAAAAATCTTAATCATTGATATATTTCTTTTTTGTTAAAAGTAGTGTTGTTTGGTTGAATTGTTTGACTGCATAGCACCGCGAGTTGGAATCTGCACAGAACAAAGTTTTGTATGTGGCAAGTTTTGTATCAATTCACCCACGATACAAACGCGATTCCTAATGTAGGGTAACATTTTCATAGAAAAAAATAATCATACCCGAATTACAAAAAATACTCATTAATTTAACGGAAATGGTACTCAGTACGGGACATATTTCGGGACCAGATGGCTTATCACGAACAGATTGACATTAGAGTAACGCTATCGAGTTGGTATGCCATCCTTTTCACTCTGCAAATATACTAAATGAAGATGAACGTGACAGCATGCTTTTTGACGTTACGATAACCTCAAATGCTTAGCCCTAAGTGGATATTTCATTCTTGTCACTACAAATACTTTAAGCAATTAACATGAACGTAATAGCGTGAGAGCAGTAATAGCCTAGTGGCTAGACCCTTGGACTACAAAGTCAGAGGTGTCGGGTTCAAACATAGGCACGCAACTATGTCTTTTGGAAACCATGTAAGTATTATAAATTAATTATCACTTGCTTTAACGGTGAAAGAAAACATAGTGAGAAAACCTGCATGCCTAAGAGTTTCTCGAAGGTGTGTGAAGTTCGCCAACCTGTACTAGGCGAGCGTGTTGGACTATGGCCTAAACCCCTCAGTTTGAGAGGAAGCCCGTGCCCAACGGTGGACAGTTTCTTAACAGGGCTAATATTATTTTAATAGCGCGATTACTTGCTAACGTCAATGTTTTGGTGCTAAGCCCTCAGTTGACCTTAGCGTAACATTTTCGAGAAAGCGTGCTATCACGTTTTTTTTTATTTTTTTTTGTATGGGATAAGCCCGCCACTCGTTCCCACCATTGTTACTCCTGTAAGCCAAGATCCACAATAGTCTCTTTAGATGACACCAAGGTTTGAACCTTGGGGTGTTCCGGGAAGCTCTTTAATTGTCTTGGAACCCGCAACAAATTTAATTAGAAAGAAAAACAGGAGGAGTCGGAAATATAAAAATTCCACTTCCCTCCTTTGCAAAGCGGGAGACACAAAAAATAAAATAATTGGCTGATCAGCCATAGAAAAGGAGACTACAACTAGGATAAGCCCAGTTGTAAAGCACCACGGTCACGAAAAAATATTAACAGGGCCTATTTGTGAGACTCATGTTTGATTCCAGTAATAGGTATGGCAAAAACGCTTGAACGCACGGAAATTATATTCATTTTCATTTAGTCAACTTGTAGTGGGGAAAGAATGGCATATTAACTCAATCTCAATCTCTTCGTGCTAAGCGTTCTATTCCCGAAATATGTCTCACTTAGTATAAAATACCTGTTCCATAAAATTAATGAGAATTTTTATAATTTTGTTTTTTTTTTCTACAAAATATTGCCCTGCGCCAAGGCTTAGTATGAAAAGCGAAGCTTTAATTAACATTTCAATTGTCTCCGGTTAAGGACATACTTCGTTTCTTTAGCAGTCGGAAAACGGAGCTAGGGTCCAAGAGGAGGTAGGTGTAGATTTTATATCATACCTATGTATAACATGACGTCAGAACCCTTGCGTGGTGGGCAGAGAGTACGGAGGTCCAACAGGTTCTTTCCTTACGGACCTTTTTCGCTTCCTCCTACCTCAGTTCTTTTAATACACGCATAAGAACATATTCGATTAAGTCTTTTTCTGAATGATTTGTGCTTTTTTGAATTTACAAGTTTTATTTATTTTACCGCCTCGTTGGTCTAGTGGCAAAGCGCATCGCGCATAATTTTTAATTATGCAAAATATCAATAACTTCAAAATAGCGAAAATTGTCAGTACAAGAATGGATTTGTGTTCAGTATAGCAATAGCTTTTCCTCTAATTTAAATTGGAACCTATCATCGTTGGCAAAATATTGGTGTAGTACACTTCTGCCAACCCCATCTGAAAAATATGGGCATGACGGTGTTTTGTTCTTTGCATTAGAGACGCCGTATGTCCAAAAATATTATTTATTTATTTATTTTAATCCTTTATTGTATACAGTACATTTACAGTTGTAATTTTACAGGTGATATACAAAGGCGAGCTTAACTCAAAATATGAGTTCTCTTCCAGCAAACCTTGAATAACGCACAAAATAATATTTTTTTAATAAAAATAATACTTTTATTAATAAATGCAATTTTCTTCTTAGCGTTTTGACGGCAAACATGATACATGCCTCACACTAGGATTTACTCGTTTTTTTGTTTTTTTTTATTACGATGCCCCACACTAGGATTTATTCCTGTGTCAAGCAAATAATTGTGGATCACACAAAGATTTATCCCGTGCGGGAATCGAACCCGCGACTATTAGACAAACAATTATATGAATGCGGCTCAGTAAGCGTAATCAAGTCTTCCTGCGTGCAAGTGTTAGGACACACAGGACACGATACAAGGTGAGACATCGTTAGGGTTGCACCACACAAACATTCCAGATTCGTGCTGTCAGTGAGTTTTCACCTGAGCAAGTTTTCCTTGCTCCGACCGACCTGGGTCCGAAGTCAGACTTCCAGACCGGCCATGGTAATTTATGTCCAAGTGGAAGGCTCTCAGTTGGTGAGACAAAAGGATTTAGCGATGCTTCTTTCCTCCAAAGATTGCACCTCGCTTTTGTTGGCTCCAGGGTTAATAAAAAATATACTTAAAAAAAATGCAATAAAAAATATACTTACTAGAAAAAAATACTCAAGTTATCAAAAAGATCTAAGTCTACCAAAAGTTTGCCTGTTATTTTGACTGACATCGCATTATCAAGATCATAAGCTTACACCGACGAAATCGTTAAAATTCACACGGCGCGACAACCCTCGCGCTCTTTGAAGTTTCGCCGCCTTGAGATAATCCGTCTACGAATAGTGGATTAGGGTTGTCGCTATAAATATAAATATTATATTTGTGTGCATTTTCAAGTTGTTGTGTGGAGATAATGTTTATTAACTTAGGGTTAACGAAAGTAAGAATATAAGAAGAATATAAAGTAAGAATATCAAATGTATATTTTTTTTATTTATGTAATTTTAACTGACGGCCAAAAGGGGACCTCGCTTTTGAATTTGTTAATGGATTTTTTTTTATCTTTTCGTAATCGCCAACCGCGTGGTTCCCGGCTTAGAATAGGACCAACCCATCTCATCCCATCGGGTGTCGTACAAGGCGACTAAGGGAAAACTAGGGAATGGGCAGCAGCGTTCCCTTAACACTTCTACCATCAAAAACTGCGCTCGCCAACCCGCGTGCCAAGCGTGGCGAGTATGGCAAACACCCCCAATTTATTAAAATGGAAGATAAGAATAAAACCAGGCCCCTAGTCCCCGGCGGTCCTGTTCGTCCTGGCCACGGTAGCAGCTATGGTAACGACAGGACAAGGGGTGCTAAGAATCTCCGGCAGAGATTCGGCTACCACCAACATCGAAAATTGGCCCTGGTGACATACAATGCACGCACGTTAAGGACAGATGAGAAGCTTGTTGAGCTGGAAGAAGAGATAAACAAGTTGCGGTGGAATATTGTTGGTTTATCGGAGGTCCGAAGAAAGGGCGAGGACACGATAACCTTAAAATCCGGCAATTGGTTTTACTACCGGGAGGGTGAACAGCAGTCCCAAGGTGGTGTCGGATTTATCGTCCACAAGTCACTCATAGACAACATTGTGTCCATCACTAGTGTGTCGAGCAGGGTAGCGTACCTGATACTCAGAATATCCAAAAGATATTCGCTGAAGGTCATACAGGTCTACGCACCGACCTCGGCATACTCAGATGATGACGTCGAAGTAATGTATGAGGACATTAGTAGAGCCATACATACTTCCAAAGCACACTTTACAGTGGTTATGGGTGACTTCAATGCGCGGCTGGGCAAACGGGGCGATGATGAGTTGAGAGTGGGGCAATTTGGATATGGGCAGCGCAACCCCAGGGGTCAGAGGCTGGCCGAATATCTAGAGAAGGAGGGACTCTTTATGATGAACTCTTTCTTCCGGAAGCCGCCTCATAGAAAATGGACCTGGATGAGCCCTGATGGTTCCACAAAAAATGAGATAGACTTCATCATGAGCACCAAGCGACAAATATTTAATGATGTCTCCGTGATTCACAGGGTAAAAACCGGCAGTGATCACCGAATGGTCAGAGGCACATTAAATATTAATGTCAAAATGGAAAGATCGCGTCTGATGAAGTCTACGCTCCGACCTTCTTATGCACACATCCAAAACCCCGAGAACTTTCAATTCGAATTGGCAAACCGCTTCGAATTGCTAGACAGCAGCGCATCAGTGGACGAAATCAACAACAGGCTGGTAGAGACTGTCCATACGGTCGGGTCCAAGTATTATAAGCCCCACCGTAAAAATAGACCTCAAAAACTATCTAACTCCACCCGAAATCTCATGGCTGAGCGACGTTCCATGACGCTCCAAACCTCCGATGATGCTTAGTCCTATAGGCAGCTCAATGGACAGATACTGAAGTCCTTGCGTCACGATTTACGGTCCTTCAATACAAGGCGTATTGAGGAGACCATAGCACAGAACAAGGGCTCCAAAGTGTTCGCAAGAGACGCGTCTATTGGGCAAAGCCAGTTGACGAAGCTGAAGACGGAGGACGGAAACGTAACGTCGAATAGGTCAGAGGTGCTCAGGGAGATAGAGAGGTTCTATGGGCAGTTGTACACCTCAGTAGCTGAACCTGTTGTTGACTTGGTAAAAGACCCAAGAGCCAAGCTAACCCGACACTACACTGAAGATATCCCGGACATCAGCCTGTACGAGATTAGGATGGCTCTCAAACAACTCAAAAATAACAAAGCACCAGGCGAAGACGGAATTACCGCAGAGCTTCTGAAAGCGGGCGGAACGCCGGTACTTAAAGTCCTTCAGAGGCTGTTTAATTCCGTCTTGCTCGAAGAGAAAACGCCGGAAGCATGGAACAGGGGAGTGGTGGTACTGTTTTTCAAGAAAGGTGATAACACTTTACTGAAGAATTATAGGCCCATCACACTGCTGAGCCATGTTTATAAGTTGTTTTCGAGAGTCATCACGAATCGTCTCGAACGCAGGCTTGATGACTTCCAGCCTCCCGAACAAGCCGGTTTCCGGAAAGGCTTTAGTACCATAGACCACATACATACGCTGCGGCAGATTATACAGAAGACCGAGGAGTATAATCGGCCACTATGCTTGGCGTTTGTGGACTATGAGAAAGCCTTCGATTCGATCGAGACTTGGGCGGTTCTTAGATCTCTCCAGCGATGCCGCATTGACTATCGGTACATTGAAGTGTTGAAGTGCTTGTATAATAACGCCACCATGTCAGTCCGAGTACAGGGGCATTGAACGAAGGCGATCCCCATAAAAAGAGGAGTAAGGCAGGGAGACGTCATTTCTCCGAAACTGTTTACGGCCACCTTAGAGGACGCCTTCAAGCTCTTGGAATGGCAAGGACTTGGCATCAACATCAATGGCGAATACATCACTCACCTTCGATTTGCCGACGACATTGTGGTCGTGGCGGAGTCGCTGGAAGATCTAGGACGAATGCTCGGTGACCTCAACAGAGTATCTCAACAAGTGGGTCTTAAAATGAACATGGACAAAACGAAAATAATGTGTAACGTCCATGTCGTACCCACCGCACTCACCGTTGGGAACTCTACTCTTGAAGTTGTCGACGAATACATTTACCTGGGACAGGTAGTCCGGTTAGGTAGGTCCAACTTTGAGAGAGAGGTCAATCGACGAATCCAACTCGGCTGGGCAGCGTTCGGGAAACTGCGCAACATCTTCTCATCCAAAATACCTCAGTGCCTTAAGACTAAAGTTTTTAGTCAGTGTGTGTTACCAGTGATGATATATGGATCAGAGACGTGGTCTCTTACTATAGGTCTCATAAAAAAGCTCAGAGTTGCTCAGCGAGCTATGGAGAGAGCTATGCTCGGCGTTTCTCTACGCGATCGAATCAGGAATGAGGAGATTCGTAGAAGAACCAAGGTCACCGACATAGCCGTTAAGATTAGCAAGCTGAAGTGGCAATGGGCGGGCCACATAGCGCGTAGATCGGACGGGCGTTGGGGCAGAAAGATTCTAGAGTGGAGACCACGTATTGGCAAGCGCAGTGTGGGACGACCGCCTGCCAGATGGACCGACGATCTTGTGAAAATCGCAGGAAGTCGTTGGATGCAGGTGGCATCGGACCGGTTACGCTGGAAAGCGATTGGGGAGGCCTATGTTCAGCAGTGGACAAGTATAGGCTGAGATGATGATGATGATGAATCGCTAATTACGGCATAAGCCACTAGACTAACGAGACAAGATACTTTTTAAACCCAAAAATTTTTAAATTTCCCGCTTGGGGAGTATAGGCGTGATGGTGTATTAATGATTAACGATTACACTGACATATTGTAATCTCCAACGTTTACGAGAGCCCTTTTTTTCAATATCAAATCGTTTATTTTGCATAAACCCTACGGGGGTGTTTACAAAGTCTCATATTTACATTTATTTTTTAATTAACTAATCTGCCACCGGACCGGAACGCGGCCTCCACTGACAAGATCCGGCGAGAAACTCAGCGGGCTTGTCTTTTTTGTTTAATTCTCCATTAATTTATTTTTCATCATTTTTTGTATAGATACATACATTTTTATATTATACAAAATCATTAATGCAATCCAGCTCCTTGCCTTACGACTGAGACATAAGACTATTTTTAAATACATGTTATAATGGAAAGCTAGAGGATTCTGGGTGGACCAGTCTCCACACCTGTTCACGAGTACGACTACTTGATCAGCCATCACCACCATTTATTCTTAAATCATGATTGAATACTATAAAATGCAATTGAAATCCGTAATCTGGTTACATTTTGCACAACTCTGACTCAAACGTATAAAACTAAAACCATAACCCTCCAAAACTTTACCAAAATAAAACCACCAATAAAAACCATTACACGGTCAATTTGTACCCAACGTAACATAAAATGTTTAACCCCTCAATACCTACGAATTACAGTTTTAATTCCTTAAGTGTGGCTCATTAGCAACGCAAGGGTTACTTCTCAAACGGACCCTGAAATAAAATTCTTTTGCCCTTCGAGGAGATAATAAAAGAAATTAGCTTTTTGTCTTTGGTATTGTAGAATTATAGTGGAAATTGTTGGAAGTTAAAAATGTCGATTTTAAATGGGGGATACATGCTGTAATTTGTTGCAGAGAAAGTTACTAATTAATGGATTCATTGTTGAATATGATGTAAATGTTAATCCATTCCGTGACGGATGGCTTCATCCAGTGGTTAAGAGCTTGAGTCGCTCCGTACGGGACAAATCTCTGTGTGACCCTCACATGTTTGTTGTGGTCTGGGTGGTTGCATATGAATTTCATGTCTGTAAACCCACCCATGGTACAGGAATAATAACTAGAGTGGGGCTTCGTTTTTTTTATAAATCAACCAGTTATTCTAGTGGCTACTAAAAAAAAAATTACAGAAAATGTAAACAAATTTTTACTTAAAAGTGTTTGAAAAAATTAAAGTGAATTAACTATATACAACTTGTTATTTTTTCAAAGATCCTATAGTATTTAAAATAAATTATCTATCTATCTATCTACCTATATCATCACGCCAGATCCCTTGCGGGGTAGGAAGAGAGTACAGAGTTCCTACAGGTTCTTTCCTTAAATACCTCTCTAGCTTCATACTCTCATAGTTCGTCTCATACACACTCGCCGGTTACGGAGACTCTTGACTTGTCCTTCAGATAAGACTCGGTCTATTTGGTCATAGTAAGATAGTCTAGGTCTTCCCCGGTACCTACATCCTTCCACTTTCGTATTGTATATCTGTTTTGTCATTCTTTGAACCAACGGAGCCCCTTTCTATATGCCCCTTTCCCATCTTTACACCAATACTATCTTGCTTACTCGCTTTTTTAATACTCTGTTGCGAATACGGTCGGTCAGCTTCACTCTATATAAATAAATTATAATGTATTAAATTTTCTTAAATTGGGTAGGTAAGCATTTTTATATAAAATATACATAATTACTAATAAGAGCATCTAAGAAATAAAATTAAAAATATAAAATGTTATTTTACCAGTTCTCTTGTGCATAGTATCTGAAACAAGTTATTTATGTGATTAATATTTATATACTTTTAACAATATAAAATAGAATAAATATTAAGGTACCTAACATTGAGATACCTTTATACAAACTTTAAGTTATGTAGAAATTTCAAATTTTATATAGCAATATTTTAACTATCTATGATCAATTCTAATAATTATTTTATCATTGAGTCATCCCAATTATAGTACAATGTATTTAGAAACGAGATTATATACACGAAAGGGTTACATTAGAAACATTGACTGCACTGACTCTTAGCGCCATCTGTTCATAGCAAGCTGAACTACTAGTTATAAGTTGTAGTTGTTGACTTTACCGATAGATGGCAGTAACATATATCTCGAATACGTTTCAGTAATATAAATTTACACTACAACTAACGAAAATTCGTTAATAAATAATGCAACTACGACCAAAATCTCTGAAGTGAAGATTAGAGATGTTTGGAACAGATCACCATAAAGAGAAAATCCGAATTTCACTAAAATAATTTCAATCAGGCGGGCGCTTCATGAATTATTATGGTGAAGACTGCCTCGTTGGTCTGTGTCAAAGCGCATCGCTATGTGATCACGAGGTCCTGGGTTCAAATCCAGTTCAAGGTCAGACAAACGTAGTTTTATTAACGAAAACTTTCCAATATGAGTCGGTAGTCTGGAATTGTGCCTGGTATATCTTTCTTTCTTCTTTCTTTTTCTTTTCTTTTCTTTCTTTTCTTTCTTTTTAGAAAAACGTAGCCCCACACTAGGATTATTCCTGTGTCGTGGGTGCGTTTACAAACATGAAAATTCACAAACAAATACCCAGACCGGAACAAATAATTGTGGATCACACAAAGATTTGTCCCGTGCGGGAATCGAACCCGCGACTATTCGACACAGTGGGCGGAGCAGCTTAAGCTCTTAACCACTGCGCTAAATCGTCTCAATGCAATCGGCTCGCCCCCTAATAACATACTCTGCCACCTCCGCTTTGGGAATCGCGACGGTGTACATTATGGTGATGCAATGGAAGCGCATGGAAAAATGAAACGCTTCGTCATCATCATTGGCTTATAGCAGTCCATTGTTGGAAGAAAAGCTCTTTATCTACTACAATTTTTCGTAAGTTTACATTGGCAAGCAGTGATAGCCAGATAGATAGATCAGATGTGTCGGGTTGAAACAAATGCACCTTTGTCTTTACGAGAGCATGTGCGTATTAAAAATTAACTATCACTTGCTTTAACGGTGAAGGAAAACATCGTGAGGGAACCTGCATGCCTAAGAGTTTCTCGAAGGTGTGTGAAGTTCGCCAACCCGCACTGGGCCAGCGTGGTGGACTATGGCCTAAAGCCTCTCAGTTTGAGAGGAGGGCCGTGCCCAACAGTTTTTTAACAAGGCTAATATTATTATGTACAATTTTTTATAAGTTTACATTCGTCAGCGTTATTAGCCAATATACATCCCTTGCAGGTGAAAGGCCACCCCCAAAGATCGCTATGACGACCAGCTTAATGCTGTAAGTATCCAGCGTTTACCTGTGACCAGGTCACCTGTCTACTTTGTGGAAGGCTTGCTTCCAGTTTATATCTTTATACTTAATATTATAAAGAGATAAAGTTTGTGAGTTTGGATGTTCAGGGTAATCTCCGGTACTACTGTACCAATTTTAATGATTCTTTCACCATTGGAAAGCTACCTTATCCAGAATTAACATAGGCTATATAACATAGACCCTGTAGGTGGCGCTGTTGTCGATCGGGTACGAAGTCGCGGGAAATTGCTAGTTTTTTTCATAAATTGGATGTGGCCTTTTTATTTATCGTTCTATATCGTCGCGCTAGTTCTCTTGCGAGGTAGGCAGAGAGTACAGTTCCAACAAGTTTATGTACCTATTAAAAACTAAATGTAAAAAAAAAACACCGTCACGCCTGTATTCCCCAGAGGGGGTGGCAGAGGTGTACTGAGTACACCCACGTTTCGCCTACGATGTAAGGTCCCATGTAATAGGGGGCGAGCCTATTGCCATATCCCGGGCACAGTCCCGACCTCCGGACTCATACTGGAAATTTTTCGTTAGAAAAACTACATTTTTCCGACCTAGGATTTGAACCCAAGACCTCGTGATCACAAAGCGATGCGCTTTGCCACCAGACCAACGATGCAGTAAATAAATGTATTTTTACACTATATCTGATCTCTGGCATACTGCTACACAGCTGTGTTTTCTTATCACCACCTTGCTCTTTATGTGTATGTATATATACATGTGTGCGTAAATAAATGTTTTTTTTTCTTTCCTATGCTTTTCTTTTTAAGCCATCCACAAAAATGAGCGTCACTATTTGGCAACCATACTTATTCATTGGTGTTTATAAAATCACTACAAGGTTTTAGCATTCTTTAATACCGATCGTCCGTCTTTAATAAAATAATTTTATAATCAACATTCATAATATTAGCAGTGTCTCGTTAAAATTTTACAATTAACTACTAAACAATAATTTACTAACCATAACTTTTTTTTTTAACTAGTCTATTGTGTCCCACTGCTGGGCGAAGGCCTCCCCCTTCTCCTTTCAAAGAGTTCTATCCTTGGCCAATGATGGCCATTCAGGCTGATATGCATCAAGATCATCGCGCCACCGCTTTTTAGGCCTACCACGACGACGATGTCCGTGTTCTAGGACCCATTCAGTGCTTATCTTAGCCATAACCATAACTTACGCACTTTAATTTTACACTTAAAAATTAAGTTACTACACACTACTACTACGCACTGCTACTACTTGTCAACTTGTTCACAAGAACTTGAATATTGAATAAGACGAACCGTGAGAGTTGAGGAAGCCAGAGAGGTATGTAAGGGAACCTGCTGGAACTCTGAACTGTGTAGACAGACGCCTACCCAGCAAGTGATCTGGGGTGATGATATAGATAGAATATTGTTTATTTTTTGCAATCAAAATCTAAGTCAAATATTTTTTTTTTTTTAATAGCCTATACTGTGTCCCACTGCTGGGCAAAGGCCTCCCCTTGACGTCCCCACATAGATCGATCCTGGGCTAGTAGTATCTATGTCTTTCCCGCAAAAGTATCCAAGTCGTCACGCCATCTTCGTGCCGGTCGACCACGACACTGGATCCATACTGTGACAATGTTTGCCCACCTTTGCGGGTCCATAGTCACGACATATCCTGCCCAATCCCACTTCAGCCTTGCCGACTTGAAGCCCACATCTGCAACCTGGTGTTTCTGACGCAATCAGTCTGTTTAACACCTAGAATGGTGCATTCCATTGCTCTTGTGACAATTATTTTAAGCATTTCCATCCCATTGTATTAATGTATGTGGGTAATGTGTAAACATTCAACAGTCATCTTACACTCTCCGACTGCTGGGCAAAGGCCTTCTCTCATAAATCGAGGTAATAGAGATTAGGTCATCCTCTACCACGCGGATCCTGTGCAGATTGGTGGAGGTCTCCTGTTGGAACTAATATAGCCGCCTATAAGGATTCTAACTTGGCTTACCGACTACTACTTCAAGAGGTAACGGGGACCAACGGCTTAACGTGCCTTCTGAAGAACGAAAACGCTCGAAGATAAAAATGAAATGCTATTTCAAATATGTGAGATTCTATCAATTATTCTGAATCATAAATTATTACTAGCGACAAACCAACACGGCTGTCAAAAGCATGAACTTTAATATGCAACCAACGACCATAATACACGATCTATGACTTCTGGCAAATTTATTGTTCCCAGAGTTGGCAATTACTACGGTGACAGAACCCTTAAAAACGTCTGCCTTATTTACCACAACAGTCTACCAAATGAAATCAGACATGAAACTGATAAACTAACCTTTAAAACAAGTTTCTGCTGAGTAAGTGCTAACAATGTCAGAACGGTTAGAACTAATCACAAGATATTATTATAAAACAAATGTATAATAATACAACTCAAGTGATGAATGTTTAAGGAGAACGATCCCACAGTCACACCAGTAACATGGCTTTGTGGGGAAATATCCTAACATATGTATTAAGATATAGAGAGATATTTAATAAATAATAATAATATAATAATACTAGCTCTGTTAAGAAACTGTCCCACCGTTGGAAACGGGCCTCCTCTCAAACTGAGAGGGCTTAGACTTTGAGGTTGGCGAACTTCACACACCTTCGAGACACTCTTAGGCATGCAGGTTTCCTCACGATGTTTTCCTTCACATTTAAAGCAAGTGATAATATTTTTTTTAATAGAAAGAAAGAAGAAAGGAGAATTTTGTAGATCTGGAGAAGGCATTTGACAGAGTTGTGCGAAAGAGACTTTGGGGCATTTTGCCAGAGTATGGTATAGATGGCACTCTGTTGCGAGCCGTCCAGTCCACTTATGTGGACTGCAAGGCATGCGTACGGGTGGGTGGTAACAGGTCACCCTGTTTTGACGTTAAAATCGGCGTCAAGCAGGATTGCGTGTTGTCTGCTAGACTGTTTATAATATATCTGGACAAAAGTCTCCAAAGACTGAAAGCGATGAATGAAGGTGTACAAATGGGTGACTTAGTGGTAAACCATCTACTTTATGCAGATGACGCGGTTTTAATAGCGCAAACAGCCACTGATCTGCAAACACTAGTCACAGTTATGAAAGACGACTGCATGATCAATGGCTTACACTTGAATGTGAAGAAAACCAAGATTATGGTTTTTGAAAGGGAAGAAACCAGAACGAATGTAAGGATTGTGGTTGGTAACGATGTGCTGGAGCAAGTGAATGAGTTTATATATCTTGGATGCGCCTTCAGTAAGGATGGCAAATTCGCCGCTGACATAGAGAGAAGAGTGAGTGTAGGGAACAGAGTGAATGGTGCGATGGGAAAGCTACTCGGGAGCCGGCACTTAAGCCATAAGGCGCAGCTGGCCATACATAACGGAGTTCTTGTCCCAACGCTGTTATATGGTAGCGAGAGCTGGGTATGTAAGAAGGAGAATGAAAGTAGGATAAATGCGGTAGAAATGCAAGCTCCGCGGAAGATGTGCGGAGTGAAGCTGACCGACCGCATTAGCAACAGCATAGTAAGACAGCGAGTAGGTATGAAAGATAGTATCGGTGTAAAGATGAGAAAGGGCATGCTCCGTTGGTTCGGGCATATAGAAAGAATGCCAGAGGAAAGAATGACAAAACAGATATACAATGTGAAAGTGGAAGGATGCAGGTACCGGGGAAGACCTAGACTATCTTACCACGACCAAATAAACCGAGTCTTATCTGATGGAAAAGTCAAAAGTCTCCGTAACCGGCGAGCGTGTATGAGACAAACTATGAGAGTCGAGGAAGCCAGAGAGGTATGTAAGGAAAGAACCTGTTGGAACTCTGTACTCTCTGCCTACCCCGCAAGGGATCTGGCGTGAGGTTATAGATAGATAGATAGAAGAAAGGAAGAAATTTTATTAGTCACAGCATGGGAGACACAGATAGAGATATTATAAAATTACAAAAACCATAAAATTAAAAGAAAAAATACAAAAATGGAACACAACAAAGTAATACACATGAGTATGTGTCTCACGGCTGAGCCAAATAGGTATCCAGATCAGCTTAGTGTCAGGCATAAGTGCGAGACGCTGATTTTCATCTGGACCCTCCTGAGTCTTCACACATGTCAATCCAGTATGAATAGATAAAAAGAATACCATATAATAATAATACGCACATGCTTTCGAAAAGACAGAGGTGCGTGACTGGGTTTAAGCCCGAGACCTCTGACTTAGCAGTCCAACGGTCTAACCACCAGGCTATCAATGCAATTTAATAGATAAAAATAAAGAAAAAGCCAGGAACGGTTACCCATCTACTTTGACGAGATGTGGTGAGTTCCAACATCAGTTGGACACAAACCTATCTCCACCAATCCACCCTGAGTCTGCGTGGTATGTACTTATCAGCTGGAACACGTATTCTTCAGGACACATACCGCCTTCAAAGATCAATGACCAGCTATGGTGTACAGCATCCAGTTTAGTGTACAGCTTCTCTGTCACCTAAATTTATAAGAGAATCTTTTGCCTAGCAATGGGACTGTATAAATTAGTTTATTTTATATACGCCTGCATTCTCCAAACGTGGTCTAGGTTTCACTCACTCACATTTCGCTAACGATGTTAGATCCTAAGGTCATTGTAGCACATGTTGCAGTTAGCGATCGCAAGATCTTGGATTGGAATCCTAGATCGGATAAAATATAATAAAATTACGTAACCTACGTAAGGTTTTGATATTAAAAATTTTCAGTAACAGTCTGGAGTCTGAAATGATGCGCAATATAATGACAATAGGCAAGTCCTCTATTATTTAAAGACATTAACCTTCTAGGTTTAGTAAAAACTCATCAGAATGTTAACCTTAGATTAAGTCTCCGTACTCACACAAAAAAGTAATTTCTCCATTCACCCCAAAAAATTCGACGCATAATTTCCCAGCAAAAAAGTCCCATCCCAAAATCAAACAAACATTAAAAAATAATAACGCGAACACCTTAATCTTATTACATTATAATAACCTGGAATAACTTACAGATGTTTTCCCAATCAGATTTCCTTCTCGAAGAATATTTTTCAGCATAGAAAATAACATTATCGAAAATTTGCATCGCCTGCAGCGCCATCTAGTAGGGAGTAGCAGTTATCATTAACAACGATACGTATTCCTTTGAAACACAAAATTTTCATTTCACCGCACTCTTATCATCGTCATATAAGGTTTAAATTAGACTGATATAGGTGTTTCTAAAGTGTATAAATAAATTTGCAAAGTATTGAGTGAGATTAGGGTTCGGTCTTATTGAGGGCCCCTGCAAAAACAGTATGAATAATAATGTGATTAGCATAATATCGGGTGCTCGTCTAACGAAGTTGTTTACTTTGATAAGCTGCTGAGAAATAGTTCACTTATAATTTCCTTTATGTCTATCCTCCTCTACCCCTCCTGTTCCTCTGTTTTATTTATATATTTTATTTAATACTTAAAGTATCTATATAGCCTTATGATTAAACATAAAATAGTGAGTCTAAACGGAAAAAATTCTAGCAAAATCTGTTTCATGCAATATGCTGATACCACCAAAATGTATGAAACTTCTGTTTTTTTAGTTCCCGTTTAAGTATCTCGGGTGACAATTTTGTCCTCCACTAGACGTTTATCGCCTGATGATGATGATAAACCTTTAAAGTTGCTCGGATTGATAAGGACTATTACGGTTCTTTTAACTTTTACTATGGGGTTGCCCCATAGTAAAACTTGTTCGTATTGATAAGGACGATTTCATGTCTCCATACAAGTCAAGATTCAAGCCCCTAACCGGCGAGTATGTATGAGACGAACTATGAGATTGGAGAAAGCCAGAGAGGCCTGTAAGGAAAGAACCTATTGGAACTCTGTACTCTCTGCCTGCCCCGCAAGATAGATAGACTATTACTTGTTTTAGGTTTTGCGCACCTGTCCCTTTTTACCCTGCATTTCTAGTGTTCCACTCTTTAGGAAATAATGGTATAACAATACGGAATTATGAGAGTGGAGGAAGCCAGGGAGGTCTGTATAGAATGAACCTGCTGGAACTTTATACTCTCTGCCAACACGATAATGGATTTGGTGTGATTATATAGATAGATATATTTAAAATACGGATATCAAAGATAATACTAGAAATGTCAAATAACTCATTGAATCGCAAAAACTAACAGCATTACCTAGGTAACTACTGGGAATGATCTATACTCGAAGATCAAGATTCTCCATTATCGACGAACGTGTATGAGACAATCTATGAGGGTGGAGAAAGCAAGGAACGTCTATAAGGAAAGAAAATGTTGGAGTTCTGTACTCTCTGCCTACCCCGCCAGGAGGCCTAATACAGGGTGGAGACAAGACATGACATTTCCAGAAATATATTGTGTTGACATATACACGAGACTATTTTGACTTGCGACTCGAATTATGGGCTGACATAATTTTGTTTCGCGCAAGAAAAGTCTTGCCTGTGCAGATATCTGGCGTAATGATACAAATAGCAGTCCAGGCGTACCGCTGTAGGGTGGGTAGTGTAAATAAATAATTGTAATTCTTAATAAAACTACCCTCGGATGGACAGTGCGGTTATAACTCGCACGTGTCGACCGCTACTGTAGTTGTAGACAGATTAATGTGTTTTGATACTTGATAGTTTTATTTATATGTTCAGCAACAGCTTGTGTAGCAATCAGAATCAAGGTAAAATCGATACTAGCTAGAGCTCATATCTGGGTGTTCTTGTCAGTAAATAACTTGTTTCCAAACGCAACATATTCCATAATAAAATCCCACTTGATGTCCCTTGACTTAGGGAAAATTAGATTCAAATTTTGCTTTAAACGTACGCTCTGCAAGCGAGCTTACTATAATCTAGATAAAAATGCTTAGAAAGGTGCTGTTCCAGGCCCACCTGAATGTAGATAACATGTTCAGCAATTATTCCTTCTCTTCCTTCTAGTAGTTTAATAAAATTGATAATTTTTCTTCCTCATTTCTTTATCTGTAAATGAGAGAACCATGTAGCCATCCTCATGAATAGCAAAACTTAGTTAATTTAATTTAGACTTACCTAATACTATATTGTTCTCCTATCCCCCACAGCAAAATGTAGATGGAAAAAATTTTAAAAATACCATTTTAAAAGAGTAACCCTGAAGTTTCTTGTCCTTCTTCTCCACAGGAATGACATTCTGAACTGGTGTAATTAAAACTGGTTTACATGAATAAAAAATATTCTGATTTTGATTCTGATTCATCTAAAATGCAGGAATGATTCAAGGGTGAAAGAATTTTATATGAAAAAGAACAAGGGATATTTCTTCAGTATATACCAAAAAATACATGATTATAACATAGAAACACTATTTATACAAGTAATAGATTAAATCCTAACAACTAAGAACTGTATTTATGTAAGATGCATAGACAACTACTAATATTGTTAGTGCCATATGCTGACAATATGATAAAAATTAAAAAAAAACATAATCAACCAATAAAATAGATTTTCCGCCTAGATCTTTTAAGTGACCGAGTTCCAATCCGGTAGTAGATAAAATTAAAACAAAACATTTAAAATTGACAGTTTGTATCTTAGCCCCAGCAGGATTTATACAAAATAATTTGACTACTATAACTTCGCAAGTATCAAAACCTTTCAAACGCCACACTACCGATAGAGCCGTCAATGCGGATGGGTCGTAATGACCGGACACTTTACATAATTTGTCGATCGAGTGACCCTGGCCCACCCGCGCTCCAATATGCCGCTCGACCCGCACTTACCCGCCGATTGAAATATCCAACTTTGTATCCTATCGGAATGTATTAAGTTTGTTTGTTTTTATTAGTCTAAGAAAGTGTGGTTTGAAATCATGAAATATTGTAAGCACTATGCTTGGAATATTTTTGATATTCATAATTTTATTTTGGCCTGAGTGTTTCTAAACGTTCACCAATCTCAAACTGACTGGGCCGAGGGCTGCTTAACCTAGGTGATCATTAAGAATGCCGCACGTAGCGCTACGGGCGAAAAATAAGGGCAAAGGCTGAGAATTAAATGTAATGACAGGTAATACCTAGAATCCTATATTGGACAAAGTGTAGTTTTTGTAACAAAAGCTTCCCAGTTTCAGTCCAGAGTATGGATTTGTGTCCGATATACCTAATTATAGAAATATGTAGCAATTATAGAAATCCGCTAATCGTAGCCGCCGCCGACTACGAATCTAACTCCCCTCCTATCAGCCGCTACCGCCGTCCGCGGCATGTTCTCACCGATTCTCCCGATGCCCTTACAACCCTTCTTTTGAATACAGACACCGACCTTGTCGGCGAGGTTGAATAATCCCTTACCTGCCAGTCGGTGCAGAGCACCACGGCGAGACACCTAGTATACGCCCCCATAGCGACTGCCCAAGCCGAGGCCGTTCGTCCTTGAGGCGCCCTTGAGCTAATTGCCCCCTTGCCCTTCTGGCTCGAGCGTAGTGGTTGCACGCGCGCCCTCTTATCAGGTGAAGCTGTAACGGCCCCGCGGCCGACAGCGCAAATCATTTACACACACACACACACACAATGCAATAGGCTTGCCCGCTATGCATTGGCACCCAACATCGTCGGCGAAAAAAGGGTGTACTCGGTACACTTTTACTATTCCCGTTTTGTGTTTATTTTTAATCGTTTTATAATAGTAAGTTTAGAACAATAAGTAGACCACAAGAAAAATCATGAATGCGTAACATTTTTAATAATATATTCCAACTATTAAATAGCAGTGAAAGCCTAGGAGTTAGACCGTTGGACTGCAAAGTCAGGTCTCGGGTTCGAACCCAGACACGCACTTTTGTCTTTTCGAAAACATGTGCGTATAAAAAATTGAGAGATTACCAAGGTTAAGCAGCGTTCGACTCGGTCGGCCCGAGATGGGTGACCGTTTGTGGCATTTTCATATTTGAGCGTCTCCGTGCTTCGGAAGGCACGTTAAGCCGTTAGTCCCGGCTACCACGTAATGTGGTAGTCGTTAAGCCGAGTTGGTAGCCTTTGAGGCGGCTTGATAAGTTCCAACAGCAGGTGGCCACAAACCTTCCTCTATCAATCCGCATTGGGTCCGCGTGGTGGAGTAGAACCCAATCTCTCTCACCTAAATTTGTCCAGCAGTGGCTGTCCACTGCCTATTATGATATTATATATAGAAAAATAACTATCACTTGCTTTAACGGTAAAGGAAAACATCGTGAGGAAACCTGCATGCCTACGAGTTTCTCGAAGGTATGTGAAGTTCGCCAACCCAGACTGGGCCACTGTGGTAGACTATGGCCTAAACCCTCTTAGTTTGAGAGGAGGCCCGTGCCCTACGATGGGACTAATATTGTATTATTATTCCAACTATTGACATTATATTGTTGGCTCTCCAAATTAGGGTTGGTCCATAAAGGTAGGACACGTCACGATGAGGTGGGTCCACATAAATACACCCGTATGATTTCTTCCCAGGATAACATTACCGCGAGTAAAAACTGGCCAAGCGTGAGTTGCACTTATACAACTAATATACCGTACAATAAAATTAATTTTATTATAAAAATTACGAATACCTATTATTCAGATAAGAGCGGTAAAACAATTTTTCGGCTGAAATGTTTTTTTTTCTGTTTTGGCCGTTGGTCATATCTTCCAATCCAAAATAGGCTGGCCGAGAAGAAACAGCCAAAATCTTTTCATGAAGATAGATACCTAATAGAAGCTATATTAGTGAAATTGTTACGAAATCTTTGTAACTTATAAAAATACTCATACTCTATTTTATATATTTTATTTATTAGGTAAAGAAAACCAATAGCTTTACAAATTGAAAATTATCGTGAGTTTAAACCAAAACAAGATAAAATTAATTCTGTAGTACTACATTACTCACTCTAGCGGATATAACGATATCATTTTTTCATTTTTTCTTTGCATACCCCGCAAGAGATCTGGCGTGATGATATAGATATAAAGATAGATTTTGACGGTTTTTTTTTCTAAAGATCTGTGATAAATTACTTTATATAGTACTATTATCCCAGTTTTTGTTGCGGAACACTAAAAATTGATGAAATGCTAAACATTCACCAAATAGGTAAAAAGCATTCGCTTCCGAGGGCGCGCCCAGCGGGAGCCGTCAATCAACGTCCGATCGATATATTGAAATTGTTGCTTTTTATGCGCACGAGCAATTAGGGTGATCACATAGTAATGATGCGAGAGCGACTTGAAGATAGGAGCGAGTTGCTAATGGTGTATGAAAATATCGTAATATGAAATAAAACTATTCTACGGATTTTATCGCGATTTAGTTTTGATTTTTAGTTCCCGACGTTTCGAGTGCTTTACAGCACCCATGGGCACGGGAGGGACTGAGGTGGTAACACTGCAAGACCTCAAGACACTGTGAGCTCATTCTGCGTAGATCGGACCAACAAAAATAATTAAGAAGTTTGTGGGTACCCCGGAACAACTATGCCTTCTGGACGTCTAACATCTCAGTCCCTTCCGTGACCAGCACCCATGGCTGCAAAGCACTCGAAACGTCGGGAACTTAAAATCAAAAATAAACCGCGACAAAATCCGTAAAATAGTCCGTAAAATGGCTTATTACTTTGACCTACACACAAACAGAAAATTTGTTAACCATAAGTAGATAAATCTATCACTTGGGTTTTGTACACACACATACACACACAAGCACACACACACACACAAACACGCACACACACACACAGGCAAAATTGTGTATTTACGCTACATGTTTCTGTATATTTTAATAATTTTCTTTATACTCTCTTTCTTTTTTTTGATTGTTTTTAGCTGTAAGAATGTTCTATAATTTCAGATAACTTGTTATGACAACCCACTATATGTATATGAAGCACGGTGCCCAAGATACAGGCTTAGCCTAGTTTGGGACCGACGGTAACCTCATGTGTATGTATTTTTATTGGCAAATAAAGAATTTATTATTATTATTATTTCACGTGTAATATTCGCGTAAATCTAAGAACTCAATATCGTAATATTACGAACTATTCATCGACAGAACCCAACTAATGTACGAAAGACACACATAGAACCACCATGCGAAAATTATGACTTTTTGTCTTGTTTCTGACGTGATGTTCCATGTTTCACTAGCCCTGGATTCGCACGGATGAATTATACACATAAACCTTCTTGAATCACTCCGTTCATTGGTGAAAACCGTATGAAAAGTCGTTCAGTAGTTACTGAGTTTATCGCGTTCAGACAGACAGACAGACGCGGCGGGGGACTTTGTTTTATAATATGTAGTGATTAATAAAACCAATTTAAACAGCATCATCTTATCAGTCTCCGCTATCTTAGATACATAAGTTCCTATGCTGTAATTTACTAAAGTGATGTCTTCAGGGAAAATTGTCTGTGCGTTACACTTATTAAGTGCCTATAATAATAAAATAAAATACAAAAGCCTGCAATATTGCAGATATTCAGTAAATTCAGTTAAACGTCATGATTAAATATTTAAAACAAAACATTCCCGGTATCGCTAACTCGTCCGCTCCGCTCTTCAACGAAATCCCGCCCGAACTACACACGCACTATCAAACGGACAACGACTCGTATCACAAAAACGACGCTGACATATAATTGCGACTTACGAGTGTACTTTATAAGCAGTAGTTACTCTTTACGACCATTCCGTCACAGAGATTCCTCGTTAAAAATAACCTATAAGTAGCTTACGAAACTCTTTAAAGCTGTGGTACCTCAACTAAAATAATTAAATCAACCTGTACTATTCTACTGATGGGTAAAGAGAGGCAGAGAAACTGGAGCCTTCTTGCCTTTAAATCGACGTGAGAGAGATTAGGTCATACTCCACCACGCAGACCCAATGCAGATTAGTGGAGGCAGGTTTGTGACCTCCTGTTGAAATTTATCAAACCGCCTAGACATCCAACTCGCCGTAGCATATGAGATAAATAGCTTAAAGCGCCTTCCGATGCTCGGAGATGTCCTAAATGGAATCATCGCAAATTATCACCAATCTCAGATGGATTGAATCGTTGCTTAACCTTTGTCGCTATCATAACATAATTGCTAAGAACACTGGGAATGCAGTGTTCTTAGCTTAGTACATCTGAGATTGGTAATAGTTTGAGATGATTCCATTTAGGACATCTCCGAGCATCGGAAGGCGCTTCGGGCAAAGCTTCGAAGCATTGCGGGAACGCATAGCTCTAGAGCTCTAGAGCTATCTTGCTCTCGAGTGAAAGTGGTTGCACTTTCTACTACTACAACTACTACCATACCTTCACGCCCTCACAGGATAAGCAGAGAGTACAGAGTTCCGACAGGTTTGTTACAAACCTCTTTCGTTTCTTCCACTCTCATATTTCATCAGTTGTACGTCAAGTGCAGGATCTAGCTTTGTTTGCCAATCTTTCTTTTATTACATAACTACGCTCAGCCTAAGCCGTAAAGGATCTGTTGCGGGGTAGGCAGAGAGTAGAGTTCCAACAGGTTATTTCCTTACAGATCTCTCTAGCTTCCTCCACTCTCATATTTCGCCTCAAACATGCAGCCGGTTACGGAGATGCTTGACTTGCCTTTCAGACAAAACATGGGTTTTTTTGCTTAAGCTTTAATATCCTAATTAAAATTGTAACTACTTCGTTAGTTTGATGATGCATGGTACGGATGGCTATGACGAGGTCCTGAATTCGAATCCTAGATCAGAATAAATGCTATTGGTATAATTCCATTTAAAAAATCTCAGTAGTAGTCCGAAAACTGGAATCCTGCCCGGTAATGACTATACGCTTAGTCTCTGATACATTCGGACCAAACATTGTCGATACTTATTAGATAGCAGTTTTCTTCTACATTCCGGGATCAAAAGAGCCCGTAAAAGGTCGTTCAAAGATATTCCTGTCTATTTGGAGTACATTTCCCCAGGAATTGAATAGATCCCGCAAACAATGACTGCGGTGACCCTCCCGAGACCTCTACAGTACTCCTCCTAATCCTTAAAACAGTAAATTCGTAGTCAATTGCTTTTCTTTGTGCGGTACAAGTGATGAGATAAGAAAGTTTTCTACAACTCACGGAATAAAGAAATACCTTTTCAACTTGTTCTTATGTTTTGGCGTAGGTCAATTAGCGAGATGACTTAGATAAAATTAAATAAAAAAGGCAAGCCTGCTGAGTTTTTCGCCGGATCTTCATAGGTTATCATTGCATATTATAAAACAAAGTCCTCCTGCCGCGTCTGTATGTCTATCTGAACGCGATACACTCAATAACTACTAATGAAGAGGACGGACGGTATAATTCACTCATGCGAAGCCGGGGCGGCTCGGTAGTATTGAATAAAAAAGGTAGATTTTATTTATTGATGACTTGTAAGCATAAAATAAATGATTAGACTTTGGTCATTAAATAAATCAGTTGCGGATGCAATCCCCGTATAGAATAAAAATTTTAACATCCACTATAACGCATAGTAGCAAATAAATCAATTTGATTTGAAAAAAACTTCCTGTTATCAGCAACTATTTGTTTTATCCTAGTTTGACTCGTTACCCGGGGGCTCCGGGATATTCCTAACTGTTATCAATTCCTATTTCTGTCTATTGTTTCTACATTCCTCATAATATCTTCACATTATTAATCGCTCGCGCTAATCTTTTGGACCAAAACCACCCGCCGATTGTCTTAACCAAAATCGGCTCATCTAAAAATGCATCAGATAGTCCGGGAGCCGGCTGTTATGTCTCATAAACTGCCCCTGCCCATTTCCGATAGCCGTTCCGCAGGCCATCGGCTATACACGGCTATTAAACGGCTATAACATGCCGATGGAGATGAACCCCGATTGTTGTGGCCTCGTAGTAGCCTTAGTTGAGTTGTCGTATTATGTTGATGGTTTGTTGATTCTTGAACTATAATAGTTTTGTAGATCAATGGCATGCTTCTTGTAAGCGTTTTTAAAGATTTTTTATAATAACGCTGGCCGAATGTAATATAGCTCGAGTAAAATAACTTTGTTTTTTGAATTAGCCCTCTAATTCCAAAAAAGAAAGCTTAATTTTCGTGTTCTCGCTTTTTTAGTTGTGTCAAAATTTGGTTAAGAGCTTAAGCCGTTCCGCCCACTGTGTCTAATAGTCGCGGGTTCGATTCCCGCACGGGACAAATCTTTGTGTGATCCACAATTATTTGTTCCGGTCTGGGTATTTGTTTGTGAATTTTCATGTTTGTAAACGCACCCACGATACAGGAATAAATCCTAGTGTGGGGCTACGTTTAAAAAAAAAAAAAAAAAACATCTATATCATTACGCCAGCTCCCTCGCGGGGTAGGCAGAGAATACAGAGTTCCAACAGGTTCTTTCCTTACATACCTCTCTGGCTTCCTCCACTCTCATAGTTCGTCTCATACACACTCGCCGGTTACGGGCGAGTCTCCGTAACCGGCGAGTGCGCCGGTTACGGAGACTCTTGACTTGCCCTCCAGCTAAGACACGGTCTATTTGGTCATGGTAAGATAGTCTAGGTCTTCCCCGGCACCTACATCCTTCCACTTTCGCATTGTATATCTGTTTTGTCATTCTTTCTTCTGGCATCCTTTCTATATGCCCGAACCAACGGAGCATACCCTTTCTCATCTTTACACCGATACTATCTTTCATACCTACTCGCTTTCTTACTACGCTGTTGCGAATACGGTCGGTCAGCGTGACTCCGCACATCTTCCGCAGGGATCGCATTTCGACCGCATTTATCCTGCTTTCGTTCTCCTTCTTACATACCCAACTCTCACTGCCATATAACAAAAAAAATAACATAACATACATATGTTGTCCGTAGACTATATGTTGTGTATGTCCGTAGGTTGTATGACTATCGTTGCTGTACCAAGGCCTTGTCTGACAAATCAAGGTAAGAGAAAATATGTCATACTAGTGTTGTAAAAATGAGCGCCGAAGTCCAGCATTTAGCGCTGAGTCGACGCTTACGAGCATTAAAGCACGTAGAAAACGAGAGCGTCTTAAGCGCCGACTCGAGCGCCGACAGTGCGGATTGGTGGAGGCAGATTGTGGCCACGAGTCAAGAGTTACGTCAAGAGTCTCCGTAACCGGCGAGTGTGTATGAGACGAACTATGGGAGTTGTTGTAGCCAGAGAGGTAAGGAAAGATCCTGTTGGAACTCTGTACTCTCTGCCCACCCCGCGAGGAAGCTGGCGTGATGATATAGATAGATAGATTGTGGCCACCGACTGTTGGAATTTACCAGTCGCACTCATAAGACTTTCAATAGAATTTCATAAGAATTTTTCCTTTTGCTTCGTGAACATAAAACTATGCCCGCCCCGCGGCCGTTCCTATTTATTATTTATCAATTGTATAAATTATTGAGGCAGATGTATGGTTTAGTGCGGTCATCTTGACCCCACTACGGTTGGGGTCAGTTTTACGATCTTCCGTCATGTTATCACCATATATCTTGCTTAATTTTAGATATATTGTGTTTGAAAATCTAAAATATTTTACGTGCACACCTAAATTATAGAGGTTTTTAAAAAGAATGTTAGGAAAAACCTAGAATGTTTTTAAAAATTCTAATATTACACAGGAATGTTTGCATATGATAAATTTTGCATTTTATATTAACTCGTTGGTCTAGTGGCAAAGCGCATCGCTTCGTGATCACGAGGTCTTGGGCTCAAATCCTAGGTCGGGCAAGTGTAGTTTTTCTAACAAAAACTTCCCAGTACGAATCCGGAGTCTGGAATTGTGCCCATTATATGGCAATAGGCTCGCCCCCTATTACATGGGGCCTAACATAGTCGGCGAAACGTGCGTGTACTCAGTACACCTCTGGCACCCCCGCTTGGGGAATATAGGCGTGACGGTGTATATTAACTAATCTATCTATATCATCACACCAGATCCCTTGCGGAGTAGGCAGGGATTACAGAGTTCCAACAGGTTCTTTCCTTACATACGTCTCTGGCTTCGTCCACTCTCATAGTTCGTCCATACACGCTCGCCGGTTACGGAGAGTCTTCACTTGTGGGCGAGGTAAGATAGTCTAGGTCTTCCCCGGTACCTACATCCTTCCACTTTCGCATAGTATATCTGTTTTGTCATTCTTTCTTCTGACTTTATTTTGTATGCCCGCACCAAAGGAAAATACCCTTTCTCATCTACTTTCAGACACTTAAAGCTCAAACACCAAGTAAATTAAATAAATTTAATCGTCGAACGCATAAAAAAGGAAGATTTAATGCAGTACTGTTTATTTAACCTACAAGTGGCCACTTGTGGCCTCAAAACGCATTGATGAATTTTTATAAAAGAAAATACCCCATTTCGAAGCGGCAACACTGTATAAACAAGCCTTTAAAAACTAATGATGAATTGACAGTTAGTAGGGCTGTCAAAAGCTATGACAGTCCTACAAGAATCTTTTGGTCTGCGGCCAACTTAAGAAATAACGCTATCATCAAGTGAAATGAAATGTGTGCCACTACATGACAGTCGCAGAATTGCTGTTCGCTATGAAATTTACCCCGAACTCTTTTTTTAATGAGAAACCGTGGACCCACCTGTTGAAATATCACACCAACCCCTGTCAATATCATCCACAGGCCAACATATCCTTGTCGCACTTTATTCTTAATATTACGACCGAATATTTAAACATGAGGTGAGAATCGCTTGCAATATTTTCTAAACTCTTATTCTATCTCTATCTATCTATCTATATGATGATAGGTAGATAGATAGAGGTGATGACCCTAGATCCCTTGCGGGCAGGCAGGGAGTAAGAGTTCCAACAGGCTCTTTCCTGACATACCTCTGGCTTCCTCTACTCTCATAGTACGTCTCATACACGCTCGCCGGTTGCAGAGACTCCTGCCTTGTCCTTCAGATAAGACCCGGTCTATTTGGTCATGGTAAGATAGCCTAGGTCTTCCCCGGTTCCTACATCCTTCCACTTTCCCATCGTATATCAGTTTTGTCATTCTTTCTTCGGACACTTTTTATATATGCCCGAACCAACGGAGCATACCCTTTCTCATCTTTACACCGATACTCTCTTTCATACCTATTTGCTTTCTTACTACGCTGTTGCGAATACGGTCGGTCAGCTTTACTCCGCACATCTTCCACAGAGCTCGCTCGAGCTAACTCTTATTCGCTATGAACAAACGCGGTGCGTTATGATGACTTTGTAAAATGACCGTGTAATGGTATTCTGTACGTCACTGGAGTCCTAACAGACGATCATATCACGGAGTTATCGTAACGCGTCACGTTATGTGGTAATTAACCACATCATATCACGGAGTTATCGTAACGCGTCACGTTATGTGGTAATTAATCACAGCGAATTAGGGCCCTGGACATTTTACTTAACCGAATTTAAATTGTAGATACACAAAAAGGAAAGTCTTTTGCTAAAACTGACTGATCATTTAAAATTTATTCTTAAACAGGTAGTAGTTAATTACATTTTAGGATAAACACAGAAATGCTTGAAATATTATCTACTAGCTTACATAACGAAGTCTTCAAAAGCATGTTTTGTATAAAAACATACTTCGCTAGTAAAATAACAGCACTCCTTTGATCAAGGATATTTAAAATATGTTCCTGGAAAGAGATCTCTCGTGACAATATAAATGGATAGATAGACAAAGGACATTGTTCTGCGCCCATAAATGATTTGCCGAAGAACCAACAGCAATGAAGAAATACTTGTATGATTTCAAATCACCCATAAATTTTCTTAAGGCATTTATTATTAAATGGACAAGCGGGGGAATCGCAATATTGCACAAAAAATATTAGATTTTGAGGTTATAATTCAGTAGACATTAATACATATGAGGTTATATTGTGTGTTGACATTTAGTTGTCGGCGACTTCGATATAAGTACTTACAATACTTTGAAATATTCGTTTTAGATTGCAAATTGTCCGTTACATACGGATATTTGCCATTATTTGAATTAAATAGATAAATAATAATGGCATGGGTCAAATGTTTGTTGCTTCTGGGGCAATTTTCGACAATGTCCTTTGTTACAATTCTAACCGACTTTAATAAGAAGTTTTCAATGTAACTTTTTGTTCTGTTTTTCTCTAGTTCTGAATTTGATTTATCCATATTGTCTCCAAAGAACTGACAAACTATTCCCGTCCAGGCAAAGTACAGATCAATTATAAAAAAAAGGGTAATAATGTAGTTAGATATAGGCATTTAGATAGGGTACATAACTAAAGATGATTACTTTATACTGAGTTCTTAGATTTACGCGAATATTACACATGAAATAAAACTATTTTTCGGATATTATCGCGGTTTATTTCATCAGATTTGATAGACCACAAATCCTCGTGAAAGAACACCGATTCCTACCAAGGATGGTTCGCGAGGCTATTGAAATTAAAAAACATCCTAATTTCAATAGAGAAGATGGCTGGGTGCTTCCATCGACTTGGGACCCTGTAATTAATATAATCAAATCCAAAACCAAGCATAACACTGCAAGGCTTCAAGACACCGTGAGCTCATTTTGCGTAGATCGGACCAACAAAAATAATTAAGAAGTTTGAGGGTACCCCGGAACAACTATGCCTATTGGACGTCTAACACCTCAGTCCCTCCCGTGACCATGGGTGCTGCAAATCAACCGAAACGTCGGGAATTTAAAAATCAAAATAAACCGCGATAAAATTCGAAAAATAGTTTTATTTCATTATTACTTTATTTTTATAATTGATCTGTATTTATTTTTATAATAGATGTATTATACCACATAGGAATCAGTTATTTTGACGGACGATTTAGCGCAGTGGTTATGAGCTTAAGCCGCTCCACCCACTGTGTCAAATAGTCGCGGGTTCGATTCCCGCACGGGAGTAGTCTTTATGTGACCCATAATTATTTGTTTCGGTCTGGGCACCCGCGACACATGGATAAATTCAAGTGCCTCTATCCTAAGTTCAAAAAATATTAAAAATTGGTCCATTCATATTGGACTGACAAACAGTGTTGGGCACTAATTGTTTAATTGTTCAATTGTAGGATCAAACAATTGAAATTTCAATCGCAGAAAACATCAATTGCAATTGACAATTGAAAAATAATTGTTAATTGTAGGTTTTCACAATTAACAATTGATCAATGGTAATTGTAAAACGTTGCAATTACCATTGATCAATTGTTAATCGTTTTTTGCATGTTTACGATTAAACAATTAACAATTAAACACACGACAGAATATATTTTAAACACATCCAAGATGGCGGACGTGACTTTTGAAGTAAAATGGATGTCACTTTTGGGGTTTCGGGAATAATGATTGCGAATATGGCGTGAATTTTTGAAATAGATGTCGCACGCGACTTTTGAAGTTAAATCAATATGAGTGTCACATTTGCGATATTAGGGCATGCTGATTACGAATATGACGTTAATTTCTGGATCTAAGATGGCGGACGTGACTTTTGTAACAAAATCAATATGCGAGTCACTTTTATGGTTTTGAGGGATGTTAATAGCGAAAATAATGTTAATTTTAAAATCCAAGATGGCGGCCGCGACTTTTTATGATAATCAATATGGGTATGGACTTTGGGGTTTTAGGGGATGCTGATAACAAATGTAAAGTTAATTTTAAAATTCAAGATGGCGGACGCGACTTTTTATGTAAATCAATATGGGTATCGATTTCGGGGTTTTAGGGGATGCTGATTATGAATATGGCGTTAGTTTCTGGATCCAAGATGGCGGACGCGACTTTTTATGAAAATCTATATGGGTATCGATTTCAGGGTTTAGGTTATGCTGATAACAAATATACCGATAATTTTAAAATCCGAGATGGCGGACGCGACTTTTTATGAAAATCGATATGGATATCGATTTCGGGGTTTTAGGGGATGTTGATTAAGAATATGGCGTTAGTTTCTGGATTCAGGATGGCGGACGCGACTTTTGAAATAAAATCAATATGGGTGTCACTTTTAGGGTTTTAAGGGATGCTGAGTAGAAATATAACATTATTTAAAAATCCAAGACGGCGGACGTAATTCTTGATGTAAAATCAATATAGGTGTCACTTTTGGGGTTTTAGGGGATGCTGATAACGAATATGGCGTTAACATTTGAAACCGAGATGGCGGACGCGACTTTTGGAGTTAAATCGATATGGGTTTCATTTTTGGGGTTTACAGTTTATCATATTTTGTGCAAATTTTTCTAGTTTATGTGGCTGGACCTCTTCAACTTTTCTTAAGCCCCTTGTCGGTAATTTATTTTGGAATTTTTGCACCTTTTTTATTTTTTTTCTTTGTTTTTATGTATCTTTTATATTCATTTACACAATGTTATCCATGTTTCCGTTTGAGGTGACTCAGAAAATTGGACGTACAGTTGTCGAATCCTCTGATTTTAGTAGTGAAAGGCGAGCATTTAGTACACAGAACTGTGATTATATGTGCAAGTGCAAGACGCGGGGGTGAAGATATTGACGTGATTGAGCTCGGCCCTGAAGACTGCCCATCTCGATCTAACTGTTCGTTGATGTCCGTATCCGACGTGTTATCTGATATATAACTATATTCCTTTTCATCTATAATGACTATAATATCCAAAAAGGGTGGAAATATTCGTTGAAATATGCGAATATACCTAATAGAAAATTCGTAAGTTTAAATACCTACTACTATAAGTACACACACAAAAGTACTCTGAAGTGAGATCGTGTTGAAATGTAGGCGATACTTTGCGCTCCGAAAAAAGTTATGACAATATGTAGGCGGGGTATGTGGTGTGCCCTACCACACTGTACTATAACACAGTAAAACATCTTAGTACTTACGGTCCGAATCAAACTCACGCACACAGACGCGCGCTCTACACGCCTTCTCGATAGTTTTCCGCATGTAATAAGCCGCGGTGGCATGCACGTCCGAGACGGACGCTTTTTTTACAACTAACATTAGAACGTTCTGTGAAGAAATAACCTGTTCGAACTCTTTACTCTCTGCCTACCCCACAAGGGATCTGGCGTGACAATATAGATAGATAGAAAATTAATACAAATTTAAATATTTTGGCTTTTTGTGCTATTAGGCCTTAATATTTAGAATAAAATGACCACTTTAAACTTATTAGTTACTACATCGCTATTTGCTTATTGCTATCAAAATCGATACATGAGGGCTTGTATGGTTTCTCAATATGTATCTATTATTAGAATTAAAATAATGGCCACTCGAATCGCCAAATTGATATTTAGTGGTGTGGTTTTTAACATATATCATAACATATATAAACTCTCTATAAGAATGAGATACGAGAATACTTATATATAATGAGAATACTTATTCGTAAAAGGAGAAAACGTGTTTCTAGAAACAATTTGCAATAAAGGTAAATAATATATTCTTGAGCATAAAAATTAAAATTATAAACGTTTTCATTATGCTGTTATTGCACAATGTCTATGTTAAATTGTATTACTCTGCACTCATATCGAAAAAATACAGGCTTATAACCACTGCAGTAGATTAGTTTTAATAAATGACAAAAAGTAAATCCAATAAAAGGTGCTAAACTTAACAGCGTTCTGACGGGAGTGTAATTATGCCACTAAAACGGCTTAGATGAGTTACTGGATAGATATATACTGTGGCACTACCGACCGACTTTACCTACCTACGCACGTGCACTTTGTCGGCTCGTGTCGGTGCCGAAAGGCGACGAGTATCTAGGGTTGCCACCCATAGTTTATTCTAAAGTACGTATTGTACGTTATTTAGGGTAAGTATACTTCATACTTTATGAGAACTGTAAAGTACGCGAAAATGAATTTTTCAAGATTTATTTACATAAATCATTGAAAGGAAAATAATTGATCGCATTAAAAAGCAAAGTGGATGATACTGAGTTCTTAGATTTACACGAATATTACACATGAAACAAAACTATTTTTTCTGATTCTATCGCGGTTTATAACGGTTACTTAACGTCGGGAACTTAAAAATCAAAAATAAACCGTGATAAAATCCAAAAATTGTTTTTTTTTTTAAAGTGGATGATGTCTGGTGTTAGAATCCGAATATATGGTAAGCTAGATTTAAGAAAAGAACATTGTTACATGTACAACTTCGCTAACTTAAAGAAAATAGTAAATACTATAAGCACTTTTAAATTCTTTCTCCAATCTATTTAAATTATCATAGACTGTTAACATGCTGTGAAGGTGTTTAGCAATGATAATAGTGATTGAAAAGTTCTAAAAGTAATAAAACATATGTTTTTAAACAAAATAGTAAAGTGAAATAAATAATATTTTATTTAGATACAATGTAATTTTTTGCCTTCCTTTAAAAACCAATGTACTTTATTTGCTCAAATAATAGGTGGCAACCCCACTACTGACGCGCGCGCACTTGTCGGTTCGTGCCGCTGCCGAAAGGCGACGATTGCGCGCGCGTTTCTTTAAAGTTTAGATACTTATTTATAAACAAACATATTGATAGCACGGGGGGTTGGCAGAGGGGTGCAGTGTATTGAACGAATGTCGAATGCTTTTATATGGAACTGGAACTTGTAAAATATTCAATTCTTATAGGGACAAAATACTTAATTTTTTACAAACTTTTATTTAACTTTCGCTGTTCGTATGTCTGTCTGTCTTTCCGGATCAACTCTTCTGATCCTATTTTCAAGCACTTACGGTATCCGAATCAGCTGAAATTGGCATACGTATGTAAGTTCGGTAACAATACAATAATATGGTACCATGGGGTTGGTCTGATGATGAAGTTGGAAGGTGGCCATAGAAACATGTGAACTGGACAAAACCCCTCGTGTTTAGGCTGGTTAGATTGATACTGACAAGTACAAGTAAATTGATATTGGTGTTAAATTAATATGGATATCATTTTTGGGGTTTTGGGGGTGCTGATAACGAATATAGTGTTCGTTCGTTCGTTCGTGTTTAGTTTGTTCGTAATCAACCCATATTTATAATCAGCATACTCTTAAACCCCAAAAACGATGCTCATATTGAATATTCATAAGAAGTCGCGACCGCCATCTTTGATCCAAAAATTAACGCCATTTTAGTTGTCACCATCCCCTAAAATCTCATAGATGATTGTGTCTTGAGTCTTTTTAGAAGGCAAGCTTTCACTCAAGCATCGTACTCCCGATTCAAGCCTTACAACACCAGACAGAAGTGTACATTGTACAATCCCTCATTGCGCCAACGTTAAGTGTGCTTTTAACACCTACATTTCGCCGACGGTTTTTTGATGATTAATTGTTAATTGTTTAATCGTAAATGTGCATAAAACGATTAACAATTGATCAATTGTAATTGCAATGTTTTGCAATTACAATTGATCAATTGTTAATTGCAAAACATTGCAATTACAATTGATCAATTGTTAATTGCATAACACTGCAATTACAATTGATCAATTGTTAATTGTCAATTGTTTAATCAATTGATTTTTGCCCAACACTGCTGACAAACTATTCCCAAAGAGGCAAAGTAGCTAACTATAAATAATTTATCACTTCGAGAAGCTAAAAGAAAATTAATTAATGAACCTTGGACATACGATAAAACGGAACAATTTATAAGGAATACATTATGAACTTCTTTCATTCATTATATCATCATGCCAGATCCCTTGTAGGCAGGCAGAGAGTACAGAGTTCCAACAGGTTCTTTCCTTGCATACCCCTATGGCTTTCTCCACTCTCGGTTACGGAGACTCTTGACTTGCCCGTTTGATAAAATCCGATCGTTTTAGTGAAGGTAAATAAAAATAGTCTAGGTCTTCTCCTACCTACCTCCTACATCCTTCCACTTTCGCACTGTATACCTATTTTGTCATTCTTTCTTCTGACATTTTTCCTATATGCCCGAACCAACGGAACATACTCTTTCTCATCTATACACCAATACACTTTCATACCTACTCGCTTCACTTTATTTTATTAAATTGTAATCATTTGTTTGATAGCCTAGTGGTTAGACCGTTGGACTGCAAAGTCAAAGGTCTCGGGTTCAAACCCAGGCACGCACCTCTGTCTTTTCGAAAGCATGTGCGTATTAAAAATTAATTATCACTTGCTTTAACGGTGAAGGAAAACATCGTGAGGAAACCTGCATGCCTAAGAGCTTCTCAAAGGTGTGTGAAGTTCGCCAACCCGCACTGGGCCAGCGTGGTGGACTATGGCCTAAACCCTCTCAGTTTGAGAGGAGGCCCGTGCCCAACAGTGGGACAGTTTCTTAACAGGGCTATTATTATTATATTATTTTAATCATTATTTCAAAATGCTTAATTCTGAATTTTAAATTTTTTAATACTTTTACCGCCCAGCATAATTACATCTAGATTCATTGAAATCATTGAAAAATAAAAAACATCATAGTATTCATTGAAAAATAAATAATATCCTGCGAGACACTCCTAGCCTAGTGCAGGAAGTTTTTGTTAAATAGGTGTCATGCATGGCATGCTCTTTCAACTTAATTATTTTACTGCTTTTCCACTTGAATGTCATTTAGTTTTAAGCATTAAAAACTTGTTATTATTACACTATCTGCTACCCGCGGCTACGCACGCGTTAATTTTGTAATTAGACATAGGTAAACGCGCCTTTCCGGGATGGCACAGATCCCGTACTGCCCTAAGATACCTCCATACTAAGTATCTTTAAAATCCGTTCAGCCGTGATACTATGGAGAAATAAAAACTATCTTGTCATGTATTTTTTTCTAAAACAAACTAACATTTAAAGTTTCATGCCTAGGTCATCCATCATTAAACAGTTCTGAAGAGTTTCTTCATGACGAGAGGAGCCCGAGTCCATTATCAGTTCATGGAGGAATTCATGTGTAGGCAAAATCACACATGTTACCGTAACGTTGCAGCTAGCGATTAACAATAATAAAAATAATAAAGTTTTATGGTTTATCCCGCGATAATCCCGGATTACTCCATTTTTCGGGATAAAAAGTATGTAAGATTTTAAGTTAAAGCATAAGTTATTACCATATCAAATTTCATTGAAATCCGTTCGGTAGTTTTTGCGTGAATAAAACTCAAAGAGACAGACAGACAGACAATAATTAAAAAAAAAAATTACGATAAGAAAGTGTACCACAATTAAAATATTCAAAAAATATTCCATCTACAGATTTGGCTATGTTTCAGTTTTATTATATATATAGATTTACTCTTTTTTATAATTGATCTGTATTACTTTTTAACAAGTAAATAATCAGAAACAGGTTATAAAATGTTTTTTTAACCTTATTATCCGATTCCTGGACAAAGGTCTCCCCATAACCTTTTCTATATATTTTGTTTATATTTAACAGCCCTATCATACCCGACACCTATTCCAAAAAGGCTTTCGCGTCGCAACATCTCGTTTCCACAATCGATCAATTAAATCGAATTTCTTTCTCGATAAACCGTCCGACCGGCTAACGTACATTTTTTCGCACGGAATCGCGCGAACAATCGCGCCCCGGCATAATATCGATAAATACAACCTTTTTACCTCGATTCGATTTCTTTACGAATGCACATTCTGCTAAACAACACTGATATACTGATTTGAAATACCAATGCATACACAAACCAATTTCAACTTTATCCATTATGTTACAAAGTTGAAAATCCTTTGTCAATATTCAGGTGTCACACTCATAATTTATAGACTTTATTCCAAGAGTTCTAAGGTTGATTGTCGATTGGTTGAAAGAGTTTTGATCTGCCAAAAGGCGCTCTCATATTAAGAATCTGCTCTTCAATGGAGTGCATTGTCATGAGAAGTTATTGGCGTTCGGGAAATGCCTTAGAAAAGAGCTTTTCTATTATTTCGTGTCTTTGTTAGAGCGTATGTTCCTATCTATATTCATGTGGAGGCGCCTTTATCGTAGATCAAAAAATATGTCAAAATTGACATACTGTTGTTCCCTCTGACAAAAGGATCACTGTTTTTATGTTATCAATAACAGAATTGATCTCGTGTTATAAGATACAAAAAAATTAAAATATGACAATTATTATATCCTAGTAGGTATGAAAGATAGTATCGGTGTAAAGATGAGAAAGGGTATGCTCCGTTGGTTCGGGCATATAGAAAGGATGCCAGAAGAAAGAATGACAAAACAGATATACATTGCGAAAGTGGAAGGATGTAGGTGCCGGGGAAGACCTAGACTATCTTACCATGACCAAATAGACCGTGTCTTAGCTGAAGGGCAAGTCAAGAGTCTCCGTAACCGGCGAGTGTGTATGAGACGAACTATGAGAGTGGAGGAAGCCAGAGAGGTATGTAAGGAAAGAACCTGTTGGAACTTTGTACTCTCTGCCTACCCCGCGAGGGAGCTGGCGTGATGATAGAGATAGATAGATAGATTATATCCTAGTAAGTAGTATGGGGGAGATCTTTTTCCCAGCATTAAAAAAAAAGTTAAAAAAATGAAGTTAAGCTCTTTCAGATCCTTTCAGTAATTGGAAAATCGGCAAATAATTTGAGATTATTCTAATAGAAAAAAAAATAAAAAAAGGCTACGCATCTATTTCTCAAAAAGTTATGGCAGTGCTGTCCTATGTACACCCACGTGTCACCGACGATGTTATATCACAATATAATATAGAAAAAATTGACTGAAGCTCCCCCAGTCTTAGGATTAGATTATTATTATGTGTAGGAGCAAATACACAAAAGTATACTAGTATTTTTATAAATGGCTCGTTCAGTCGTTAGTCCAATTTCAGAGCTTGTAAATTCAAAAATAATATAATATATTCAGAAAAAATATAGGTACATTAAAAACACGACTGCCTCGTAGGTCTAGTGGCAAAGCGCATCGCTTTGTGATCACGAGGTCCAGGGTTCAAATCCTAGGTCGGACAAGTGTAGTTTTTTTAACAAAAACTTTCCAGTACGAGTCCGGAGTCTGGAATTGTGCCCGGTATATGGCAATAGGCTCGCCCCCTGTTACATGGGACCTAACATCGTCGGCGAAACGTGGGTGTACTCGGTACACCTCTGCCAGCCCCGCTTGGGAAATATAGGCGTGACGGTGTACATAAAAAAAAAAACTTGTAAATGAACTATCAAACAAAAAAAAGATCCTTTAATAAGCTTAGAGAGAAACCTGTGTTTTCAGAGCTTTGAGTTTGAGCGAGATTAAAGATAACCTGTATCTCAAACTTGAAGGTTCTTTTACAATATTATGATTGATCATTTCTAATAACTAAGCCATTGTGACATGATTGGTTAACAAGAACTGAAGAAATAACAAAAAATAGAAAACAATATACCTACATACTATACGGAGATTAATTACTAGTATCATACGAGTATTAGCCCTGTTAATAAACTGTCCCACCCTGGGGCACGGGCCTCCTCTCAAACTGAGAGGGTTAAGGCCATAGTCCACCACGCTGGCCCAGTGCGGGTTGGCGAACTTCACACACCTTCAGAAACTCTTAGGCATGTAGGTTTCCTCACGATGTTTTTTCTTCACCGTTAAAGCAAGTGATAATTATTTTTTAATTATGCACATGCTTTCGAAAAGACAGAGGTGCGTGTCTGTGTATGAACCCGAGACCTCCGACTTTGAAGTGCAACGGTCTAACCACTAGGCTATCACTGCTGTTCGATTAATTAATTATTAGTATGTAAAAAATATCTTATATGGAATTTTGTACTTATTAGGGAATTACATGCAAATGAAACACTACTTCAACCAACCCTAATTTCTATACTCTCAACTCATACCTTAATACAAAAAGTACAGTCAGCCGAAGAAACACGCTTCTAATCCTTCAAGCAAAACTTAACGGGCCGAAAACTCACGGAAAAATCCCTAGCGGGCCACTTTTAAGCCCCAACACCGGTTTATACCAGTTTATGCCGGTTTGTGCCGGTTTATGACCATCTTAATGACAGTACTCGGGTGTTTTAATGACGTATAATGAGCGCCAACGAGTCCCGGCGCTTTCCTTAACAACTTCCCACTTTCTTGTTTCATACTTTAGACACTTCCTTATTAACTGTAAGATGCTGAAATTTTGCTAGTTGTTTTGTATTTGGATAAGTTGTTGTGATGAATTAGGTGAATTTAATTATGATTTATCACGTACGTGAGAAGTGTTTGGCTTATCCTATACGAAATAGTGGTTATGGTTGGTTGGTTTAAACTATTACTGGGAAAATTTAGCGCAGTGGTTAAGAGCTTAAGCCGCTCCGCCCACTGTGTCTAATAGTCGCGGGTTCGATTCCCGCACGGGACAAATCTTTGTGTGATCCACAATTATGTGTTCCACACATAATTGTGGATCACACGACACAGGAATAAATCCTAGTATGGGGCTACGTTTTTTAAAAACAGAAAAAAAAATATTACCCATCACATGTAAGTTTTTTGCAGTTTAGTTTAGTGCATAAGAAATATATAATACTACTTACTGCCCGCGACTTCGTCCGTGTTGACTTTAAACTAGAACCATACGTTTTCCGGGATAAATAGTATCCTATGTGTTAATCCAGGTAATAAACTATCTGCGTGCCAAATTCCATCCAAATCCGTTAAGCCGTCATTGCGTAACAAACATCCAAACTTTCACGTTTATAATATAAGTAGGATTGTAGAATTAGATTGATGATTAGATACCAGGTTAAAAATACCGATCACCAAGGTTAAGCAACGTTCGACTCGGTCGGCCTGAGATGGGTGACCGTTTGTGGCATTTTCATATTCGAGCGTCTCCGTGCTTCGGAAGGCACGTTAAGCCGTTGGTCCCGGTTACCACTTAATGTGGTAGTCGTTAAGCCGAGTTGGAAGCCTTAAAGGCGGCTTGATAAGTTCCAACAGCAGGTGGCCACAAACCTGCCTCCACCAATCCGCACTGGGTCCGCGTGGTGGAGTATGACCTAATCTCTCTCACCTCGATTTGTGAGAGTAGGCCTTTGCCCAGCAGTGGGCAGTATAGGCTGATATTATATTATTATTAAAAATAACACCGTTCCTGAAAATAAACCTGTTAAACTTTATCTCATGCATAAAGTTTACAAAAGCATTGTTACGCTTTTTTATCTGTGCAGTTTCGGCGGTCAAAACTGCTCACGTCCATAGGATTTACTCTCGATTCTCTACACGTGGTCCCTGGGTAGTACTAAAGAAGCAGTACCTTTACCGATGGTAGACTACGGGCTCGGCTGGTCACCAAACTCTCAGCACAGTCATTCTGCCAAGCAACCTTGTCACGTATCGGTATGTTGTTGTAGCCTGATCATACCGATTGGGAACTTTGGATTCTCCTCAGCCAATTTCAGGGTGAATTAGCTTCTACTGTGTCAGCGAGCCACATCTACGTTATATCGTCACTATAAGGTGACATAGGGGTCAATCACTAACCAGGCCTCAATAAAAAAAGTTAAAAAGCAGAAAAAAACTTAAACATTTTCCAATTAATTCATCCTGACAAAACTAAAACGAACTATTTACCCTAAATTAGAGGTCACGGTATAAAGTTCCCATAACATTAGACACTTGACCAAGAAATAGTCAGATTTTAACTACAAATTCTAGCACATTAACTTGATTTACTCTTTTCCTAACTACATGCGTACCATTTACTTAACATAACCATTGCGCACTCTACATGTCCAGTAAAAAAAAACAGAAAAATTCAACATTTTCCAATTAATCCATGCTGACTAAATTAAACGAACTATTTCCCTAAAATTAGAGGTCATGGAATAAGGTTCCCATTACACTAGACACTTGACTAAGGGACAGTAGTAAAGGCAAATTGGATTTTTCCAAACCCTCGGTTGGGCGGATTTAATTATTGTTTTATTACGTGTCGGGGGGAGAGAGCTTTATGTTAATGCTGATGCCGCCAGCTTTGTGGATCATGCACGAATTGGAGTTAGAAGAAGATTAGAGATTTAGTAAATTTTTGGTACTATTGTTAGGGATATTTTTGTAACCGACCTAATGTAGTCTTTAAAGTTTTGTCAGGACCTTCAATAATAATGTTTCAACAAGTTAAACACTTTAACATTAGTTAGATATCTAGGGAAAAAATATTTTCAGGTGTGAATACTTATTTCTTTCACAAGGACACATTTGCAAACACTAACATTACTTGCACGAATCATTAGAGATAACAATATTTGGGAATTACAAAAATTTATGTCATGACCCTATTAACCAAAGGGTCGAAAAGAGAAAATAACAAAAAAGAAACTGATTTTGGAATATGTTTTAAAAATTACCTCTTTCCAATATATACGTCCGACTGTACCACCTGTTCGCTAGCAATGCGCGTGAACTCTGACACAAATAATATCTATTTGTGGTTCCCATTGAGGTCATATTCCGTGCTCACATTCTGACCTTACGGCGAGTTAAGGAGAATACGTTTTAATAACTTAGACAAGATTTTTTTGTTGTAGGTACTGAAAGTTATGTTATAGATTAATGAAATTAAGTATAGCAAATCGTATTTTTCGAAGGAAATTTAAATTTACGCTAACTTACCTTTTATTAAATTTGTTTATACACATCAGTAATTCAAATTGAGAGTGGAGGAAGCGAAAGAAATCTGTAAGGCAATCTAGTGGAACTCGACTGCTTACCCCGCATGAGATCTGGCAAGATGATATAGGTAGATAAATCATTTTTATCTCAATTAATTAAGAAGATTAATGAGGAATAAGGACTTTTTCGTTTTATAATAATAATAGGTACCGAATTATTCCATACCACTAACGCAACGATACAACCCTTATAAAATCGCTTATAATAAAATTAGGGATATCACTTTTTGGGACTAAGCCCCCCACACATTCCCACCATTGTAACTTTTGTGCCCCAAGTCCGCTATTTTTTACGGGTTAGGTAATAATGACAGACATTGTTTCAACTAGTACCTACCACTATCGAAAACCATAAGTTTTTTTTGATAGGCACCATAATAATTGGAAAGCATTGAATCCGTAGATTGAAAACTGTCAAAACTAACAATTAGGATGTCAATGATCAACAATTTTATTATATTAGAAGTTTCTTAAATAAATAAATAAATAAATCTATATCTATCTATATCATCACGCCAGCTCCCTCGCGGGGTAGGCAGAGAGTACAGAGTTCCAACAGGTTCTTTCCTTACATACCTCTCTGGCTGCCTCCACTCTCATAGTTCGTCTCATACACACTCGCCGGTTACGGAGACTCTTGACTTGCCCTTCAGCTAAGACACGGTCTATTTGGTCATGGTAAGATAGTCTAGGTCTTCCCCGGCACCTACATCCTTCCACTTTCGCATTGTATATCTGTTTTGTCATTCTTTCTTCTGGCATCCTTTCTATATGCCCGAACCAACGGAGCATACCCTTTCTCATCTTTACACCGATACTATCTTTCATACCTACTCGCTTTCTTACTACAATTTTATTATAATTGCAATAACGGACTTGGGGCCCTGTAAGCCGGGATCCACAATGGTCTCCTTAGATGACACCAAGGGTTAAACCTTGGGTGTCCCGGGGAGCACTTCATTTGTCTTGGAACCCGCAACAAATTACATAAGAGAGAAAAGAAAACAGGAGGAGTAGGAAAAAATGTACATTTGTCTATGTTTTGATACGGGACTTTCAATGAGTTAGGGCACCTAAAGAAGTTAACCAGTATTGATTAACTAAGATACTTAAAAGAAAACTGCTAATTGCAAGATACTTAATTGCTATTTAGAGCCATGAGACGAACTATAAAAAATAACCTGTTGTAACTCTGTACTGTCTGCCCACCCTGCAAGGGATCTGACATAATGATAAATATAGATAGAAGTATGCAAGACTAAAAAGTTCGAAAATAAAGTAGGTACTCACCTATAGGGTAGAAAGAGAAATACTTATTATTATTATTTATGTATGTGAATTTTCATGTTTGTAAACGCACCCATGATTCAGGAATATATCGTATAGTATTTTTCACATATGATGAGTAGTGACAGTTCTAACTCCCAAATAAAATTATACTTTATTCAATGGCAATAAGAGGCATGACCCATTTCTATACTTATGGTTTTATGCCTTAACACCATTAATTTCGTTTAACAATTAGAACTATCACCACCCATCCTATGTGAGAAATACGATTGGGCTTGGTTTAAAAAGAAACTAGAACAATACCTATTTTTCTAGAATCTCTGTATCTTCTCTAGAAATCTCTTCCTTCGGTTAAAAGAAAAACACCTATTTCTCTTTCTTTTTACCCCGTGTCAACGCTTCCCCTTAACAAAACACCATGAATCACCCATACATCCGAAGCGTATGAATAAATGGCATAACCTTTGCATGCGGCTCATGACTTCACTTCAATTCACCAAACACGATGTTATCTCGACCTATGTTGTGTTTTCGCGAACAATATTAAAGCATTATTGGTGATCACGAAGTCCTGGGTCCGAATCTTCGGTCGTACAAAGTGTTGTTGGGTGGTTTCTATTGTAGAAATAATTTAACAAGATCTTTTAAAAACAAATTTTTATAGCTAAAATACAATGGAAATATTTTGCTTAGATCCATTGGCCATCTTCCGGCACCATCATCAGACTTAGTGCACCATCTGAGTCCGTACTACTTGTCAAGATACGACGTGGTTATGTTAAGTGATAAGGAAGTTTCGTTGGCCACCTTTCGGCTTCATTATCACGCCCTAATGTACAGTGCTAGTCAATATCAATCTATCAAGCCTAAACACGAGGGGGTTACGTTGTATAGTATCCAAGTTCCGACGGCCACCTTCCGACTCCATCTTCAGACCATCTCTATAGTACCATATCATTTCATTGTCACTCAACTTACACACGTGTGCCAAACAGCTCAATCAGATATCTGCAAGTGCTTGAAAAACGGATCACAAGATATGAACCGGAAAGACAGACAGAAAAAATAATCCGCAGTAATCAGGAGCCGTCATGTCGGACTTTGGGGAAGGCGTTTGTGCTGCAGTGAACGTCTTTCGGCTGAAGTGGAAGTCCGGAGTCTAGAATTGTGCCTGGCATAATGACACCGGCCTCGACCCTGTTACATCAATATTAATATCGTTGGCGAGATGTATACAATACACCTTGGCTAACCTTGAAATATAGCCGTCACGGTGTATATTTTTTTATTTGTTCTATATTAAAAGTAATTGATATTTACATAGTCTTATGTCTTAATCCTTCGGTCGGACAAGGTGTTTTAGGGGGATTTCCATTGAAAATTTATTAATAATAGGCCGGTCTGAAATTATGTAGATGTGAAAAATATACCTTGGACATGACCATTTAGAGAATATAGATGTCACAGAATGTTATTTGTTATTTATTTAACTTTACTGATAATCATGAGGTCCGGGTTCCGAGTATTAGGTCGGACGGTGTTTTTGGGGGATTTCTATAGAAGAAAAAGTCCGCAGAAGTCCGGAGTCTTGAATTGTGCCCGGTATAATGGCATACGCCTTGACCCTATTATATAGTGACCTAAAATAGTCGGCGAAATGTAGGTGTACTTAGTACATCTATATTTACAGTACATTATACCTTGAACCTTAGGGGAAAGCAGGCGTTATGATGTTTATTTTTCGTTATTTATTAGATCTGCCTCATTGATCTCATGGTATATGTTGAAGCTGGTGATATGGAGATCCTGGATTCGAATCATTTAGTCAACCTAGCGATTACGCACTTCCAGGCTTAAATCTCGAGTTTGACAAAGTATTATTGTGGGTTTTCTATGAAAAAATCTCAATTTCAGTCCGTAGTGTGGAATTCCGGTATAAGTGCAATATACCAGCCGATTTTACATTTGTTCTATAACGCTCATTGCTCTATAACGTCTGAAATGTGGGTTTTCATAGTACATAGTAAAGGACTTGGTAAATTTTTAGTAAAATAACTTCAGATGAATTTTGGCATAAACTGATTCATTCCCAAACAGCGATTTTACAACCGTCTGTTGTCTTTCGACCGGTGATGTCAACTGACTTCAATTCGAATTATAAGTAACCAAGTCTACCATCAACTGTGAATTTGCATTAATTGTCTTTGATCAAATCATTCGATGCATAGATTGTAAAAGTTAAATCGATTATTAATCGATAGACAAATCGGTTGTGAAAAGAACAATATCAAAATCATTGTATAAACATATCATGCTTACAGTTTATCGTTGCTAACTAAATCGATGCTTACAATAGATAGATAAAATACTCTCATCACTACCAATACTATCATCTTCATCATCGCGCCGCACATCACTGACATTACAGTGGTGAAGCCCGACTTGTTGACTGTTTGGTACAATGGTTAAGAGCCATTCACGGAATTTAAAAGTCGTAAGTTCGATGAGATAAGTTTAATGAACAAATCTTTGTAACCCAAAAATGACTATTTCGGTCTGGTTGGTAACCGCATCCAAGACACAAGAATAACTCCTAGGGTGAAGGCTGTTTTCTTTTGTATACAAAAAAAAACCTAGACTATGTTACCATGACAAAATAGTACCGAGTCTTATCTCAAGGGTAAGTCAAGCGCTCCGTAACCGGCGAGCGCGTATGAGACGAACTATGAGAGTGGAGGAAGCCAGAGAGTTCTGTAAGGAAATAATCTGTTGGAACTCTACTCTCTGCCTACCCTGCAACGGAACCTTTATGGGGTAGGCTGAGAGTAGAGTTATGTGATAATAGTCAATAATTAATAATGAATACTTAATTTTCTTTAACATATTAAATTAACTTATATAAATATTTTGTTCGCAATGATATTACTATCACCTTGTTTTTCACTAACTGACATTATCCTTTTTCTTTATTATTTTCTCTAAAAACTATTTTTAATTGTTCAATGAAATAATGTATATTGCATGCTGTCTTCGCCTATAATTATTGTGACATTTAGCGAGACATATATCCTGTATCGGAAGATATTATAAATAGAGTGGATGTTCACAACGTGGGTGATCTAATAAATAAATAAATAGATATATAGACAAAAAAGAAAGTGCCTATACTTGACATACAACTGCGGGTTCCCGTAAATACTAATTTTAGTATGATTTTATCTCTAATTTCTGTGCTATTTTTAAGTGTCCGTAATACCCAGTTTATGCCCAACAATTACACACCTATAACTCGAAAGGGTACGTGAAATTGACCCTTAATGACTACTTCACGGTTGTAATACCACACTTCGGTAGTTAAATAGGAAATAAAACTTTACTTGCAAGATGTTTGGTCATATAATTTCTTGGAAATATGGCGGTATTTCAAGATTATGAGTTTAAGTTCTGATAAGTTTAAGTTCTTGACTGCCTCGTTGGTCTAGTGGCAAAGCGCATCGCTTTGTGATCACGAGGGTCTGGGTTTAAATCCTAGGTCATACAAATGTAGAACTACAAAAATTCTAAAAAAAATTCTGGTATGAGTCCGGAGTCTGGAATTATGTCCGGTATATGGCAATAGGCTCGCCCCCTATTACATGGGACCTAACATCGTCGGCGAAAAGTGGATGTACTCAATATACCTCTGCCTCCCCCGCTTGGGGAATATAGGCGTGACGGTGTATAAGTTCTGATAATCAATAAGTTATGTAGGAATTTAAATTAAAAGTTGGCTTATTTTACTGAGTATTAGTTAAATAGCTATTAAAGGTTTAGTTAAATACCCATAGAAATACTGACAATAATTTTACATAATAGACGCCCATTTGACGGGTGGTTTAGTGGTTAAGGACTTTGCCCACTGGATCGAATAGTAGCGGATTCGATCCCAGCGTAGAATAAATCTTTGGGTGACCCACAAATCTTTGTGTTTATGTATGTGAATTTCATATCTGTAAACGCAGCCACGTCACAGTAATAATCTTTAATGTGGGGTAACGTGTTTTTAGAAAAAAAATATTAAAAAAACCTCATCCTATGAAGCTTAACTCCACATTTGAAGTGGAGCGGAGTGGAGTGAGCAGTGCGGGCATGTAAAGTTTTTAAAACTCCCTGTTCACTTACGTTTCCACTTCCGTAGACACTGCCGCGGGTTACATTCTCGCGCTGGCCAGTTAGATGTTTATCTCTCTACTCTAACCATTAAAAATCACGGTCAAGCCTATATATCCCAAGCGAAGATGGCAAAGGTGTACACCCACATATCACCAACGATGTTGTCTCAATGTTATAGAGTAATAGAGGTCGGGCATGTTGCTATTATACTGGGCATTATACTCCTAATAGAGGTCGGGCATGTTGCTATTATACTGGGCATTATACTCCTAATAGAGGTCGGGCATGTTGCTATTATACTGGGCATTATACTCCTAATAGAGGTCGGGCATGTTGCTATTATACTGGGCATTATACTCCTAATGATGTTTGCATGCCTAAAGACAGAATATGGCGTGTGTGAGTGACCAATGAAATTTTACCTCCACTGTAACCTATTTTCGCAAATAAACTTTGATTTGATTGATTTGATTTGCACAAAACCAGAACCCGGAACGATACTGAAAATTTTTGCGATAGATAATTTAATACCAAAACCACAATTTGATCGACCTAGATTTCAAAGTTAGGATCTCGTAGTCTCCAGCCGTACTATAAACCTCTAGACCAACGAGACAGTTTATATTTTTCACTTCACACCCTGTCATCAACAGCGACACCTACCGGATCCAATTATAGCTAAGAACCATCTAAGTGAACCCATAAATACAAAAAAAAGTCGTCAAATGCCAAACGCACATCAGAATTTTGTATACAAGATGTAATTTTAATGGTCCTAGAGCGAAAGCCAAGGTGATGTATCCAAGGCCTGCTGTTCATTGGTAATAAAAAATAAAAACAAAGAACACTTTAATAAGTAACATTTACCTACTGAACTATGTTGCCCTATCCGAATATCATAGCCAAGGTGAAAATCCATAACACCGAAGGTATCTACCGGCCAGCTGACAAGCCGCACCGCCTCTCATTGTCATTATGCGCGTTGTTTAAATACTCAATATTTTTGGAGATGCTAGTTATTCTGTTCTTTTGTCCTTTTTTTAGTACCAATGAACAGTAGCCAGGGAATAAATCACAATTGGCTGCAGGACGACTAAAATTACACAGTGTATAATCATTAAAATATCTTAACACAAGACTTGGGTTTACTTAAGCTTAACATTGCGTTAAAACTCGCATTCTTTCCCAAAACAAACTGTAGCATATTTTAAAATTAAACCGTCTCATATAAGTTTTATAGCTCATAATTTAGGGCAACTAGTTAAATGTAACGGAATGAGTTACCGCCATGCAAATTCGGCAGTTAACTTGAGCCGAGCTTTGATTAAAACTGCACGTCATAACTGTAATGGCCTGAGTGTTAACGCTCCGTTAAACTTCTGTTAGCTACTTACTAACTGTTTATTGTGGAATCCATTCGTTTATTTTCGTTTACATGTCAACTAGGAGTATCTACATGTATACGAGTTGCTTTAATTAATAATTATAGTATTTAAAAAAAAATATAGAAAGAATTAATTTTCATATAGAAAGAATGTCAGAAGAAAGAATGACAAAACAGATATACAATGCGAAAGTGGAAGGATGTAGGTACCGGAGAAGACCTAGACTATCTTACCATGACCAAATAGACCGTGTCTTATCTGAAGGGCAAATCAAGAGTCTCCGTAACCGGCGAGTGTGTATGAGACGAACTATGAGAGTGGAGGAAGCCAGAGAGGTATGTAAGGAAAGAACCTGTTGGAACTCTGTACTCTCTGCCTATCCCGCGAGGGAGCTGGCGTGGTTATATAGATAGATTTCTTTTTTTTTTTTAAACGTAGCCCTACACTAGGATTTATTCCTGTGTCGTGGGTGAGTTTACAAACATGAAAATTCACATACACAAATTCCTAGACCGAAACAAATAATTTTGGATCACACAAAGATTTATCCCGTGCGGGAATCGAACCCGCAACTATTAAACACAATGGGCGTAGCGGCTTAAGCTTTTAACCACTGCGCTAAATCGTCTGTCAATTCGTTATTACTTATTGTTTTTCCTGGATCCTTAAAACTAGTTTTTATAAAACTATTTGATAACTTATAATCTATGCCCTTGGTCTAGTTGTTATTTTCAAATTGTGGAAACTATTTTTTATTTAATTTTCTGTAGGTACCTACAAATGTTGTTCCAAATATCTCTGCTCACTTCTTTTGTAATACAATGGTGTATATATTGACAAATAAGCACAATAAAACAATAAAGTTGGTGCAAGAGGAGTCGCTTTATCAGACAGCGGGGTTTGTGTGACATATTGACTGCGCCCCGCTGCTGCATAGAGGCGAAAAGGAATTTTCTATACTATTGTATTTAAAAATCGTTCCTAAAACGTACAACGTGTAACTTAGTAACGATGATCTCAGACTCCTCAATGGGGGTGTAGCTTTACAAATTCCAACCTAACACTAAGCTTTTTGTTTTATGGAGTAAATAATCTACTTACTTTATACCTTACTAAATACTTAATAACCAACATAAGCAAGTTAACTACAAATCCTGGAGTATTAAGGAGTAACGTCTGGCGAGAGTTGTGATTTGTTATGCGTCAAGCGTCAAGCGAACTTCCATATCGTGTTCTAGACATTTATGGAGAATTTTTGACAAAGGACTGGAAAGGATTTGCCCCAGAAACAACAGCAATGAAAAAATACTTGTATGATTAAAAATTACCCATAAATTCTCTTAAAGCATTTATTATTAAACGGACAAGCGGGGCAATCGCAATATTTCACAAAAAGTATTAGATTTTGAGGTTATAATTCAAAATTATGTACTGACATATGAGGTTATATTGTGTGTTGACATTCAGTAAAGATGTCGGCGACTACGACATAAGTACTTGCAATACTTTGAAATATTCGTTTTGGACGGATATTTGCCATTATTTTGATAAAATAGATAAATAATGATGGCATGGGTCATTTGTTGGTTCTGGGGCAATTTTCTTTTCTGGCAACATACTATGTTACATCAGCGCCACCTGCTATCAGGTTGTTACAACTTTGTAGCATAGTATATGACCGCTACATATGTATGCTTTAAATATTATCATCAATGACTCGTCCAACTTTAATGTTCTATGCATGTAATTTAAAACAAAAATACTTTCCAATCCTTACACTTAGAGACCTTGATAATGTGTCAAACCCCATAATTGTATTACAGACAGTAAACTTGTATAATATAGATAGTATACTTATATTACGATGTAGAAAACTTGATAAATAAGTGCAATAAAGTACTGTAGTCGGCGCAAGAGGAGCCTCTTTATCAGACGACGGGGTTCAAATGACGTATCGACTGCACGCTGTTGAATAAAGGCGGAAGTGAATTTTCTATACTAAGTCTAGACTCGTTCTAGACTGTTTTCGTTAACTGTTGGTTCTAATAAAGTATGAGGGCTAATATAAAACCAGTGACTGCCTCGTTGGTCTAGTGGCTAGTTGGTTCAAATCCTAAGTCGGACAAATGTAGTTTTTCTGACGAAAAATTCCCAGTATGAGTCCTGAGTCTGGAATTGTGCCCGGTATATAGCAATAGGCTCGCCCCCTATTACATGGGATCTTACATCGTCAGGGAAAAGTGGGTGTACTCAGTACACCCCTGCTTGGTGAATATATACGTCACGGTGTTAATTTTAATTTTTTTATAAAAGTATATTACACTGCCGTTATACTAGGCTGACAAATTGAATGGTTTAGAATAGGTTAGTGAGTGCATAGAATGCATGGCCAATATAAAAGAAAAATAATGACGACTACTTTGAGAATTAACTAATTTTCTACTTTCTTTAAATTACTTCCGCTTTTCAAGTTGTGAAGAATTCTGAAATTTGACTCAGATGCTTATTCGCGATGTCCCGAGACGACGACATTGGTCGGAGACATACGGATTATTATACGTATTTCGGAACGTCAAGATTTAACCAAAACTACAGCTCAAGAAGTTACCCCAAAGTCAAAGTCAAAAATTATTTATTTGTTTAGGCCAATACATAAGCACTTACAAACGTCAAAATTATTAAATGTTTTACATCTACCACCGTATCGAAACGCGGCCTCCACTGAGAAGAACCGGCGAGAAACTCAGCCGGCTAGTCCAATAGGGTGATTGATTAAAAAATTAAATAGCTTTTTAAGACATTATTCCGGAAAGAGTCGCTGTCCAATACTCAGCTACTCGTTGCATACAACAATGGCAATTGAACATAGGAATTATTTGTATAAATATCCTCTCAACGTTTTCTTTCCACATATTCTCACTTCACATACCCATTTCCAAAAATCTCCCATCTCCAAAAGCGATCGTTTTCTTTTCACATCCGCATCGAACCCCGATCCGATAAGGTCTACCCCTCAATAAATAATTTGGCAACATATTAGCATATGTCGATTTATCTCGCGTCTTGCGCCTAGAATTATTATTTATGGTTCTGCCGACCCCTCGCAGTACATATGTTAACTAAATCCACGGAGATGCATGGAGATTTGACATAGAATAGATAAATTGGGTAGATGAGACGGATGTTTTGGGAAACAGTTGCGTAGTTTGTTTTTTTACTCATGGAGGCAGTTATGCGAAAGCAAACTATATGCGTGATAACAAAGATAGATAGATAGAAATAATATGACATACAGACAGATACAATAAATAATTACCATACGTGAATTTGAGCAAATGCCTACTAAAAGTCATATTAAAATGTTGCTTTTGTAAGATGTATTTCAACTAGTGATGCATTATGTATGTTCCATTTGGAGATTCGGAAGCCTACCTTGTCGAAAGGAGGAGGTATTTAGTTCAACATGCAATAAGCGAAAGAAAAGGGTTTGAAGGAATAAAAGATGCGTACAAAGTACATCTCAGTTTTACTGAGTTTCTTGTCTTGATGAACTTACGTCATGCCATTCTTCAGCAAATCATAAAAAATAAACATCATCACGTCTATATTCTTCAAGCGGGGATGACAAAGGTGTACCGTGTACACCCACTTTTCACGGACGACGTTAGGTCCAATTGCCATTTTACTGGGCACAATATCAAACTCAAAATTTTTCTATAGAAAAATAACATTTTGTCTGACCTAGGATTCGAACCTAGAACCTCATAATAGCAAAGCACTTTATGCGCCACCAAACCAACGAGACAGTAATTTAGTTGTACCTATTTATTGTTGTTTTGTTTATTGGACTCATGTTATAGTATAAAATAATCAAGTTTTCTTTATTATGAAATGGATAGAAGATGTGATTCGACGGACAATTTAGCGCAGTGGTTAAAAGCTTAAGTCGCTCCGCCCAGTGTGTCTAATAGTCGCGGGTTCGATTCCCGCGCCGGACAAATCTTTGTGTGACCCACAATTATTTATTTCGGTCTGGGCATTTGTGTACGTGAATTTCATTGTTTGTAAACGCACCCACGACACAGGAATAAATCCTAGTGTGGGGCTACGTTTATTATTAAACAAAAGAATAAAAAACAAAAGAATGTGCATAAAGTACATTTAAGATTCATTGAGACACTTAAGTTTCATAATCTTGTAGCCATTATTCAGCAAGTCATGTCTGTTTTTTTAGTCCCCTCGTTACTCTTTGCGTCGGTACTGTTAAAGATTTACCTCATGGTGGCCCGTCTATGAATACTGTTGGGAATTGCGCTTTGATTATCCAAGTTTGATGTCTTGACTCGAATTTCTAGTTTGTATTAGCATTTTCCAATTTGTGTGCATTTGAATTACAGATTTTAGTTCCATTTTATATAGGTTTTGAATTTACTTTTATGTTGCGTATTATGCAAAAATAGTCTCAAGCTTGCCTTGGAAATAGAATGTTTATAAATTATCTGCTCGTATAGGGTTTAAAGTGATCATTTATGTGGATCAGAAGTTAACCAATTACGTATCTTTATACAATTGATATATTATTAGAGGAATTTTATGAACTATCATTCATAAAGCTCAACTACTCTTATTTTTATGAAACGTAGTCTTACACCAGGAACTATTCCTATGTTGTGGATCCGCTTAAAATCATCAAAACACTTAGACTGAAACAAATTTGTGGATCACACAATGATTCTGTACTAGGATCGAACCCGCGTCTACTTGCTCCAGAGAGCGGAGAAGTTTAAGCTCTTAACCTCTGAATTTAGCCGTCTGATACATCTGGGTTAAAAGATTATTGAAGAACTATTTATTTATACTTAATGCACTATAAAGGCGACTTAATGACTAAGGCATTTTGATGAGGTGATGTAGGAACGATTGAAGCAGGTTCAAACCACATGAAGCCAAAAAAAGTAAAGTAAGAACTTATTATGTAACAGTATTTATACTACTATATTCTTTCTTCTTCTTCAAGTGCTGGAGGTTAGCCTTCAGCCTGCGTATGTGCTTCTTTCTTGAGCCATACGGAACAACTGCTCAACGCTGGTAATTCCGGTCCACTCCATAATGTTCCGCAACCATGATTTCTTCCGTCGTCCAACGCGTCTTTTTATTACTGTGTAACAGCAGTCAATTATTGTAAAGCCGACGATACGATAGTCCACTTATAACTTTCATTCTTACTTCATATTTACCAATCTTATCAAATCAAACACAATAAATGATTAAACAAATAAATAAAAAACATAACGGATCTAATTAATTCCATAAACAAAGCCAAGGTGTGAATAAGCCTCCCCGCACACAGCAAGACAAAACGACTGCGATTAGCCGTGACGTGCGACAAGACAGCCGACACCCGACCTATTAATAACAGAGTTAATTAAAATCAAACATCTCTGCTAATCCCCTTCAGGATATGAAGGGCGTTCGTCAATTTGGTTTGATTAATGCTATTTGCTGAATGGGTTTTGATAATTATTGTTATGTTTTGTTTAATTGTGTGAATAAAGTATAGATAAATAAGGTCAATAATATTAAAAAAAGGAAATGGAATAAAATTTAATACATGATAGTAAAAAATAAGTCTTATTTTGCAAAACAGTTAATAAAGACATAAAAATAATTTAAGGAAACTCCAACATTTTTCGGGATTTTAAGTATAAAAATTATTTTATTTGCATTTACAATACTAATGATTACCCAATTTTACCTTTTAAAACATTGAAAAATTATAATATGTACCAAATTTTAAACACACTATTACATAAAACTTAGCATACTAAAAAAAACAAAAACAAATTTAAAAAGCGAAATTTACAAAAGAACAAAAACCACTTAACAGTAGCATCACTTAACGTCATGTCGCACAGGGGTTTAAAACTCAAAAAGTCGGACAAAAAATATCGAACAAACGAAACGGCCGCCATTTATCAGGCGAGGGTAGAAGACACTTAATCAAAGTATCACAATATAGCATCTATAATAAGAGCATGAATATTTATAAGTAAATTAGGCTCGGTCGAGACGCGACGACAAGACGACTGATTGGAGGCGGCGCGGGCCCTTAATTGTTGCCGGGAGCTTAGGTTAGATATTTTTGTTTTGTATATTTTTTATCACTCGTGTGCGGTTGGTAATATCAAAGGTTTTTAGTTGTTTGACATTTTTATTTATAAAAATCAACAGTTGACATTATTGGTAAAGATAATATGGTTGATATGGATAGCGGAATGAGGTATAAAGCGTTATTGAAAAAACAAATATATATGGGTATTACCTAGCAAGTTTGTAGTTAACAATTCATTTATGTAAAATAATGGGATTGCGCACTTGAGTTTGATCCCCGTACGTAATTAATTTTAGTTAGATCCACAATTTTTTTTTTTGGTCTAAATGATTTGATGTAATTAATTATTTTTTAATTAACTCACGATTAAGAAAAACGCAGTTAGCAATTCAAATAGCGTTCTGAAAAGAGAAGCTTTTTTAAGAAAGATATTTATTGTACTAGGCTTTAGCAAAAGTAGCATAGTTCAATTTCTGCATAAAAGTAGCATAGTTAATGTATCGGTTGTAATATTTAGCTACCAAAACGAAAATCTAAACATTCTCAAAAAAAAAACACTTTCGAAACCGCAAAACAAATAGAAATATAAATTGGTTCGAATGTCCAAATCCCGCTTTAATAATATGACGTTGGTCATCCGATCCTTGGATCAATCCACTAATCCCTGGACTAATGGCCTGGAGGGACATCCTGACTTCATTTACTTGGAACTGCCACACACAAGGTATCTTCAATCCTATATCTTGGACGACAAAGTTTAAATTTGATAAACTGATTCGCCATTTTGCAAAACAATTTTTAGGGTGCCACACGGGTTTCCCGTTGAAATGTGAAAGCATTTCGGTGTAAGATTATGATATTTGGGAATTTAGTTGTGTAAGTAGTAGTTATGGTGTTGGAGACATTATATTTTATAGTTCTGAGGCGATTTATTAAAAAAGACCCCTAAGTTTTAGAAGCAGACGATATATTGTCGTCAGATGTTTCGCACTGTGGTTTTTTGGAAATAAGATCACTCTCAGGACCCATTCGCTATGACCAATGAAACACGTAACGCGGCACGTTACGATAACTTCGTGAAAATGATCGTTTGATGTTACTCTAGTGGCATGCATATTAAATGTTTCGTTGCTCTGGTAGCGCTGGTATGGTTGGCGATGACGAATTTCGAATCATAACTCGGCCAAATTGTTAGTGTAAGTGTTTTTTTATCATGATATATCCAGTATAAGTTTGGACCTTAACTATGCCCCCTCCTATTATATTGGGATCTAACATAAACGGCAATATGTGGGTGTAAACAGTACACTTTTATCACCCCCACTTGAACCGTGTGACGATATTTATGTATATTCACAATTAGGACAAATTTTATTGGAACCTTTAATTAAGGAAAAATAAATTCGTATATGTACATACATAAAACTCTTGGTTTCAAGAAAGTTGCCACCAACCATGGAAGGAACCGCAAAACATCATTAATTAAGACAACAAACCTAAAGAAAACTCAACACCTCATCACATTAATCAAGTTTTTACATAAACACATCAATTGCTTACACGGAAACATTCTTTTACCTTAAATAAATTACTATCAAGATTCCATTTTCACCTCCAATAACCAACGGGGGTTATTCTCGAGTTCTCTTATTAAGAGCAAATAAATTACTCCAGCCCTACTAATTGGTCGTTTTTTTTTGTTCCTCGAAAGAATTTATGCAAAACACTTGGCGCGGACAAATTAAAAGTACGGGAGGAAAAAAGTATAAATTAATGCACCCAATACGCATCTGTTTTAATTATGTCGGGAACAGAAAACGTATTTGTGGACACGACGTTTTGCCCACTGTGCTGGATACTTTGTTGTTTAATTTATTTTGAAGTTTACTATCAGTATAAGATTGATTGCGTTCGAAGACTTTTTGGCGGGAAATCGAAGAGTGATGTTGTCAATTTGTTTTAATTTCCAAAACTTGTGTTATTTCGAATTATAACGTGTAATGTTAGTGGAATATTAACCATTATGTGTTCCTATATGTGCATGAGTGAAGGTAATTGTAACAAAGTGATAAAACGTGCCTTTTCGATTTCCCTCAAAACGGCCGTCGCAATTGGTATGTAAAGTATCCATCACTTTACTATCCAGGGGCACTTCATCAATTTCATTATCATCTTCGTCATCAAGTTCATTGGGTAGTTGAATTAATTTAGAAATGAATATTCGTAAACTTTGTACAATGGCATAATGTAAACGCAATTGCCACGAAAAAAAAAGAAATAGATTGCGTTCTTTATTTAAATAACACAAAGAATGTAATGTTCTTTTATTGATATTTAAGCCAACTAAATAAAAAAAAATCTGTTTATTCGGTTTTGTATAATAGCAATCGTATAGGAAATTGTGCCATTTATGACAGTTTCAGGAGTATATTATTATCTAGATTAATTTAGTTCTCCGCTGAAAACTATGATAATAACCTTACAAATCAATTACGACCGGCAACTTAAAGGAAATTTCACTTTTTACACTTATGGAAATACACGAATACGTACTGGTAATTTTGCCACCAACATTAAAAATATAAAAAAAAATGACAAAAGCACTATTCACATTTCACAACTCCCCCCAAAACTTGTAAAATCGGCTTCCCAATGTAAGGCAATGAAATTTATTTATTTTGGTAACTATAAATATAGAATAGTTTGAAAACTATATAAATAAATACAAAAATATAAAATAAATTCAAACAGAAAACTGTTTTAAACTTTCTAATGAGTAGCTTATCCACATAATGCTTTTTGATTGTCCCGTGTCTTAAAATTAAAAAGTCAAGTGGAGGGTCAAACTGCGTTATAATCGAGGCAATAAATTACGACTTTCTTCTGATTGTTCTGGAATAAATTCTATTGCACACATTCTAATAAGCAATAGCTTGAAAACATCGTTGTAGTGTTTAGAAATCTCAGATATAAAGGGTATTTTTGCGGCCGAAAATTTAAGAGAAAATGTTTTATGTCTGATGGACCTTATGAAAAAAAAAAACAAATTCACTGACTGACCAGCCGTTTTTCACTGAAATTATTCCCATTGTATCCATTTTTTTAAAGTATCTAGGAATTAGAGTGGAAGAGGCAAGCGAGTCAAAGTTAAAAGTATCTAATTTATTTTATAACTAAAAAGACACTGAAGATTATTTACATGTTCAGTGCACGTTCTGCATATCCCGCGAGAATCTGGTAGACACGGCGTAATAATATTTGTAGATAGAAAAATAAAAACACTGATTCATAAGTAATCAAGAAAAATCATTTATCTAGACAACACAAATTAAACCATAAAAACACAATTAAAAAAAGAACATTGAACGTCATTTTAAAATGTCAAAGTTCTCCCGCCTACAACTCTACCAAAATTCTATACGCTAAAACAAAATGTCGTCGATCGGTCACGGTACAAGACGCATCAAATAATATTTAGCCCAAAGCCTTTTTCAAACGGATTCAAAGGAATGAAAGTGAAAAATACATTGTAGTTGACAAAGAGAGACGCTCATTCGTATGTAAATGAGTATAGAATGAGGGGTCGGTGGTATTTTTCAACCTTTTCACCGGCATTTTGATTTTAAAATGGGATTTTGTCGGGTATTGACGGTGTAGTCGGATTTTGAGATCCATTGTTATGTCATCTTTGTACTATATTCTGTTTTACTACAGACCAGATAAATAATCTGTGGCACTGTTCTATGCTTATGATTGTATAGTAGTACATAGTGTTAAAAATTATGTAGCTTCCTCCCTTGCATATCTACAAGATTTTATTTTGATTTTATAGTCTACAAAGTAAAAAAAATACAACAAATATTTTTCAAATATGGAAAACCTAAATTAAAAACAACGAAGTATTTTTTTAAATAAATCATAAAGTAAGGCACAGGCATAACAACAGTATTTAAAATAGGTATTAATTAATTAATCTTTTTTTTAAATAGATAAATCAAATATAGTATTTTAGTTTTTTTCTATTTTGATTGGTATTAACTATGAAGACAGTGTAATCAAGAAATATACGTTACATATTTTGACTTTTCAGTTTCACTACGTGTATATTAATATCTCTTATTTTATGTTAGTCCATGGAACATAACAGACGAGATTTTCTTAACAACTTATCCTTAATAATAAAAAAGAGAAAATCATAAGTTTAACAAATCATTTTATCGAAATCAGACGATCCCGGGCGGAGTTAGTAATAAATAGAAAGGTTATCCATCTTAACCCGCAGCAAGAAATATCGCATACCACCATCCTTTTCCCACCCTCTACATTCCCTTTATCAGCTATCTCTCTCCCGCTTGAGAGGAACGTGACCGGAGTACTAGTGGGCCGAAGTTTTCCCTCTTTATGGCAATTTTCCATGAAAAATCACCTGGTCTGATACTGGAGCGCGCCAAATTAGTTTCTTAGACGCAGTATCGTGATATGAAATTGTTTTTTGGATTCGCGAATAACAGCTGTAATAGTACTTTCACGACCATGAAAATGGAATTTTGGAGAGAAATAATAGCTTGAAGCAAAACGAGTAAGAAAGGATAACTTAGTCCCTTAGATTCAAACCCTGGGCCTGCCAGCATTGCGCTTTTAGTTTTTTTTTACGTAGCATACTAGGATTTATTCCTGTGTCGTGGGTGCGTTTACTAACATGACAATTCACATACACAAATATCCAAACCGGAACAAATAATTGTATCACATAAAGATTTGTCCCGTGCGGAAATCGAACCCGCGACTATTAGACACAGTGGACGGAGCGGCTTAAGCTCTTAACCACTGCGCTAAATCGTCCGCCAAGACTAACAAAGCAGATCAGAACATCACCGAAAATTTAAATACCTTAAAATAGCATGACTTAGTAAAGAAACACCTTTAAAACTATTCGTAAATAACCATACTTATTTAGAATAATCATAATATTATGGATTTTCTAGAATTTTTAGATTATAAAGGTATGCTCCGTTGGTTCGGGCATATAGAAAGAATTTCGGAAGACAAAATGACAAAATAGACATACAATGCGAAAGTGGAAGGATGTAGGTACCGGGGAAGACCTAGACTATCTTCCCATGACCAAATAAACCGTGTCTTATTTGAAGGGAAAGTCAAGTGTCTCCGAAACCGCCGAGCGTGTATGAGACATGTGTGTGTGTGTGAGTGATCTACGCTGTTGGCTGTGGGGCTTTTACAGCTTCACCTGACGAGCGTGCGAGCGTGCAACCACTACGCTCGGAACGTGTATGAGATGAACTATGAGAGTGGAGAAAGCCAAAAAAGAATCTGTTGGAACTCTGTACTCTCTGCCTACCCCGCAGGGGAGCTGGCGTGATGATATATAGATTATAGATTTTTTTTTAATCCTATACACCATTAGTTACTACATTAAAAGGTTTTTATAAAACATCGAAAACTTAAAATCAATAAAAATGTTGCAGCGATGAAGTCAGAATAATTAGGGTCCTACACAAATGCGTATTTCAGTAAGTATTCTTTAACTAAACTAGCTACATATATCACATAGAACATCGATAAAAGACCGAATATTTATTATAGTCTCCACAATAACTCTACAAAGGCTAACAAACTCCCTCATAACAGTATGCAAATACAAATTGATTAAAACAATAACGATAAACCAGCCGGAATCGAATAAGGATTCGATACAACGAGATGTATCGATACGATTCCATCTCTATAACGATTATTGTCCCTTACTAGGGAACTCGTAATTACTCGGTACTATTGTCCGGGGAAGATTTATCGATTGCCGATGTATCGATTTATAAATCGTTATTTTAATTGATAGAGATTAATAAGTGCATATTTTGTGGTGCTTTTATGTTGTGTCTCTCACGCTCTTTCGTTGAGAGAGATGCCGATAGGGAACAATGTAGAGCTACTTTTCGCCTAGATAATTTAAACAACATTAGATAGGCAGCAAGACTACCTACTTATGAGTCTAGTATATGTATAAATACTTATATTGTAAGTAAGGATTGGAAATACACCGCTGACATAGAGAGAAGAGTGAGTGCAGGGAATAGAGTGAATGGTGCGATGGGAAAGCTACTTGGGAGCCGGCACTTAATCCAAAAGGCGCAGCTGGCCATACATAACGGAGTGCTTGTCCCAAAGCTGTTATATGGCAGCGAGAGCTGGGTATGTAAGAAGGAGAATGAAAGTAGGATTAATGCGGTGAAAATGCGAGCTCGACGGAAGATGTGCGGAGTGAAGCTGACCGACCGTATTCGCAAAAGCGTAGTTAGAAAACGAGTAGGTATGAAAGATAGTATCGGGGTAAAGATGAGAAGTGCTCCATTGGTTCAGGCATATAGAAAGAATGTCAGAAGAAAGAATAACAAAACAGATATACCATGCAAAAGTAAAAGGATGTAGCTACCGGGGAAGACCTAGACTATCTTACCATGACCAAGTAGACCTAATCTTATCTGAAGGACAAGTCAAGAGTCACCGTAACCAGCGAGCGTGTATGAGGCGAACTATGAGAGTGGAGAAAGCCAGAGATGTATGTAAGGAAAGAACCTGTTGGAACTCTGTACTCTGCCTACCCTGCAAGAGATCTGGCGTAATGATATTTAAAGATAAATAGATAGATAGACCTAAATTGTAGAACGCTCAGCGCACTGACCGTAAAATGGATTCCCGTGCAATGCGTAAATTAACCATTGTCCCATACCTGGATTATTGCTTAATTTGCCAGCTTACGACGTGTGTTAATCTGACAATACTTAACTATTATGAATTATAATCTGGGACTAGGCCCAGCAGTGAGAAAGTATACACTGATATAGGCAGGCCCAAAGAAAATATTTTCAAAATATGGTCTGGTTTTCTCTCACAAATCGAGGTGAGTCGCTCATAACACTACGGGACCAGCGGTCTTTTAACTCGGTCAGTCCGTGATAGGTGATCGTTTATGGAATTTGCAGAGGCACATTAAGTGATTGGTTAAGCAAGTTGGAAGCCAGACCTGAGGTTTATAAAGTAAAGGTAAGATCTCCTCATTTGTTGATTACATAGATTTAGCCATCTCGCTGAATTTGTAAAGTCCCCCCACCCTGCAAACCCGCACTGGATCCGCGCGGTGGAATGTGATTTTTTTTTTTTCTAACAACGAAAATATAGTATGAAAAATCTAATCAAGTTTATTTTATACAATATATGTTAGATAAGATATGTATTTTACCCTCTAAAACTGCTCTGTTACATAAAAGTATTTTTTGCATGGGCCCTAAAATATATAATAAGATACCCGCACAATTACGGAAAGAAAATGATTTGCCAGTGTTCAAGAGGAAGTTCCATGACTTTCTACTAGAAAAGTGCTATTACGCCGTAGAAGAATATATGAAGGACATGTTATAAATGCAGTTAGTTGACTCTGAAATGGTTCAATTTATTTTATAACACTTTTTGCATGTTTCGTTTGTTTATTTTGTTATTCTCTGACTTTTTCTTTTTTTTTGTTTTATTGATTATATTGTATTATGCTATATTAAAGATCAAATATTGTAATTTTTTTGCATAGGTATATTAATAATTTATTTGACATTTTATAATAATATTATTTTTCTGATGATGACATTGATGTATAAAACAGAATACAATATATATTTTTTTGGTATTTTTTAGATCACTCAGAAATATATGCAATATTGTACGCCGTATATGCTGATCATAGAGAACTAATGTACCACTTATACCAACCTATGTAACCTATGATACACAATAATAAATGAATTTGAATTTGAATTTGAATTTAAACACTAATAACCTCGCAAGACTATATTACGAACATCATAGACGACAACTTTTGTTCTAAGAAAAAAATTGAAACTCCACAAAATGAACGGCTGCAATATTATACGAGGATAACATGTTCCAAAGTGCAAACGTGATTTTTAGATTGATTGATACTTTTCAGTTTTGCAAATCAAGTGGTTTTATCTTTCTTTATGTTTAATATTTACATATTTCAGTCTATGTTTTCAGTATTTTACTAAATGTTTCCATATTACTGCGGCTGACTCTATGTTTTCCACAACGTCTTTCATTATCGTTCAAGTTGTCAAAATTGAGTAAAATTCATCATCTATCAAAAACAAAATATTATCGTAAAAATCCAGTAAGTATAGTCCTGTTTAGTATTCAGTCGGCGGGTACTTTAAGCCGCGGCTTAAGACGGCGGGAATAATGAAAAAGCGCCACGCTCGACTAAGCTTCGGACAAATTAGACCGCGGTCTCTCACTGACGGGCTGTCCGATGTTTACTTGTGAAGAATGGCCGAAACTTTGATAAGTTTTATTGGCCACCACAAAATAAACATGGATGAACTATGAGAGTGGAGAAAACGAGAGAAGTATGTAAGGATACAACCTGTCGGAACATTTTACTGCCTTCTCCCCAAGGGATCTGATGTGACGATAGTTATAAAATAATTCGTAGATAAATGTTGGGATGACAGAGATTCACTTAGTCACAGATATAGGTAAAAAAAAACGTTATTCGAAATATAAACAATTGACAATAACTGGAGCTATTCAAGTAGGTACGAGGCGCTCGTAGCGCTGTGCGACCGCGGTGTTCTTACCTACCAAGGTTAAGCAGCGTTCGACTCGGTCGGCCTAAGATGGGTGACCGTTTGTGGCATTTTCATATTCGAGCGTCTCCGTTCTTCGGAAGGCACGTTAAGCCGTTGATCCCGGTTACCACTTAATGTGGTAGTCGTTAAGCCGAGTTGGAAGCCTTCAAGGCGGCTTGATAAGTTCCAACAGCAGGTGGCCACAAACCTGCCTCTATCAATCCGCACTGGGTCCGCGTGGTGGAGTATGACCTAATCTCTCTCACCTCGATTTGTGAGAGAAGGCCTTTGTCCAGCAGTGGGCAGTATAGGCTAATATTATATCTCAGTAAACCTGAGGAATGTATAAAAAAAAATTATTGTATTGTCATCGCTTCTTGATACGCATACAACAACCGACAGAATTGACCATTTTCAATATTCAACTCAAAAATAGATTTGGCTACTACCAGCAGAATTTTCACAGATTATTTTAAATGGTTAGCCTATCAAAATCATATTGACAGTAGCAAATATGTTCATTGAGTTATCTATATATTAATACGTGAAGCAAAAACTTTGTACACCTTTTTACGAAAATTGCGCAGACGGAGGAGTATGAAATTTCCCACACTTATAGTTTATATAGAGAAGGAGAGCAGAATGCTAATATTTTTTTAAAATTATGAATAAAACATACATTAAATCAGTGAAAAAAAAACATTACACACACTACCATGTATTTGACACAATACACGTCAAATTGATGTTTGTCTTTAATATTATTTGTCTATAGTCTTACTGAATGTCAAACATAACCAGAAAGCAATGAAAGAGTAAGTCGAATATCGACCAATGGGCGACCACTAGTATATTGAAACCGGCCATATGCCATTTTTGATTAACATAAAATAAAAACGTTAGGTATCTACCTCATCCATTTTATATAATATTTGATGTGTCTGTATATCATAATAATATCAGCCCTGTTAAGAAACTGTCCCACCGTTGGGCACGGGCCTCCTCTCAAACTGAGAGGGTTTAGGCCATAGCTCACCACGCTGGCCCAGTGCGAGTTGGCGAACTTCACACACCTTCGAGAAACTCTTAGGTATGCAGGTTTCCTCACGATGTTTTCCTTTACCGTTAAACCAAATGATAGTTAATTTTTAAAACGCACATGCTTTCGAAAAGGCAGAGGTGCGTGCCTGGATTTGAATCCGAAACCTCTGACTTTGCAGTCCAACGGTCTAATCACTAGGCTATCATGGCTCATCTGTGTCGGTATATTATTTTCCTATTTATCCTCCAAAACATTACCAATCGGACACAAGTCGAATGACCCCAACTCGGGCAAGTGTCCGGCCGTCTTATTCCGTCGGAATCGAACGCGTCCAAATTACACGTTCGCGACCGACGTAATTGTGATTGGATTTTGTCTCTCGTTGTTCTTTATTTATATTTTTTTTCAATATTTCTAGAGATCCGTGGCACTTGATATCCTTTGCTTGATTGAGTCTTTGTGAATAAATTGTCGTCAAGTTTAAACTTGCAGGTTTTGGTTAAAGTAGAAACTTAAAGGATAGAATCGAATAAAACATTTTATTGTACATTATATAATGGTGGTCTTATTATTTTGTTTTTGCAAGACATTATAGAGTCAGTGTAAATAGAACGAAATAGATAAAGAATTTATGTAAACATTATTGTCTAATTTTACGGCCCTAAAACAAATATATTGCCAAGAGAGAAGATTAAGAAGAAAAAACATTACCTATAAGTGAATTATAAGACTGCCTCGTTGATCTAGTGGCAAAGCGCATAGCTTTTTGATCACGAGGTCCTGGGTTCGAATCCTAGGTCGGACAAATGCAGTTTTACTAACAAAAATTTCCCAGCATGAGTCCGTAGTCGGGAATTGTGCCCGGTGTATGGCATAAAGTCGGTGTACTCAGTACTATAGGCGTGACGGTGTGTGTAAATTATGAACTAGCAAAGTGAGTGGAAGACGAAAGAATTCTATGCCAAGGTCTAGGGCCCGTCTTCGGGAAACTGGTATCGCTCTACCCCTCCCCCCCCCCGGCCTCATGCAGTACATAAACACATCCTTTATTTCTAGATTCATTGTTTTTTATTTCTAACTTCGCACCCTGAGGCTGATAAAATTATGTTTGCGAGTGACAGTAAAAAGTTTTTGTTAGAAACCCTGAATATATATATTTGTAATGTTTACTTTTAAGTCGCAACAGCGTAGTAAGAAAGCGAGTAGGTATGAAAGATAGTATCGGTGTAAAGATGAGAAAGGGTATGCCCCGTTGGTTCGGGCATATAGAAAGAATGCCAGAAGAAAGAATGACAAAACAGATATACAATGCGAATGTGGAAGGATGTAGGTGCCGGGGAAGACCTAGACTATCTTACCATGACCAAATAGACCGTGTCTTAGCTGAAGGGCAAGTCAAGAGTCTCCGTAACCGGCGAGTGTGTATGAGACGAACTATGAGAGTGAAGGAAGCCAGAGAGGTATGTAAGGAAAGAACCTGTTGGAACTCTGTACTCTCTGCCTACCCCGCGAGGGAGCTGGCGTGATAATATAGATAGATAGACTTTTAAGTCCCTAGCTCGATTTTTTACGTTTATATTAAACCAATGTGATCATATGTTAGGTGTAACATATACGAAATAGATAAAACTGTCTCGTTGGTCTAGTGGCAAAGCGCACAAAGTCGTTTTGTGATCACGAGGTCGTGGATTAAACTCCTAGGTTCAAAATTCCCAGTATGAACCCCAAGTCTGGAATTGTGCCCGGTATATGGCAATAGGCTCGCCCCTATTACATGGGACCTCACATCGTCGGTGAACTCAGAACACCTCTGCCACCCCCCCTTGGGGAATATAGGCGTGACGGTGGTTTTAAATAAATAATCCTACAGAACCTCGACTGAAAATTCGCCACTCAAACTCAACGAACTTTATTAATGTTTACCTGAACTTTTTTCACATCTAAACCCTTTGTTTCGTCCGTGAGAACAGTCGATCGGAAATTACCATTTTTAGAGATGGGATTATCGGCATCGAATACACGGATTTGTGGTCGTTTTAAAAACTCGATCGGCGAAATCGATTCGGGAGCGGTGTCGATGTAGATTAGTTTAGAATAACACGGTTTGGGCGGACGCGAGGTGTATTTAGTTGATACAATCGTACGAGATATTTTGGTGGCAAAAGTTTAAGTAAATTATTTTTAGATATTTTTTGTTTGAGATCAATCATTATTCACTCAGGTAAATTTGTTACGCATCATCTAATGTTCAAGACATAATTATTTGCTTTAAATATAAAATAAGTCGTGTTTTAAATAAGTGACTGCCGCGTTGGTCTGGTGGCAAAGCGCATCGCTTTGTGATCACGAGGTCCTGGGTTCAAATCCTAGGTCGGACAAATGTAGTTTTTCTAACGAAAAATTCCCAGTATGAGTCCGAGGTCTGGAATTGTGCCCGGTTATATTGCAATAGGCTCGCCCCCTATTACATGGGACCTAACATCGTCGGCGAAACGTGGGTGTACTCAGTACACCTCTGCCACCCCCTCTGGGGTAATATAGGCGTGACGTTGTATGAAATAAGTCTTTACGAAATGTAATATTTATATAGAGAGTGATGATCATTCATATCATATTTATCGCAAATTACGTATCTACTCATATTTCTGCCCAAATTTCCTGATATCTGTACATTCTTATAATTAGGTAAATAATCTATACTAATATTAAAAAGAAGTAAAGTTTGTGAGTTTGGATGTTCGCGGTAATCTCCGGTACTACTGATCCGATTTTAATGATTCTTTCACCATTGGATAGCTACCTTATCCAGAAGTAACATAGGCTATATAACATAGAGCCAGTACGTGGCGCTGTTGTCGACCGGGTACGAAGTCGTGGGAAACTGGTAGTTTATAATAAACATTAATATATAGGACTCTGGTCACTAAATTGTTTTATTCTCCGACATTGTCTAGCTTCAAGATTGTAAATTCTATCATTATAATCATTTTGTGGAATGACAATATGAGTATATTGAAGTTAAGGTTCACATATTGAGTTCTTAGATTTACGCGAATATTGCACATGAAATAAAACTATTTTACGGATTTTATCGCGGTTTATTTTTGATTTTTAGTTCCCGACGTTTCGAGTGCTTTGCAGCATCCACGGTCACGGGAGGGACGTAAAATATAAGTTAAGGTTTTTAGGAAGAAACATCTTGTGCTATTTATCTATCTATCTATATCATCACGCCAGCTCCCTCGCGGGGTAGGCAGAGAGTACAGAGTTCCAACAGGTTCTTTCCTTACATACCTCTCTGGCTTCCTCCACTCTCATAGTTCGTCTCATACACACTCGCCGGTTACGGAGACTCTTGACTTGCCCTTCAGCTAAGACACGGTCTATTTGGTCATGGTAAGATAGTCTAGGTCTGCCCCGGCACCTACATCCTTCCACTTTCGCATTGTATATCTGTTTTGTCATTCTTTCTTCTGGCATCCTTTCTATATGCCCGAACCAACGGAGCATACCCTTTCTCATCTTTACACCGATACTATCTTTCATACCTACTCGCTTTCTTACTACGCTGTTGCGAATACGGTCGGTCAGCGTGACTCCGCACATCTTCCGCAGAGATCGCATTTCGACCGCATTAATCCTGCTTTCGTTCTCCTTCTTAAATACCCAACTCTCACTGCCATATAACAGCGATGGGACAAGCACTCCGTTCTGCATGGCCAGCTGCGCCTTTTGGCTTAAGTGCCGGCTCCCAAGTAGCCTTCCCATCGCACCATTCACTCTATTACCTGCATTCACTCTTCTCTCTTTATCAGCGGTGTATTTCCCATCCTTACTGAAGGCGCATCCAAGATATACAAACTCATTCACTTGCTCCAGCACATCGTGTAGGTATGTATTTATGTAGGATTAAAATGGAATTTTAACAGTGATGTTACTTACCGGCTGTTGACAGACGCTGCGTTGCTCACGCCATCTACCGGCGGTTTCCTGCAACAATTAATTAATTAAATTTAGAGAAAATAAACATATTAGACTTGGTTGGACTGTTAGCGCACGGTAGGGCTACCAACCACGAGGTTCTGGGTTCGAATGCTTGATCAGAGAAACTGTTATTAATGTAAATCTGAAATTTCTCAGTAGCTGCCCGTAGGACTGTAATCATATCTGATATGATGGCAATAGGCTCGCCCCCTATTACATTGTCGTTTTTACATGAGTGAAGCATGTATAGTGTAGACATTAATTAATATAAATAAGTACTATAAGTTTATATCTCATTTTTACTTAAGCTCATTTTACATAGTTCTTCAATCCCTAATGGATCTCACTGCTTACAAAGAAATGTAAGAAATACAAGATAGAGAATTTTTTTTATCTAAATGCATTAAGTATGGCTTTTGACCCTTGATCGTTACTGTTTTGGTCACATGAAAAACCTATGAATTTAAACTTGACTTGAGGCACTCGAATCTCTATGTTCTAATCGATCACCAAGGTCAAAAGATAAAAGGTAAGGAATTTTATAAAAACGGCACTCGGACTTCTCCGTTATTGGCGATCACCAAGTTCCAGAAGATGCAAGGTAGGGAATTTAATAAAGAAGGCACTCGAACTTCCTTGTTTTTGGCGATCATCAAAGTCCAAAAGATAAAAGGTAGGGAATTTAATAAAGAAGGCACTTGAACTTCTGTGTTCTTGGCGATCACCAAGGACCAGAAGATAAAAGGAAGGGAATTTAATAAAGAACGCACTCAAACTTATGTGTTGTTGGCGATCACCAAGGTCCAGAAGATGCAAGGTAGGGAATTTAATAAGGAAGGCACTCGAACTTCTGTGTTTTTGGCGATCACCAAGGTCCAAAAGATAAAAGGAAGTGAATTTAATAAAGAAGGCACTCAAACTTCCGTGTTGATGGCGATCACCAAGATCCACAAGATACAAGGTAGGGAATTTAATAAGGAAGTCACTCGAACTTCTGTGTTGTTGGCGATAAAATAATCATTTATAGGACTCATACTCACATCCAATAGGGATCACCGATAGCCGATGTGTGAGCTGCATACGCTGTTCCCAGGTGAAATGGACTGGGGTAGTTAACCATTGGGACATACATTTTCACTGCTTCTTATCAACACTTATATTGTAATTAGACAGTCCATTGACAACAGATTTATTTCATGGTAGAGAGTGCTTAAGAGTCTCCGTTACTGGCGAATATTTGTCAGACCCTCAAAAACATTCCCACTCATAGACTACCTTTCCGGAAACCGATCTGGAGCGACAACAAAGTCCAGAACCACCTCAAGATCCGATCAGAATGGAGAAAGCAATGGGAGAGTTCGAACGCCACCCAGGGTTTCATCAGCATAGCCGACCCCTCAACTGTGGTACAGGACTTTAAAGAGCAACGACTGGTGTGGTCCTCCGTGAACCGAATCACAACTGGAGTCGCAAGGTGCAATTTTCATCTGCACAGGTGAGGCGTCACTGAATCTCCTTACTGTTACTGTGGCGACTCAGTGCAGACTATCCAGCACATCGTGGAGGATTGCCCCACTAGGAAATTCAGCGGAGGATTCGAGGGGTAGCACCAGCTGATACCTGATGCTAAGCAATGGATCTTTCACTCTGACATAAAAAAAATGTCGCATTATTGAAAGTACATCGCCATACGATGATGATGATGAGTATTTGTGTCGACTTATGAGAGTGGATGGTGCGAGAGAAGTCTGTAAGAAAAGAACCTGTCGGAACTGTGTACTGTATGTATACCCTGCAAGGAATCTGTCGTGATAGATACATTCGTAATGATATTTTGAACATACATCACTAAACTGCTAAAAATATATGATTCAATAAACAGGGACAAGTCTATACTTGGCCTTTATTTGGAATTGACCAATTAAACACGTAACGTGCCGTGTTACGATAACTTCGTGAAATTGTCCTTTAATGGTACTCCATTGACTTACAGAATACGATTACGCGCCCATTTTACGAAGTAACAACGTTTGGCCTTAGCCACGAAGTACTTCATTACTGCGTGGTCTTAGCGAATAAAGTCTCTGAAATGACATAGCACTTTATCTACTCCTCATCACCTACCTACCTAAACTAAACCATAGATATAGCTTCTAGATGTCTAGCGGCCGGTTTCATTATTTAACTCAAGGATAGATTTGCCTACTACGGATAAAATTTTGATATATTTTGTTTGAAAAATCTATCAAAATTCTACTGACAGTAAGCAAATCTATCCTTCCGTTGAATATTGAAACCAGTCGCAAGAAATCTCGCTAAATACTGTTACACCCATCGGTCAAATAAGGGACACTCTCGCCGCACGAAAAATGGCACCACCGAAAGACAGGCAAAAGTGGAACAGGCTTCCGCTCTTTCGAAATTCGACTTTTAGTGATACGAGTAAGGTACAATATGCCCCAATTTATGTTTATATCATAACTATAACTATTCACGTGGATTTAAGGAAGCTTTTAGTGTAACTTTTGAACGGGACTGTGTATCTTGTACACCTCATAAATATCGATTGTTACACCTCATAAATCTTCTTCTACAAGTGCCTCCATTACTGGAGGTTGGCCGTCAGCTTTGCGAATGAGACTCTTTCTTGAGGCCACACCTGATAGTAGATAGGTTTAGACATCCTTGCTCCATACTAGCTATTATTCCTGTGCCATGAATGCGTTTACAAACACGGAATTGACATACACAAACATTCTGACCGAACTAATTTAGGAGTTATACAAAGATTTGTCCCGTGCAGGGATCAAGCCTGCGGTTACTGGATCCAGTACAAGTTGTAGTCAATTCTTATTTTAGATCCTTATTTTATGTTTTTACGATACACACATAGTATGTATAATAGTCCAATGGGTTTTGTATTTTATATGCAAGAACTAGCGAATCGCTGACACGCTACGAAACTGTCTATAGATTTATGAATCTATAGATGTAATATGTTATACGTTACATCAGTACTTTGAACCAAAACAGAAATCTTAAAAGTACACAACCTATTACAAAACCTTATGTAAATAAGCGTAATACCCAAGTTGGCCCGTACCCTGACAGACAAAAACATCACATTCCTGTCCTTTTGATGGCACCGCTACCGTCACTAAACGGCCTCTAGTTGACAGGAGCCGACGAGACCCGATCTTGGCCGAATCGAATCGGACAATAGTTCCACTTAGCGGCCCACAGATGTCGTTAGCGCCCGCTGCGTTTGCGCCGAACAGTGATGAGAAGTTGATGTTCGGATTTTGAATAGCGTTTATTTTTCGTATGTTTTGTAACATTTTGGACATTTACCACCCTCAAGTGAAGTGCTAGTTAGTATCTCCTCGATTTGCGTCAATAGAGCTCGAAAGATACAATAAAGCTACTCAGAGAAGGTGAAATTGGTACATAGACTTACTAGAAACTTTGGTTATCAATTAGTTTGCTTCAGACTTTACTCGAGGTTTGTGAAAGAGGTTTTCTTTTTAATTTAAATTTTAACCGACACAAATTGGTCTAGGAATTAGCATAGCCCGCATTGGGTCGAGGAGTTGAGGGTTCGACCGCCGCATGAGACGAAACTTTGTATGACCCATAAATGTTTGCTTCGGTCCAAGTATTTGTGTGATTTCATGTTTTGAAGTGTACGTACCACACAGTATGGAGCTGTATTTAAAGAAAATGCGGGAGACTGAAGGCCAAATAATAATGGCGGTGTACCTCTTTTACTATTTGAGACCGGAATAATCTTGACATCATCAAAAGTAAACAAAATAAACCGAGTCTTATCTGATGGAAAAGTCAAGAGTCTCCGTAACCGGCGAGCGTATATGAGACGAACTATGAGAGTGGAGGAAGCCAGAGAGGTATGTAAGGAAAGAACCTGTTGGAACTTTGTACTCTCTGCCTACCCCGCAAGGGATCTGGTGTGAGGTTATAGATAGATAGATAGATCATCAAAAGTCTTAAGAATTTATTCTTGCATTCGCACTTGCTACTAAAGGTCGGTATTTAGATCCCGCAGAAGTGCACTATTCTTTTTCTTAGCATTTCGATGGCAGAATATACCTAAATATGAAAGCGATCCGAAAGGTAGTTACAGACATATATATGTCTGTGACTACATTTTGGATGGATCGATTTGGATAAGAGTGCACTATATAAGGTGTACCGTAAATAATGCAAGCCGTCAGAGACCCCGATTAGATAATTGATTCACAAATTCAATACTATAATCAATTTTCAATTTAAAATTTTTAACATGTTTTTTAAGCACTTTATACCCCAATTAACAATGAAACATGTACGTGTATGTGTGCGTATTGAGAAATAAGTTTTAGAAAAGCATTTATAATCTCCATATTGCTTTGACCAAGAATAAATTTAGTTTATTATAGCGCACTAACAACAATTTCAACAACAACAAGTAACAGCGTTTCTTTCAAATTTAAAAAAAATGTTATATACGTTATAAATGTTGGAATCAATTTAGTTATAGATTTCGAACGAACTACTTTTAGGTCTTACGTTTATTATGTTACACCTTGTATAGTGCACTCTAAAAGAATATATCTATCTATCTATAACCTCACGCCAGATCCCTTGCGGGGTAGGCAGAGAGTACAGAGTTCCAACAGGTTCTTTCCTTACATACCTCTAATATATATATATAATGAATAGAATCTATCTAAATACACATAATACGAGGCATGCCTTTTAAGTTCTGTCGTTTCCATATTTCCCGGCAATTTTGAATTTGGAACTGTTCTATATTCGAATGTGTTTAAATTTTGAATCTCAAAACAGTTGAAAGTATTAGGATTAATGCTATTGTTTAGTCACAGCGTCGATTGGAATCTGTCAGGTTACGTACGAAAATGAATCTTTCTAAGGAAAATGTTCGTGCAATAATTTTCTACAACTTTAGAAGAGGCTTGACACGGCTTCAGTGTTTTGAAAAGCTAACATCTGTGTTCAGTGATAAAGCCCCATGTCTGCGGACTATCGAACGCTGGTATTTAGAATTCCAGCGTGGACATACTAGTGTTAGTGACAAATCTCGCGAAAGACGCCCAAAATCTGCCTTCACTGAAGATAACATCATTGCTGTGAGACAACTAATTCTCGGAGATCGTCATGTGACATATCGAGAGATAGAGGCTCTATTAGGCATCTCAGGGACAACCATTCAGAAGATCTGGCATGAAGCGCTTGGTATGAGAAAGCTAGTTTGCCGTTGGATACCGCATCTGCTTTCCGACGATCACATAGCGGCCCGCGTCAGATGGTGTAAGAAAACTCTGCAAAGGTTCAACCGAGGAGAGTCAAATCACGTCAGTGGTGACGAATCTTGGATCTATGCCTACGATCCTGATTCCAAACAACAATCTACAATCTGGGTCTTTCAAGACGAGCCAAAGCCGACTAAAGTTGTTCGTTCTCGAAGCACTGCAAAGAAGATGGTGGCCACGTTCGTTGCAAAAACCGGCCATGTTGCGACTATTGCACTTAAAGATCGTAGAACGGTTAACGCAGAGTGGTATACCACAGTTTGTTTACCACAAGTCATCGCCGAACTTCAAAAATCTAACTCAAAGCGACGCATCATCCTGCACCACGACAACGCAAGATCACACAGCGCTCGTCAAACGACTGAGTATTTGAAGCAGGAAAAAGTAGAAATTCTTGACCATCCTCCATACAGTCCTGACCTAACGATTTCTTTACATTTCCTAAAATTAAGAAAAGTCTTCGTGGTCAAAGGTTCCAGTCCGGTGAAGAAGCAATCGACGCTTTCAAGTCAGCCATTTTGAACACCCCCACTTTAGAGTGGAATAAATGTTATAATAACTGGTTTGAGCGAATGGAAAAGTGTATTAAGCTACGTGGTGAATACTTTGAAAAACAATAACAAGTACTATAAGGTTCTAGTTGTGTTTTTTTCTTCAAACGACAAAACTTAAAAGGCATGCCTCGTATAGTAAGTAAGCCAGTGCTGAGCAAGGTGTTCGAAAAGGATGCTTATTCAAATGTTAGATCATTTTAACAGTAATAACATCCTCCACGATCAGCAGTATAGCTTCACCAAAGGACGTTGAACCACCGACGCCGGTGTTACTCTAATAAAGCATATGTTTGACGCGTGGGAGAACTCACAGGGCGCCATTGGCATCTTTTGCGACCTGTCGAAGGCATTTGATTGCGTTGAACATGAAACACTATTGCTTATCTATGAGACAGACAGCAGTGTATTCAAATAAATGAAATTAAATCTTTAGGAGCTTCAGTTAAAATGGGCGTTCCTGAGGGATCGATAGTGGTCTTTGTTTCTATTTTTGGTATATATTAACGACCTACCTCAAGTAATTGAAAAACAAGCGAAGGTAGTGTTATTTGCTGATGATACCTCTTTAATTTTTAAAGTAGATAGACATGTAAATAACGTTGACGAGGTAAATGACGCTATCCTTCAAGTACATAATTGGTTCACAACCAATAACTTAGTGCTTAATACGAAAACAACTAAATGTATAAGGGTTTCTTTACCAAATGTGAAAAGTACTTACTGCATGTGATATTATATTGAACAACAAGAAACTTGAGTTTATCAATGATACATCTTTCTTAGGGATAACGCTTGATTCTTAGTTACAATGGGGCCCTTATATTAAGACTTTAGGTAAACGGCTCGGTGCCGCTGCCTATGCCGTAAGAAAGATTAAACAACTTACTGATGAGGACACAGCGCGGATGGTCTATTTCAGTTACTTTCATAGTGTCATGTCTTACGGTATATTATTGTGGGGTTAAGGCAGCTGACATTGAGACTATTTTTATCTTACGAAAAAAGGGCTATAAGAGCCATCTATAACTTAGTTAGTCGCGACTCTCTCAGATAATTGTTTAAAGACGCCAATATTATGACGGTCCAATGTCAGTATATTTATGAAAACATAATGTATACAAGGAAAAATATAGATATGTTTAATCAGCTAGACGATAGGCATTGCTATAATATGCGACATAGAAATAAATTAGATCAACCGCAATTTCATCTGTCAAAAATTCACACTTCTTTCATGGGGTACTGCGTTAGATTTTATCCAGCTCTTTTCTATTCCAGCTCCACTTGATTGAACATGGACAACTTGTTAAGCTATTATTATTTAAAATTCTCTCTCTTCCTTCTATTAATTTAGTAAAATGTTTCTTTTTTTCTCAGTTCTTTCTCTGTAAATGAGGGGCCCATGTAGCGATTTACATGAATAGTATAATTTGTATAATTTAAATCAGACCCACCTGATAGACCAGCCTACATCTCTACCGTTCTCCCATATCCCACAACAAAATGTAGATGGAAAAAGAAAATGTAAAAATACTATTTTAAAAGAGTACCCGTGGAGTTTCTTGCCCTTCTTCTCCACAGGAATGACATTGCGAACTCCGACTCTACCACCAGAGTCTTTTTTACTTTTCTGACAATTCATAAATACTGTAATAGTTTACATGAATAAAAAATATTCTGATTCTGATTCAGAGAAGGTGAAATTGGGACATAGACTTACTAAAAATTTGATTGTCGATTAGTCTACTTCAGACTTCACTCGAGGTTTGTGAAAGAGGTTTTCTTTTTAATTTGAAAACACAACTTGGTTTAGGAATTAGCATAGCCCGCATTGGGTCGAGGAGTTGAGGGTTCGACCGCCGCACGGGACAAAACTTTGTATGACCCAGAAATGTTTGCTTCGATCCTAGTATTTGTGTTCGTGATTTCATGTTTTTAAATGTACGTACGACGGCTCCGGTTTACATAAATCAAAATGTTCTGACTGCTTTGTTGGTCGATAACGATTTATGCTCGCTCCCTATTACATGAGATCTAACATCGTCGGCGAAAAGTTGGTGTACATAGTACAACCTCTGCCACCCCCGCTTGGGGAATATAGGTGTGACAATGTTTATTTTTTTATAATATAGAAATCAAGTTTTAGGGTTCTTACTAATTATAACTTTAAATATATTCAACCTTTAAAATTGTTTTATTATTGCTACCGTTTACATGCAAGTAACAAATAGGAACTCCAAGGGGGGCTAGCTACTTGATGATTGGTCAAAAATGCGCTCCGCGGACAAATAGGAAATGAATGAGAACGATATATTTTTTTATTTCAACTATTTAACTTGATTATTTACGCGTTGCCACTGTGCCGACGTATAATCATAGTTGGAATTAGTTGGTTTGAGACTTGAGACTATTTTAATTAGGTTTCGCTGTTCTTTTGCTGGGTGTTATAATTCTTGTAGGTTAAGTGATTATTATCAATTTCACTTGACACTAGTTAAACATGAGTAAAAACCTCCGGAAAGTAAAACATTGCCACTTTTTCATCAAGTCTATTTTAAGGAATGCTTGACTAAAATCATATTTATAAAAACATTTTTTTTTCCTTTTTTTAAGCGTTGACACTAAGCTAGCCTGACACTAAGAGTTATTCCCATGTTGTGTGTGCATCTACAAACATATTTCACATACCAAAACTTCGGTCCGAAACAAATATTTGTGGGAATCGCAAAGAATTGTTCTGTGTGGGCATCGAACCCGTGACTACTCGACCCAGTGGGTGATGCGGCTTTAGCTCTTAACCACTGGACAAAGCCGTCCATTACTCCGATTATTCCTGACATGCCACATAAAAAGATGAAGAAGAGAGAAGAGAAAGTTATAAAACTACTAATTCTTCAGAAAAATATTATATATAAAACATCAATCAATCAAGCTAGATACGAGTAAGGTACAATATTGCCTAATTTATGTTTATATCATAACTATAAATACTCACGTAAATGGGGACCTTTTTTAGTGTAACTTTTGAACGGGACTTTGAAGAGATAAATAAATCTACCATTATTTATAAAAACTGGGATACTATCCCAGAGCCAACGGTGAAGACACAAAAAGCAGACCTCATATAAATCTATTTAGCCTTCCCTATATTAAGCCCTACTGTCACTTCTATAACCCAATGTAAAGACATGATTTTTAATATGTCAAAAAAGAAAGTACAAACTCACATCGCTACGATCAAAACAACTATCACCACAAACAAATTGATCAATCACACACCAATCACAGAATCGATCCAGGCAATCGTATCGATTTAAGTTTACCACTCGATTCCGATTCGGTATCCGATTGTTTCCGATATGCGGCCAGTTCAAACGAACTCGCGCTGGGACATTCGTCATGGAAAACGATGGCCGTGATTACGATTGACTTTTTTATTCGATACCTATTTAAAATAGTTGCTTTTAAATACAATTATGTGTAAAAAGCGGCAAGTGCTTTCATCTGCGAAGCTACAAAAATTAAGAAGGTACTTACAAGTTTCGGATAGACAATCAAATGCCTGAAATTTTCCTTAGAGCTTCAAAATGATTAGGTGTAGGGAAATTAATTGCGAAAGCAAAAGGAATGACAATTACTAAAGCTAAATGTTGCTGTTTAAGTAACTATCTATATCGTCACGCCAGCTCCCTCACGGGGTAGGCAGAGAGTACAGAGTTCCAACAGTTTCTTTCCTTACATACCTCTCTGGCTTCCTCCACTCTCATAGTTCGTCTCATACACGCTCGCCGGTTACAGAGACTCTTGAATTGCCCTTTAGATAAGACACGGTCTATTTGGTCATGGTAAGATAGTCTAGGTCTTCCCCGGTACCTACATCCTTCCACTTTCGCATTGTATATCTGTTTTGTCATTCTTTCTTCTGACATTCTTTCTATATGCCCAAACCAACGGAGCATACCCTTTCTCATCTTTACATCTTTACGTTGTTTAAGTAACGTTGACGTTAATTATTCTGTTGATTTTAATTTAGTTATCTTTACCAGTTATACCTACTTCCCAATGTCAAAGCGTGCTAGCTATCTCAATTTATCTTCTTAAAAAATAAACGCGGCACATCTAAAACAAATGTTCACTGCGAATCGACAAGTTCTAAGAACCAGAGTATATTTTTTGAACTAAAACTATATTTTATACCGTACTTGTACTTCAGTTCCGAAAAATTATTTAATCATGCAATACATCAATACAAATGTCTTCATTAACTGCGTCTGAACCTCCAAAAAAACATCGAGAACTCCCACATTGCAAGCTTCGGAGAAAACTCACCGAAAACCACAAATTCCAATACTAATCGAATAAGGACACAACAATCGAAACTCGAATAAGCAATCGATCACCGGACAGCGATATCACTTTAAATTTATAATACTTTAAAAAACAAACCTGTTCGAATATTTTTAATTTTTTATATAGGAAATTAATCGACTATAAAACTGTAATCGATATAATTTCTCAATTTAATATTAATTATTCAATTAAAATCATTGGCCGAAAAGTTTAAACTGCACTCGTGTGCGAAAAAGTTTTTCGAATTTTGAACGCATAGGCCTGCGCTCAACGCGACGCACCACGTGGTAGTGAGGTGACATGCACGCACCCCGGGAAAATTCGCGTAGGACCCCTTGCAGTGTTATTTACGCACATAGATGTGTGGGTGGGTGGTCCCTAATCGAATAACAATCGTAATAGAGGGTGCGATTAATGATTCATTAATTTCGTGTTGAGGAATGTTCGGCGTTGACTTTTGACTTGCGGTCTGTTAACGAAGTTTGTTGTTTGGAGTTACAGCTGTTCTAATTATTGAACATTTATATCTATCCTTATATTTTATTATAGCAAATGCCTTAAAATGTAGCAAATGCTTTATGTAGGCTGATTAAAAAAAATAACCACCGTCACGTCTATATTCCCCAAGTAGGGTTGGCAGAGATGTACTGTGTAGGTACACCCATTTTTTCGCTTTTTGCAATATACTGGGCGTCATTTCTGACACCGGACTGACGGTGGGAATATTAAGATAGAAAACCACATTTATTCGACCGAACTAGAATTTAACCCTCTAGCGACTAGACTAATGAGAGAATCAGTCAAATAAAAATTTGGCTTAATAAATTTAAACAATATACTAGTTAAGCATCCTTTTAAAAAAAAAAACATTACCAACATTTTCTATCCACATTGATAGACATTTAAATTAGGGATTTTTAGGTTATATTGGAAGTATTGGCGGGAAGTTGAAGAGTGAAGTTGTCAATTTGTTTCAATTTCGAAAACTTGTGCTTTTTCGACTAATAATATGTTATGTCGGTGGAATATTAACCATTATGTGTTCTTATATGGGCATGAGTGAAGGTAATTGTAACAAAGTGATAAAACGTGCCTTTTCGACTTCCCTCAAAACGGCCGTCGCAATTGGTATTTAAAGTATCCGCTTTACTATCCAGGGTGGGGTACTTCATTAATATCATTATCATCGCTATCATCAAACTCATCGGGGAGTCGAAATAATTTAAACAAACACAATTACATATCTCACTGGACACTGGCAAAATACACCTAAAATTAGTGTGAAGCCATACCTTAAAGAAGTAGAAGAAGAGGGATTTTTACCAAAATCATGTTAAAACTTGTTTGTACACACATCCGCATTGTTATTCCCTACAACTAAATAAAGGAGAATAGCACTAATATTTTGTACGTAAGCAAACAATCAAAACACTAAAATGTTGGTCACGGAATCACTAACTCGCAGTTACAACACACAAAAGCCTAAGCGCTGCGACATTCCCGTCACAGTCCGGGAATATTTTTCCAATATTGCAATAATATGACACAACACTGGCAACACTGCTTGAATAATAAATATTATGATCCCGGGACCCGCGACGCGTACCCTCAATTATTTACGCGGAAATTATGTAAGTAACTTGCGTGTAGTTCTTGAGGACACGAGAATGAGGGCGCATTTTTCCGGAACGTGTGTTCCGATTTCGGGGTTTGATATCCCTATCACCGTCACGCCTATATTCCCCAGAGGGGGTGGCAGGGGTGTACTGGGTACACCCACGTTTCGCCGACGATGTTAGGTCCCATGTAATAGGGGGCGAGCCTATTGCCATATACCGGGCACAATTCCAGACTCCAGACTCATACTGGGAATTTTTCGTTAGAAAAACTACATTTGTCCGACCTAGGATTTGAACCCAGGACCTCGTGATCACAAAGCGATGCGCTTTGCCACCAGACCAACGAGGCAGTCATCAGACATCTCTAACTTCTTCTTCTTCTTCTTATTTTAATTAATGGCCGCACACTTTAACAGTGTATTTCGCCAATGTCAAGTAGTAATAGAGTATGACAGTAAATTATAAAAATTGGCTTCTTGTCGCCATTACGGCAAAAATGACCAATTTTGAAGAACATATTTTATTTTTATTTTAGTTCTTATAAATAAAAATCACCTACACAAATCTACTTCTTTGTTCCCTCATTGCTTAGGATCGCGACCACGCACAGTCTCCATTGGGTGCGGTCATATGCAGAGTGTACCCCCCGTTGCATGCTGCCACCCGCCGCCCTCTTTATTGCGTCAGACCATCTTGCAGGTGCCCTTCCCTGAGTACGTCTACCTTCCATTTTGCCTATAATAATCTGCTTCTCCAGACAATGCTTTGAAGACCGCATAATGTGTCCGAAGAAGCTGAGGACTCTTTGTCGGCAGATCGTGGAGAGCCGTGTGGTGATTTTAAGTTATTATACTAAAAGTAGTATGGACTGGTTGGTTCTCATGGCAGTCAAAGGTACACGGAGCAACCTATGGACGAACGGAGCAACATACACAAACACCTAGACCGAAACGAATATTTGTGGGTCACACAAACATTGGTCTCGTGGTCTGCTCGGACCAGTGGGAGGCAGTTCAAGTTCTTAACCACTCGATCAAGCCGTCCGTCGTTTCTATTATAAGCCAAATTATTTCTCATCCTTCACAAATCGGTGACGGTTATAAATTGTTACTATTTTTCTTTCGACCAATTTACCTTTTTACAAAATAGTTCCAAGTAGTAAAAATGAGATTTGCTAAACCACTTTAGTAAAATAAAAATAAAAAATTCTAAAAAAAACATTTAAGCACTTAGTAACTTATAAAAAAAAACACTATAAAAATCATTTATCATAAACGTGATTTTACTTTTTTTTTTGTTAACTGCCTCGTTTGTATAGTGGCAAAGCGCGTCGCTTTGTGATCACGAGTACGTGGGTTCAAATCCTAGGTCGGACAAGTGTAGTTTTTCTAACAAAAACTTCCCAGTACGAGTCCGGAGTCTGGAATTTTGCCCGGTATATGACAATAGGCTCGCCCCCTATTACAGGGACCTTACATCGTCGGCGTAACGTGGGTGTACTCTGCCACCCCTGCTTGGGGAATATAGGCGTGACGGTGTACTATATTAAAAGAGTAACCGTAGAGTTTCTTGCCCTTCTTCTCCACAGGAATGAAAATTCTTAAGTAGAGTCTTCGTTAATTTTCTGACGATTTATAAATACTGTAATGGTTAACATGAAAAAAAATCTACTTCTGATTTTAAAATAGAGAAATAAAACTTCAGGCATTAATTACTGAAATAGTTGGTAAAATTTACTAAGGCCTCAAACTAACAGTGAATGATTCATAACGCATTCTTCTCCTAAGAAAACCGATTCAATTTTACTTCTAAAGATAACATACATTAAAAGCTATACCATTTACAATGTGTACTTTGTCTGCACAAACTAATTTTGATTCTGGCTGGCCAGTATGCAAATCATTATCGTTATGGGGGCAATGAAATTATGATTTTTTACCATTCAGCAATACTTTAGCCGGGCAAACATCGGTGCAGTTGACCGGCAAACGATGCTATCGCGGCACAATGATGTTAGATAGCGTGTAGTATTCACTGACGAGATCTTAGTTTACCGGTAAAATCAATTTAATAGAGGATGAGCTTATTGCCTTTTTGGCAGACATGATTCTGAAATTCGAACCGCTACTGATAATATTTCGATAGAAAAATCACACATTGTCAGATCTAGAATTCAAACCCAGATCCTCGTTATCACTAGCTGCACTATTAAACCAACGAGGTAGAAAAGTGAGCATAGTTACAATTTTCTGTTTATATATCACCCGAGATCTCTCGGGGAACAGATAGAGTACGGAGTTCCAAAGTGTTCTTTTTTAAAGGCTTTTATTTAACTTAAACGTCTGTCTGTCATTCCGGTTTCAATTTAGTGATCAATTTTTCAAGAACTTGCGTGTATTCAGTTGAGCTGACATTTGACAAGCATATGTAAATATTGTGACGATACAATAAAGTTGATGTGATAATGGAGCTGGCACCTTGTCATAGGAGCTACATAACATAACCCCCTGATATTTAGGCTTTTTGTTATGGTATTGACATGTATTATAAAACCAGATAGTATTCAAGGTGTGATAATCGAGCCGGAAGGAAGCCATAGGAACTCCTTAGCTAAGCAAGATATTTCTGATGTGTTTTGCTGTAAAATACTATCTATCTATCTATCTATCTATCTATCTATAACCTCACGCCAGATCCCTTGCGGGGTAGGCAGAGAGTACAGAGTTCCAACAGGTTCTTTCCTTACATACCTCTCTGGCTTCCTCGACTCTCATAGTTCGTCTCATACACGCTCGCCGGTTACGGAGACTCTTGACTTTTCCATCAGATAAGACTCGGTTTATTTGGTCGTGGTAAGATAGTCTAGGTCTTCCCCGGTACCTGCATCCTTCCACTTTCACATTGTATATCTGTTTTGTCATTCTTTCCTCTGGCATTCTTTCTATATGCCCGAACCAACGGAGCATGCCCTTTCTCATCTTTACACCGATACTATCTTTCATACCTACTCGCTGTCTTACTATGCTGTTGCTAATGCGGTCGGTCAGCTTCACTCCGCACATCTTCCGCAGAGCTCGCATTTCTACCGCATTTATCCTACTTTCATTCTCCTTCTTACATACCCAGCTCTCGCTACCATATAACAGCGTTGGGACAAGAACTCCGTTATGTATGGCCAGCTGCGCCTTATGGCTTAAGTGCCGGCTCCCGAGTAGCTTTCCCATCGCACCATTCACTCTGTTCCCTGCACTCACTCTTCTCTCTATGTCAGCGGTGTATTTCCCATCCTTACTGAAGGCGCATCCAAGATATACAAACTCATTCACTTGCTCCAGCACATCGTTACCAACCACAATCCTTACATTCGTTCTGGTTTCTTCCCTTTCAAAAACCATAATCTTGGTTTTCTTCACATTCAAGTGTAAGCCATTGATCATGCAGTCGTCTTTCATAACTGTGACTAGTGTTTGCAGATCAGTGGCTGTTGGCGCTATTAAAACCGCGTCATCTGCATAAAGTAGATGGTTTACCAATAAGTCACCCATTTGTACACCTTCATTCATCGCTTTCAGTCTTTGAAGACTTTTGTCCAGATATATTATAAACAGTCTAGCTGTAAAATACTGTTACTAAAAAGACCTTTTTAAATTCAAATTATTCATAGACCTCTCTGACCTGCTCCACTCTCTCTCGGCACGTCCCCAAGTCTCATACACGCTCCATTTAAACGTACCTTACTACGTTACAATATTCATTATGTGGTCACACCGCATGCGGTTATCTTACATCAATGGTATCTTATAATGCAATGCGTTCGCCTGCCGATTCTAGATAACAGAGGGAGAGCGGGTTTGATTACTGGAAAGCCTCGCCAAAGATTTAATATTGTTGTTATAATTAGCTGCCAAAGTACTTGATACAAATCATTTATTTTCGAGAAAATTTCTTCGTTGGGGTCCAATTTATGCTTAAAATACATTGTAAAGACTCCATTGTAAAGCTTGTTGAGCTGGAAGAAGAGATAAACAAGTTGCGGTGGAATATTGTTGGTTTATCGGAGGTCCGAAAAAAGGGCGAGGACACGATAACCTTAAAATCCGGCAACTTGTTTTACTACCGGGAGGGCGAACAGCAGTCCCAAGGTGGTGTCGGATTTATCGTCCACAAGTCACTCATAGAGAACGTTGTGTCCATCACTAGTGTGTCGAGCAGGGTAGCGTACCTGATACTCAGAATATCCAAAAGATATTCGCTGAAGGTCATACAGGTCTACGCACCGACCTCGGCATACTCAGATGATGACGTCGAAGTAATGTATGAGGACATTAGTAGAGCCATACATACTTCCAAAGCACACTTTACAGTGGTTATGGGTGACGACAATGGGCAAACGGGGCGATGATGAATTGAGAGTGGGGCAATTTGGATATGGGCAACGCAACCCCAGGGGTCAGAGGCTGGCCGAATATCTGGAGAAGGAGGGACTCTTTATGATGAACTCTTTCTTCCGGAAGCCGCCTCATAGGAAATGGACCTGGATGAGCCCTGATGGTTCCACAAAAAATGAGATAGACTTCATCATGAGCACCAAGCGACAAATATTTAATGATGTCTCCGTGATTCACAGGGTAAAAACCGGCAGTGATCACCGAATGGTCAGAGGCACATTAAATATTAATGTCAAAATGGAAAGATCGCGTCTGATGAAGTCTACGCTCCGACCTTCTAATGCACATATCCAAAATCCCGAGAACTTTCAACTCGAATTGTCAAACCGCTTCGAATTGCTAGACAGCAGCGCATCAGTGGACGAAATCAACAATAGGTTGGTAGAGACTGTCCATACGGTCGGGTCCAAGCATTTTAAGCCCCACCGTAAAAATAGGCCTCAAAAGCTATCTGACTACACCCGAAACCTTATGGCTGAGCGACGTACCATGACACTCCAAACCTCCGATGATGCTAAGTCCTATAGGCAGCTCAATGGACAGATATTGAAGTCCTTGCGACACGATTTACGGTCCTTCAATACAAGACGTATTGAGGAGACCATAGAGCAGAACAAGGGCTCCAAAGTGTTTGCAAGAGACGCGTCTATTGGGCAAAGCCAGTTGACGAAGCTGAAGACGGAGGACGGAAACGTAACGTCGAATAGGTCAGAGGTGCTCAGGGAGATAGAGAGGTTCTATGGGCAGTTGTATACCTCAGTAGCTGAACCTGTTGTTGACTTGGTAAAAGACCCAAGAGCCAAGCTAACCCGACACTACACAGAAGATATCCCGGACATCAGCCTGTACGAGATTGGGATGGCTCTCAAACACCTTAAAAACAACAAAGCGCCGGGTGAAGACGGAATTACCGCAGAGCTTCTGAAAGCGGGCGGATCGCCGGTACTTAAAGTCCTTCAGAGGCTGTTTAATTCCGTCTTGCTCGAAGGAAAAACGCCGGAAGCGTGGAACAGGGGTGTGGTGGTACTCTTTTTCAAGAAAGGTGATAACACTTTACTGAAGAATTATAGGCCCATCACACTGCTGAGCCATGTTTATAAGTTGTTTTCGAGAGTCATTACGAATCGTCTCGAACGCAGGTTTGATGACTTCCAGCCTCCCGAACAAGCCGGTTTCCGGAAAGGCTTTAGTACCATAGACCACATACATACGCTGCGGCAGATTATACAGAAGACCGAGGAGTATAATCGGCCACTATGCTTGGCGTTTGTGGACTATGAGAAAGCCTTCGATTCGATCGAGACTTGGGCGGTTCTTAGATCTCTCCAGCGATGCCGCATTGACTATCGGTACATTGAGGTGTTGAGGTGCTTGTATAATAACGCCACCATGTCAGTCCGAGTACAGGGGCAGTGCACGAAAGCGATCCCCATAAAAAGAGGAGTAAGGCAGGGAGACGTCATTTCTCCGAAACTGTTTACGGCCACCTTAGAGGACGCCTTCAAGCTCTTGGAATGGCAAGGACTTGGCATCAACATCAATGGCGAATACATCACTCACCTTCGATTTGCCGACGACATTGTGGTCGTGGCGGAGTCGCTGGAAGATCTAGGACGAATGCTCGGTGACCTCAACAGAGTATCTCAACAAGTGGGTCTTAAAATGAACATGGACAAAACGAAAATAATGTCTAAAGTCCATGTCGTACCCACCGCACTCACCGTTGGGAACTCTACTCTTGAAGTTGTCGACGAATACATTTACCTGGGACAGGTAGTCCGGTTAGGTAGGTCCAACTTTGAGAGAGAGGTCAATCGACGAATCCAACTCGGCTGGGCAGCGTTCGGGAAACTGCGCAACATCTTCTCATCCAAAATACCTCAGTGCCTTAAGACTAAAGTTTTTAGTCAATGTGTGTTACCAGTGATGATATATGGATCAGAGACGTGGTCTCTTACAATAGGTCTCATAAAAAAGCTCAGAGTTGCTCAGTGAGCTATGGAGAGAGCTATGCTCGGCGTTTCTCTACGCGATCGAATCAGGAATGAGGAGATTCGTAGAAGAACCAAGGTCACCGACATAGCCGTTAAGATTAGCAAGCTGAAGTGGCAATGGGCGGGCCACATAGCGCGTAGATCGGACGGGCGTTGGGGCAGAAAGATTCTAGAGTGGAGACCACGTATTGGCAAGCGCAGCGTGGGACGACCGCCTGCCAGATGGACCGACGATCTTGTGAAAATCGCAGGAAGTCGTTGGATGCAGGTGGCATCGGACCGGTTACGCTGGAAAGCGATTGGGGAGGCCTATGTTCAGCAGTGGACAAGTATAGGCTGAGATGATGATGATGATGAAAGACTCCGGGCTGGTTGTTAGGTTTTTGGTATATCAATTTTATGAAAGTCTCAGACCGAAAATAACCTCATACATAAAATTAAACTGGTCTAAATAAAAACACAAACATCCCCGCTAACTCAGCTGTCAAGTTTAAAAAAAAAAAAAACTGGACAAACATGAAAATTCACAAACACAAATACCCAGATCGGAAAAAATAATTGTGGATCACACTAAGATTTGTCCCGTGCGGGACTCGAACCCGCGACTATTAGACACAGTGGGCGGAGCGGCTTAAGCTCTTAACCACTACGCGAAATCGTCCGTAGTTAAGCGCCATTTTTTGGTTGAAGTAGCTTCTCTAGCGCGGAGTACATAATACAGCCCGACAAGGACCTTTTGGCCTGCGGCCGAAATCGGAACTAACGCTGTCATCGAGTGATAAGTCACTACATGACACTCGCAGAGTTGCCGTTTGCTATGAAAACGGACCCACCTGTTGTAATAGGAAATTTTATTATTTATTTTATTTATTCTTTATTGTGCAAAATAACAAATTAGTTATGATTATGTTTTTTCAAAGGGGAAGAAACCAGAACGAATGCAAGGATTGTGGTTGGTAACGATGTGCTGAAGCAAGTGAATGAGTTTGAGAATACAACGCTGACATAGAGAGAAGAGTTAGTGCAGGGAACAGAATGAATGATGCGATGGGAAAGCTACTTGGAAGCCGGCACTTAAGCCAAAAGGCGCAGCTGGCCATGTATAACGGAGTGCTTGTCCCAACGCTGTTATAGTGCAGCGAGAGCTGGGTATGAAGGAGAATGAAAATAGGACAAATGCGGTGGAAATGTTAGCACTGCAGAAGATGTGCAGAGTGAAGCTGACCGACCGTATTCGCAACAAAGCAGTAAGAAAGCGAGTAGGCATGCAAGATAGTATCGGTGTTAAGATGAAAACGGGTATGCTCCGTTGGTTCGGGCATATAGTAATGTGTAAATCCCGACGTCGCCGAATAGGTAGTCACTTCGTAATCAGAGATATGGTCATACTTGCGTAGACCAAAAATGATGCGGATACATAAATTTAACTAAATTTTAACCCAAATTTCAAACCAACTCCTATCAATGTCATCCATGAACTAAAAGATCGTTGTCGCACTCACTCAATCATTTTTCTTCCTTTTTTAAAAAAGAACACAACACCAATCACTTACTGTTGGAACAGCAGAAGTCAGGGGTAATGCAATAGTAATACTTGCGGCCCGGTTTACTGGCACCCTGGGAGCCGCGCTCGTAAACCGGGGGGGACGGGAAGCTAATGAGGATTTACGGGGACGGTGAGACGTATGCGCCGTGCACCAGGGCGTACCAACTGTGTGCAGCTTCTGATAATTTAAGTGTTCGAAAAAGAATACATTTTTGTTAAAAAAAAGGAGCCCTCACTAGAAATTATTCCTGCGTCATAAGCGCATTTACAAACACGAAATTCATATTATCACACACACACGTTTCACACCGTCACACCTATATTCCCCAAGCAGGGTGGCAGAGGTTTACTGAGTACACCCGCGTTTCGCCACTGTATCTAATAGTCGCGGGTTCGATTCCCGCACGGGACAAATCTTTGTGTGATCCATAATTATTTTTTCCGGGTTGGGTATTTGTGTATGTGAATTTTCATGTTTGTAAACGCACACACGATACAGGAATAAATCCTAGAGTGGGGCTTCGTTTTAAAAAAAAAAGTACAGTTAAATTTTGTCGGTATCAAATATAGTAGGTTTGTAGTCAAGTTGGCTTTATATAGTCATTAACCCTAATAGTAAACAAAGAAATGTTCGAGAATTACATTTTCCAACGAAACCTAATTATATTTTCCGATTTCATCGTTTGGGATAAAAAACGAACCCTTATAAAGTCGCGCATTTAAAAAGACTATAATGTAAAAAAAAACATATCAATGGTCATATCGCATTGCTGTAAAAAGTATTAACGTACAAATCAAGAATATTTGTAAAAATATCCAAAACTTTTTATTTCGATAAAGTATTATTTTTTAAACAAAGATGCAACGTTTATTGTGCTTGCTCTATCTCTCTATCTATCTAGTATATTATCACGCCTGATCCCTTGCGGGGTAGGCAGAGAGTACAAAGTTCCACCAGGTTCATTCCTTACATACCTCTCTGGCTTCTTCCACGCTACTTGCGCCCTCTACTTTTTTAGAAATAAAAATCCAACTTTCTTTTAAACCATACCAACTGTTGAGCACCTCTGTCATTTGGCTCTGAGTACAGTTCGCTCGATGATGCGCCTGACATTCGACCCTTGCGTTTTATTTTTTTACCTTCACGCTTTATTGTTCTGGGGTGACTAATGTGCTTTGTCTCTACGAACAACGCAGAGAAAATCGGTTGGCAAATATTTAAAGCATGTTTCGGAAAATATCTGAAGGTTATTCATACTCTTTTCTTTAAGTTCTTTTGTTAAAAATGTTATGGTTTTCAAACCGTTGTCTTTTTTTCATTTTCTGCAGTGCAGTATTTCTTTAAAAAGTATACTTTATATTTTTTTTAACTGATATTAACATTTTTTATACGGCAAACTTTTCTCGTTTATTTGATTAGATAGGTTTGTAATATTTTTTTCTTTATTTGCTTTGCAGTCTGTTTGTTTTTAATCTGTGTAACTTTTTTTGATCTATAATAAAAGAGATTCACACCAAATACGCCATAAAAGGAAATATATTTAATACATACCTTAACTTAAACTTGAGTGCTAAGTTAAGGCCCCAAGGACTACGAGTGAAGACTACGGTGATAACTCTTTCAACTAAGTTGAAATTAACTTGTTAACTTTGTTGGAACTTAAATGTAACTTGCATACAAGTTTTCTTGGACGTGAAAATTTTCTCGTGATATTTTCTTCAATAAATTATTATAATAATTAAATGACTATACTAAATAGACCGTGTCTTGTGCGAAGGGCAAGTCCGTAACTGGTGAGCATGTATGAGATAAACTATGAGAATGGAGGAAACCAGAGAAGTCTGTAAGGAAAGAACCTGTTGGAACTCTGTACTCTCTGCCTACTGCGCAAGGGAACTGGCGTGATGATATAAACAGATAGATAGAAGTAGCCATACACAAACCACAAACACAAAAGGCCAAAAATCTGCCTCCACCAATCCGCAGTCGGTCCGCGTGGTCGGTGTTTTCCTATACCGATTTAAAAATCACATATTTCCCAACTGAGGTACGAACCCCATATCGGGCGATTGCAAGGCAAACGCTTGAGCAACTGTGCAATGGCATTTAATAATAATAATAATATAATATTAGCCCTGTTAAGAAACTGTCCCATCGTTGGACACGAGCCTCCTCTCAAACTGAGAGGGTTTAGGCCATAGTCCACCACGCTGGCCCAGTGCGGGTTGGCGAACTTCACACACCTTCGAGAAACTCTTAGGCATGCAGGTTTTCTCACGATGTTTTTCTTCACCGTAAAAGCAAGTGATAGTAAATTTTTAATACGCACATGCCTTCCAAAAGACAGAGGGGCGTGCCTGGGTTTGCCTGGGTTTTTTTGGCTTATTGCACTTTAGTCATCTGCGTGATCAAAGGCACTAATTAGGTGTCCAATCATCACCCAACGACTAATCACCCAGGTGACTTTTCTCCCAATAAAATATTATGTATTTAAATTTCAATTGCGCCTATATGGCGCTAACTGTGTGTGTGTGTGTGTGTGTGTGTGAATTATCTACGCCGTTGGCCGCGGAGCCTTTACAACTTTACCGGACAAGAGGGCGAGCTTGCAACCACTACGCTCCAGATAGACTGACTGACTTCTGGGTCTAATGGTAATGCGATTTGCGATCACGAGGTTCTGGGTTCAAATGTAGTTTTTCTATCGATAATTCCCAGTATCGGTCCGGAGTCTTGAATTATGCCTGGTATATGGCAATGGTTGTAACCCAAACGCGCTGGTCTATGTATATCTATGGTCAAAATACTATTTTTATCTATGTTTGTAGCAGAATATCCGGCGTAACCATGAGCAACCCATTGTTAAGACAGAAAAATCGATAAAATGTTGTGTTAATGAGTTATTGTGATAATAAATGTTTAGTGTGTGCCTAACCAATAATCGTTTCATTAAAATCACCTATAATACAATACGTTTACCGCCTATCACATGGTAATTAACATTATCGGCGAAAAGATCCTACATCCTTCCAACACCTAGAATAGAAATATACAGAAATAGCCCACAATATCGTAGCATACAAGTGTATAATAAGTTACCTGATGATATAAGAAATACAAATGATAACAGTAAAAATAAACTTAAGTCATTATTAGTACTAAAATGTTACTATAATATAAAAGAATTTATGGAAGATTATTGGTAGCTAAATAAGTAGTAACAAACTAGAAATATTTATCTATACTAGTGGTCGCCCATAGATCGATATTCGACCTACTCTTTCATCGTTTGCTGGTTATGTTTGACATTTAGTAAGACTATAGACAAATAATATTAAAGACAAACATCAATTTGACGTGTATTGTGTCAAATACATGGTAGTGTGTGTAATGTTTTTTTCACTGATTTAATGTATGTTTAATGCATAATTTTAAAAAAATATTAGCTTTCTGCACTCTTTCTCTATATAAACTATAAGTGGGGGAAATTTCATACTCCTCCGTCCGCGCAATTTTCGTAAAAAGGTGTACAAAGTTTTTGCTTCACGTATTAATATATAGATTTATATGTTTAAGGAATAACTATAACTAGTAAGTATCAGTGTAAAGATGAGAAAGGGTATGCTCCGCTGGTTCGGGCATTCAGAAGAAAGAATGACCGGAGGAGAATACCGGGGAAGACCTGTCTTACCATGACCAAATAGATCGAGTCTTATCTGAAGGACAAGTCAAGAGTCTCCGTAACCGGCGAGCGTGTATGAGACGAACTATGGGAGTGGAGGAAGCCAGAGAGGTATATAATAAAAGAACCTGTTGGAACTCTGTACTCTCAGTCTACCCCGCAAGGGATCTGGCGTGATGATATAGATAGATAGATAGAACTATAACAAGTTTTGCGACACCCTAGCAGGTAATTATAGTTTAGTCTGTAACTTCATGTACATTGTGCAATATATAAATAAATACATAAATAAAGTGGGTATACTATTCTGCCACACCGTTTGGAACATATAAGCGTGTAATATTTTTGTATAAATCGTACTTAGTGATCCTGCCTATATCCAGAATCCTGTATAATATGCGTATATCTTACAAACCGGCCTACGATCCCCGATATCGCATTATTATATCAACTAGCCCCGTCCGGCGAGTTAGGCATTATTTATTCGGCAGGCCATTATACTAGGCTATATTCAAGCGTGCCCCTAACGGGGTGTATCAGTCACAATTTAAACAAAATACGCTCCGGGACGATTTGATCCGACCAAACAGCTTCGTTACTTGCGTAGAGTCGGCATACAAAATTCTTGTCATCTTCGCATACAAAATCTCTAGCTTCCAAATAAATGATTGATATCTATTTATTTACGGATCACCTAAAGTGCTTTGGAACCGCGGTAGTCTTAGCGATTACAAGGGTTAAGAAGCGTTCAGCTGGGTCAGTCTGAGATGGGTGACCGTTTGTGGTATTTTCATATTTGAGCGTCTCCTTGCTTTGGACAGCACGTTAATCCGTTATTACTGGTCATTGGCGGCTCGATAAGTTATAACAGCTAGTGGCCAAAAACCTGCCTTCACCAATCCCCACTGGGTATGGCCACATCTCTCATACTTCGATTTGTGACAGAACATCTTTGCCCTGCAGTGAGTGTGTAGGTTGATTTATTATATCTTTATTATATCTCCGAAGGCGCAAATGACGAAGATTTAGTCCAGTATGCTCCCCTTACTAGATCGAGTAGTCTCTCACAATAGGTCTCATAAAAAAGCTCAGAATTGTTCAGCGAGCTATGGAAAGAGCGGCGGCGTTTCTCTGCGTGATCGAATCAGGAATGAGGAAATTCGTAGAAGGACCAAGGTCACCGACATAGCCCTCAAGATTAGCAAGCTGTAGTAGCAAAAGGCGACATAGCGCGAAGATCGGACGGGCTTTGGGGCAGAAAGATTCTAGAGTGAAGACCGCGTATTGGCAAACGCAGCGTAGGACGACCGCCTGCCAGATGGACCGAAGATCATGTGAAAATCGCAGGAAGTCGTTGGATGCAGGTGACATCGAACCGGTTACTCTGGAAAGCGATTGGGTAGGCCTATGTTAAGTAGACAAGTATAGGCTGAAATTATGACTAGATCGAGTAGTCGCGGTTCGATCCCTGTACGGGATAATAAATGTTTGATTCGGTTTGGGTGATTGTGTATGAGAATTTTATGTTTCTAAATGTACATTTATCCGCCTCGTTGGTCTAGAGATGCATAGTGCCGCCCCTGCACCAACAACTGCAGGGGAGCCTTTGGGGTCGTGGGATGCTGGGGCTGGGGCCCAAAGCCTCCTTCAGGCGCGACCCCGAAGAGGACGGCGGCGTGGTGTGGCCCACGCTGCCGTGAGCACCGCGACGGCGCAGGGGGGGAAACAAGCTACCAATTCCCCTCCCGAGGCGGGCTCTTCGGAGCGCGACACAAAGAACACCGGTGTGTTCCACTTGGAGATTCCAGAGCCCCTCTGACATGTGCCAGTGCCGGCCACTGTGGGGTTTTAATCGGTAAGAGTCCGAGTCCCGCCAGCTTCCCCAAGGCTGGTGGACGTCCATGAGGATTCCCTCAGAAAAAAGTGGTGCATAGTGCAGTTGGTTGGGTGGTTACGAAATCCCTGGAAGGAATCCTAGGTCCACCGAAAAACTTCGAAATCGAAAAATTATCAATCGTTAGGACTTAACATCGTCTAAATGTCGGTGTACACTTCCTCCACCCCCGTTTGGCACATACAAGGTGTATCGTCAATAACGCAAGACCTCAGACACACTGATTAGGTAATTGTTTCACAAATTCAATACGAAAACCAATTTTCCAAATTTTAAGATTTTTACCATTTCATTAAGCACTTTTATACCCCATTTAACAATAAATCTTGCACGTGTATGTCTGCGTATAAGAAATACGTTTTAGAAATGTATTTGAAATCCGTACTGCTTTCAATCAAGAATAATTTTAGTTTATTATAGCACACTAAAGGCATTTTTTGCAAATTAAAAAAGAATTAATAAACATTAAAAATTGTTGGAATCAATTCAGTTATCGATTTAGAACAAAATACTTTCAGGTGTTCCGGAGAATTCAGCCTCTCATATTCTGTTCGTGTGTCCGGCTTGCGATGCGGAGCGACAGCAGTTAGCCGCTGAGATCGGAAGAAGGATGCTCTCACTCCCGGCTGTGGTATCGGCCATGGCCGAGAGGGAGAGCGTTTGGGTGGCTATGGTCACCTTTTGTGAGGCTGTAATAACAGTAAAGGAGGTGGCAGAACGGGAGCGGAAAGACACCAGTGCGAATTCCGCTCGTAGGAGGTGTGCTGGACGGAGGCGTAAAGCGTACGCCGCTAATGACCTTCGCCTACCGTGAGAAGTAGCCTGCGGACGCCGAGCGTGGGCAGCTTATCACCTGACCAGTAACAGGCTTATGAAGGGAGTACGCTGCGTTCTGCGCGCCCTCACAAAGAAGAGCACGGGATGAAGGCGAGGTTTGTGTGAAACAGACCAAGCCCGCTCATGCCGCAGATGTTATGCCACTGGCGATTCCTGCGGCAGGGCACTCAGGCAAGAGACGAACGCCGGGGGGTTTTAGTGGGTGCAAGCCCCACATAACTGCCACATCACCTGGGATGTGGCAGTATGCGCTAGGCATTTCCCCCCGTTAAAAAAAAAAGAAAGTATTATGTTACACCTAGCAAGGACGGTGTACATATTGGAAAAGATAAATGAAATTTATTTCGTCAAGATAATAATTTTGCGAACCATATTGACGTAGAGAAAGTAATAAGTCGGTAAAAATGTGCATACAATGGGTGCATTTGAAATGCAAACAGCACTGCATTCAGAGGTCGGCCGCGGGCCGTCACTCAGCACTCACTGCCATTATATATAGCACTTACTTTTATATACATACTACACTATACTTGTATACACCTGGAGATCATTGACGAGGTTTATTTTGAACCTTTATCCTTGATTTTTGGTGTTCTTGTACAGGTTTCTTGTTAATTTATTGTTTTTTTTAAAACGTAGCCTCACTCTAGCATTTATTTCTGTGTGGGTGCGTTTACAAACATGATAATTCACATACACAAATACCTAGACCGGAACAAATAATTGTGGGTCACACAAAGATTTGTCCCGTGCGGGAATCGAAGCCGCGACTATTTGACCCAGTGAGCGGAGTGGCTTAAGCTCTTAACTACTGTCCCAAATCCTCAGACAACCTTCACTGACTACCTCGAAATTGCGCTCAAAAATAGCACGTCCCGACATAAAATATTGACTACTTCTGTCTTAATTAACGTGTTAATTAACGTATTACAACGCAGAGGTAACAGCAGCTGGTAGTTGCCGATAGTCTTTTCTTTTCATTTAAAAAAAAAACGTAGCCCGGCTCTAGGATTTATTCCTGTGTCGCGGGTGCGTTTACAAATATGAAAATTCACATACACAAATACCCAGACCGAAACAAACAATTGTGGATCACACAAAGATTTTTCTCGTGCGGGAATCGAACCCGCGACTATTAGACACAGTGGGCGCAGCGCCCGAAGCTCTTAACCACTGCGCTAAATCGTCCATCAATATATATATATATATATATATATATATATATATGCTATAGTAATAACAATGCTAAATTAATGTCTAACAAATGATCACATTTATTTAACCGACCCTATATAATGGGAAATGATAAGTAAAATGATAATCCTGCAATACATAATAGAATCCCTTTAAAATGTACGAACTCTATCTACCCTACAAGGGATCTGGCGCGATGATATAGACAGATTCGATCTACCAGATATTTTATATACATGTAAATAGTATTTAGCTATCGTCAGAAAATTAACAAAGTCTACTTCCGCTTTGGAATGTCATTCCTAGAGAGAAGAACCGCAAAGAAACTTCAAGGTTACTCTTTTAAAATATGTTTTATCAACGTTTTGCAATGGGCAATGGGAGAACAATGTAGGTTGGTCATCAGGTGAATTTAAGTTAAACAAAGCAAGTGACCTTCAGATTTGTATAATGACCCTATTTGATTTATTAACCCATTAGCGCTTTCGGTCCAAATTGTCCTATTCTTCGCCTATCTACAAGTCAAACAGCTTATTGTTTCAAGATAAGTGAATTATCAAAAAGTACATAAATCATCTGAGGCCTTCCCGTGACCACGGGGCCCACAAAGCACTCGAAATATAAAGAACATAAAATCAAACGCCGCATTGAAATCCGAAAAAAGTTTCAGGGTATTTTTCATATATCGTCAACCTATTCAGTTTTTTCAGCCCCCTGTTGACTAGATAAATAAGAATTACAACCGATAACTAGGGCCCATATTCACTATGACCACACACGGTTTCGATACCTTCGTTAAATGATCGTGGTATTCTAAATGCCACTATAGTATTTCTCATGAAGGATGGGTACGGTGACATTTGTAAGTGTCAAAGAAAATTATATTTTATTCAATGGCAATAAGAAGCATGACCTATTTCTATACTTATGATTATATGCCCTAATGCCATTGAATTAAATATTAATTTCGTTTGGCACTTAGAACTGTTACTATCCATCGCATGTGAAAAATATAGAGTTGGTACTTGTAATCGATACGAGCGAAGCATATCCGTAACGTAATTTTCATGTAACTGAGTGAAAATTTTTACCCAAAAAATTGCACTTGTTACGCCACCTTCATGCATATTCAGGAGCGACAGGTCCGCGTCATGCCAACCAAAACATGAAAAAAGTAATCATTGGCATCAATACTTGTGTGTTAAATACCTCTTTGTTCGGAAGACGGCTGGAAAGTTGTAGGCCAAGAGATCGAATGATGACAGAAATATTATTCTATTCTTTTTTTATAAAAATGTAGCCCACAATAGGAATTAGGTATCGGTGATACGTTTACAAACAACATGTTGACATTTTTGAAAACATTCAGACTCAAACATGTATATTTGTGGATCACACAAAGTTTTGTCTCATGCGGGGATCGAACACGCGGACGCCCCACTGGACCAAGTCGTCCGTCAAATTTATTTATTGTCATTCAAGAAGGTAATGAACTAAATGTACAGAAAGATCCACAGAAGAACCAAAGTCACCGACATAGCCCTCAGAATTGCCAAACCTTGGCAGTGGCCAAACATTGAGTGGCAACCTCGTAGCGGAGGACGTGGGGTAGGCAAGCCCCCCACAAGATTAAACAATGACCTGGTGAAGGTCACAGGTAAAAGCTGAATGCGTTTAGCACAAATCTGGTCGTCGTGGCTTTATTTTAAGGAAGGTATTTGCTCGGAAGTTAAGCGAGGGAACATGGCTAAAACGACGCATGGATACGAACAGAGCACAGGTTTGATGGGTTTCGATGGACAGAAATTATACGTATTTAAATTGATTTTTACTTACGTAATGGTCCCATTGCTGGGCAATAGTCTTCCTTCCGTTCCTCTAGCTATCTCTAATAAAAATAAAATAATTTTAATTGAAAAGACCTTTAAAAACCAAGCTTTTATATCAAAAACACAACTGCGATATCTAAGTTAGCTGAGGAGTTCCTATGGCTTCCTTTCGGCTCTGTCATCAGACCCTGGACACCATCCGGGTTTAAAGTACTCATACAAATACGAGCCCAAACACGGCGGGGTTACATTGAGTAGTCCCTTGGCAACCTTTAGGCTTCATCAACAGACCCTGAACACTACCTGGTTGTATAGTACTTGTCAATATCAATCTAACAAGCCTAAACAAAAGGGGGCCAATTTGTATACATATTCCTATGGTCACCTTCCGACTCCATTATCAGACCAGCTCCATGGTACCATGTAATTGCATTGTCACCTGCAAGTGCTTAAAAAATGGATCATACGATTTGAACTGGAAAGACAGACAGACAAATAGATAGACATATGAACATTGCAAATTAAATTAAATCCTGTAAAAATAGTAAAATCCGGCAGGTGTACAGCCGTCTCTCTGACTAGTCTATCGGTCTGTCTAACGTTCCCAATCTGCATGTAAAGTATGTGGCATAATAGTGATTTACATTTGTACAAAAACGTCTTTGTCCAGCGCTGAGTCAGGCGGGAACAGTGTGAAAACCTCGGTTCGACGGCCTAAACAAAGCCGTTACTCGAGTTGACGACGACGAGTCAGATGCTAAGAGAAATGAATCGGGTTCATTGAGAGTGGGATCTAGAGAGCTGATCTTATGGTTAAGTGGTCTGGTCTAAGCGTATCTGCGTAGTAAACGGGATTGAAATTGGAGTAATTTTCTCTCAAAATCAATTTTATTTTATTCATGTAGACCAGAAGGCACTTATGAATAGTCAAAAATAGAAAATTATTGATTACTTAGGAATCTCCTACCCATTCGGAAAGTCATTCCTTGGAGAAGAAGGGCAAGAAAAACCACGGTAATATCACGTCAGACTCCTTGCGGGGTTGGCAGAGAGCAATTTTCAGAAAGTATTACCACCCTAGCTAATTTAGATTAAAATGAAGGTGAACCTACTTTCATCCATTACATATCAGCGATTGGAATACTAAGTTAATAAGTTACGAAGGCGAAAGAACCCCTCTATTTACGACGTTATGTTGTATAACTCACTGATGCCACCACGGTCCTAGTGGGCCGAGCAAAGTTGCAAACATTCTATATGATGTCTTTCCGCAATTGGTAGCGCAATGTTATGATCAAGTCATTTTATTCGTTATCAAATGTAATTCTTGTACAATTTTCAGCCTTCTGTGTTAACGATTGTAGAAAATCCACTTGGCTACAGGAGCCACATTGGTAGCTTCTTTTCTGTAAACCACCAAGTGGTACAGTACGGTAACCGGCAAACGTGTATGAGACGAACTATGAGAGTGGAGAAAGCCAGAGAGGTATGTAAGCAAAGAACCTATTGGAACTCTTTACTCTCTGCCTACCCCGTAAGGGATCTGGCGTGATGATATAGATAGGTAGATAGACCTAGTGGTATCATATTATTATTTTTACAACCTGTGAAGTCGTATAAAAAACTCAATAAATATTATTTTAACAGACATGAATAGAGGAGCATGTTTACGTCAGATACACAGACAACAGTTGTAACTCTTAAATTAGAAGAAGAAATGGTATGCAGAGAGCAAGTTAGGTCAGTGGTCCTTACATCATGACTAGACAGCATTCAAAGTCGAAGGATTTCATGCAACGGAAACAGCTATGACATTAAGTTCGTCAAACAAAAATACAGAATCAAATGCAGTGACCTTACTGCGAGTCCCAAAACCCGCGGAACTAAAACACGTCTTCAACTCCATTTATGTTGTCCACTATATGACAGACAGACACAAGTTACAACATATCGTCAAACATTGCACACCTGCCGCCATCTTGCGTGTGCCTGTAAAACATTGTTTTAACAGTTTCTGGGAACAAACGTTACTATTTGGTACTAACAATATGATATTTACATTGGTTTTTTGTGGAATATCGATATATGGTATGTGAAAAAATTGACGTTTGTGTTGATTGCTTTGTTACGGAATAATACAGGCTGTTGATTCGCAGTCTTGCGGAATTTATGGAACCGTGAACATTTAACTATCATAATTTGGATAGTAGAGGCGGTTAACCGAGCACTAACGAACTTTACAGGTGACATCAAAGTTCTTTTGTTGGGCATACCCAACCTTGATTTTAATGTCATTATTGGCGAACGAATACTTGGCTCGCAATGGAAAACTCGCAACCAATTCAGACTTAGACCCTCCACCCACCTTCCTAAATTGCTCTAGACAGTAGCGGAACTTATCAAACCAACAAAGTGTCCCACTTAGTTGAAATGCCCAAAATTAATTGAACAACTTTCTATTCGTAAATATGTAATTATAATAATCATTAATCTAAAATGTTATTTCTTTCTCTTCCAATATACTTACCTACATACTATTCTTGCAAATGTTGTGTACGTCTGTTATAGTGATGCGACTCTAGTAGGATATTGTGTCTCGAGTCCCTCGGGTCATTTTATTATGGCACTCGAGTTATACTCGAGTTATCAAGTAATTCGAGTTTACTATTTACAGTTCCGGCAACTCGAGTGAAATTTATTACGCGAGTTAAGATTTTCAATTACTTAGCATGTTTGAATAGATACCTTTATTGAATAAATAGTATGTGATAATATGATACCTTTTATTTTTACACACACTATTAATGTTAAGTAACAAAAAATAAATTCACAGTGAACGAATAACTACCTAGCGCTCATCGAATCTACTTGGTGCTCCGAGTTGAGTCAGTACCTCGAGTGCAAGCTAGCTCGAGTAAAATTAATTTTCACTCGAGTCACTTAAGTGAAATCATCCTTCGAGTCGCATCATTGGTCTGTTATTGATATGCATATAATACTACATTGCTGCCATATATTTATGACGAAAGTGTGATAATATGTATATTATTGATGTACTAAATAAATTAATTTCATAGACGACGAGTATTCACCCGTCTGAATACTAACCGAGTAGAACTTTACTCAATACCACGCTACAAGGACCTCAAACGCACACTGTGTAGCATGTTAATGCAATTAAACTGATGCAGGCACGGACGGACGACTTGGACCAGTCGTTAAAAGCTTAAGCCGCTCCGCCCACTGGATTGCGAAGGCGCGAGTTCGGTGCCGGCACAGGAGAAATGTTTGTGTGACCCACAAATATTTGTTACAGTCTGGATGTTTGGTTTATGTGAATTTCATGTTTGTAAACGCACCTCCTGTCCTTTTGTCTTCTGTCCTCTTCTGTGTTCCTTCTCCTGCACCTTCCTGTCCTGACAGGAATGATTCCCAGTGTAGGGTTTTATAAAAAATAAAGAAAAGTAAGATATGGTTTAACAGATATGTCCGATAAACAAGCGTGATAGAAAAGTCTTAAATCTAGACTATATTATGAAATCACAAACTCGCACACGGTCTTTCTATAATCGCTAACCTCCCCTTCCTAGATGATGTTATATAATATTATATCATAAAATTACCTAAGCAAACCCATACACCAAAACGAGCATATTCAGAAACAACTATTTTAACTTTATTTACCCATTTTTACAGCTCAAAACGTAACACATCCATCACTCTTAAAACAAGTATTTACTGTTAACATAAAAGTAAATATATCATAGTGTCAAGTGCGCATACGCAAACACCTGCCATAGAAAACAGAGGATTTATTTGTGAAATAGCCAACAATATAAATTAGGCTTCGCATTCATATAAAGTGAATTCTGTCCGTCTGTCCGTTCGTCTGAAGACATTGTCTATGTGGACGGACGATATTTTAACAAACTAAGCGGTCTTTTCAATAAATTATATCGGATGGCGCACGCGCATACTTGCAGTGGAACTGTAAAGAGTTGTAAAGATGTGTCTAGAAATATTTGGATGTGTTTAAAAGATTTTTTTATTAAGTTTGAATTTTTTTCTGTAACGTAGTTTTATTAACGTATTTCATATGTATCACTAGCCCGAAAAAATATCTGTGAGTCAAAAAATCATTTGTACAAAATCAAACCCGTAACCACTTAATTCGTGACGACAAAAGGTCTACACTTTTACCAATACATTAGACAGACGTCAAAATCCTCAATTACTAATAGATAAATACTACTATTCTGATAATGAATTTCTTTCACTGACGTAATTATCAATAGTATTTTCTTATTAATTATTGACTGACATTATGATTTGGACATTATTACTATTATATTTTTTTGTTACTTGTCATTGTACTAGTGTACCCAATAGGGTATGCTACATATAAACGTGATGCAATGTAGACCTAAACAAACTTGATGTACCTGTGACAACAATCAAATTGATTTGATATGATGTATTTTTTATAGAAATAAACATTTATATAAATAACGACGTCACAGTTATGTGAACATTTTACATGAAATTATGTGTGTTATTACATGTATGATGTTCACAGTTTACATATGTACATAACATAATTTGAATATATTAGTTATGATATTTAATTTCTTTAAATTTGCATTGGCTTAAAATTGAAAGAAAATTAACTACCTTCCAACAGGTGACTAAATTCATATAACCAGAAACAAATTGACACATACTTACAAGTCCAAAAAAACTTAAAATCGAATTGAATATAAAGCAAAAAAAAACACAATACCCAATTAGTTGCCACACCGACACCCGGTATTATCATCTCTTGCCGGCGGCACCTGTCGATGCGTCCGGTCAATCTACCGCAGGTCGATGCAAATGCGCTTGCGCATTGTTACGGGCTCGCTAACGACGATCTCCAGTCTCCTTATTCGGTATAATCGAACCCAGCGCGTTATGATATCTTCGTGAAATCATAATGCATGTATATTTAACTGGAGTACCATTAAATGATCTCTGTATATCTATATCATCACGCCAGATACCTTGCGCGTATTTAGAGATTAGAAAGTTCCAACAGGTTCTTTCCTTACAGACCTCTCTAGCTTCCTTTACGCTCATATTTCGTCTCATACATGCTCGCCCGTTACCGAGACTCTTGACTCGCCCTTCAGATAAGACACGGTCTATTCAACCGTCATCATACGCCCATTTCTCAAAGTTATCGTAACGCACCGCGATACGTTTTTAAATGGTTTTAGTGAATAAGGACTCAAACGGGACCATTACGACGCGACCAGTACACGGCCGTGAGAATATATGTGCTGTTTTGTGCCCTTATTGTCCGAATGCCGGGTAGTGCCTTCTGCTTTCGGATGTATGGAAAAGCGAGAACTAGGAGTGCAATCATTCTGATGAAAAAGAGCTAAGAAATAGCTATTGTTGCTTGTGGATACCACAAGAGTCATGATCAGGCAAAAGATGTCCACTGTAGGATAAAAGCCTCCTCAAAGATCGTCGTGACGACCGGTACTGCGCACTCCTGTACGTCTTCCTGAACGAGATCTCCACGCAAGAACCTTTCTGCCTCAACAGCCGTCAGTTCTACGAGCAATATCCACCGCCCACTGCCATTTAAGTTTACAAATTCTGAGGGCTATATCGGTGACATGGGTTCTTCTGCGGATCTCCTCATTTCTGATTCGGGGCAGCTCTGCAAAGTTCCAACAATGCTTCATCTACTCTCATAATTAGTCAGATGCATGCCGGTTCCGGAAACTCTTGCATGGTCCTTTAGATGAGACATAATATATTTGGTCATGGTAGGATATCTGACAAAATGAAGTCTTTCATTTGAATTAATGATATTATGGTCCCAATGGGGAATCGGTAAGACCTGGCCAAGATTAGCTCAGGATATGAGGCTTGAGGTGGGGGAGGCTAATGCTCTGCAGTAGTTGGAATGAACTGGAAATGATAATGATAATATTGCCTCTAACAACACTTATTTTAGGTTATATTTTGCTATGCTCAAAAGAGTCCACAATTGTGGATTGCAATAAATGGTATCGAGTATATGGAAGCATAAGGCATTCAGTGATACCCAAAATACGGTAATCTCTGAAATTTGCCTTATACGGGTATGGATCACCCATTTCAAAAAGCAGGAGAGGCTTACAGTTAAACTAGACCCAACCGTCATCGAGACACAAAGCATTGGATACATTACTAAATCTAATGAGGATTTATTAACCACTAGTTTCTGCCCGCAACTTCGTCCGCGTTGATTTTAGATGGAAACCTTACGTTTTTTTAAGATACAAAGTATCATATGTGTTAATCTTTGTGCGAAATTTCATCCAACACTGTTCAGCCGTTTTGACGTAAATGAATAACAAATATTCAAACATACAAGCTTTCTCATTTACGTATAATATTAGTAGCACTAACCAAGTAACAGGTAGTATCATCTGAAGTTAGAGCAAAATTGCTGCTTATTTTGGAGTTTCTTTTTTGTGTGTGCAAAGTAGGATGTATATTTATCTAACTCTTATTGTTTTGATCTCGAAACAGAGTTATTTCAAAGCTAGATCGGATAACACGGGCCGGGCAAATGTTCTGTATGGATCGCGGGCAAAAACCTTCAACTCCTAAACATTGAGTCACCGGCATGGCCGCCCCGTCAGGAATCTGAGCTCGCCCAAAAACCGGGAATGTAACAATGGAGGGATAGTCCCCGCGATCGTTCGTATGTTAACAGTGTTAGGTGATAAAAAGTGCTAATTGACGATTTGTAATGTCGGTACGCTGGTTAAGTGAGAGTTCGCTTCTTTGATAAGATAATAAAAAATATCGCCATTCCTGTCTCGTATTAAAAAAAGTTAGCTAAAGGTTTCTTTTCCCAAGTAAAGTGCTGGTTAGTTATTTCTTGATTTGTGTTACTTGGCAATTAAAACTGGCATGTTTAACCGTCGGATAGCTCAGTGATGATGAAGTTCGTACATAGACTTACTTGTCGATTAGTCTACTTTAGACCCTACGTCTTTTAAAATGGGGTAGTTAAAATGTAAAGCATTGCAGTGGAGAATACTATATACCCCGCCCATATGCCACTGAGGCATTCTCGCTATGGGGACTGCCTCGATAGTTTAGTGTCACATGATATGGCTAGCAATCACCAGATAGGAAAAAATGTACTTGGGGAATTTCTGACGAAAAATTCTCAGAAGTTCAAAGTCATGTCTTTGTTTCCAGTTAACCTAATGGTATTAAACCCGCTCCTACCTACATTGGGTTCTAAAATTAGTGTTATCTCTTTAACGCTTGGAGAGTGCATTACACCGTCAGTGTTTATTTTAAATTGCTCGGGGACATAGAAATTTCTTCACGATGTTTAAGTTTACCATTGTTATGTCTCGTTTGCACATAAATACATTTCGAAAAATCTAAGTGTCTATAGTTGAGTATTTAAGTTTTTGACTACGAGACAAGTGTTGGACTAACTATAAAATAGCAAATTGACCAAACATAATTATAGACACCGCAAGCATAATGTCTAGGTCACAATTTCTTTAAAGGTTCGCCATCTCTCAACTATGGCATCGATATTGACTAGATTCAATGTGACAGTCCGAAAAACAGCACGAAAATAAAAGCATACGTGTGGTCTTAGCTCGATCCAACCATAGCCAACATGACGACGTGTTGAAGCAGTTCAACACGTGGTCACGTTGGCTATGGTTGGATCGGACTAATTCTGTAATTGACGATTAAAGCTACCATAATAAAGAGATCTGAGGTCATTTATCATTTAAAACTATGTTCTGCAGTTGCTAACTACAATCTAGATGCATAAGTATACACAAACGTTACTGTTTCTTGTCTGTCCTTTTGTTCGTGATCCCTAATGTAGTCTATTTCAATCAAACTTTAAAACTTTGTGAACAGAACATCACCATTTTTAGATGTTTTAGTTGAATTTACAATCAAGTGTAATATGAGGGCAACACTATTCCCGAAGACATCGAAATAAAAATGCTGTTAGTAAGAAATCGACGTTTTCATGCGAAGTGAACATTTTTTTAAGGTTATTTGGAATATACTATACCTACGAATAATATATCGATAAACTAAAGAACCTATAATATCAGCCTATACTCCCACTGCTGGACAAATTCTGGCCTTCTCTCGATGTGAGAGAGATTAGGTCATACTCCATCACGCGGACCCAGTGCGGATTGGTGGAGGCAGGTTTGTGGCCTCGTGCTGTTGGAACTTATCAAGCCGCCTTTAAGGCTTCCAACTCGGCTTAACGACTAACACATTAAATGGCAGCCGGAACCAACGGCTTAACGTGCCTTCCGAAGCACGAAACGCTCGAATTTGAAAATGCCACAAATGGTTACCCATCTCGGGCCAACCGAGTCGAACGCGGCTTAACCTTGTAAATCGGTAAGAACACCGCGGTCGCACAGCGCTACGAGCGCCTACCTATACAAATCCTTATTGCAACAAATCTTCACTAATATGCCCGTCCTTTCCAATCACAAAAAATACTCTTGCAGTCCTATTCTGTACATATTTCTAAGTATAATCGACGAATAAAAAAGTCGATACGTAGAAACCAATCAATTCGACGACATCGGAATAAGGCGCTTTATAATTTTTTTTTTCTTTACGATAATAGGCACTCATGAAGAAGTCAATTGTACCAATCGCAGAATCATTACAATCGTATCTCTAACGTTATAAGGTTGTAAATTGTTTGTATTGATATATTTTATAGTTGGCAATACAGAGGTTTAAAGTATTTTATCCGGTAATTATCTGGAAGATAATTCCTTTGGTTACGGTGATAATTTTCTTCGATTGTCCTTCGATGGAACGGGTTATGTTATTATTGAATTATTATATCGATCGTTTTTTGTATTGTATCGAGTGAAGGCATCGATAAAATAATATAGTGATGAGTATAGGTAATTAATGCGGTTAAAGTACCCACCGTAATAGTTAGAATCGTGGAGTGGGCAGGCAGCTAGAAATGGTCCGATGACCTGTGCTCTGTTCATTAAACGTTACAAGTTACATGTTACAAGAATTTTTTTATAAGTTCTTCACATTCACAAGTTCACAAAACTTGTGTTTTTAATTTAAAAGATTGCAACTGCAAAGTATTTTTTTATTGTATTATATGTTGGTGAGATAGAAATTACGGTACAATAACTAGGGAAGTAGCAATAGCAGTGATAGCCTAGTGGTTAAACCGTTGGACTGCAAAGTCAAAGGTCTCGGGTTCAAACCCAGGCACGCACCTCTGTCTTTTCGAAAGCATGTGCGTATTAAAAATTAATTATCACTTGCTTTAACGGTGAAGGAAAACGTCGTGAGGAAACCTGCATGCCTAAGAGTTTCTCGAAGGTGTGTGAAGTTCGCCAACCCGCACTAGGCCAGCGTGGTGGACTATGGCCTAAACCCTCTCAGTTCGAGAGGAGGCCCGTGCCCAACAGTGGGACAGTTTCTTAACAGGGCTAATATTAACTAGGGAAGTTGTGCAAGTATATTAATATAAATCTCTTTTAAAAAAAGGTAAGCCGACTACAAAAAGCAAAAAATAAATATTTGGAGTCGGTACCGGTTAGTGCAGTTACTTGGCACCGACTTCAAATATTTATTTTTTGCTTTATGTAGTCGGCTTACCTTTTTAAAAAGATTTTTAACTCAAATTTTAAGTGACGTTTGAAGTATTTACTAATATGTATGTACCTTTATTATAATATTTTGCTGAGTTGTACAGTAAGGTACCTACAGGACTGATATAATAACAATAATAACGGAATCAATAAATTCGTGCTGTTTGCCGTTAAGGAGTCCCCTGGTGTATTTTCAAAGTCCAAAGTTCAATACCGATTTCATTAAAATGGGACCACCTCGAAACTATACTAAACCCAACGCAAAAAGAATCATAAAAAGCAGTTCATAAATAAAGACGTTACAAAAAAACACAGACGGATTGTCAACCTCCTTTTTTGAAGTCGGTTAATATTGGATTGACGTAATACCCATAATATCTGAATCTACGCATTCGTATTGTTTGTCGTTAAGGAGTTACCTGGTGTGTCTTCAAAGTCCAAGGTCCAATACAGTTGAAATTAAAATGGGACCACCTTGGAGCCATACTGAACCCAAAGCAAAAAGAATCATCAAAATCGATTCATAATTGGCGGAGTGATCGCGTAACATACATACAAAAAAAAACATACAGTCAAATTGAGAACCTTCTTTTTTGAAGTCGGTTAAAATAAAACATTGTTTCAAATAATTTGATATTGTGTGTAAATAACCTATAGTTATTGACGAGAAACAACAAAACAAGCAGAACTCTAATATTATATATATAATATGTAACATAGTTTTAGAACTGTAATACAAAACGTAAATCAGTCATGAATCTACTTTTGAAAACTGATTTTTATACTAAAACGTTCTGTAATCTATCTATCTATATGATCATGCCAGATCCCTTGCTGAGTAGGCAGAGAGTACAGAGTTCCAACAGATTCTTCCCTTACCTACCTCTCTGGCTTCCTCCACGCTCAAAGTTCGTCTCATACACGCTCAAATGTTACGGAGACTCTTGACTTGTTTTTCAGATAAGATTCGGTATATTTGGTCATTGTAAGATAGTCTAGGTCTTCCCTGGTACCTACATCCTTTCACTTACGCATTGTATACCTGTCTTGTCATTCTTTCTTCTGACATTTTTTCTGCACGAACCAACGGAGCATACCCTTTCTTATCTTTACACCGATACTATCTTTCATACCTACTCGCTTTCTTACTACGCTGTTGCGAATACGGTCGGTCTGCTTGACTTCGCACATCTTCCGCAGAGCTCGCATTTAGACCGCATTTATCCTTTGTTCATTCTCCTTCTTACTTACCCAGCTGTCGCTGCCATATAACCGCGTCGGGACAAGCACTCCGTTATGGGCCAGCTGCGCCTTTTGGCTTAAGTGCCGGCTCCCAAGTAGCTTTCCCATCGCACCATTCACTCTGTTCCATCAGACTATCTTACCATGACCGCCGTCGAATAGCCCGTGTCTTATCTGAAGGACAAGTCAAGGGTCTTTGAAACCAGCGAGCGTGCATGAGACGAACTATGAGAGTGGAGGAAGCCGGAGATACATAGAAGATATCTTATTAGGTAGGCTGGTTTATTAGGTAGCTTAAGCCGTTCCGTCTACTGGATCGAGTAGTCACGGGTTTGATTCCCGCACGGGACAAACCTATTTATTCGTTTCAGTCTGGATATTTGTGTACGTGAATCATTCTTAGTTTAGGGCTACTTTAAAAAACCCTTGGGATTAATAACCGTGGCGGTGTAATTTTAATTTTTAAAAGTTTTTCTGACTGCCTCGTTGGTCTGGTGGCAAAGCGCATCGCTTTGTGATCACGAGGTCCTGGGTTCAAATCCTAAGTCGGACAAATGTAGTTTTTCTAACGAAAGATTCCCAGTATGAGTCCAGAGTCTGGAATTGTGCCCGATATATGGCAATAGGTTCGCCCCCTATTACATGGGACCTAACATCGTCGGCGAAACGTGGGTGTACTCAGTACACCTCTGCCACCCCCTCTGGGGAATATAGGCGTGACGGTGTAAGTTTTCCTCATTTATCAATCTTTCTATGATTACTAACAGTCCGGTCAAACGTAGTACTATATATGTATTTTTTGTAATGCAATTTCATAAAACAAAGAACAATAATAAAACAATATTACTTATAAGTTCGCTGATTATGTCTACAATCATGTTATAATAAGTATAACCTAAGAAATTAATATAATTATTGGTCCTTATGCCCGCAGAGGCCACATACGCAAGATCGAGGGATGGGGGAGGGAGACGGACGATCTCTGAAATAAGTACAAGAGGGATACAGATACAAACGTGTTATTACGATAAGAAAATTGGCCAGTTTATGTAAAACTTATCGAAACGCATCTGTCGAATATATTGTTTTTAAATTATTTTAGTTTTTTTATAATATTATTGATAGACTGCATCGCTGGTCATCTAGAAAGAAAGGATGATGATGATGAAATCAAAGAAGGGATGTAAGGGCATCGGGAAGGTCGGTGAGAACATGCCGCGGACGGCGGTAGCGGCTGATAGGAGGGGAGTTAGGTTCGTAGTCGGCGGCGGCAACGATTAGCGGATTTCTATGATTGGACGCGTTCGCAAAATATCGGGTTGTCGCCTTTTTTAATAAAAGCGCGAATAGGTTCAAGACCGTGATCGGAATGGAGATCTACATTCCGTATGAACCACGGGGCTCCGACGGCTCTGTGGAGTAATAGACCCACGCCTATTACATTGGGAGCTAATAAATTCGACGAAAAGTGGGTGTACATATCTACATGGTACACCTTTGCTATCCCCGTTTGGGTAATATAGGCTTGACAGCGTTAACTTTTATTTATATTGATAGCTGAGATGAAACAACAAACAAGACGATTCGATAACTTGGTGAAGATCACTGGTCAAATAAATCAGTCTTTACTGTCATAGTGCAGGATAAAGAACTTCTCTCATAAATCGTGACGGGAGAGAATAGGTCATAATCCACGCGGTCCCGGTATGGATTAGTGGAGGCAGGTTTGTGGCTACTCGCTGTTGGAATTTATCAAGCCGCCTATTACTCCCTACTTGGTTTAAAAACTATCATATGAAGTGGTAACAGGGGCCAGCGGATTATCGTGTATTTGTCAAAGCAAAGATGCTCGAAAATTGATATTGTCACCCGTCTTAGACAGATCGACCCGAAAGCTGGTTAACCTTTGTACCAACGGGGTAAAACTAGATGCGAATAATAAAAAGCCAGTTATTAAAGCAATCTTTGAAGCAAGGTTATGTCCTGCAGGGGATGCTTTTCAACTGAAGATGATGCTCGAAGCAGAGTGGATAAAAGCTAAGCTATTAAAGTCATAGCACACATAGTACTTTCATGTATAATCGACGATTTGATCACTCTTCGGAAGCCGGACGCAGCGACTGAGTTGCTAAAATGAGCGTTTCTGATACCGCGAAAGCAAATAGTCGCCGGAACGCAAAGAAGTCGCAGTTAGTAGTCACCAATAATTAAATTACAGCCTAGTGGTTAGACCGCTGGACGGCAAAGTCAGAGATCACGGGTTCAAACCAAGGCACGCACCTTTGTCTTTTCGAAAACGTGCGTATTAAAAATTAACTAGCACTTGCTTTAACGGTGAAGGAAAACATCGTGAGGAAACCTGCATACCTAAGAGTTTTCGAAGGGGTGTAGTTCGCCATCCCGCACTGGGCCAGCGTGGTGGACTATGGCCTAAACCCGCCCAGTTTGAGAGGGCCTCCAACTGAGGGACAGTTTCTTATCAGGGCTAATATTATAATAATTAAATTATCGTTGTACTTTGGCCCTTTTCATGTCACCTTTTCTTGAGGTAATACGTGACGAAACTATCGCCACATATTCTCACCGCTGTAACTTCTGTAAGTCGGAGTCCACAATGGCCTCCACCTATGACGCTCAGGTTTGAAGAGGTTTTCCGAGGAGCGCTTTAAATGTTTTGGATCCAGCAATAAATTTAATTAGAAAACAGAAAACGTGAGAAAAGCAGTAGCAGAAACAAATTGAAATAAAAATGAAAACAGGAAGACTAGGAGAAAATACTTTGGCTCTCATGCACTTACAGTCTGTGGTTGAAAGACCAGTACAAACCTTCGGGTTTTCAAAATAAACTGATATTGAGATAGCTAGACAGTTTATTTCGCTTAATTTTATAGTATTATGTCATATGGCATACTGCTATGGGGATGCTCTGCAGAACTAAGCACCATCTTCGTTCTGCAGAAAAGGGCTGTTCGAACAATTTACAATTTGGCCCTGAGAGCTTCCCTTAAGGAAAAAAAATTAAAGTAATAAATATTCTAACTGTTATAAACAATATCAGTAACTTTTGAAAAATATATATCTTATTGTACATTCTACTCGTCTCCACAGAATTAGCCATTCTTTCATGGGGCAATGTATACGCTTCTACAACAAATTACCCATAGATATCCGAAACATGCCTATCAATAAGACAGAGGTGCGAGTTGTTTTTGTTGGTTTGAGACCTCTGACTTTGCAGTCCAACGGTCTAACGACGAGTTAAAGCTAGAATTTTTGACTTTTTTTTTGCGTGTGTCTAAATGAAAATGATCTACGCTGTTGGCCGCGGGACCTTTACAGCTTCACCGGACCAGTCATTTTAGACTTAAACTTGTTAAGACGGAGCATTGCTAACAAAAATGGCGCCTAAAAGTTGTTCAGTTTTTTTTTTCAAGAGCTGTCAATGTTTATGTACAATTTATCTATCCTACAGATAGATACATTCTATTCTATGTCGTTTCCGCGCGCGCAATGCTCCGCCTAGTAATTCATTTAAGGCTAGAATTTAAAGCGGACGGACAATTTAGCGCAGTGGTTAAGAGCTTAAGCTGCTCCGCCCACTGTGTCTAATAGTCGCGGGTTCGATTCCCGCACGAGACAAATCTTTGTGTGATCCACAACTATTTGTTCCGGTCTGGGTATTTGTGTATGTGAATTTTCATGTTTGTAAACGCACCCACGACACAGGAATAAATCCTAGTGGGGCTACGTTTTTCAAATAAAAAAAAAAAAAGCTCGAATGTTGAACCTACATCAAAACTGATGTCACAGGTTCCACATTTACTTTAAGAAATTTTCCCGACTCTACCGATTTTCAGTACTAATAAATCAATAAAAATCTCAATTTAATTTGCAATACGATCGCCTGCGCCCGCGCCGCTCCGTGTCAAAACGCACGCCGTGGGAAGATAGATGGCGTCACCTGTTCCGCTGTTACAGTAAATCAAAATGGCGGGTGTGCTATCTCTCTCTTTCCAGTGCTTGAGACGTATTGGCATCTCGCTCGCACACGTGATTGTCGGATACGTTCGAGATTATGAGTGCTACCCACATTAATGTTTTGATTTATGTTTGATTTACAGATGGATGTAATTTAGCAGGCAATTTTTATCCAATACAGAGTTGCGGGATTTAGAAGCATCTTTATGACTCTCGTAGAGCTGATCAGAAAAACTCGAACACTGCAAAAATACTAGTTAGGTATCTCCATAAAATGGTTCGATTAACGATTATCGTTTAGGTTATGAGTATATAAGGAAAAGGCTAATAAAACATTAAATTTCCAATGTTTTAAGGAGGAATCAAACCCAAAACCTGCCATTTTTCCATTCTGGTGACTACCTACCACGTCACTAGATCACAAATTAAAAAGGTCAGGAAAAAAGTTGCTCCCACACATTCCAACATCGATGTATCAAATTATTTCATGTTTCTTTTGCTGATATTAAAACCTAATTAAGAACATGAATTGCATCTCAAACGAAATATAGGTAATGGTGTAATAACTGCCTAGGTATTTTGTACTTCTACTAATTTAATTCATGTAAAAAACACATTCCACTTTTTTACATTCACAGAAAGTACTTGATCAAACATAAGATTGCCATTTGAAATAAAAATTCAAATGTTACGACGTACCTAATACAAAAATTTAAGATTAACACCGCAATTATAAATATACAAACAATTGAAGGTTGAATATCTCGAGAAAAAAATCGTAACTAGATGCAGGTATCACCAGCTGTCATAAAAGTCTCCAGTCTGGGTGACCTATAAAACTTAACAAACACCTCATTCCTAAAGATCAAGTTATAATAGTTATACAATTAACATTGCCAGCGTAAAAACGCGCGAGTCGTTGTAAACCGATTGCGAGATATCGATACTGAATCGATTAATTTGTTAATAAAGGTTACATCACAAAAAGGAGACGTGGAACGGTGGCGTTATTAATTACTAAATTGTGTATCAATCATAAATTAAGGTGGAAATTATAAATATACGCATCCATTTACCGAGAACTTGATACTATGTTTCATTTTGCATAATTACGGTCGACCATTAAAATAGTTTATATAAAAATTCCATACCTACATCCGAGAGGGTAGAAATGTAAAGGCCTATGTGCCGACATATTTAACGACAGTTTGCTTTTTTGTGGCGCCACTTGGCGCCATAGGGGTTGCCAGTAACAATTGAATTTACATTTGTCTGTCTGAGTATTTAATTATTTCCGGTTGCATATTCTATTGAATATTATGATGACACACATGATGATTTTTTACTCAATAAATTTATCTTAACCGCTCTTTTAGTGAATTATAAGAATAGGCAACCACTATTATCACATAGACTTTTAGCGGGTGTGCAATCGAAGATAGTAAATTTTATACATATCAGCTATAGAGATGATAGTTAAGTCATAATTAATAATTTGAAAAAATAATGGAGTCCCCATACGAAGTAGTTATTTACGCACACGAACAACCAGTCCGAATCAAAGTATTGTGTGTCACACAAAGATGTGCTCCGTGTGGGAATTGAACTTGCGACTATTTGATGCAGTCACCCAAACGCCCTACTCTCATACCGCTGAACCAAGCTGTCACTGAATTAGGGGAAGCCTAGTCACCGAGATGGCTGGGTTGTGCCTTCTCTTACTAATATATGATAATAATAATAATAGCCCTGTTAAGAAACTGTCCCACCGTTGGACACGAGCCTCCTCTCAAACTGAGAGGATTTAGGGCATAGTCCACCACGCTGGCCCAGTGCGGGTTGGCGAACTTCACACACCTAGAAACTCTCTGGCATGCAGGTTATCTCACAATGTTTTTCTTCACCGTTAAAGCAAGTGATAGTTAATTCATACGCACATGCTTTCGAAAAGACAGAGGTACGTGCCTGGGTTTGAACCCGAGACCTCTAACTTTGTAGTCCAACGGTCTAACCACTAGACTATCACTGCTTTTTTTTTCTCTTACTTATCTAGGTGGAAAAGAAAAGGTTCTCTACTGTCTATACTTTACCTCGTGGACCCAATGCAGATTATTGAAGGCAGGTTTAAAACCATCTTCTATTGGAATATATTATGCCTTATAAATCTTCCAACTCGACTGCACGACTATCTCATTAAGTTGCCACTGGGACCAACAGGTTAAAGTGCCAACGGAGCATGGAAATGGAGAGACGGTTGAAAATAGAAACAAGGCCTTTTCTCATTAATCAAGGTGGGGAAGAAAAAGCTACAGTCTACCACGAGGACCCAGTGTGGATCGACGGAGACAGGTTTATGGTCAACTGCTTTTGAAACCTATCAAGCGTCGTAACCGAGACCATCCACTTGAGGTGCTTTCCGAAGCACAGAGTCGCTTGAAAGTAGAAGGCTAACAAGCCCACCTCTGCAAACTGAGTCAAAAGTTTGCTCAAACACCAACAACACCACGGTCTCGCAGTTCTTATTCCGCCTCATTATATCATAAACAATTTTGATTCGCCAAATAATATCTCGCCCAGCTGACTCGCCGGTGCACAGACAAGTTCCAGTATGTGATGCGGTTATGGCCGACGGTTGGCTAATTTCTTACCATCTGATAACATACCCTGATCACGGCGTAATAAGAACACCTCGAAGAGCTATGAACGGACAGACATGGTACACTGGGAAATAGGTTATAGACGGTGATACGTCTTTGTTCATTTATTTATTTTTAGAAAGCTTACAGGCTAATAACAAAATTTTATTATATTGTTAACAGTAAACAACTGGCTAATAACAAGTGTCCACTGTTACTTAGGATGTTGTTACATACTAATTTCGTATTATAAATTTAAAAATAAAATAAATAGAAAACATGATTAACAAAATTACTTAATGAGAAAAATAAGGAAGAAACACAAAAAAACTATAAGAAGAAAACACAGAAAAAATATGCAACAAAAAAGAACAAAACTTGCAGTTTGATTGCCACACACTTGCTCAGAAGAATTGTTTAGTTAGGAGCCGACTTGCCGTGCCCATGTTGGTACTAAATATGTCAAGATTTAAATCACGAGAAACGTTGTTGAATAATCGCGTACTACGTAAGAATAACGAAAAACGATTTCTTTTATCTCCTGAAAATGATTTCTAGTTTACACCAAACTTCTTCTTTTAATCTGTTTTTACTCTTCTCGGTGCAACTAATGTGTGTCTCTCTATCCATATCTTTTTAAAGCTAACTCTTTAAGAACTTTATACAAAAGGACTACAACTTCTCTATTCAATTGACTTGTGTAACTTAACTTTGAACTTCCTACTTTTTCTTTCTCCTTTCCCTTCTAAGATATTCTGAATAAAACTGCAATGTCATTGGTATACCATTTTAGATGAAATTGGGAGAGGAAAAATATTAAAAATAAAGATCTTTTTTATTATTATATTATAGTGCGAACCGCTTATGGCGCAAAACAAAGAAGTACCCAGAACAAACCTAGCACGAAATACGTAGATAGGTATGTTTATCGGAAGAAAATGTTTTTTAGCTTTTCGTCGTAACAAAAATAGAAGGCGCTTACATTCTTTTGAACATAGTTTGAGCACAAAAAACAGTGTAAACGAAATGAAGGACACAAAAACATTAAATTTATGCATCTCGCGCATAACTTAGCCTTATAGGTTGTATTATCAATTTATAACGAATTTTCTTATAACTACTTTTTGTAAACTTAAAGAAGTTTTTAGTGTACTTAATTAGGCAAAAAAGTATTGTGACAAATTCACATGTGCAAATTAAACTCGTATAATTTTTACAAACCAATATAATTTTATTTTAATGTCGTATTTGGTACCTACTTGTAGCTCTACCGGTCTGCGGTGTTCTTAGGGATTACTAAGGTTAAGCATGAGCAGCTTGGTCAGTTTGAGATGGGTGTCCGATTTTTTAAGGCAGATTTTAGGCGATGGTCCCGGCCGCTGCTAAATCTGGCAGTCGTTAAGCTACGTTGGCAGCCTTATTAGCACCTTGATTAATTCCAACAGCCTGGCCTTTGTGGCCAGGTAGCCAATATGGCCACAAAGTTGATTCTAGAAAAACCTTCTAAAAATTTTCCCCTACCAACCAAAAAAGATACTACTGGTTTGGATTATAAAAAAACTCTTTGAAGTCCCCCCATGCCATTACAATAAAAATTTTGCACACGTCCCGATTTCCATAAAAAAATAATCGATAGAAACATGCCCACGTAAAAAGGCAATTAATAGTATAATTGCGTTACCATAACACAAAACAATAATAACACAGATCATTAATCTACACGACATGACAATAATCATAATAACCAACTCCGTGATAATAACGGTCACAATATCACTTCTAGTCATCGATTAGACACATCGATCAGTCCGAAAAACAGCCCGATAATAAGAGCACAACTGGACGCTTATAGGCACTATCATGTTAACCATATCCAAACTGGCATTCCATTTAGAATATTAACTCTCTAGAAACAAAATACAATTTTCATCAGCACATTTTAAATATTGAAATATTATTGCAAATATGTATCTAACTATGGGCGTGTTCTAATTTTGAATTAGTTCGATCCAATGTGAGGACGCGTCAAAATGCTACAGTTTGCTAAAACATCCACAAAAGAGCTGAGGTCATCATATATATAATAATAACAGCTAGTACCGTCCACTGCTGGGCAAAGGCCTTCTCTCACAAATCGAGCTGATAGACGTTAGGTCAATCTCCACCACGTGGACCCAGTGCGGGTTGGTGGAGGCAGGTTTGTGGCCACCTGCTGTTGGAACTTATCAAGCCGCCTATAAGACCTCCAACTCGGCTTAATGACTACCACATTAAGTGGTAGCCGGGACCAACGGCCTAACATGCCTTCCGAAGCATGGAGACGCTCGAATATGAAAATGCCACAAACGGTAATCGGTACGAACCCCGCGGTTGCGCAGCGATACAAGCGCCTCGCGCCTGAGGTCATCGAAATTTAAAACTAATTTCTTTAATTGGTATGTAAGTATAGATGCGTAAGTAAGGTATAGATGTCAAACGCGACCAATTTTTATAAGCTTTTATTTAACTTGCAACATTTGTTAGTTTTTAGGTCCAATTTTACAATATAATAATGGTTTTTTTAGTTTACGGCCTCACTACGACGCGTATTTTGCCAGTGTCAAGTATTACGAATTTAACTATTCATTTCTAAATTAATTCAATTACTCGGTGAACCCGATGATAACGATGAATATGAAATTAATAAAGTGCCACTCTGGATAGTAAAGCGATGGATACTTTACATTCCAATTGCGACGGCCGTTTTGAGGGAAATCGAAAAGGCACGCTATATCACTTTGTTACAATTACCTTTACTAATGCACATATAAGAATACATAATGGTTAAAATTCCACCAACATTACACATTATTATTCGAAATAACACAAGTTTTAGGAAATTAAAACAAATTGACGACATCACTCTTCGAGTTTCCGCCAGAAAAAAACATAATAATGTTAGCCCTGTTAAGAAACTGTCCCACCCTTGGGCACGGGCCTCCTCTAAAACTCAGAGGGTTTAGGCCATAGTCCACCACGCTGGCCCAGTGCGGGTTGGCGAACACACCATTCACACACCTTTGAGAAAATCTTAACATGCAGGTATTTTCAAATAGCTGTGATAGCCTAGTGGTTAGACCGTTTGACTGAAAATCAGAAGTCTCGGGTTCAAACCCAGGCACATACCTTTGTCTTTTCGAGGGCATGTAAGTATTAAAAATTAACTCTCACTTGCTTTAAGAACTTACGTAAAGGAAAACATCGTGAGGAAACTTGAAAATTTTAGAAGCTGAATTAAAAACACTTTCTCTTATCCTATAAGGTGGAAATTTGACATGTTGGTTCAAATTCAATGACGATGCATTTTATGATAAGATTGACCTGATTCTATATCCTGGATTTGCTCCAGACGAAGGAACTCCTCAACAACCAACAGCATAGTCACAAAATTTTGTATACACATTTAATTCTGATTGACCGTTTTATATTTTGCTATTACCTGGCTGTATCAAAGCTTGTATTTGAATATGCTTTTTTACAATTATTTGTTTAGCTGTCATTTTGGTTGCGCTCGTAGCGCTGTGGAACCGCGATTTTCTTAACGATTACCAAGGATAAGCAGCGTTCGACTCGGTCGGCCTGAGATGCGTGACCGTGGCATTTTCATATTCGAGCATCTCCGTGCTTCGGATGGCATGTTCAGCCGTTAGTCCCCGTTACCATGTAATGTGGTAGTCATTAAGCCAAGTTGAAAGCCATATGGGCGGTTTGATAAGTTCCAACAGCAGGTGGCCACAAACCTGCCTCCGCCAATCCGCCGGGTCCGCGTAGTGGAGTACGACCTAATCTCTCTCACCTCGATTTGTGAGAGAAGGCCTTTGCCCAGCATTGGGCCATTACAGGCTGATCTACCTATCTATCCATAACATCACGCCAGATCCCTTGCAGGGTAGGCAGAGAGTACAGAGTTCCAACAGGTTCTTTCCTTACATACCTTCTTCCTCGACTTGCTTCCTCGACTCTCATAGTTCGTCTCATACACGCTCGCCGGTTACGGAGACTCTTGACTTTTCCTTTAGATAAGACTGCGTTTATTTGGTCGTGGTAAGATAGTCTAGGTCTTCCCCGGTACCTGCATCCTTCCACTTTCACATTGTATATCTGTTTTGTCATTCTTTCCTCTGGCATTCTTTCTATGTGCCCGAACCAACGGACCATGCCCTTCCTCATCTTTACACCAATACTATCTTTCATACCTACTCGCTTTCTTACTACGCTGTTGCTAATGCGGTCGGTCAGCTTCACTCCGCACATCTTCCGCAGAGCTCGCATTTCTACCGCATTTACCCTACTTTCATTCTCCTTCTTACACACCTAGCTCTCGCTACCATATAACAGCGTTGGTACAAGAACTCCGTTATGTATGGCCAGCTGCGCCGTATGGCTTAAGTGCCGGCTCCCAAGTAGCTTTCCCATCGCACCATTCACTCTGTTCCCTGCACTCACTCTTCTCTCTATGTCAGCGGTGTATTTCCCATCCTTACTGAAGGCACATCCAAGATATACAAACTCATTCACTTGTTCCAGCACATCGTTACCAACCACAATCCTTGCATTCGTTCTGGTTTCTTCCCTTTTAAAAACCATATAGGCTGATATTATCATATACTATATTATATTTGTTCGTGAGCCGTAATTTAGTGCGTAGAATATATTGATGCTTCTAGTAGAATATAAAGTCTGTGTCCAGTATCCGAGGGGTAATGAAAAAATAATTTAACATGATTTATAGCTTACTCAGGTGCTCGCAAATTGCCGTCAGTTTGGGACGTTTAACTTAAGTGCTGCGCAAGCGCATCGGGACGTTAATTTAAAAAAAGAACGATGCAAAATTATTCGCGACTAAAATCGACTTGCGACCGATAATGATTGATTTTAATAAGTATAGGGACGGTGGCGCCAAAGTGCATATATGCATACTTAATGTGTGTTGCCTAAGGGGTGGTCACGGTAAAAAAAAGCGTAATCTTTACATGTTGTTATAGCGCTCATAGCGCTGTACAACCTCGGTGTTCTTAGGATCACCAAGGTTTAGCAGCGTTCCCCTCGGTCGGCCTGAGATTGATGACTGTTTGTAACATTTTCGTATTCCAGCTTCTCCGTGTTTCGGAAAGCACGTTAAGCCATTGGCCCCGGTAACCACGTAATGTGGTAGTCTTTAAACCAAATTGGATTGTTTTTTTTCATTTTCACCAAAAATAATCTCGAACGGTCCATGAAATATGCGGTGAGCCTAGAGAGCTAGAATGACGGTAAATAGGTTTTTTTTTAATATAAATGGCCGCCTTAGTCATAAGACTAAGGCGGCCATTTGTTTCCGCCACTGAAACTCCTGTAAACTTAGATCCACAATAGTGCCCATCGATGACACTGAGACTTGATCCTCGTGGTTTCCCAAGGAGCAGAGCAAAAAAAGATTACCCATCATAGACCGACCGAGTCGGATAAACCTTGGAGATTGGTAAGAACACTGCGGCCTAACATTGCTACTATAACAAATTAATTAAAAAAGGTAAACAAAAATACGTACGGAGTTCGTTATTAGTAATAAGTTTTTTTTTTCTTTATTACTATAAAAAAAAATTACAAAACATTTATAACAGAACACTCTAAAAACCACGAAGGTTTCTTCCGAGTGCCATATTAAATTCTAGGAAAACAAAATATTATAAAAAGCGACAAAAGTAATTAAGTACCCACTAGTTAGTTATCACAACAGTGCATTGATTGACTGAACTACAATAATATAAATTAGTTGGGGGTATACAGACCGGACCGGAGACCGGATTATTTCAATGCATGTACAGCTTGTTCAAAAAATGCGTTTTTAATTTATGTTTAACGTTCTTGGCTGTGATGCATTGAATAACAGATAGATCTAAGTTATTAAGTAAACGAGGAACTATATATGGAATGGTTCTCTCATCGTAAATGTTTGTGGCTGCGATGGTGATTAATTTTCTGTTAGTTTTTTGTCGTGTGCGGATCTTATGGGGAATTTCATTTTGATGTTTTTTGTTGAAGAATTGTTCTTTTAGGATACTACATGAAACTTTATTGTGAATAGGGAGTACCCTACAGTAGCTGAATAATCCTAGCTCATCATCTCTAAATTTTTCTCTGATATTAGGTGAAACAATTAACTTTAAAATTCTAACTTGTAGATTGAATATAGCATCGAGATAGGTTTTAAAAGTCCTCCATACTACATTAAATTGTAACAGTTTCATGACTACATTAGAGTAAATAATAAAAAATAGGTTCTCCTATTTAGATGCATTTGAGAATAAAAAAAAAATCCTATTTGCATTTAGCATTTGTTTTGGTAGAACCTTGGCAATGAGTAAAAAAAATTTTCAGCTACTTTTTTTAATGAATATACATTAAAAGGAAGAAGTTATTATTTTGACTCTAGGAAAATATTTTATGCAATTATCCTGTTTTTTTATAGGACAGTATACATAACCCTTCATGCCATCATGTAGCACTGTACAAACGCAAATAGGAATAATTAAGACATAAAACTTTATAGCCACTTAATGCATAATGTATAAGTTTGTTGCCAAACATCAAGGATTATCGTGAAACTTGTTGAATTTAAAGTACTCGTTTAAACTTGCGAATAAATTGTCATAGTAATTACGTAATTTTTATCGTTATTATATACCATAATTAGGTGTCGAAAAAATATGGTGGTCGTCTGTTTATATTAAACTAGTTTTAACTAAAATTTGATTAGACTGAGCATGGCTTATAAAAATGGCGCCAAAAAGTGGCCTCAGTTACAAACCACGTGTGTGCGATTTTTGTGTGTGTGAATGATCTACGCTGTTGGCCGCGGGGCCTTTACAGCTTCACTGGACAAGAGGGCGAGCGTGCAACCACTACGCTCGAGCCCGAAGGGCAAGGGGGCAACTAGCTCAAGGGCGCCTCAAGAAGGAACGGCCTCGGCTTGAGCAGTCGCTATGGGGGAGGGCGTATACTAGGTGTCTCGCCGTGGTGCTCTGCACCGGCCGGCGGGCAAGGGATTCTTCGACCTCGCCGGCGAGATCGGTCTCTGATCCTGTGTGCGGTATCTGTATCCGAAAGAAGAGATGTAAGGGCATCGGGAGGGTCGGTGAGAACATGCCGCGGACGGCGGTAGCGGCTGATAGGAGGGGAGGGGGGAGTTAAGTTCGTAGTCGGTGGCGGCTACGATTAACGGACTTCTATGATTGGACGCGTTTGCGAAATATCGGATTGTCGCCTTTTTAATATAGGCGCGAATAGGTTCGAGACCGAGATCGGAATGGAGATCTACATTCCGTATGAACCACGGGGCTCCGACGGCTTTGCGGAGGAAGCGGGATTGGCCTGTGTTCGATTCTTTGAAAGTATTTTCAAAACCTGTCAATATGTACTTGCGCGTGCGTTTGCGTACTACAACTTATCTACCGTTTGGGTAGATCACTTTCATGCCGTTTCTAATTCATCTGAGTAGCTATCATATAGCTGGCATAAGCAGTGATAGCCTAGTGGTTAGACCTTTGGACTGCAAAGTCAGAGGGCTCGGTTTTGAATCCAGGCACGCACTTCTATCTTTGCAAAAGCATATGCGTTTAAAAAATTAACTATCACTTGCTTTAACGATGAAGGAACATATCGTGAGGAAACCTGCCCAAGAGTTTCTCGAAGGTGTGTGAAGTTCGCCAACCCACACTGGGCCAGCGTGTGGCCGCGTTGGCCCTATGGCCTAACCCCTCTCAGTTTGAGAGGAGGCCCGTGCTCAACGGTGGGGCAGTTTCTTAACAGGGCTATTATTATTATTATAATATTATTTATACACTAAAATAATATTTATACGACACGAATCATCGAAAATATGTAGAAGGAATACTTTATCAAAAATAATTAGTCAGCCTATTCTAATACTGGCAAAGATATAATAAACTAAAGATAACGCTAGACAACGATTTTTGTGGTTAGAGATTATCCACGCGGATCTAGTCGCTTATAATATCTTAAGGAACAGCTATGTAGCACTCTGTGGGCATACTTAAATTTTTAACAATACAATTCATTCTCAGTTACAAAATTATAAGTTAAAATCAAAGAATTTTTCAAGTTTTCTGATAATACCTATGTAAAAAAAGAATAAATATTACCGAGCGATGGAAAATGCTTATCCAGACCTTATTATCCGAGCCCCTATTTCTCGCATCTGATTGGTGCCCAATTTATGGTAACAGCATTACAGCCTTGTTACGTATGACATTTATACCTGTCAAGGTGACAGCTGCAGTCGCCATAAAATAATTGCTATGACAGTTGCATTTTAGCGATACAGAATTATAATCGTATAATGCCATATAATATTATGACCATGCGAAATGAGAAGATTGTTGCATACCCGTCGGTATGCCATTTATTTGACGAAGCCAATTAGAGGAAGAATAATTTCTTTTTGTTTTTTTATGGACCACACAAGTAGTAATTGTTTTCTTAACTTGGTAGCTCACGACTACACAGGAATGGCCTGTGTGCTTGAAACATTAAGCCAAAAGGTTTTGGCAAGACGACCTTCAATCCCGAAAGTCCAAAATTCGGATGCAATGGACCCTCTCTTATCCGACTTGGCAATTTGTTTCTTTTCGAGCTGGTCTTAGCACTTTGCAGTGTTCATGCCGTTTCAGAGCCACTCCCAACTCCATCCTCTTAGAAATCTCTCCGTCAACTGAGGGTTGACATGAAGAGTTTGACATTAGCGTGACGCTACCTAGTTGATATGCCATCCTTTTCACTTAGTACACTTGCTAGATAAAGTTACGATAACGTTAAATAATTTATGCTTAGCCCTACTATGAACGGGAAAAATAGTGTCAATAAACACGCTTTATATTTCAATTATAAATCAGGCTACACTTTCCCTCTTAATCCCTATTACCTTCTGTATCTATCTCTCTATCTATATTATCACGCCAGATCCCTTGCGGGGTAGGCAGAGAGTACAGAGTTCCAACAGGTTCTTTCCTTACATACCTCTCTGGCTTCCTCCACTGTCAGTTCGTCTCAAACGCACTCGCCGGTTACAGAGACTCTTGACTTGTCCTTTAGATAAGACACGGTCTATTTGGTCTTGGTAAGATATTCTAGGTCTTCCCCGGTACCTACACCCTTGCACTTTTACATTGTGTACTCCTAGCTTTACTAGCCTATACCATATACTGGGACACCACTGATTGCTAAAGTGCTTCTCTCACAAATCAAGGCGAGAAAGAATAGGTCACCCTCCACCACGGGGATCTACTGCGAGTTATTTGAGACAAGTTTGTGGTCAACCAAACTTGGAACTTCTCAAGTCTTCATAAGGCTTCCGCCTTAGCTCAACGACTACTACGTAAAGTGGACTTCCAAAGCGCGAAGAATCCCGCTGGTCGGTACAGAGCACAACGCCGAGACACTTGGTATGCGCCTTCCCCAGCCAGTCTTAAGCAAAAGTCAATTGTTGAGACAATTTAGCGACGGACGATTTAGCGCAGTGGTTGCACTGAGTCTAAAAGTTGCAGGTTCGATTCCTGCACGGGACAAATCTTTGTGTAACCCACAATTATTTGTTTCGGTCTGGGAATTTGTATTATATCTGGATAGTTGTATTTGTGCATTTCATGTTTGTCAACGCACCCACGACACAGGAATAAGGATTTAGTCCTGTGTAGAGTGTTTTAAGAAAAAAAATAACAGTTGATCCGATGGTATATAATTGCAATCTTTTGCAATAACAATTAATTAATTGTTAATTGGAAACACTCAAAAGTAGAAATGTACACGGTCACCATATGGATGACCAGTCTAACCACAAATGCTGCCTATGGAAATGCCACGAATGGTCATAAATCTCAAACTGACCGAGATAAACACTGCTCGAATATCGCTATGGTCTCGCATTTCAAACTAATAAAGACAAACCGCTAGTTAACTTTAGCGATCGCTGCCAAAACGCTACGAGCCTCTTATATATTATATCGTATATATCAAACCCCAATATCCGGAAAGTGCCTCCATTCTAAACATTACAAACGTTCGGTGTCCGAATCGTAATTGCGGTGTTGCGGACGCATGTTGTCCGCACACATAATTCTCTGCGGTAACCCTAACCCGCACTTAAGCGGGCCCAACACAGGTCCCGATGACCGCTTTGACCGGCCGACGGTTAGGGATGACCGTAATATAATATTTCTAGTGAAATATTTTCATATTTGAAATAAAGTCCCTCCCGTGACCATGGGTGCTGCAAAGCACTCGAAACGTCGGAAACTAAAAATCAAAAATAAACTGCTATAAAATCCGTAAAATAGTTTTATTTCATGTGTAATATTTGCGTAAATCTAAGAACTCAGTATATTGTTAAACCGCTCATTTCTAGAAGAAATGACAATAAATTGAGTAATTTATTAACAGAATGGTGGCCTAGAACAGGCAAACGATGAGAGGACAGACTTGATGGGTAGATGACGTATCGAGAGCTGGAGGTGTAGTGGACTTGGAGTAGAACTTGGGGCAGATTGGCATAGGACCGAGAAGAATTCACAAAAGGGAGAAGCCTTACGCCTTGCAGTGAGTTGTAGGAAACTGTTGGTAATGGTGATTATGAAGCCGGCCGCCGTAGTGGGAGATTTCGAGAACCATCATGGGAATCAATTCCTCATTGACATTGTTCGAAAAACCTATCACGGTAATATTCTCACCCCTTGTTATAGGCGTAGTTGGATTTAATTTTAAGATCTGGTACTTGTAATGATCACTTAGTAAGGATAAAGGGAAACACCGTGAACAACCTTATCAGATGTATTGTTTGTCAAAACGCATGATACCTATATATGCGCAAAGAATGATGATATTTTAACCACATTGGAACCAGAAATATCTTAGTGAAAATTGGATATAGTATATCGCACTCAATGTATACAGATAAGAGGAAAACCATTTTATTTAAGAATATATTTCTAGGAAAATGTTAACATAATAATAAATTATTTAAAAAAAACGCGTTGTACATGATAGGCAATATAAACCACAATAGGTAAAGTTAATTAAGTATTTTCTTAAATAAAACCGTTGGACTACAAAGGCTCGGATTCAAACCGCCTGGGTTTGATCCTGGGTTTGAAAACGCACCTCTGTTTTTCCGAAAACATGTTCGTGGTAAAAATTAACTATCACTTGCTTTAGCGGTGAAGGAAACCATCGTGAGGAATCCTGCATTCCTAAGAGTTTCTCGAAGGTATGTGAAGTTCGCCAACCCGCACTGGGCCAGCGTGGTGGACTATGGTCTAAACCCTCTGTTTGAGAGGAGGCCCGTGCCCAAATGTGGAACAGTTTCTTTACGGGCTAATATTATTATTATTATAAAACCGCAATATTCAAGATTATTTAAATGAATAGTATAATATGTCCTGGCAACCCTACCGGCAGTTCCCATTGTTATCTGAGCCACAAAATAAGCCATCCCTTGACCGCGCCGCAAGGGTTGTCGATATACAATTGAATCTCAATACCAATAACTATAACTTACATTTTCGGACCCCGTATACAGCGTGATAGAGACAGTGAGTTTACTCCATACGAAAGTAACGTGTCCACTGAAGCTTAGAGGAATTTACTGTATAATACAGAAACGTTAATGTTACCTACACTAGAAGAGAAAAAAATACTATCTAAGGAGCCACAATATTTCTAAATCGGCCACTTAGTCGATTTAGAGAAAGAGTTAAGAAAAACTGCATTAATTATTTTCAAAAAAAAAAAACACAATTTGGGAATCGAACTCGATCGTGATGAGGTGAAAAATTACATTATTTTATTACGATATTGTAAGATGCATAAGGAGTTAATATTGCGATGAAACCTTGTCTAAAATTAAAGAAAACGCCGTATTTATTTTGATAACCTCGACTACGTCTGTAAAAATACCCAGCTGTACCAATAAGCTGTATCCTGTACATTTCTTGAATAATTTTTAGAAGATCTTGAACCTTTCGATAAAATCTATTGTCGTTACCTCATTAGTCAAGAAAAGCATAGCGTGACTGGCGTTCACAAGATACTAGATTCAACTCTTAAGTTACAAAATGTGATTTTTTTTATGAAAAATATCTCAATAGTAGTTCCCCCCCACCTATTATACTGGATCTAACATTGTTCGCGACATGTGGTGTATACGCAGCGGTATAGGGGCGTACACAGTACACCTCTATTATCCCCACTTGCTGAATCAGGAACTGAATTGATTCCAAATATCTAAATGAAAAAAAGCCCTGTTAAGAAACTGTCCCACCGTTGGGCACGGGCCTCCTCTTAGACTGAGAGGGTTTAGTCCATAGTCCACCACGCTGGCCCAGTGCGGGTTGGCAAACTTCACACACCTTCGAGAAACTATTAGGGCAAGCAGCTTCCCTCACGATGTTTTACTTAACCTTTAAAGCGAATGATAGTTAATTTTTAATACGCACACGTTTTTCGAAAAGACAGGTGTGGGCCTGGGTTTGAACCCAAGACCTCCGACTTTGCAGTCCAACGGTCTGGCCACCAGGGCTATTACTGCTTCTATTTAAATACATGTCCTTTTTATATTACATTGCCGCCACTTATACCAATCATTTCTCAAACTATTAACTTAAAAAATGTTAGGTTAAGTTAAATATAATTTTTGATTTTAAGTGATTTGTTTGATTATATTTCGTCAAACGCAGACACATCCATAGACCTAAAGACAAATAGTCCATAACCTATTTGGAAATCAAAAGTAATCAACTCGTTAAAATTGGAAGTTTGATCTTCGTAATAAAATGTCAATGTTACGAAAAACCCCCACACCAAACAGATCATTTTTTTACAAATTTAATTCGAAATATAATACAGTATACCTCAGACAAGTTTTGCGTTACACATTGTATAATAAAACATAACAAGAGTTATCCCCAAAGGCTTAGTCGGGTGTTGGTCAAATATTTACATTTGACGCTGAGATTAAAATATTATAGTGGTCAGCTTGTGAGCTCACTAATCCAGGTTTGGTTTACGGTGGGGCCTTGTTTGATTTGGTATCGCATGTTTTGTTATAGGTATAAAAAATATATTTTAGCAGTGATAGCCGAACGGTCAGCGAGTTATGGAAAGAGCTATGCTCGGCGTTTCTCGACGTGATCGAATCAGGAATGAGGAGATTCGTAGAAGAACCAAGGTCACCGACATAGTCCTCAAAATTAGCAAGCTGAAGTAGCAATGGGCGGGTCATATAGCGCTAGAATCGGGCGGGCATTGGGGCAGAAAGATTCTAGAGTGGAGACCACGTATTGGCAAGACGACCACCTGCCAGATGGACCGACGATCTTGTGAAAATCGCAGGAAGTCCTAGGATGCAGGCACAGCCCGCCCAGGCCCCCCCAGCCCAATAGCCCGGGGCTTAAGAATACGGGCTAACCCGCATAAGGGGCATCGGTGCGTTCCATACGGAGATACTGGAGCCCCTCCGAAGTGCTGATGTCGGCCACCCTGGGATTTTTAGTCGGTAGGAATCCGACACGCCCCGCGAGCTTCTCCCGAGGCTCGCGGAAAACCTACGCAGATTTTCTCTAGGTAAAAAAAAAGGTCTTCCCCGGTACCTACATCCTTCCACTTTCGCAAATGACTAATCGCTATTTTTCAAGAGTCAATGAAATATTGACTCTTGAAAAATAGCTTTACCATTGGGTTAAAGAAAACATTGTTAGGAAAGTTCCTTTTACGAGAGAAATTATAAAAACCCAAACCATACGGGTGTACTAGGTACACCTCTAAGTACACTTATAAAGAAAAACTTGAAAGATGATTTTTAAGTCGTACCTTATAATAGTTTATTCGAATTGTAATCCAAATAGCACCGCTGATGTATTAAGTTATTTTAATTTCTCCATTATTTTAGAACTTATAAAATAGGTGCTTATTTGAAAAATATAATAAAAAGTAATGAATTACCTGTCTGACCAACACAGCGCGTCATCTCGGTACCTGAAAAAAATATAACCTATAAATAATAAAAAGGTACATCCATATACAAACACGTGGATAACTAGTTAAGCGTCTACTACACTGGTGTGTTTCAACTACAGAAATCTTAAATTATGATTTCTATGATTTCCTGTTAATATCATCACGCCGTTCTACATCTTTTTATCTTTGTAACCATATACGCCAGATACCTTGCGAGCTAGTTCCAATAAGTTATTTGTTTACCTTCTCAATGCTCATAGTTCATTTTATACATGATCACTAGTTTTTATGGCTTTAACCGTATTATTAAGAGTCTCCGTAACCGGCGAGCGTGTATGAGACGAACTAAGAGAGTCGAGGAAGCCAGAGAGGTATGTAAGAAAAGAACCTGTTGGAATTCTGTACTCTCTGCCTACCCCGCAAGGGATCTGGCGTGATGTTATAGATAGATAGAACCGTATTATTTATTACTAGCAGTTTCCCACGACTTTGTACCCGGTCGACAACAGCGCCACCTACCGGGTCTATGTTATATAGCCTATGTTACTTCAGGATAAGATAGCTTTCTAATGGTGAAAGAATTTTTGAAATCGGTCCAGTATTTTTTCAGTTTATTCGTTACAAACATACAAAAATAAAGATCTCTCCTCTTTATAATACTAGTGTAGATTTGAATTATATTTACAAGCTGTTATTTAACTTGCAATGTTCGTATGTCTGTCTGTCTATCTGTCTTTCCGGTTCAAATATTACGATCCATTTTTCAAGCACTTGCGGGTATTCGATTGAGCTGAATTTTGGCGTACATATGTAAATTTGGTGGCGGTGCAATAATATAGTACCATGGAGCTGGTCTGATGACCCAGTCGAAAGGTGACAAAAGGAAAATGTGAACTATACAACGCAGCTCCCTCCTGTTGAGATTGATTAGATTGGTATTAACAAGTACCATACAACCAAATAGTGTTCAGGGTCTGATGATGAAGCCGAACGGTAGCCAATGGAACTACTTAATATTACCCCGCCGTGTTTGGGCTCGTTGGGTTTGTCTTGACGAATACTTTATACCCGGAAGATATCCAGGATCTGATGTAATAATGATGCAATATATGCAACTAAGCTATGTATATTTTTAGAAATTAATATTATTCCGCAAGTAGGATAAATGCGGGGGAAATGCGAGCTCTGCGGAAGATGTGCGGAGTGAAGCTGACCGACCGTATTCGCAACAGCGTAGTAAGAAAGCAAATAGGTATGAAAGAGAATATCGGTGTAAAGATGAGATGCTCCGTTGGTTCGGGCATATAGAAAGAATGTCCGAAGAAAGAATGACAAAACTGATATACAATGCGAAAGTGGAAGGAAGTAGGTACCGGGGAAGACCTAGACTATCTTACCATGACCAAATAGATAAATCTTATCTGAAGGACAAATCAGGAGTCTCCGTAACCGGCGAGCGTGTATGAGACGAACTATGAGAGTAGAGGAAGCCAGAGAGGTATGAAAGAGCCTGTTGGAACTCTATACTCTCTGCCTACCCCGTAAGGGATCTGGCGTGATGATATAGATAGACAATTATCCCGCATTTGTTAACTATTCCTGTAATAAAATCTACCTACTATAATATGAAAATACAATATAAATGTTTTGAAAAATGATTTTTATGTGTAAATGTGACGTTTTGGTTGCGGGGCCTCCACAGCTTTACCGGACAAGAGTTTAGGAATAATATTAATAAACTAAGATCGGGTTATTTAAAAAAAAAACCATCACGCCGATATTCCCCAGGCGGGGGTGGCAGAGGTGTACTGACACCCACGTTCCGCCGACGATGTTAGGTCCCATGTAATAGGGGGCGAGCCTATTGCCATATACCGGGCACAATTCCAGACTCCGGACTCATACTGGGAATTTTTCGTTAGAAAAACTACATTTGTCCAACCTAGGATTTGAACCCAGGACCTCGTGATCACAAAGCGATGCGCTTTGCCACCAGACCAACGAGGCAGGTTATTTTTTCTTTACTATATACTGCATATATGCAGTGATTGCGTAGTGGTTAGACCATTGGACGGCAAAGTCAAATGTCTCGGGTTCGAACACAGGCACACACCCCTGTATATTCGAAAGCACGTGCGTTTAAAAAAAACTTACACTTGCTTTTACGGTGAAGGAAAACATCGTGAGGAAACCTGAATGCCTAAAAGTGTCTCGATGGTGTGTGAAGTTCGCCAACCCGCACTGGGCCAGCGTGGTGGTCCATAGTCCACCATAGTTAAGAAACTGAGGGTTTAGGCCATAGCCTAAACCCTCAGTTTCTTAACAAGGCTAATATTATTATACTGCATAATATTTTTGTTTTGTTTTTATGTACCTACCATTGACTACCACCTACCATTGATAATCGACGGTGTACGATTATCTACATCAGTACCTATCGTTGCATCTCTCTATTTGCTTTTCGCAAACTATTAATATGAAAGCGCCTTTATTAATGTAAAGTATAGACAATTTATAACTAGACCGCAATGGTCGTTTCTTTGATCATAAATTCAGAATTGAATAAGTAAAGTTGGAATATTATTCATAAAGATAATAAATCTCCTAGATACAATCCACTCTATCCTGTAAAACGCATCAGACAAAAAACTATAATGTACCTTTACTTGCTGTATACATAATAATCATTATTAAAGTAATAATGTTTAGAGAACTTGGTTTATTAACCTGAGTATACGCTACTCAAATTCAAACACAAATAATTTATTTTGTACTAGTTCCTACCCGCGACTTTGTCCGCGTTGACTTTAGACAGGAATCTTACATTTGCCTGGATAAAAAGCGCCCTATGTATTAATCCAGATAAGAAACTATCTGTTTACCAAATTTCATCCAAATCTGTTCAGCCGTTTTTGCGTCATTGAGTAACAAACAACCTAACTCTCCGTAACCGGCGAGTGTGTATGAGACGAACTATGAGAGTGGAGGAAGCCAGAGAGGTATGTAAGGAAAGAACCTGTTGGAACTCTGTACTCTCTGCCTACCCCGCGAGGGAGCTGGCGTGATGATATAGATAGAGATAGATAGAGTAACAAACATCCAAGCATACAAACTTTCACATTAATAGGTAATATTAGTAGGATAAACCCTTTTGCAAATTGTCAAATTAATTATTTTTTATCTAATCTACCTACTAGTCTACCCCGGATCGACACGCGGCCTCCACTAGAAAGGAAACTCAGCCGACTTACTTGTCGTTTTTTATTTTTCTCTCTATCTTTCTCTCTTTTTTACGTTTATTTTTTTTTCAATAAAATGTGTGGCTACTATGTTTAGGTTATAATTTAAAAGTTTACGATCTAATTCAAGTGTGATACCTTACGACCGAGATATGAGACTAATGAAGTTATTTTTAAAGATTTTTTTAAGGAATGCCTAAAGGATTCCAGATGCACCAGTCCCCACAAGCATTACCCGTTCACGAGTATGACTACTAGGACAGCTATCACTCCTCTCGACCATATTGGAGGGAAGGGAGAAACAGACAGCCACCTCAAACAAAGACTTTATAGTGAGCATGACTACTGAGTCATGCAAACTATTAGTATGAAAGCGCCTTTATTAATGTAAAGTATAGACAATTTATAACTAGACCGCAATGGTCGTTTCTTTGATCATAAATTCAGAATTGAATAAGTAAAGTTGGAATATTATTCATAAAGATAATAAATCTCCTAGATACAATCCACTCTATCCTGTAAAACTCATCAGACAAAAAACTATAATGTACCTTTACTTGCTGTATACATAATAATCATTATTAAAGTAATAATGTTTAGAGAACTTGGTTTATTAACCTGAGTATACGCCACTCAAATTCAAACACAAATAATTTATTTTGTACTAGTTCCTACCCGCGACTTTGTCCGCGTTGACTTTAGACAGGAATCTTACATTTGCCTGGATAAAAAGCGCCCTATGTATTAATCCAGATAAGAAACTATCTGTTTACCAAATTTCATCAAAATCTGTTCAGCCGTTTTTGCGTCATTGAGTAACAAACAACCTAACTCTCCGTAACCGGCGAGTGTGTATGAGACGAACTATGAGAGTGGAGGAAGCCAGAGAGGTATGTAAGGAAAGAACCTGTTGGAACTCTGTACTCTCTGCCTACCCCGCGAGGGAGCTGGCGTGATGATATAGATAGAGATAGATAGAGTAACAAACATCCAAGCATACAAACTTTCACATTAATAGGTAATATTAGTAGGATAAACCCTTTTGCAAATTGTCAAATTAATTATTTTTTATCTAATCTACCTACTAGTCTACCCCGGATCGACACGCGGCCTCCACTAGAAAGGAAACTCAGCCGACTTACTTGTCGTTTTTTATTTTTCTCTCTATCTTTCTCTCTTTTTTACGTTTATTTTTTTTTTCAATAAAATGTGTGGCTACTATGTTTAGGTTATAATTTAAAAGTTTACGATCTAATTCAAGTGTGATACCTTACGACCGAGATATGAGACTAATGAAGTTATTTTTAAAGATTTTTTTAAGGAATGCCTAAAGGATTCCAGATGCACCAGTCCCCACAAGCATTACCCGTTCACGAGTATGACTACTAGGACAGCTATCACTCCTCTCGACCATATTGGAGGGAAGGGAGAAACAGACAGCCACCTCAAACAAAGACTTTATAGTGAGCATGACTCAGTTTACCGGATCGAGCAATCGCAAGTTCGGACCCCGTACCAGATAAATGTTTGCGTGACCTATAAATTTGTCAGTTTTTGGTCTTCGAATTAGTATATGTGAATTTTCTGTTTATACACACACGATAAAAATAGTTCCTAGCATAGAAAACGGTGAAGGATAACATAATAAGGAAACCTGCATGCCTAACAATTGTGAAGTTCACCAACCCGCACTGGGCCAGCGTAGGCCATAGTCCACTATGGCCTCAACACTCTCAGTTTGAGAGGAGGCCCGTGCCCAACGGTGGGGCAGTTTCTTAAGGGCTAATATTATTATTATTATTATAGAACAATCGACTGCCTCGTTGGTCTAGTGGCAAAGCGCATCGTTCAAGAGATCGTGATGAAGAGGTCCTGGGTTCAAATCCTAGGTCGGACAAGTGTAGTTTTTCTAACGAAAACTTCCCAGTACGAGTACGAAGTCTGGAATTGTGCCCGGAATATGGCAATAGGCTCGCCCTATTACATGGGACCTAACATCGTTGGCGAAACGTGGGTGTACTCAGTACACCTCTGCATCCCCGCTTGGGGAATATAGGCGTGACGGTGTGCATATTATAGAACAATGTTTTTTTTATAAATTATTGATAAATCAGTCTATATTTTCGGCAAAAGCCTGCTCTCAGAAATCAGGGTGAGATAGAAAAAGTAATATTCCACTATGCAGACCCAGTGCAGATGAAATTTTTAAATATAGATTATTTGAAAAGTATGACTATAAAGCTTAACTATGAATATACCAAATGGAATGCTTTCCTTGAAACTTTCTTCATAATAATCCTTTCCTTTGTTAAAATTTAGCTTATTATATATTCAAACCCCAGACAATGCTAATTCCTTTCCCTGCTTACCCTTAATCGACTTACCTTTGCAAATAGAAGGCACCGAGAGAAATCTCTTGTTCTACTAAATCGCGTCAGAATGCACACATCGGAAATAGGGATGTTCTATAATCATCGACAAAGATAATTAAATGTCGATGTTTTAAAATCGATGTTTCAAATAAAACTCTGCAATGGTGATATCAAGATTTGCCACGAAACAGAAGTAGTGTAATTTGTAGAGCATGAACAAATGAAGGCATCGAAGGTTTGACATTCGCTATCATCATTTAAGACTTAGCACAAATAGACAAGAACATTTAAACCGTGGCATTTTGTTTAATAAAAGTTGGACAAGTTTAAGTAAGTAATATATGAGAATGCAATATTGATCCATAATTGATTGGTTGCTTCATGAATTATTAAAAAAGATGGTCATATAAATTTTTGGAAAATCATTTCAAAAAGCTTAAATGTTTTGAATAATCTGATCCTAATACTTTACACGCCATTGCTTGACGTGCACAATGATAAAATGGGAGTTTCACGACTTGTAACCTCGTAAAGTAATTTAAAGTGGTAAAAATATCGAACGTATTATGTGTTCGATGAATATCGAACATATTATCGCAACATAGGTCACCCCTAGTCGTACGCCGAGTACCGCCATAATGTATTGAATGGAATATTGTGTATGGCACATTATAATCTATGGTCATGTTAATTGGCCATTGTTACTCCGTGGTTAGGAAGTAGAGATTATAGAGATTGTCATAGATGCAGTACAACATGACTATGCAACATGAGTACAACAAGAATCTTTTAGCCCACGGCCAAAATCGGAACGAATGCTGTCATCAAGTGAAATGTCACTACATTACAGTCGCAAAGATTCCGTTTGCTATGAATTTTACCCAATTTCTATTTTTAATTAGTAACCGTGCCCCACCTGTTAAAATATCTCCTTGGAAATAGGAGAATTGTACTAAATGTTAAGGATTAGCATTTAGTACAATTTCCCTTTTTCCAATTTCACACCAACGCCCCCTTGTCAATCCTTGTCGGCTTATACGAGTAGTTCTATACGCTCTTAGATAGTTCTCAAAAGCTCCTTCTATTTGACAACGGCTGGGTCAAATAGTTTGAGGGTAGGTCACTCGGCCCATTAATTGAGTAGTCCCAAGTTTGATTCCATGGCCTTTTAAATATTTGTTTCGATCTGAATGCCTATAATGTTTAACGTTGTGTCTGTAAACACACCTACGAGTGCAAGGCAAAGTTAAAGAGAATTAGGATTGAGACCCTCGATTTGAGATAGATAGCCTACCGCTAGAATCTTAGCTGCAGCTTTGGGTTTCTCGAAATCCATTTGAGTTAAAAATACCTCATATCATATAATACCAGGGGAACGTTATATACCCTACCTACCTAGGCAGAGAAGTGGCAATGAAAAGTAGACATAGAACCCTGCAGTATATAAGACGTTTACATACTCGCGCTGCCCAGTCTCAAATCTAAATAGTTCACTGCCATGTATATTTGCTCAGACTTCCGACACCTGCATAACTCCACTTCCGACAATATTCGTGAATATTTCGTCGGCAATACAGCATCAGTATGCGGCCCGAGTTGTCCCTCTATATTGGAGAGGAACTGAGATCCTGACCCCAACACACTCGAGTTTACACTAGGAAATTGGAAGCAACGCTCCTGAAATATTTTCAATATTACTATGACATGGTCTATTGGTTAGTGTTGATTGTTCTAGTCATTGGATCAAATCATCGCGGGTACAATCCCGTGTGAGACAAGTCATCGTGTAATCTTTAAATGTTCGTTTCTGTCCGAGTGTTTGTGAATGTGATTTGTACGTATGGGAACGCACCCAAGAGTTTTATTAAAAAAAAATGCGGCAAATCGACACGCTGTGTGCACCCTAAGGCAGCGTTCTCATTAACATGCGCGTCGCGACCTACTTGCTATTACAGGGAAACTTGACGCAACCTGGAAGTCGCCTATCGCAGAGTACTTCCAGCGTTTCCTTATTACAGTACTATATCTAAAAAAAATACTCCTAAATTGAAAATAGATAATATGCGACCAGGAATAGTGAAACAAACATTGAGTTATTATATAATACATACTAAAAAACTAAACTGAAATCGCGTGACAACGCCGACATGCTGTGTGCGCCCTAAGGCAGCGAGCTCATTAGAATGCGCGCTGCGACCGACTTCCGATATTAGAGGGAAACTTGACGCGAACTGGAAGCCGCCTGTCGCGGAGTACTTTCAGCGTTTCCTTATTATGTTAAAAAATTTTAATAACAAAAAGTCTTTTTAGATTTTGTTTTTTTATTTATAGGCAAATTTTAGACATGAAAACAACATATTTTCGTATTATATCGCGTTAATTTTCTCAATGTTTCCAGTACTTGAAGCACTCATGGTCACAGGAAGAACGACTTCTGTATCCACATTGACTTTCTACAGTTGTTAACACTAAAAAACGGAAATCGTGCGAAAATGACACTCCACAACAATAAGTCACAGTCATCACGATCCGGGTAGCTTCATAGTTCTTATTTATTAATGTTTGTTTGATCTATCAGCTTACAGTCTTCAGTAAACTGTAACACCCGTATGTAAAAACATACCTAATTAATTAAATTTACTCAAGTTTTTACTTAGCCTTATCCTTCAAAATCCGGAGATAATAAGGGGCTCTTTTATGTAAACCTAAAATGTAATTATTTTTTAGTTGCGACGCAAAAATAAAATTTTTCGGAGGGCCATTTTAATCAAGGAGAGGAAGCGTTATCTATCCTTAGACTGAAGTAAGCATAGCGTAATGTCGATCGTTGAGACGGCACTAAGAAATAGATCACACCGTATCTTTCATCTTCGATATCTAACTGTGGCTAATGATAGATTCGTTATTGAGAACGGCCGTAAGACATGAAGGTTTCCATCACAAAAATACCCAAAAGAAAACCACCCCAAAAAAAATCTTCTAAAATATTTTCCTTAATAACTTTCCACGGAGCGATCGTCGATTGCCAATAACGTCATGTTTCACGCTCAACAGAGTTTTTTTACTCAGCTGAGTTTAATAAAAACACCAACAAAAGCGGGGAGAGAGATCGCGCCGTGTGAAATATGTCTTACAATAATCCTTGTTACGCAGATGATCGCATGAGATCGAGTTATTAGGTAGTACAGACATTGTAAGCGAGAATGAAAAGAAACTATAAAACGTCGGTTTTAAAAGAGCCGTGATTTATATTTTTTTCTAGCCTGTTTTACTGTCCCATTCCCGAGCAAAAGCCTCCCCTTTATACTTCCACAGCTGTCGATCTACTGCTATTTCGGGACACGAAGTACCCGCAAAGGTGTCCAAAAATAAGTCAAACTAAAATAAAAATGGTAAGCATCGTTTATATTGACGACGGCTTGGGCTAATAACGATAACGGGCTAAAGCAGTAGTAGTTGGCTTGGTCTTTATTCAGTAGTCGCAAGTTCGATACTTGTATGAGACATATCTTTATGTATATCAATTTATTTTGGTAACCTGTGCGTTGTATATATGAAATTAGTATTTGTAAATGCACTACTAACAAATAATGCCTAACGTTGATCAATGTTTAAAAAAAAGCATTGGCTATATGTCAAACAACTCTTACGTAAAAATACTGTTAATTTTTCCATGTCATTTACCCAAATTATGCCAATGATAAACTTATTTATTTCTGCCTAAGACGAAACGAAAATCGCGAACAATGCAAATTGAATAAACACGGTATTATTCTGAAACATTTTGCGAATCACATTTGAACTGCAAGATTATTCTGCAACGGTTTTCGAACATAAAAAGTAATAGAACTCCGTTTAGGAACGGTTGTTCTCAGTTGCAATTGTCAACACTTGTGACTAAAACGCTTTGCATTTTATAACGCGTTTCCGAACGGATCCACGACGTAGTAATGGCGGCCATCAATTTTTAGGGCGCGCAGTCAAATACTTGTTGGAGGATGTTAGATGTGCGAAGGTGATTGAGAAACGGGTGTTTAAGATTGTGATTTGATTTCAGATCATCGGGATAAGTAGATAGTATTTGGGAATAAATAAAGGTACCTAGGCTCATGTAAATTAACTCAAACAATTTATTTTGTACAAGCCGGGGGCGCTTACAAATAGTCAATTTACATTTTTTTTGTAAATCTAATTTAACTACTTATCTACCACCGGATCGTAACGCGGCCTCCACTGAGAAGAACCAGCGAAAAAATTTAGAGGGCTTGCCATTTTTTATTTCATTCTCTTTATCCCTTTCTATATTTTTTTAATCATATTATGTGGATACAGTATTTAGGTTACAATTAAATAGTTTACGATCTAGCTCCAGTGTGATGCCGTACGACCGAGATATGAGACTAATGAAGTTATTTATAAAGAGTGTCTAAAGGATTCCAGATGGACCAGTCCCCACAAGCAGCACCCGTTCACGAGTATGACTACTAGAACAGCCATCACTCCCCTTGACCATATTGGAGGGAAGGGAGTGACTCGCGCCAGACAGCCACCGCAAGCAAAGACATTATAGTGAGCATGACCAAACCAATATTAATATTTATCCATTTAAGTTACCTAGTTTTAAGCTGATACGTTGCACAACCGTCTTTACTAAAGGTGTAGACAGAGGTGTACACAATAAATATCTAGGTATGCGCATAACTCGCTAAGATTTTTTTGTTTTACTTATCGTTAGTCCAGTAGAGAATGGTGCTTATAAGGTGGACCTCATGAAAGTTCAAAACCTAGGTCGGACAATGTCTCTCTAGCTGTCCGAAGTCTAGAATTGTGTCTGGTATAATGGCTATAGTCTCACCCTTTTTTATTTAGAACCTAAAATAGTAGTAAACAACATATAGAGTTACCTCCGTTTTATGAAATAATGGCGCGACTGAATTTTCTTTTTAGTGCCAAAGTGACAGATTTATTTAACCTGGGAATCAAATACTTATTTATTCCCTACACATATCGAACCCACAACCACTCAATCCAACAAGCCAATTAGTCTACACAGACCACTAGAGCCATCAAAAACTATATACTTGTGCATAATTTTAAAGTTCGTATGTTTGTTGTAACTAGCGGCGCCACGTGCATTGAATAGCTGTAGTTTGTCGGTTGTGTCATATTTGTCGTGTTTAGATTTTCTGTATAAGGGTTAACGGTAATTAGTCTTTGGGAGAAGCCCAGAGATTTTAGTTACCTACCTTCACTTCTATATCACATATAGGAACAAACCGTAATGGCTGGTGGGCTCATGGTTTGCTCCGGCTAGCGTATATGAAGTCACTTGCTAACTTCGTGAAAGAAAGCATCCTGAGTAAACCACTATCTCATATCTTTAACAAGGTTCTTCTTCTTCTTTAAATTATGACTTCACACTAATTTTAAGTGTATTTTGCCAGTGTCCAGTACGATGCATAATCATGTTTGTATAAATTAATTCAATTTCCCGATGAACTTGATGACGACGATGATAATGAAATTGATGAAGTACCCCACCCTGGATAGTAAAGCGATGGATACTTTACATGCCAATTGCGACGGCCGTTTTGAGGGAAATCGAAAAGGCACGTTTTATCACTTTGTTACAATTACCTTCACTCATGCACATTTAAGAACACATAATGGTTAATATTCTACCAACATTACACATTATTCGAAATAACAAAAGTTTGGAATATTAAAACAAATTGACGACATCAGTTTTCGACTTCGCGCCAAAAAACATTTAACAAGGTTTCTAAGGGCAAGCATATTTCTTATGCTCCTACACCACCTGCGATAACTTTAATGTTAACGTCTCGATTAATATGCGTTTTAACTTTTTTTATAACCCATCCTGTATCCCACTGCTGGGCGAAGGCCTCCCGTGCCTCTCCGCCATCCTGGGCCAGTAGTGTACATATCTTTCCCGAAAAGTGTCCAAGTCTACGCGGCATCTTTGTCTAGCTTTAAATAAGGCGTTAAAAATAACACGTTGCCACATACCAATTAACTCATTAAACATTGGCTACATCGAAGTAATGTCTTTGTTAGCGTGTTAAATAACGCATTACGATGCATTTGGAGTATAATAATAATATTAGCCCTGTTAAGAAACTGTCCCACCGTTGGGCACGGACCTCCTCTCAAACTGAGAGGGTGTAGGCCATAGTTCACCACGCTGGCCAAGTGCGGGTTGGCGAACTTCACACACCTTCGAGAAACTCTCAGGCATGCAGGTTTCCTCCCGATGTTTTCCTTTACCGTTAAAGCAAGTGATAATTAATTTTTAATACGCACATGCTTTCGAAAAGCAGTAGGAGCATTATAATAATAAATATTACAACAAATAGGTAAAGTCAGATAATTTTGCAAAATAAAACAAACCATTAAACAAACAGTAATGTAGTTTTGGTGAAGATACAAAACAAATATAATCTTATAAACCTTATATTTTAAAGACAAAACATAAAAAATACTAATTTTGGTAATCGAACTTCCTCAGCGTACGTCACAATGGCGCCACTAGATGTACTCTAAATTTAAATTTTCAAATTCGGAACACGTTTGTCGCGTTCGCGGCACTCGTCCGCGGGCGCGCCTGCTTATTGCATAAAATTACAATAACGCGACAGCCGGCAGAGGGCGCTGACGTTATGGCCACACATCGTTTTATTAGTAAAATAATACATTTAATTGATTGTGGAAATCCATTATATTCAGATGGTCGGGAAATTAATTGTTATAATGTGTGGGTGACTATGTGTATAGGAAAAGTACTATCTGACGATGACAGAGCATTCTTCTTCTTCTTCAAGTTATGGCTTCACACTAATTATAAGTGTATTTTGCCAGTGTCCAGTAAGATATATAATCGTGTTTGTTTAAATTAATTCGCCTCCCCGATGAATTTGATGACAACGATGATAATGAAATTAATGAAGGACCCCACCCTGGATAGTAAAGCGGTGGATACTTTACATACCAATTGCAACGGCCGTTTTGAGGGAAGTCGAAAAGGCACGTTTTATCACTTTGTTATAATTACCTGCACTTATGCACATATAAGAACACATAATGGTTAATATTCCACCAACATTACACATTATCAGTCGAAATAACACAAGTTTTGGATATTAAAATAAATTGACAACATCACTCTTCGACTTCCCGCCAAAACTCGACAGAGCATTGTAAGCATTTCTTTTTGTATTATTGTGAGTGTATGTCATGCCAAATAAAGACAAAAAAAAAAAATAATTATGGCAAGCTTTCATTGATCGACGGACGATTTAGCGCAGCGGTTAAGAGCTTAAGCAGCTCCGCCCACTGTGTCTAATAGACGTGGGTTCGATTCCCGCACGGGACAAATCTTTGTGTGATCCACAATTATTTGTTACGGTCTGGGCATTTGTGTATGTGAATTTTCTTGTTTGGAAACGCACTCACGACACAGGAGTAAATCCTAGTACGTAGTACTAAAAAAAACACTTGTTAAAAATAAAATGAACATCACGCCTATATGCCCAAGCGGGAGTGGCAGAGATGTACTGAGTACATCTACTTTTCGCCGACGATGTTAGGTCTCATGTAATTGCCATATATCCCGAGCGAATGCCATATACCGGGCCCAGTTCCAAACTCCAGACTCATACTGAGAATTTTTCGTTAGAAAACCCACATTTGTCGGACGAAGTATTTGAATCTTGGGCCTCGTGATCACAAAGCGATGCGCTTTGCCACTAGACCAAAGAGGCAGTCAATTTTGTCATAAATATTTTCCTGCTAATTTTTTATGGAAATTTTCAAGGTAATCTTGAAGTGCCAAAGAACAATCTTAATTTAGAGAATCACGAAAAAATAAAACACCTATATTATTTTTCACATAAGATGGGTGTGTGTGTGTGTGTGAGTGATGTACGTTGTTGGCCGCGAGGCCTTTACAGCTTCACCGGACTTAAGGGCGAGCGTGCAACCACTACGGTCGAGCCAAAAGGGCAAGGGGCGACATACTCGAGGGCGCCTTGAAGAGGCGCCCTCGAGTATGTCCTCGAGTATGTAGGGGGGGGGGGGGGGATTGGTAGTCGGCGGCGGCTACGATTAACGGATTCGCATGGGTAGATGCGTTCGCGAAGTGTCGTGTTGTCGCCTTTTTAATATAGGCGCGAATAGGTTCGAGACCTAGATCGGAGTGGAGATCGACGTTCCGTACGAACCAGGGGCTCCTACGGCTTTACGGAGGAAGCGGTTTTGAACCGCTTGGAACATAAGATGGGTAGTGACAGCTCTAAGTGTTAAACGAAATTAATATTTAATTCAATGGTATTAAGGGCTAAAACCATAAGTATAGAAAAAGGTCATGCCTCTTATTGCCATTGAATAAAGTATAATTTTCTTTGACACTTACAGCTGTCACAGTCCCCATCTTGCATGAAAAATACTATCACTGCCTCCATATGACACTATTATCTACAAAACTGGCACCTTAATAACTAAAAATGTAGTACCGTTTCTAATCTCATTTCATTGGCAATTGTTTACCATTCCTGGTAAAGGATATCTGGCCATTTATGATTTTATCACTTAATACACGCCAGAATACTCACAATCATAACGCCACAGCTTAATTAGAAAACTGGTACAGTTCCAAACTAATAACTAATAATTTAAAAAGACCTGTTTAAAAACAAGCAGCTATTGCAAAACACAATAAAAATATCTTGCTTAGTTTGTAAGATCCTATGGCTTCCTTGCGGCTCCATTATCAGACCCTGGACACCATTCGGGTCTAAAGTTCTCGTCAGGACAAATCCAACGAGCCCAAACACGGCGGGGTTATATTGAGTTGTGTGGTAGTTCCATTGGTCACCTTTTGGCTTCATCATCAAACCCTGAATACCATCTAGGTAAATAGTGCTTGTCATTACCAGTCCAGCAAGCCCAAACACAAGGCAATTACGTTGTTCACATGTTCCTATGGCCACCTTCCGACGTCACCGAATTTACATACGTATGCGAAATTCCAGCTCAATCGGATACCTACAAGTGCTTAAAAAATGGCTTACAAAACTTAAACCGGAATGACAGAACGGCAGACAGACATAGGAACATTTCAAGTTAAATAAAAGCTTGTAAATAACAGTACTAAAACAGAATCTTACATACAGAAAAATTCTCCTAGTAACGAAACCTGCATCCCTAAGAGTTTCTCGAAGGTGTGTGATGTTCGCCAAGCCGCACTGGGCCAGCGTGGTGGACTATGGCCTAAGCCTTCTCAATTTGAGGGGAGCCCCGTGCCCAACTGTGGGACAGTTTCTTAATAGGGCTAATATGATTATTATAATTAATCAACCTATGCTAATGCCAAGCGAAGACCTTGACTCACTTTTTTTTTACTCGTACAATACGTTTACCTCGCCCCTGCGTTATTCAAGATCATTTTGTTTAAGAGTGTCAAGAGTCTCCGTAACCGGCGAGTGTGTATTAGACGAAATATGAGAGTGCAGGAAGCTGGAGAGGTATATAAGGAAAGAACCTGTTGGAACTCTATACTCTCTGCTTACCCCGCAAGGGATCTGGCGTGACGATATAGATAGATAGATTGTGTTGAAATGTGGAATGTTTCCGAATGTGTCTAACCACCTCATGTTGCACTTACAGCCTTATTGGTATCTAAAACAAATATTTTTTCCAAATCCCGCGCAGATATCGAACCCGCAATCATAAGATACTATAGATAAAACACTAACATATGAACCAGTAAACTGACACTTGTACACAAACAAACGCTCCCTATTGGTCAACTCCCGCGCAGGCTAAGTGTTTCACTCGCGATTACAGCGAAAAGCAATTAGTCGCCAATTTACCTGCGCGCGCGCATCGATAAGATAAAGATAAATATTCTAAAAGATACCTGACACCTACTTAGTGAATAGTGTTTATTGTGTTTGAATAACGTGGAACCATGACATAGGAATCAAACTCAAATAACTTATTTTGTATAAAACCTTACTTACCGATTTTCATATTTACAATCTTTTTAACTTACTAATATGCCACTAGATCGGAACCCGGCCTCAACTGAGCAGATCCGGCCAGAAACTCAGCGGGTTTGTCTTTTTTTGTCAAATTCTCTAGTTATTTTTTTTTCACCCTTTTCTGTATAAATACATTTTTATATTATACAAAATTAAGTATGCGATCCAACTCCAGTGTGATGCCTCACGATTGAAATATAAGATTAATAATAATATTTTTAAAGAATGATAAGCTAAAGGATTCTGGGTGGACTAGTCTCTACAAGCAGCACCCGTTCACGAATATGAAAACTTAAGCAGCCATCACAAGGAAGTGACCCGCACCAATTAGCCACTGCAAGCATAGACTTTTTAGTTAGCCTGACCAATCTCAGACCCAAGACAGTAGTCAGAAAAAGTCTAAAAAGGAACAATACCTAAAGCTCGTTTAATAATTCCTAGTGTGTGTGGGGAGGTCAACTTTTTTGGTCATCAACGTCAACGTCAAATAGATCGCGCCTAGGTCTACCAAAGTAAAATTATTCTATAAAGAAATTCTCAGTATGTGTCCGGAGTCTGGCAATGTAGTCGGTATTATATTATCAAGATCACCCATCACATCACATTATGTCTTTTTGCTTTACATATGTAGCTTCTACCCAAGTCTTCACCAGGTCATCGGTCTACCATATGGGGACCCTCTGCACATTTTCCGATACATGATCACCCCTCAAAAAACTTTCTGCCCTAACAGCCGCTAATTCTGCGTGTGCCACGATTTCCGGTTACAATTTATTTATTTTGAATTTTAAAAGTACTTTATCTGACTTTTAATTGTTAAAGAAAATAAATAGTACTTCATTTGATTTGTTGATTTAACGTAAACGCTGATTTACACGGTATCTGATTTGACTCAACTAAAAGTATAAATTGATGAGGCCGGCTATTTTTAAGTTAGTGTATTACTACTATTACTTTACTCTATTACTTCTTTATAATTATGTGTATTACTTAACTGTGGAATCTTAATTGTATTTTGAAATACCTTCTATTACTCTTAGTTTAAGCATTATATTTCTGTATGTGTCCCAAATAAATAAATAATTTTGTAAAAAAGACCATCAATGTCATTAGCACAAATAGCCTTAGTCGAACAACTACTGGTTAATTTAAATCTTTATTTAAGCATGGTTTCGATTGTAAATAATTTTAAGCAGACTTGGAACCCTGCTCAACAATTTTTACGTATTTTGTCATTATTAAAGTGTACAATATTCGTTAAATTACATATGTGCCAAAAGAACTGTCAAAATTAATAACAGATTACGAAATACTGAATTTTTTTTCAAGTGGTAACAATGTCCGCACCAAGGCTGTACAATTGCATTTTAGTTATAAAAAAAAACTGTAAAAATAATAACCGAGTACCGAATAAACCAACAATTTCCATTTCTTGTTAACCGTACGTATTACCAAATTATAATTTTTTTTACAAATTGTAAGCCTATGGAAGCTCATTATGACACTATTTAGTTATAGGATTACCAATTCTGTGAAAAATTAATAACTTTAATGTCAATGAACTACATTTGCTTTAAAATAGCTATAGCAGACTTAAGCCCCAGGTAAATGAAATTGTCTCCTATTGTATACCATCTTATCTTACTGACAATTTAACATCATAAGTATGATCGACATCTAACATATCAAAACACTCCGAAACAAAACTAAAGAACAGAAATTGAGTGTAAAATTAAAGCAATCTCGTACCGTTTCTCACATTCGAACTGTACAAGACATAATTGCAGGGCTTGCACGGCGTGAAGACTTTTCTCGCGCAGAACAAATTTTGTCGGCACGTGATTTGAGTCTTGTACGCAAGTCAAAATAGTCTTGTCTATACAATACGATTCTTGAAACGGGTTTACTCGTTTGTCTAGTGTTTAGTTTCCTCATTAGGTTAGTAGCGAATATTGCACGCAACGATAAGGCGGTCCAGGAGACACGCAGCCCACTCTCACATCGATAGGCTTCAAGCAGTTCAGTCCCGCTTCCTCCGCAAAGCCGTAGGTGCCCCGTCGTAGATCCCCTCCCCCCGTAGCGACTGTCCCAACTCGAGGCGCCCTCGCGTATGTCGCCCCTTGCCCTTCTGGCTCGAGCGTAGTGGTTGCACGCTCGCCCTTAAGTCCGGTGAAGCTGTAAAGGCCTCACGGCCAACAGCGTATATCACTCAAACACACACACGCACACACACAGGAGGTCCTGAGTTTCGATTCTAGGTCAGACAGTATAATTTGTCGATGGAATAATTCTCAGTATAATCAGGAGTCTGGCATTCTGCCTGATATTTAAGAAGCTTAAGAAATACCTATTAGCCAGTATTATACTGCATGCTGAGGTCACCTTTAAGTGGTTGTGCATTTGGTTGAAATACCTTAGAAATACTTAGACGTTAATTGAATGTAACAATGCAATATCTGTTCGTGATCCTCAATAAATTTAAATAAAAAGTATATGATGGAAAAAGGATTATTTATATATACATATATATTGGAGTCTCCCAATGTAATGGGAGATGAGCGTTTTTCCATCGTCACATTACTACATCGTCAGCAAAAAGTGTACACAGTACACCTCTGCCGCACTTGGAGAATAAAGACGTGACGATGTGTGTGCATTTTCTTCCCGGCAATCCATGCCATCCATCCATCCGGCAGTCTTTTAGTCCACCATCGCATCTGGATTTTCAGAATCAGCTACCAAAAGAGATTTATTTCAATATTTCGTAACTGGTTAATATTCGAAAAATTTGTTTTTTTTTCTACATTTCGTATCTGGCTATTTATTATTCATCCAGAATATTTGTTACGGATTTAAAACTACATTTGTATCGTAGCCGTTAACGAAAGAGGAGGTAAAAAACGGTTATCCCGTGGGATAACCAATCCGTCATCGTCAACACGAAGGCTTTTGTCGCCCTATGCACGTCTAAGACGACAAAATCCTTGACGTATGTCTTGACGCCTGAGCTAGCCCTGACTAACGTTCGACGTCTGCGCAGCGCACGGCCGTCGTTGCGCGCGCGCAATCAATAATTTTCTATCAATGACCACGCCGACACCGACCGCTTATTAGTATCGGAAAAAACAATAACTGTACGCATGATTATACGCTGTGGGAAGCGAAAGGATTGTGTGGATATGACGAATATTTAATGCGCACTAAAAAAGACGAGGTCAAATAACTTCTTCTTCTTCTTATTGTTTCGACGACAGAAGAAGAACTAACTCAAATAGGTATCTTGAATTATAATCTTATTACTAAAAACAGCAATTTAAAAAAGCAAAATTTTTATTTTCTTTTATTTTTATAAAACGTAGCCCCACACTAGGATTTATTCCTGTGTCGTGGGTGCGTTTACAAACATGAAAATTCACAAACACAAATACCCAGACCGGAACAAATAATTGTGGATCACACAAAGATTTGATCCGTGCGGGAATCGAACCCGCGACTATTAGACACAGTGGGCGGAACAGCTCTTAACCACTGCGCCAAATCGTCCGTCGTAATTATTCCTATGTCGTGGATGCATTTACAAACATGAAATTAACATACTCGACACCCAGACCGAAACTAACATTGACGAAGCCGTTCGTCAAATCAGAAATAACATACTACATATTCAGTTTAGGTATTCGTTGTAAAGACATACAAAGTGTTGGTGTTTATGATTAAATAGCAGTTTCCCGCGACGTCGTACCCGGTCGACAACAGCGCCACCTACCGGGTCTATGTTATATAGCCTATATTACTTCTGGATAAAGTAGGTTTCTAATGGTGAAAGAATTTTTGAAATCGGATCAGTTGTTATTGTGTTTATTCGTTACAAACATACACAAATAAAAATCATTTTTCTTTATAATATTAGTGTAGATTACTTTCTTATATTGTACTAATTTCATTAAATAAATATGCATGATCATTGTTTAATAGTAGTGTAATAAATATGTATTATTAATTAATACTTATTTCACAACATTACGGTACTATACTGAGTACATGAATAAAAATGTATTAACATAAATATAATCATACACATTTTCCCTTATCTTCAAAGGACCTTACTGTAAGACGTGCAGACACCTAATTTAATATAATTAAGGCGATCGCAGGAGCGCAGTAAACGGTCGTCATCTCGTCCGGTGGAGGTGTGGGTAAATGTTATCTACTGCCTACCGCATTGTAAGATTCGAAGAGAAAAAACTTTTTATCAGTTATATGCATAAAAGCCCTTGTTCTAGCGGTCTGGGCGTAGGCCATTTAAGTCATTAGATCGACTAATCGCGGATTTGTAGCCCCACTTGTAAGTAATATTGTACGCAAAATTACACGAAATTTCAGTCAATGCAATAATAAGGGTCATCTAATTTTTTAACTATCGCATTAGCAAAGAATGCCCCGATATTCAACGTAAGCTAGAAATAACATCCTCTCGATATTATTATGTTACGGCGACAACCCGATATTTCGCGAACGAAATCATAGAAATCCGCTAATCGTAGCTGCCGCTGACTACAAACCTAACTCCCCTCCTATCAGCCGCTACCGCCGTCCGCGGCATGTTCTCACCGACCCTCCTGATGCCCTTACATCCCTTCTTTCGGATACAGATACCGCACACAGGATCAGACACCGACCTGGCCGGCGAGGTCGACGAATCCCTTGCCCGCTGGCCGGTGCAGAGCACCACGGCGAGACACCTAGTATACGCCCTCCCCCATAGCGACTGCCCAAGCCGAAGCCGTTTCTCCTTGAGGCGCCCTTGAGCTAGTTGCCCCCTTGCCCTTCTGGCACGAGTGTAGTGGTTGCACGCTCGCCCTCTTGTCCGGTGAAGCTGTAAAGGCCCGTTGCTAACAGCGTAGATCTTTCACACACACACACACTCACAAAGAAAGATTAATTACATTGTAAGAGTGATCTCCCTTCTGAGGGAAGGAGCGCCGCCTTTTGCCCTATAACAAGCGATAGTCAAAGTCTACAGATCCCTTAAATGTTCACACGAGTTGCATATATCATAGGATTACACTAATACCACTAACCATTAAAATAACGGTCATTTCGAAAACCTAAGCTAGACTGTAAGAGGGGTATGGAAGATAAGATGCATAATGCTAAGATTTGTGTAATGGAAAGAAGAAGGACCTACTGGAACTCTGCTTTTCCCGCAAGGGATCTGGTGTGATCTAGATAGATAGGCTAAAAAATAAACCCGCTACAAAGGTGATATCCACACAATTCTCCACTACACAAATTTACCCGTTTGCGGTGTAAAATCACAGTCGACGATATAATTCTCATAATCCGCGTTGCGCGCGCATTCAACATAACCTTTCACACCTAGCCGCAGTGGTGCGGGCGCCATTGTGCGCGACTGTACGTACCACTTGTGAACACGATTGTACTGGCGATAACAGTTACATAATTAGTGATTCGGGTAATTTGGCGAGTGAGTTTTGTGCTTGATCGTATATAGGTACTTTTTAAGGCAGGAGCTTTTGAACTTGCATAGTTTAAAAGAAAATAAGTTGTTTTAAAGTGGAAATACTATCAGCCTTGCGGATACTCTACCATGCGAGGATAGCTTTTTCTAAAAAAAAAGGAAATGTAGCCCCACACTATGATTCATTCCTGTATCGTGAGTGCGTTTACAAACATGAAAATTCACATACACAAATACCCAGACCGAAACAAATAATTGTGGATCACACAAAGATTTGCCCCGTGCGGGAATCGAACCCGCGACGATTAGACACAATCGGCGGAGCGGCTTAAGCTCTTTACCATTGCGCTAAATCGTCCGTCAAAGCTTTAGTCCGAGGATAGCTGTAACTCATATTTTAGCTGTCCTTATTAATAATAAAAATATATCCGTGCTTCGGAAGGCACGTTAAGCCGTTGGTCCCGGTTACCACTTGATGTGGTAGTCGTTAAGCCGTGTTGGAAGCCTTAAAGGCGGCTTGATAAGTTCCAACAGCAGGTGGCCACAAACCTGCCTCCACCAATCCGCACTGGGTCCGCGTGGTGGAGTATGACCTAATCTCTCTCACCTCGATTTGTGAGAGAAGGCCTTTGCCCAGCAGTGGGCAGTATAGGCTAATATTATTTTATTATTATATATTTATTTATTTCAGGTACCCATAGAATACTATTTTAGGAGTAGTCTACTGATTTACTAAGAATAATGCTTAGTACAATTAAAATTGTACATCTCAAAAAATTCTCACCCGTATGGTATGGAGCTCGCCGTTACTTAAATCCAAATATACAAATTTATTATCAGATTCCCATATTAACACACCTTTTTTCCTCAAGCGGGGGTGGCAAAGGTGTACTGAGTACACCCACGTTTCGCCGACGATGTTAGGTCCCATGAAATAGGGGGCGAGCCTATTATATATACCGGGCACAATTCCAGACCCCGGACTCGTACTGGGGAGCTTTCGTAAGAAAAACTACACTTGTCCGAACACTCGGCCAATCCTTCGGCTACAAATTCGGCCACCTTCGGAAATCCTTCGGCTTCGTCAAAAATGGGCCGAAGTTTTGGCCGAAATTGAACGATCTATTACAATTCTAATAATATTATCTCAGTGTTCTTATTTTTAGTCAGTTGCATGTAATCTTAATCATCTCGTTAATTTAATACAGACAACATAACATTTTAAAAAATCAGCCAATCAGGAACCAAATTTCTTAGGGTTATTAAATTTTCGGCTTTGGCCGAAGGTTTTGGCGACGGCCTAATCAGCTTCGGCTTATGCTAAAATTCGACCTTCGGTCGGACACTATTGATTATACAACTGTCGTATGCAAATATTTTCCAAAACATTTTCTGCACAAGTGTACAAGCATCGAGATATTGGTTACAATGTTATGTCTATTTTAATAACGACCAGACCAGAAGGTAGATTAAGATATCTATGTAGGTATTGCATATCGAAGAGGTATTGCTTTTATCTATCTATATCATCACGCCAACTCCCTTACGGGGTAGGCAGAGAGTACAGAGTTCCAACAGGTTCTTTCCTTACATACCTCTCTGGCTTCCTCTAGTGTCATAGTTCGTCTCATACACGCTCGGTTACGAAGACTCCTGACTTGTCCTTCAGATAAACCCGGGGTTATCCTTTTATCTTAGGGTTAAATAAGAAGAGCAGAATCCCATCCCCTGCCAATGAAGTCTAGTGAATAGTTCATAACGCCGTCACGCCTATATTCCCCAAGCGGGGGTGGCAGAGGTGTACTGAGTACACCCACTTTTCGCCGACCATGTTAGGTCCCATGTAAAAGAGAGCAAGCCTATTGCCATATACCGGGCACAATTGCAGACTTCGAACTCATAATGGAAATTTTAGTTAGAAAATCTACATTTGTCTGACCTAGGATATGACCCCAGGACCTCGTGGTCACAAAGCGATGCGCTTTGCCACTAGACCAACGAGGCAGTCGAAAAAGTTTATATTACACAAAAATATCGTTATAAAAGATATTCTACAACTACATAAACACCGTCCCCAATCGGGAGTGGCAGAGACGTTCTGTACCTATACATTCACATTTTGCCGGCATTGTTAGTAATCATCATCATCATCATCATCTCAGCCTATACTTGTCCACTGCTGAACATAGGCCTCCCCAATCGCTTTCCAGCGTAACCGGTCCGATGCCACCTGCATCCAACGACTTCCTGCGATTTTCACAAGATCGTCGGTCCATCTGGCAGGTGGTCGTCCCACGCTGCGCTTGCCAATACGTGGTCTCCACTCTAGAATCTTTCTGCCCCAACGCCCGTCCGATCTTCGCGCTATGTGGCCCGCCCATTGCCACTTCAGCTTGCTAATCTTAAGGGCTATGTCAGTGACCTTGGTTCTTCTACGAATCTCCTCATTCCTGATTCGATCACGTAGAGAAACGCCGAGCATAGCTCTCTCCATAGCTCGCTGAGCAACTCTGAGCTCACTCGCCTCCTGTTAGTAATAGGAGGCGAGAATAATGTCATTATACTGAATATAATAGGTCTCATAAAAAAGCTTAGAGTTGCTAAGCGAGCGATGGAAAGAACTATGCTCGGCGTTTCTCTACGTGATCGAATCAGAAAAGAGGCGATTCGTAGAAGAACCAAGGTCACCGACATAGCCCATAGGATTAGTAAGAAGTGAAGTGGCAATGGGCAGCCCACATAGCGCGAAAATCGGACGGGCGTTGGGGCAGAAAGATTCTAGAGTGGAGACCACGTATTGGCAAGCGCAGCGTGGGATGGCCACCTACCAGATAGACCGACGATCTTTTGAGGATTGCAGGAAGTCGTTGGATGCAGATGGCATCGGACCGGCCGCGCTAGGGAGCGATTTGGGAGGCCTATGTTCAGCAGTGGACAAATATAGGCTGATATGATGACTGAATACAATTGACTCTGGATTGCTCTATTACTCATTTTCCGTCCTAGGACTCGAACTCAGGACCTTACCATCCCCGGCCGCGCCTTATGCCACTAGACCCACGAGGTAGTCAAAGAATAACTTTAACTGTAGTTTTTTAATAAAAAATTTCAATTCAATCTAGATCTTACAATATCTTCACAAACTTCAAATTCATTTTAATATGAAACGCCTTAAAGACTTAATGACTCATTCAGAAACAAACTTTAACACAGCAATAACAAATAAAATTAGTCACACGTGTTCTAAAATATCGCCATTACCCGCTAAAGGTGGTTACACACTGTGGTATTTTTAGCGTGGCCCATAACACGGCGGTTTAGACGCGAAATAATATTCCTTAATACATTATAATAGTCGCCATCGAGGGATAATGTTCGTAAGCATTGGAATTATAGGGCGGCGCGGTCTGAGATACGTATTGAGTGAGGTGTGGTACCAGTGGCGGCTGACGGCGGGGCGGTAACGAAAACATTCCTTAAACTTTGTACAGTTCAGTCCGGAAACTGAAATTTTCCCATTAAATATTTTATTTTATTGAGGAACAGCAAACGTACATTTAAAAAGTATAGGTTTGTTGGATTTTCAATAAATATTAGATCAAAGTAAGGCATAAATATTGTATCCAGTAGCATTAAGGCCTAACATCGTCGACAAAATGTGAGTGTGCACAATGTAACTCTGCCATCTCCGATTCTGGAATATGGACGAGAATGAATAAAGAGCCAATTGTCATAATACTGAGCACAGCTCCAGACTCTGGACTGTCATTAATAGTATATCGATAGAAAAACTATCCTATGTCCGACCTCAATCCAGGACATCGTGATCGCTAGCTAAATTTTCTTCTTCAGCCGAAAGACGTCCACTGCAGGACAAAGGCCTCCCCTAAAGACCACCACAATGACCGGCCTTGTGGTGTACCCATCCAACTTCTACCCGTGATCTTCACCAAGTCATCGGTTCATCTTGTAGGGGGCCTGCCCACTCCACGTCTCCCGCTACGTGGTCGCCACTCGAGAACCTTTCTGCCCCAACGGCCGTCAGTTCTACGAGCGATGTGCCCCGCCCACTGCCACTTAAGTTTAGCAGTTCTGAGTGCTATGTCAGTGACTTTGGTCCTCCTGCGGATCTCCTCGTTTCTGATTCGATCCCGCAGGGTAACTCCGAGCATAGCTCTCTCCATCGCCCTTTGGGTGACCTTGAGCCATTTTATGAGACCCATCGTAAGCGACCATGTCTCAGTGCCGTAAGTCATCACTGGCGGCACACACTGGTCAAAGACTTTTGTCTTGAGACACTGCGGAATTTTGGACGAGAAGATGTTACGTAGCTTCCCGAACGCCGCCCAGCCGAGCTGGATTCGACTATTGACCTCTTCCTAGCTAAATTTACGCACCACTAAAGGCATGTGACAACTCTGATTTCGATATTTAATTTAGAAAACGGTTTAATATTTCCCCAAATCGCTAATCGCCTCCATTCGAACCACTACCTTACATCGGATCTCATCGCAGCGTCTGATTGGCTGCGGGTGGCGAAATCGACCGAGATGATGATGCGATCCATCGCGATGACATATTGAGTTTTAAATTATATCGACACACCTGTGTAATGGCGGGTGGGAATATAATATACATAAAATGACGACCAGTTTAGTCCAGTAGTACGCATGTGTGTGGGAATGATCTACGCTGTTGGCCGCGGGGCCTTTACAGCTTCACCAGATAAGAGGGCGAGCGTGCAACCACTACGCTCGAGCCAGAAGGGCAAGGAGGCAACTAGCTCAAGGGCGCCTCAAAGAGGAACGGCCTCGGCTCGGGCAGTACCAGTGGTAGGCAGCTCCAATCACTGGATTCAGTAATAGCGAGATCGATCCCCGCACGGCACAAATGTTTGTCTATCTATCTGAATTTTATGTTTGTAAACTCACCCACTACACAAGAATAATTCCAAATTTGGCTCTGGTTTTTACGAAAAAAAATCTTTTTTTTTTTAAACGTAGCCCTATACTATCAGTTACTCCCGTGTCGTGGGTGGGTTCGAAACAAACATTCGTGATAAAATATATACACTCACGTCTATATCCCACAGGGGTAGATAGAGAGAGAGGAGGAGAGACTACAGTGGCTGTCTGGCGCGGGTCACTCCCTTCCCTCCAATATGGTCGAGGGGAGTGAAGGCTGTTTCAGTAGTCAGGCTCGTGAACGGGTGCTGCTTGTAGGGACTGATCCATCTGGAACCCTTTAGACACTCTTTATAAATAACATCATTAGTCTCATATCTCGGTCGTACGGCATCACACTGGAGCTAGATCGTAAACTATTTAATTGTAACCTAAACATTGTATCCACACAATATGATTAAAAAAAATAGAAAGGCAAAAAGAGAAAGAGAATTAAATAAAAAAAAAGACAAGCCCGCTGAGTTTCTTCGCCGGATCTTCTCAGTGGAGGCCGCGTTCCGTTTCGATGACAGATTAATAGTTAAATTAGATTTAAAAAAATGTAAATTGACTACCTATTTGTAAGCGACCCCCACAGGGCTTATTCAAAATAAATCATTTGAGTTTGAGTTCGCCACGTGCTACGATTCTAGCGCATCTCTATCGCCTTATCTACATTCACACATCTCATGCATTTCCATCGATGTAGGGTATTACCTGTTGAACGTTTATTTCTCGTGGTGAGGTTTTAGGCAATTCCCCCCGCCTACCCAAAATCACGTTATTTTTTGGTACAAAGTATCTTAAAAATTTTCAAGGCGAGACGAATCAAGGCCACGCGCCGCTTTTCGGTTTAGAAATCGCGCGTTCAACAGAAACATAAATACACGTGATATCTCACTACACTCCACCCTTGTGATATTTCGTTTTTCGGAACTCCCTCCCTCCCTTTCGAGTCTTACGTGATTAATGAACGATCTTTATATACCTTTAGACAGATAAAAATCAAAGAAAATGTTTTATTAGTGTAATCATTTTGCTTGAATCTAAGAATCCAATAGAACTTGTCATAAATTTATGTAGTTTTTATTAATTTAACAATTTATGAAGCGGGTGCTAGGGGCACAGACATAAAATGAAACAGTTAAAGGGTTAGTAATGAAACCGCCATAAAAAATATTATTCGCGCCTAAAATAGCAATTCAATAATTATAAATAACATTAAATTTACACTGCTTTTAACACGAAAGCTGATATTACAAAGGATCATAGGTTCAAATAATCTATAAAACGAGTTGTTAAACAGTCATTTCATTGATAATAGCCTAAATGATGTTTAATAGCTATAAATAGGGATTAAATGCTAATGAATTATGTATTTAATTATATAAATAAAATTTTATATTTATTATTCTTGTAATAAACATTGATTTGGACGATAAACCCCACATTCGCAAACGGATCGGTAATAATTAAATGCGTATGTTAAATAATTTTTAAATGTTCGTTCTTTGCGAAACGTAAGGGCGTTGTAAGTATGAATACATTTAATGCAATGTAAAAGCCAGACGTGTTGTATGATATAGGAAAAAACAGAAAAAAAACTAACAAGCTTTGAATACCAATATGGCTATTTGACAACATTAAAAATATACAATAAAGGTTGGTCATCCGAACAGACAGCGTAAAAACATATTTCAATTTATTATAAACTAAGTCACAGTTATGAGAGACGACTGCATGAACAATGGCTTACATTTGAATGTGAAGAAAACCAAAATTATGGTTTTTGAACGGGAAGAAACCAGAACGAAGGCAAGGATTGTGGTTGGTAACGATGTGGTGGAGCAAGTGAATGAGTTTGTATATCTTGGATGCGCCTTCAGTAAGGATGGGAAATACACCGCTGATATAGAGAGAAGAGTGAATGCAGGTAATAGAGTGAATGGTGCGATGGGAAGGCTACTTGGGAGCCGGCACTTAAGCCAAAAGGCGCAGCTGGCCATGCATAACGGAGTGCTTGTCCCAACGCTGTTATATGGCAGTGAGAGTTGGGTATGTAAGAAGGAGAACGAAAGCAGGATAAATGCGGTCGAAATGCGATCTCTGCGGAAGATGTGCGGAGTCACGCTGACCGACCGTATTCGCAACAGCGTAGTAAGAAAGCGAGTAGGTATGAAAGATAGTATCGGTGTAAAGATGAGAAAGGGTATGCTCCGTTGGTTCGGGCATATAGAAAGGATGCCAGAAGAAAGAATGACAAAACAGATATACAATGCGAAAGTGGATTGTGTGTGTGTGTGAATGATGTACGCTGTTGGCCGCGAGGCCTTTACAGCTTCACCGGACTTAAAGGCGAGCGTGCAACCACTACGCTCTAGCCAGCCAGAAGGGCAAGAGGCGACATACTCGAGGGCGCCTCGAAGAGGTGCCCTCGGTTGGGACAGTCGCTGTAGGGGGACGGGTGCACTACTAAGTGCACCGGTCAACCGCCGGCTATGGGAGGGGATCTACTACTACGTCGTCGTCGTCGCCCGTATTCTGAGCGGAAAGAAGGGATGACAAAGCATCGGGGGGGTCGGTGAGAACATGTCGCGGCCGGCGGTGGCGGCAGGGGTCGGGGGGGAGGTCGTAGTCGGCGGTGGCTACGATTAACGGATTCGCATGGGTAGATGCGTTCGCGAAGTGACGTGTTGATGCCTTTTTAATAAAGGCGCGAATAGGTTCGAGACCTAGATCGGAGTGGAGGTCGACGTTCCGTACGAACCAGGGGGCTCCTACGGCTTTACGAAGGAAGCGGTTTTGAACCACTTGGAGTTTATCGATGTGAGAGGGGGCCGAATGCCCGAACACAACACACGCATAAGTCATGATGGGTCGAACGGAAGTTTTGTAAAGTGTCACCTTATTTCTAAGGGACATTTTACTCTGCTTGCAGATTAACGAATGGAGACGACCGAGCACAAATGATGCTCGGTGACGGACCCGCTTGATGTGCGGGCCGAAGGACATGGTACTGTTTAGGGTGACCCCTAGATATTTGACCTCTTTGACCCAGGGAATGGGTCGGTCGAACATGGTCACTTGGCCGAGATTACTTCTAGGGCGGCGCAGGGAGTGGCGCGGGGTGGCACCTCTGGAGAAGAACACCGCAGCGCTCTTGTCCGGGTTCACCTCAATACGCCACTTCCTGAACCAATTCCCTAGGGAATTGGCGGATGCCTGAAGGTGTCTGGTAATGAAACCCTTATTCCTATGCGAGACGTAGAGAGCGGTATCATCCGCGAATAGGGCTAGATGCGCCTTACTCGAACGAGGAATGTCGTTCGTGTAAAGGCTAAACAGGAGCGGAGAGAGAACTGAGCCCTGTGCGACTCCAGCACTGATGGAGTGGGAAGTGGAGCGCGTCATTTCGACGCGATAACGGAAGGCGCGATTCGACAAGAAGTCTCGTAAGATGAGCACGAGTCTGTCCGGCACACCCAATTGGTAGAGCTTGTAGATCAAGCCGTTGTGCCAGACTTTGTCGAATGCCTTCGCGACATCTAGGAAGAGGGCGCCCGTGTAGATGGGTTTGGGTCTATTGAGACCGGAGAGGATGTGCTCCGTGATGCGGTGCACTTGGTGGACGCAAGAGTGTTTGGCTCGAAAGCCAAACTGCTCGTCGATAAGGATACCCCTGGACGTTACGAAGTCTTTGAGCCTCGCCAGAAGTAGGCGCTCGTATATCTTGGCCAGGGAGTTGAGGAGACTGATAGGGCGGTAGCTCGCGGGGAGATTGCGAGGTTTGCCGGGCTTGGGAATGCCTATGACGTCCGCCTCCTTCCACTTAGCGGGGAAGGTGCAGTTCGTCATGGCGGCGTTCAAAATGGCCACCAAGAGGCAGATGAGCTGGGCGGGCAGGCATTTCAGAACGCGATTCGAAATGCCGTTAGGGCCGGGGGCTTTTTTAGTTTTAAGACCCATAATCAGATCTTCGACCTCCGTTTGCGTGATAGGAGGCAAGGAATCGACGGGGGGGAGGGATGCCCTGCGCTCGACTTCCCTGTCTACCGCGTCGACGTGGGACTGGTCAACGGACTGAGAGCTGGGGGCGCACTGGCTCTCGAGGGAGTCGGCGAGAAGCTCGGCCTTTTCGTCGTCGTCGAAGGCTGGGGGTGCTGCGCCTGAAGGGCGGGACAGCGGGGGCATGTCAGTCGTGGAGTCGGATTTGAGGCTACGCGCCAGCTGCCAGTAGGCCAGATGCGACGGCGCGATGCCCTCTAGGAGGACACCCCACCGTTCCTCCCGGACCTCCGCGACACGACGCTTTACCTCTCGTTGTAAAGCACGCATCCGGGCCCGATTGGCTTCGGTGGGGTAGGAGTCGTACGCTCGGATAGAAGCATTCTTTGAACGAATGAGATCCCTAACATCGTCCGGCAGTCGAAAGCGGTTGAGGTAGAGATCTTCCACCTCGACTTGCTTGGACGATCGACTGACAGCCGATCGGATGTGCTCGGTGAAGGCATCTACGGCCTGATCGGTGTCCTGAGGGGACGGGATGGAGTCCGAGCTGAGAGGCAGGGGGGGAGGGTCGGCATCCGCCAAGGCCGTGCTTAGCGCATGCCAATCTACCACCGTCTTTTTGGGTCGCTGAGGGGCGGAAGGGGGGGAACCGAGTCTCATGACTACAGGTCGATGGTCAGAGACGAGTTCCTGGACCACTTCCAAGGAGTGCAGCCGTAGAGTGACACCCTTCAGAAGCGCCATGTCCAGGACGTCGGGTCGGTGATTGGGATTGTTAGGATAGTGGGTAGGGTGCATAGGTGCGATGACGTCAAAGTCGAGAACGTCGACCAGGGCGTCAAGGCTCCTACCGTTAGGGGAAGTGGTGAGACCGTTCCAGGCCTCGTGCTTGCTGTTGAAGTCGCCCGCCAGAATGACGGCGCTTCCCAGATTGAGGAGTGCTTCAAAGTCACTCCTGAGAACGGATTTAGTGGGGGAAAGGTAAACGGAGGCGATCACGATGGGCTGGTGCCCCGTGAGAGAGACGCGACAGACCGAGGCTTCGATGTTGGTGAGCGCGGGGGGATCGAGAGGGATGCAGTGCAGGGACCTCCTGTAGTAAATGAGAGTACCGCCTCCGCGGGAGCCGATTCTGTCATTGCGCACGAGGTTGTAGTTTGCGATCCTAGGATCGCGTTGTGCGGGCTTCAGGAAGGTTTCCTGTACGAGGAGGATATCAAGTTGGTGATCTCGGAGGAAATCAGCAACCTGATCTCGCTGGGAGCGAAGGCCATCGGCGTTAAAGAACGCCAGGGATAGGTTGTGGGGCTTTTAGCGGGGAGATCGTAGATCCATTATTGGGTGCGGGGGGGTTGGGTTTTGAGGGACGCCAGGACGTCATATACGTCCCTGTATTCCGCGGCCAGGAGAACCTGGTCCGCCAAGTTGGTGGCGGCGCGGAGTCGAAGTGCGAGTTCGCGGACTCTGGGGAAAAGTGCGGGGCTTATAACCGCCGAGACGCTCATTATGAGGTCGACGTCCTGACTGACGTTAGAGGGCGGAGGGGGACAAGCCGCCACCGGCTGGATCGCCGGCGCGCGCTTCGGGGGGCGGGCAGGGCCCACTGACGCAGGGTGGGAGGCCGCGGTGTAAGGCAGCGGCTTCACCCACGCGTTGGCGCCGAGGGACGGCCTGAGCGGCGGGGGAGGGGGGGTCAGCTTCAGAGGCGCGGGAGCGCGGGGAGCCGTGGTCGCTGGCGCAGAAGGCACCGGACGAGGGTGCGCTGAGGGCGCGGGGGGGTGTTGCGCTGAGGGCGCAGAGGGGGGGGCAACCGCGCGGGGGCGGCGGCGGCCGCCGCGCCTCGCCCGGCCGCGCTTCCCCTTCGGGGCCTTGGGGCAACCGCGATAGTTCGCGGTGTGCCCCTTGGTGCCGCAGAGGACGCAGCTGGGGGGCTCGGCCGCCGTCTCCTTCGAGCGGGCGCACTGGGACGTCGCGTGGTCTACGATGCACTTAACGCATCGAGGGCGCGCGTGACAGTTTCGGGCAGAGTGCCCGTACAGTTGGCAATTGTGGCACTGCCCGGGCGTGCCACGTTTGTGGGGGGCCTCCACGGAGAGGCCAGATATATGGCACACGGCCTTCAGGTCGAGGACCCTACGGCCGGACTCGGTGCGGTCGAGGACGACCAGCACCATGTCGTACGCCTCCTTGGAGCGCCCATTGACCATTCTGTGCACCTGGCGCACAGGAAGGTCCTGGGACTGGAGGTCGGCCTTGATGACGGCGGTGTCCAGCTCCCTTGGGACACCGCGGGTTACTACCCTGAGCTCCCTTTCCTCCTCCAGGGTGTATGTGTGATAAGCGATCTTGTTTGATCGCAGGAACGCGGATAGCCGTCGGTGGTCGTCCGAGGACGCCACCTTGACGGCTATGCCTTGCGCGGTGGAACGCGCGTGCGTGTAGTTGATTTGGCGATTATAAATCGCCTTGGAGATGCGCTCCCAGGCGCTCTTGTCCTGAATGAGCGAAAGTGGAAGGATGTAGGTGCCGGGGAAGACCTAGACTATCTTACCATGACCAAATAGACCGTGTCTTAGCTGAAGGGCAAGTCAAGAGTCTCCGTAACCGGCGAGTGTGTATGAGACGAACTATGAGAGCGGAGGAAGCCAGAGAGGTATGTAAGGAAAGAACCTGTTGGAACTCTGTACTCTCTGCCTACCCCGCGAGGGAGCTGGCGTGATGATATAGATAGATAGATAGATATAAACTAAGTTATATGATTTTTTTTGCAAGTGAGACGATATAAAGAGTAACTATGAAATTAACTTCAAGTTCACGGTTTTATTAAGGTAATACTTGTTTACGGGCATATGACGCCATGTGACCAGTGCCATAACAGAAACGGCGTTTTTGGCGCGATTTTAAAAATATAAACTTTCTTATTGATTTTTTTGATACTACAGTAGATTTCCCGGAAATATCAATGGAGTGTGCTTATAATGTAATAAAGAATAATTTAAAACGGTTTTCCAGATTAAGTCAAATAGCCTATTACCACCGAATGGCGACCAGATGGACACCGACGCTGGGGAAGATCTAGAAATAGATGGCGCAACGGCCTTGACGCCTATGAAGGGAGATGGTCTGATATGACCAAATATCGGGTTAAATGGAGAATCATGGGATCCAGCAGTGGGACGCAAAGGTTCTTAAAAAAAAGTACAAATAGCGACAGACAGCAGACTCGCCGCATGACACACTGAGAGAAAGGGTATCTCAGTGTAATGTGGACCTTTACTCCGAGAAGACGGGCGGTGCATTATTAATATGTATGTATACTTTCCCGCCAAATCCCTCGCGGGGTAGGCAGAGAGTACAGAGGGGAGGAAGCCAAAGAGGTCTGCAAGGAAAGAACCTGTTGGAACTGTTATTTCATATTTTATTATGATTTTTATAATACGTCTAATAGATTTCAAAAAAAGCACCCACCACAAACGACGATAACACAAAATAAATATTAATTTATCTAATCGCGTAACAAATCGGAAAGGACGGCACTTACCGGCGCGCGCGCCGCTAAGGACGTATTACCATACCAATCAGGGCGCATAAAGTTAAGATTGTACTAATTAAGAGTACAGGATTGTCCGTTTATCCGCACAGATACGGTACACGATATAAATAAATTGATGGGATAATGGCTGCCGAATTTACATATTTATTATAATAATATAATTAATTAGCTTGTACTGTTCCACTGCTGAGCCAAGACATTTACAAATTAAGAGGGAGCAGGTCCACTTCACCAAATTAGTATATTCAGGTTTATAGCTACCCTGCTGTTGGAACTTATCAAGCCGCCTCTAAGATATCCAACTCGGCTCAATATTCTTCGGTTCCGCCGGTAATGATAAGAGACTCACCACTTAAGTTAGTGTCAGAATTTAAATACCTGGGACACTGGGTCACCGCAAACCAGAACGATGACCTTTATTTGGAGAGAGATCGTAGGGCGTTGTCGGCGAGAAGTAATATGTTAATCCGCAGATTTGCGAAGTGTACCAATGGTGTAAAACTAACCTAGTTTAGAGCCTTTTGCCAAACGTTTTACACCAGTCTATGGATCAACTATACTAGAAAAGTACTGCAGCGCCTTCGGGATGTTCGCAGAAGTGCGTATCGATGACTTCTACGCGATAATTCGGAAGCGGATCGCGTCACTGTGGTAGCGGGTACACGCCAGACCCAACAGTCTCCTGCGCACAGTGGCGAACAGGGTCGAGGGACTGATATTTATTAATTTAATTTCATTGAATTAGTTATTTTTGTTTGTTTTTACTAACAAGAGTTTTAAGCGTCAAAGTAATAACTAACATATGTATGTACCCGTACAGATTAATGTCGGAAATAAATTTATTATTATATGTATCTCGCTGAGATTCACGGGCTTTACCCGGACCTTTGAAAGGCTTGCATGGGGACATGGGTCCAACACGTAGAGGCCCTTTGCGAGAAGTTAATGTTATGTAAGCCACCTGCTGAGATCACTTGCTGAAAATGAAGAAACATAACCAGCGAACTGACCCCGGCAGGTGCAAGGACTATTGTAAATTATGGAAAGAAAACAAGGGCTATGCAAATGAGGTTTGATGGACAAAAACTGGACTATTTCAAAGGGGACGGACACCGGCCATAATTAGTGATACCTAATTACCCGTGGCCGGCGGTGACTCGCCGCTTATTATTATTATTATTATTATTAACGACTACCACATTATACTGCATCCAAAACCAACGGATTTACGTTACAATCTGTCCCTCAGACCGACCACACCGAACTCTACTTAATTCATATAAAGTAATCGCAAGAGATTTTATCGCAATGACATGACATGATCACAGCATCGCTAAAACTCTTTCACATACAATAGTACTTCAAAATTCCTAAATCTAAGATACGGTATCTCAATAGATAAAGATACCATGTTCCCAACCCATTCTCAATTCTCAATTGATAAATTATTTGTATCAAACAATCCACAGTAGGTGTATATTAAAATATAAAGACAATAAAGGAGACATCAAAAATAATTATGAAGAAATAAAACGTTCACAGAGACAAGGATAAACAGATAAACAAAACGCGACACTCTCAGCGTGAATCCGAACGTAATCTATGCGCCTCGTTTTCTGCCGGCGGGAGCGCGCGCGTATTTCTCAAACTTTTGACACATAACCTCAAAATCAGAAATCCAATACTAAAATAAACCTTAAACTTTCTCTAATAAGGCTACTTTCTATAAAATAAAGTGAAATATGCCTTTTTGGTATCGAAATATATTTCACACTTGCATTGAGACAAATTTATTTACAGATAACGAAATTAATTTCTCATTTTTAGTCGTTATTAATAGTTTTCTATAAGGTTCGATATCGTTTGACAAGATATTTAAATAAATGTTGGCAAGTACGAAGGAGCTCAAAAACCGATGGCGCCGATTAATCAAAGGCTCAGTTTTGTTTTTCGAGTAATTTTGAATAATTTGTGAATGGAAGCGCTATCTCGCGGGACAGGGCGAAAGTAATTTATATCTCGTGTATCGGTTAATTAATGACCGCGATTGTTTTATTTTAAAACGCCGCGGTCGAAAAAGTTGTCTTCAAAGTTGGGTCACAATCGTTAATTATTTTTTTAACGTTTTTCGCTTAAATTGTACCCGCCAAAATGTAAACTATTTTACATGGCACCTAAAAATAATTATATAAGTAGGTATTACAAAAGATTTTATAATTTAAAAATATCCGATAAGCTTTTAACAAATTATATGTCTAGGGGGTCTGTCCAAGAGCGTGCTCGTCGCGACCCCTGCCAGTCATTATGGCTCCAATCTTGGACCAAAGACGTACCGCAGTGCGGGCTAGGGTGTCCCCCCAAGGCGACGCGTACCGGCCTGCCCCCGTCGGTACGTATATAGGTGGAAGCGGCGATGGGGGCCGCTACCCATTACGCCGGGCCCGAACTGGCGAGTCGTGGGGTGCAGAGTGCCGAATAGGCACTTGAAATGTAAGGGGTGGTATGGAAGATAAGATGCATGAGGTGATTGATGTGATGAAAGAGAGACGCCTAGATGCTCTGTGTGTAACAGAGACCAAGCGAAGGGGCAGTGACTCCTGTGATCTTCCTAATGGCACGATGGCTCTGTGGTCTGGGGTACCGCAGAGCAGTCGTGCCAGCATGGGAGTGGGTATCTTGCTGTCTCATCGACTGGCCTCTGGAGTGAGAGATTATGGCCTGTACGATTCAAGACTTCTCTGGGTCCGTTTAAAACTGGGTGTCACTAAAGTATTTTTGGTCGCAGCATATGCTCCCGTAAGCTCGTCGACACCCTAGGACCTTGAAAAGTTTTGGGATAATGTGAGAGAAGTTCTGGATCTGGCTGAGGCTAATGAAAAGGTGATTTTGTGTGGCGATCTAAATGGATGGGTGGGAACCAGGCGGCAAACTTGCGACGCTGCTCTGGGTCCTTATGGTGATAAGAGAGTGAATGATGCAGGTAAGCTCATTGTGGATGTTTGTTTGGAAAGGGACCTCCTTGTGTCTAATACGATATTCCAACATAAGGATATACATATGTACACGTGGAGAAGGAATGAACAAAAAAGCATGATAGATTTGATCCTGGTAGATAACCGTCTCCGAAGCAAACTCCAAGATACACGTGCGTATAGAGGCCCCACTCTTGAATCAGACCACTATCTCGTAGTTGCGCGGTTTAGTGGTCTGTTCCGGAAGTGGAGGCACTGGCGAGAGCCTTCGGAGACCTTGAAAGAATAAAGGTTGGAAAGTTGCAAGATGAGAGCTTGAGAAGAATGTATGAAGACAGAGTCCGGGATAAGCTTTTGGCAGTAGGTTCTTCAGACTCAAATGTAGATGAATGCTGGAATAGCCTGAAAGAGAGTTTAGTAGATTCCGCGAAAGAAATATGTGGTTGCTCAAAGAAGCATAGTACAGTAAAAGGTGATGCATGGTGGGATGCGGAGTTGCAAAGCTCCGTAGAAAGTAATAAGAAAGCATGGCAGGACTATGTTTCTTCTTTGAACCTGAATGCCAGTATGACAGAGATGAAGAAAGAAATATACCGGCAATGTAAGAATGCTACCAAAACCTTAGTGAAAGAAAAGCGTGAAAGAGCCAGTGCGATTGAGGAGGAGAGGCTGGCGAAGAACTTCTAGAACAACACTAAACTCTTTTGGAGCAAAGTGAGAAAGTCTTGAGGTAATTCGTCAGGTTCCAGAATGGAAAGGATAAAGTCTAAGGATGGTGACATTCTCGCAAATACACAAGCTGTATTAAACCGGTGGAGTGAATATTTTGGAGAAATGTATGGAGATGCCCCGGATACTGGCGCCACAGACGAGTCCAGAGGCGAGTTTGTGGCACCGGAATCAAAGAGGGCATCACTATGGAAGAAGTTAAATGGGCGATAGGAATTATAAAAAATGGAAAAGCTGCGGGAATAGACATGATATCTGCCGAGATGATCAAGTATGGTGGAACTTGCGTCCGGGCCTTTGGGGTCCTTGCAAACCTTTGCTGGAGGACCGGTAGGGTCCCTACAGATTGGCGCCGCGCAGTCATTGTACCCTTGTACAAAGGCAAGGGTTCACATTATGACTGCGCCAATTACAGAGCCATTAGTTTGATCAGCTTGGCAGCCAAAGTGTATGGTAAAATTATTGAAAGGAGAATGCGTGAGAAGTCCGATGGAATGTTGTGCGAGGCACAAGGGGGTTTCAGGTCCAGAAGAGGATGTTCGGATCCAGTTTTCTCCCTTCGCAACATCGTAGAGAAGCATCTGGCAGTGGCCCGGAAGGTTTTCTGCGGTTTTGTGGATCTGGAGAAGGCGTTTGATAGAGTTGTGCGAAAGAGACTTTGGGACATTTTGCCTGAGTATGGTATAAATGGCACTCTGCTGCGGTCCGTCCAGTCCACCTATGAGGACTGCAAGGCATGCGTACGGGTGGGTGGTAACATGTCACCCTGGTTTGACGTTGAAATCGGCGTCAAGCAGGGTTGCGTGCTGTCCGCTAGACTGTTTATAATATATTTATATATATGCAATCACTAGTCACAGTTATGAAAGACGACTGCATGAAAAATGGCTTACATTTGAATGTGAAGAAAACCAAAATTATGGTTTTTGAACGGGAAGAAACCAGAACGAATGCAAGGATTGTAGTTGGAAACGATGTGCTGGAGCAAGTGAATGAGTTTGTATATCTTGAATGCGCATTCAGTAAGGATGGAATACACCGCTGACATAGAGAAGAGTGAGTGCAGGAAATAGAGTGAATGGCGCGATGGAAAAGCTATTTGGGAGTCGACACTTAAGCCGAAAGGCGCAGCTGGCCATACATAATGGAGTGCTTGTCCCAACGCTGTTATATGGCAGCGAGAGCTGGGTATGTAAGAAGGAGAATGAAAGTAGGATAAATGCGGTGGAAATGCGAGCTCTGCGGACCGTATTCGCAACAGCGTAGTAAGAAAGCAAATAGGTATGAAAGATAAAGATGAGAAAGGGTATGCTCCGTTGGTTCGGGCATATAGAAAGAATGTCCGAAGAAAGAATGACAAAACTGATATACAATGCGAAAGTGGAAGGATGTAGGTACCGGGAAAGACCTAGACTATCTTACCATAACCAAATAGACCGGGTCTTATCTGAAGGACAAGTCAGGAGTCTCCGTAACCGGCGAGCGTGTATGAGACGAACTATGAGAGTAGAGGAAGCCAGAGAGGTATGTAAGGAAAGAACCTGTTGGAACTCTGTACTCTCTGCCTACCCCGTAAGGGATCTGGCGTGATGATATAGATAGATAGATAGATATGCCTCCATGTCACATTCTAACAGCCAGTTACAGTATTCTACTAGAAGGATAGATTTGTCTACTACGGATAAAATTTTGACATATTTTGTATGGTAAATCTGTCAAAATTCTACTGACAGTAAGCAAATCTATCTTTGGGTTAAATATTGAAACTGGCCATAAACAGTGACGTTTTTAAGCGTCAACTTAAATGACCTAAGTAACCTAAGATTATTTAAACTTCGAAACAATTCGTACCCAATTATTAACTAATTATTTTAATAACTAATTAAAAACACAAATAACCGGTGGCCAGAAAAAAATGAGATTTTAAAATCATAGACAACGTAACTTTTTATCAGTTTTGAGAATTGATTATGGCGGGTAGCGTTACTATAACAGTATTTATGTTATTTTAATGTTAATATTAATGGGCAATGTCTACTGCCGGCGTGTTATTCAGAGAACCACATATCAAATGTTTATAATTTAACGCATAGAGCTACTAAAAATACTTTTATTGGTATTCAGATACCTTGTGTTGGTGTTTATTCGAAGTGAATACACATCGTGATCGCTACACACATTATACATCACTTAGGCAATAAGACAGACTAGGTCTTAGTTATTCAAATATCTGAAGAAATTTATCCTAAAACTTTTTTTACTGAGGACTGAGGGCCTAGACAAGCGGAAAGCGTTAAGCTCTATTCTCTTGTCGCAATCAATAGTGCATTTTTTTTATAAAAACGTAGCCCCACACTAGGATTTATTCCTGTGTCGTGGGTGCGTTGACAAACATGAAAATTCACATACACATATTCCCAGACTGACAGACAGACCCAGACGAAACAAATAATTGTGGGTCACAGAAAGATTTGTCCCGTGCGGGAATCGAACCCGCGACTATTTGACACAGTGGGCGGAGCGGTTGAAGATCTTAACCACTGCGCTAAATCGTCCGTCAAAGTGATTTGATCTGACCACGTGACTGTGTAAAATGTCATTCCCTTGCTTTCTATTAGCGTTAAGGACCGTCAAAAATCCAGATATCTAATAGTTCTTAGTCTCCACAATACAAATATGTACTTAACTCAATTAAAATGGAAAATAAAGTACTGTGATTATCGTAAGGACAGCAGTGGAGGTCCTGGTCAACCTACATATAATACCTAATGGAAAGAGAAGATGAGCCTATTGACTTTGAATTTAAAACTCGTGTAAAGTAAGCAGAGGAAATGGAAGTTAGACAGAGTTCCGAATCGGTATGTTCGGGCTCGGTAAATTGAGGGCAAAAGACGCGTTGGATGACGGAAGAAATCATGGCTGCGGAACATTAGGGAGTGGACCGGAATTGCCGGCGTTGAGCAGTTGTTCCGTATGGCTCCAGTATGGAGAGGCACTTGAAGAAGAAGAATGTTCGGTCTAGACCCGTCTCCTCGCATGACAACTCCGGGCAACCTACCGGAACACGGCTGGGTCGTTTGAGGACGTGATTTTGCTGGGAGGGTGGTGACCTGCTACCAGTAAAGGTGCTCTAGCACTATTCAGGGACCACGTCTCAATAATATTAATAACTCATTTATTTTCAGGCAACTGAAATTTTACAAAAAGAATTTTGTCCAACTTACATGCCCATAGAATATATACCTTACAGACGAACATCCATATAATATATAAAAGCTTATAAAGTAAGTAACGTGTATCGCCGGAGACATGTTTCGCTCTGCAGGGGTGTCTCTCAGTCTCCCACGATATCTTCTGAATACACCCCGCGGCCAGAACTCCTCGCTCATGAAGGTCTCCAGCTTGGTGGTGGGAACTCGCAACATAGGAATTGAATGCCGCATTGTTTTGCGAGTTTAGCTTCTCGACCCTCAGAATGTAAAAAGCCTCTTACGGATGTACTCCGCAATGTCCTCGAATTTAGCGGTGTAGTGTAGCCGAGACACGTACAGCAGTGTTGTTGGTACTGCTGAATGAAGAAGTATGTCTTCTTCTACCGGTGCAGTCCCACACCGGTTTCGTCGGGAAGGCTTCTTCTTTCTCTCCACCATGATGAAGCCTTCCTCATCAACTCGACCCTTCGTACGGGCCTTCCCAATCAATCAAGTCAATTGAGAGTAAATTACACGGACGTGAATAGCTTCAGGTACTCTTCAAAATTATAAAAAAAAATAAACATGGTCACGCCTGTATTCCCCAAGTGGGTGAGGTAGAGATGTACTGAGTACACCGATTTTTCGCTAACGATGTTAAGTGCCATATAATAGGGGGCGAACCTGTTGCCATATACCAGGCACAATTCCAGACTGCGAACCGAACCTGGGAATTTCCCGATAGAAAATCTTCATTGTTCTGACCTAGGATTTGAACCAAGGACCTCATGGTAGCGACGCGCATTATTCGCCACTAAACCAACGAGGCAGTAATATTGTGACTGTACAACGTATTTTCCAATTCTGCCCACCCATCCTAACGTGTACCTGATAAATCACGCCTTAACTTCAACAATCAAACGACGCGCGACCTCCTCTTGTGTGATAAAACTGGGTATTAACTTTAACAAGTTATTGGTTAAGTAAAACAAATATGCTTTAATAAAGTGTGAGTTTTGTCGCATTGCCTTGTACTGCGTAATGGAAACCATTAATATAGTGCCTATGCGACTTTTGTAATTAAAATCAGACCCTGAGGTAAGAATCGTAAGATTGCTTTTTAGTTGGGACTATTGCAAGATCAAAATATATGGAGTTCTAAACGTGTAGTTTAAAACTATAAGTTTCTGTGAAGAAGTACTTGTTCATGTTTATAAGCTTTATGTAGAATTAATGGAACAATCCTTAGAATAAAAATAATCCAGAAGCCGCGGGCGCGCATCTTGTTGAAGCAACAATTACTACCTGCAAAGCAAGTAGTCACACATTTACGCGAGCAGTCACTCGGTGACCGTCGTGCGGAATAACGTGTTTGCCGTCTTGTGTCGTTCCTGCCTGTTAAAATGTTGTTAAGATCAAACAGAAAGATGATGGGATCATATTTCATACCTAATTAGGTCATTCAGGTGCCGTATTATATAAACATCGATTTAATTCTTCCGTCTGTTATTGCCATTGTTACTATACTATTATTATATTATACTATACTGCTATAACAATTGTATTTTTTCTTCTTCTTCTTCTTCAGCCGAAAGATGTCCACTGCAGGACAAAGGCTAAAGACTCCCCTAAAGACCGCCACAACGAGCGGCTTTGTGCTGTACGCATCCAACTTCTACCCGCGACCTTCACCAGGTCATCGGTCCATCTTGTAGGGGGCCTACCCACTCCACGTCTTCCGGTACGTGGTCGCCATTCGAGAACCTTTCTGCCCCAACAGTCGTCAGTTCTACGAGCGATGTGCCCCTCCCACTGCCACTTAAGTTTAGCAATTCTGAATTTCAATTGTATTTTCGCCTAGTTTTATTTGCTGAGGATTTTATTAGTTCTAATATTAAATGGTATTAATAAAGTTGACTACTACATCATCGTTTTGATATTTAGTGATGATGATGAAAATATACTTTCGCTACATTAAACTATTACAAACCTTAATAGTTCAAGTGTATATATTTCTTGAGTTTTATATGCATTAAAATGCACTTTACCGCGACAATGATTTTGTAATTATCTTCTCTAATGTCATCAATATTTACCCCAAAAAGTGGTAATCTTTCCGGGCTGCCAACATTACGCGGGTGGGAAGTGCGGTGAGTGCGGGACGTTTGTTGAGTTTTTAGCTTTACCGCGCGGCGTGCAATAACGGCTGGACGCGGCTTCTGGATTATTTTTATTCTAAGGAATAATCATGGAAAAATTACATTTTGAAATAAATACACTTAACTGGTAGATAAAAACACACACACCCACAACTTGAAATATTTAGATAGGCAACATTTAACATAATAAAGTAGAAAAACAGATCTCGTTTTTAGACTCTTTTGTTTCTAGAAAATTCTAGAAACTATTTAAAAGAAAAACTATAACTTCTTTCCAGAACTTTTGGAATTTAAAACGGCCACTCGTTTAAAATAACCGAATATTTAAAATAAGAACATAAACACAAACTCAATACTAGTATAATCACATATATAACAGTTATCACCGATAAAACACGATACGTAATTTAATGAAATATTGTAATGCCATAAATTATACATAAAAAGAGAAACAAATTAAAAAAAAACATGATTCACGTCACCATCCAGTCAATTTATACCAAAAAGGCGCTAAAAAGTCAAAAGCTTCGTACATAATTTGCCTAATTCAGCATTTAAAAGGCGGATAATAATCAGAACGGGCTAATAAAGGCGGGGACAGACGGGCGACGATGGCGGGGAAAGTCGCTGAGCACCTTTTAATTCTTACACCCCATTTGCTTGGCCGTTGCAGTCTGTGCAAATAGGAACAGAAGTGGAGTAAAGTAGACGTTGCATTATTTTCGGTAAAAATTTTAAATTCATATTTTATTTAATATTAGCCCTGTTTAGAAACTGTCCCACCGTTGGGCACGGGCCTCCTCTTAATTTGAGAGGATTAGGCCATAGTCCACCACACTGGCCCATTGCAGGTTGGCGAACTCCACACACCTTCGAGAAACTCTTAGGCATGCAGGTTTCCTTACGATGTTTTTCCTTCATTGTTAAAGCAAGTGAGTTACTTTTGAACACGCACATGCTTTCGAAAAGACAGAAGTGCGTGCCTGAGTTTGAACTCGAGACTTCTGACTTTGCAGTCCAATGGTCTAACCACTAGGCTATCACTGCTCGGTAAAAATAATGAGTTTAAATAAGTTATTTTAGTAAAATAAACAAAATAACTACTTGGTATAACGACAACAAGTGGGCGTCTGAATTTCATGAAATGTATTTCATAGATTTTGTATTTGCGTTATATGATATAAGACATGGTTAATTAGATACCAAATAATCTCAATATTCTATACTTGAGAATGAATGAGGATAGAATCAGAATCAGAGTATTTTTATTCATGTAAACTAATATATTATAAATGTATGGTCAAAAAAGTAACAAAGACTTGACCACCACTTCTGAATATCATTCATGTGGAGAAAAAGGGCAAAAAACTAAACGGTTACTCTTTTAAAATATTTCACAAAATTTTCATCTGCCGTTTTATCATCAGGTGGGTCCAAGTTAAATAAAGCAAATTACACTATTCATGAGAACGGCAAATTATTATTTATATAAAATGAATAACAAATGTTGTAAGTACTAAAATGTTTACATGCTTAGTTAAAACGTAGTTAAGTAATTAAAGAAATATATACTTATTACTCAACTGTAGTATTAATATGTTTTATGCTTAATTTCTAAAATTTAATAAGACCCTTCACAATTAGTAGAAAACAAACAGATTCACTAAACTGCCATATATTCTCTAAATGATTTAAAAGTTTTTAGTTAACTAACCATTTTGTATGTATATGTGTACAATCAAGAATAAAAAACTCGAACAAACTAACTACTGCACACCATTGTTAGTCCCAATGTTTTCCTAATTCCGCGCCCAGTCCGGCGCCCTATCATTTTGCATCCCTTTGGTACATTTCTTTTATTCGCACTTTTTATTTCCACCCCTCGAGGAATGCGACCTCCGTAACCTGCTGCAAACTAATTATCGCTAAAAGAATTCTTTTCTTTTAAATTATGTAGAAAAAGGGTAGGTGTGACAAATTTACTCTTTTACTTTGGATAAATCCAACGATCTTTTTTGTTTTATAATAAGTAATCTTTAGTTTGACATCAAACAAATACGTGTACATACTGTGAACTTCAATTTGGCGCTGAAATGGATTAGATAAATGTTCCAAGGACTACTAAAAATTAAAACAAAAGCAATAAACACCATTATTCATACAAGGTGTAATATAATAAACGCAAGATCTGAAAGTAGTTTGTTCTAAATCGGCCACTGAATCAATTCCAACTATATTTGAACTGTGTTACATAATTTTTTTAACTTATTTAGTTCGCTGTATTAAACAAAATTTAATCCTTGCTCATAGCTCAAACTCAAACAAATTTTAAATGCATTTCTAATACATATACTTTTAATACCCACAAAAAAGCACTGGTTTTGTGATTAATTTGGGTAGCAAAGAGCTTAAAAAATAGTAGACAACTCCATAAAATTGTAACTTTATTTTCGTATTAAATTCGTAAGAAAATAAATGTAATTGGGGTGTTTGAGGTCTTGCGTTATATACGTTACAGCTTGTGTATTAGTACTAGTGGCATAGGCTAAATACACCCACGTTGCGTCTGCGATGACAAGTCCCATATCATCACAGATTTCTAACAGGTTCTTTCCTTACAGACCATATCTGGCTTCCTCCACTCTCATAGTTCTTCTCATACACGCTCGCCGGTTACGCCGAATTGCTATTATTATACGAAATAATCAAAAATGACAAAAATGGATCCATTCAGAAAAATTATAAATACTGCTTGCAACCTTAACTTCTATATGTTTAATTATTTTAATTACATTATTTTTCATTAACGAACTGTTCTATCGCTCGAGTATCATTTTTTCTACTATTACTCGCACACTAGTTACATCTTCTTGCAACTATTTATACGGAAATATCTCAATACATTCGTAATTATCTTAAACTAGCTGTGCCCGCGACTTCGTCCGCGTGAAATAGTGTCTTTGGGTAGCATTTAATATTTTGTCTCTTGTCGCAAACTTATAAAACATTCACATAAACCTTACATATTTCCATACAAACTTTCATCCCCTATTACCTATTGTTATTTTACACCCTTGAGGGTAAAACTTTTACAAACTTTGAATATCATATTTATTTATATCGAATCAACAGCCTAAAAAAATAAGTTTCAAGCTTCTAGCTCTAAAAATGACGATACTTCCATTCCACTTTTCATAAACATCAACCCGTTACAACCCTTTTTTAGAATTAAAAAGTAGCCTATGTCCTTTCTCTGTGTACCAAATTTTATTTAAATGAGTTCAGTAGTTTTGGCTTGAAAGCGCGACAGACAGACAGAGTTACTTTCGCATTTATAATATTAGTAAGGACTAGTAAGGATTACATAATATAGGTACAATATAACCCTTTTGAATGCTTTTATCGAACTTCTATAAGTGCACGTGTCTTAACAATAAACAACAGAAAATAAAGATGTTGCTAATAACTTCAATGACAGAGTCATAACCATACCAATTATAATCTATCTATCTATCTATATCATCACGCCAGCTCCCTCGCGGGGTAGGCAGAGAGTACAGAGTTCCAACAGGTTCTTTCCTTACATACCTCTCTGGCTTCCTCCACTCTCATAGTTCGTCTCATACACACTCGGCGGTTACGGAGACTCTTGACTTGCCCTTCAGCTAAGACACGGTCTATTTGGTCATGGTAAGATAGTCTAGGTCTTCCCCGGCACCTACATCCTTCCACTTTCGCATTGTATATCTGTTTTGTCATTCTTTCTTCTGGCATTCTTTCTATATGCCCGAACCAACGGAGCATACCCTTTCTCATCTTTACACCGATACTATCTTTCATACCTACTCGCTTTCTTACTACGCTGTTGCGAATACGGTCGGTCAGCGTGACTCCGCACATCTTCCGCAGAGATCGCATTTCGACCGCATTGTTCCTGCTTTCGTTCTCCTTCTTACATACCCAACTCTCACTGCCATATAACAGCGTTGGGACAAGCACTCCGTTATGCATGGCCAGCTGCGCCTTTTGGCTTAAGTGCCGGCTCCCAAGTAGCCTTCCCATCGCACCATTCACTCTATTACCTGCATACACAATTATAATAATCATTGTAAATGTACAATTAGGCTTTCTCCAGAAATGCGAACAAGGAAATGTGAGGTTCTTCAACCGCAATGTCAACAATCATTTTGCGCAACTGTTCTAACCGCACAATCACTATTTTAGCGGTCGGTTAACTAACGTTCGTTTTAAATGTTTTCCGTAACTATGTACTGGTAGGAAATGGGTTTTAACAACGTAGGATTTTAATTCATTTACTTTGCAAATAGGAAATGACTCATAAGTATGAAAAAAATAACAAAACTAAAAGATAATAACTGCGTACACCTATATTACCTAAGCGACGATGGCAGAGGCGTACTTTCTACACTCATATATCGTCAATGTTAGATTTCAATGCAATAGGGCGCGAACCTATTGCCTCTATACCGAACACAATTCAACTGAAGTGACTGAGAATTTTTCTAGAATACTTTTCCTTGAATTAGAACCCAAGAACTCGTGATCACGAACCGCACCAAACGCTTTTAAACCAATGTGGCAGTCTGATGAGTTAATTATCAACTCTTGCCTCCGTAACCGGCGAGCGTGTATAAGACGAACTATAAGAGTGAAGGAAGCCAGAGAGGTATTTAAGGAAAGAATCTGTTGGAACTCTGTCCTACTCTCTGCCTACCCCGCAAGGGATCTAGCGTGATGATATAGATAGACAGAAATAACAGCAATTTTGTGTAATATATGAAATAAATTAAATAAAACTTTTTCTGTGACTCACGTTTAGAACTCTGCATTTCTTTCTGCTTAACATAGACACTAGTAATCATTTTGTCCTGTTTAGTTACCTACTCATATTTTATTACCGTGACGCCCATTCCCCAAGAGGGGGTGGCAGAGGTCAGGTGTACTGAGTACACCCTCTTTTCAGCGACGATGTTAGGTCCCATGTAATAGAGGGCGAGCCTATTGCAATATACCCGGCACAATTCTAGACTAATATATTTCTTTCTATTATTAAATCACCGTCACGCCTATATTCCCCAAGCGGGGGTGGCAGAGGTGTACTAAGTACACCCACTTTTCGCCGACGATGTTAGGACCCGTGTAATAGGTGGGGACAAGTGTAGTTTTTCTAGCGAAAACTTCCCAGTACGAGTCCGGAGTCTGGTTTGTGCCCGATATATGGCAATAGGCTGGCCCCCTATTACATGGGACCTAACATCGTCGGCGAAACGTGGGTGTTCTATTATTAAATTAAATAAAACCTGCTTTTTTTAGGATCTAATAAAAATCTATTAAAATCACAAAAGTATTTATACACACCACAAAATACCAGCACATTTTACAGCCATCCTGTACTCTCGTCCGTTACCCAATGAATAGCGAGCTTACCTTATTATCAATATCTTAACACTAATCGGGACTATTCACTGGCAATCTCGCGGACAGGCACGCGATATAATAAAATTAATTTCTATGGGGCAATTAAGCCGTAGTGAGGCACAAAATAAATGCGTGTGGACCCGCCATTATGCGGCTGAGAATATCGATTGAAGGTTATAAAAAAGATAGATATTTTTAATACGGGAGGCCTGTGCCCAGCAGTAGGATTGAGATCCAACTAAACCTACTAATATTATAAATGTAAAGTAAGTATGTTTGTATGTTTGGATGCTTATTTTGCATGAAATTTGGCACACAGATAGGTTATTACCTGAATTAACACAATAGGCTACTTTTTATCCCGTAAAAATGTAAGGTTCCTGTCTAAAGTTAACGCGGACGAAATCGCGGGCTGAAACTATTTTTTTCAGTTCGTTTCTTTTTACTTGTTCTGTGTTTTTTTTTATATACCTCAGTAGTTTTAGATTTTAATATATCTGAAAATGACCACCCGTGATGTTACTGAAACATGCCGCTGCCGGAAGATCAGCGCTGCAGCATAATACAGGTGCAGCATTAGCTAAAGCAGAGACCATCCACTCCGATCTAGGTCTCGAACCTATTCGCGCCTATATGAAAAAGGCGACAACACGACACTTCGCGAACGCATCTACCCATGCGAATCCGTTAATCGTAGTCGCCGCGGACTAAGATCCCTCCCCCCCGACCCCTTCCGCCACCGCCGGCCGCGACATGTTCTCTCCGATCCCCCCGATGCTTTGTCATCCATTCTTTCCGCTCAGAATACGGGCGACGACGACGTAGTCGTAGATCCCCTCCCATAGCGCGCGGTTGACCGGTGCACTTAGTAGTGCACCCCGTCCCCCCACAGCGACTGTTCCAACCGAGGGCGCCTCCATTCGGTGCGGTAATATGCGGAGTATACCGTCCGGTGCATGCTGCAACCCACCGCCTTTTTTATTGCGTCAGACCATCTTACAGGTGCTCTTCCCTGAGTATGTCTACCGTCCATTTTGCCTAAAATATTCTGCTTCTCCAGACAATGTTACTATAACTAAATAGACCGAATATTGGAAGGGCAAGTCAAGAGTATTCTTAATCGGCGACCGGGTTACTTTGCTAGTGGAGGAAGCGGGAGAGGTATGTAAAGAAAGAACCTATTGACATTTTGACATTAGTCTATGCTTATTCCGCAAGAGATTTGGCAGCATAGATTTTTTTTTATAAAAGACGTTGCCTCACACTAGGATTTATTCCTGTGTCGAAGGTGCGTTTACAAACATGAAAATCTACATATAGCATAAATACCCCGAAAGAAAAAAAAATTGGGTCCCACAAAGACTCGGAGGTCGGAAAAACGGAGGTCGAGACGGAGCGACTTAAGCTCTCCCTATCACTGCGCTAAATCATCCGTATAATAATATTAAATATCTAATGGATAGATGGTTAGATAGATAGATTTAATAATGGAGTTAATTTCATGCTATATGCAAGCTGTATAAAAAACGACAATAATCTGCTATTTATATTTCTTGCTGTAGACATTTAGTTCATAGAAATTTACTAGCAAATATACAATTCGAATGGCGCCACTCAAAAGAAACGAACCTATTCCTGTACAAGCTATCACATGTTCATTTCGATGTCTGTTTGTTATGTTTATTAGCTGAGTTACTTAAAACGGGCAAAAAATTTGAACGTCCTTTATTATAGACGACATTGTTGCGAATTACGCGCCATATATGGGAGACACAGCGCCCGCGCATACGAGCTAGTCAAGTTACATCCTACTATATCATCCCGCCAGATTCCTTGCGCAGAGATTTCAGAGTTCCAACAGGTTCTTATCTGGCTTCCTCCACTCTCATAGTTCGACTAATACACGCTCAGGTCTCACGTCCCACTAATATAATAGACGCGAATGTCTGTGAGAATAGATGTATGGATGTTTGATTGACTTTCACATAAAAACTACTGAACGGATTTTGATCAAAATTGACAATAATGTAGCTTATACATTAGAATAACACATAGGCTATAATTTATAAACATATTAAATAATAAACGCATGCGTAGCCGCAGTTGACAGCTAGTACATATATGTCGGAGAAACACCATTCTCCTGGACATCATCAGTGGTCATACGTCTAGTGGGCGTCATCAGCATTAAGTCCCAGCACAAAACAATGTATTCACTGTCTCGTAGGTACAATTTAATCAGAATTTCAAAGTATTGCAAATAACTTCGTTATAATCACTATTCACTTTCACTGATTTTATAATAACTTTTAAAATAATTAAAGTCGAGCAGCGGGTTCGCGGCACCGATCTAGCTTCGCCAAAATCACAACAACACTGCCCGATCCAACTCGATCAACAACTTGTATAACGAACTCGCTACCCGGCAACTGCCAAGATGGCGCCTCGTCTCCGCTTGAGGACTACCCACTGTTCAAGAAATTAAAAATAAGATTTTTACACAATATCTATCTATGTCATCAGGCCAGATCACGGTAGGCAGAAGGTACCGAGTTCCAACAGGTTCTTTACTTACATACCTCTCTGGCTTCCTCCACTCTCATAGTTTGTCTCATACACGTTCGCCGGTTACGGAGACTCTTGACTTGACCTTCAGATAAGACTCGGTCTATTTGGTCATGATAAAATAGTCTATGTCTTCCCCGGTACCAACATCCTTCCACTTTCACATTGTACATCTGTTTTGTCATTCTTTCTATCTATCTATCTATAACCTCACGCCAGATCCCTTGTGGGGTAGGCAGAGAGTACAGAGTTCCAACAGGTTCTTTCCTTACATACCTCTCTGGCTTCCTCGACTCTCATAGTTCGTCTCATACACGCTCGCCGGTTACGGAGACTCTTGACTTTTCCATCAGATAAGACTCGGTTTATTTGGTCGTGGTAAGATAGTCTAGATCTTCCCCGGTACCTGCATCCTTCCACTTTCACATTGTATATCTGTTTTGTCATTCTTTCTTATGACATTCTTCCTATATGACCGAACCAAAGGAGCATACCCTTTCTCGTCTTTACACCGATTCTATATTTCATACCTACTCGCTTTCTTACTACGCTGTTGCGAATACGGTCGGTCAGCTTCACTCCGCACATCTTACGCAATAATTTTAAGAAATTAAATTAAAATAAATAAAGATTTAGTAGATAAACTATCTCGCTTTATCACAATCAGCAATGAACCGGATCCGTCCTTCTATGATATATACTATACTATTAATATCCACACTCACAATATAAATTCCAAAGTCTGTTTGTCTGTTACCTTTTCATCTATAAACCACTACACAGATTTCAAAATAATTTAGCAAAGAGTCTTGTATCTCAACAAAACTTAAAAATTGAAATACACGCCTGAAAAACAACGCGAATGATGTGCGTATGTGTGTGTCCATACCACATGTACATGTACACACACGTACACATCGATAGGTTTGGAACAAATCGAACACTGACGTCACGCAAGTAGTGCGAAACTGAGGTCGCTTTTGACGCCATTTTTGTTAGCAACGCTCAGTCTAGACAAGACTCAGTCTAAGGATCAGACTTAACTGAACTTTCCAAATAATAAGGTTGTTCCATATTTAGACCCAATAAGCATTCGCTCCTGTTTTCGGCTTCATATATGGATAAGTGGATCACAATTGAGTGATAATTAATAGCAGGTGAAGTTCTTTGTACTCGCCTTTATAAGGACGATCGGTGCTTAAATGCAAAAGGGGGTGAGTGTCACGACGATTGTAACTAATAATAGGCTTAAAAGACGTTCAATTCAATATCTTTTACCCCTATTAGTCTCTCATCAGTTGTGTCGCTTATACTCTTTTGCTTTGAAACGTCAAGTTATATTATTTGTCACTTTAATTACACAAAAACTCATGTTTAAAAGAGAACAGGAAAAAGATAAAAAAAAATACTTAGTCGTTACTGCCTCGTTGGTCTAGTATCGCATAATGCAGATCAGATAAATATCATGAGGTCTTGGGTTCGAATCCAAGGTCGAACAAAGTGTACTTTTTGCGAGTATGGTATTGTGGCGGGTATAAAGGTATAGACTCGCTCCCTATTATATCGGAACCTAACGTCTTGGCGATATGTGGGTGTACACTGTACACCTCTGCCATCCCGTGATTCAATATTATTAACATTATTTTATTTAAAAAGACGTAGCCCCACTCAAGGATTTATTCCTGTATCGTGGGTGCGTTTACAAACATATAAATTCACATACACAAATACCCAGACCGAAACAAATAATTGTGGATCACACAAGATTTGTCTCGTGCGGGAATCGAACTATTCGATCCAGTTGGCGGACCGGCTTAAGCCTTACGACGTAACCTTCGCACCAAATCTATTTTAATCAAAGACCTGATACAATATTTCCACTAAAAACAAACATATTCCACCATTTATAACTTTTATACTCATGCATAATTTTCAAACGTGTAACTCTGACCAATTTCAGGGACGTCATGAAATTGTGTCTATTTTACTTTTAAAAAATTAGGAAATAACATAGATACTATAATACTACATCCGAACTACAAATATGGGGATAAGCCGCCATTTTGATTATTTTCCAATTACGAAAAATATATACCGCCAATAATTAGGCCGAATGCAATCAGCAACATCGTCAAATTGTATTCTTAAAAAAGTAAAAACCAACTTTGCTCTACCTTTATCTACACGAATAAAGCCTCATTTGGAAATGAAATCGGTCCATATATTAGTCGTGAATCCTTTTTTTCTATAAATAAAGTAGTTTTTATATAAACAAAACAAGTCTTTTGCTGACTAATTGTGACGTATTTTACGATCGACGTTCACAGGAGAGGAATTAAAGGGGCAATTGTAGATAGTACAGTTTTTAGTATCGGTCTTCGATTTATGATGCCTGTGACTCTTTTGAACGCCTTTTAAGGTGAATGTCAGTCCGTCTTTATGAAGTTTAAGTGCTCGCTGGAATTGCCGCAAATGTGTGGTTACAGAAAGGGGGTAAAAACTCAAATTGTAAGTTTCCATCACAGTAGAAATGTCATTATCTGAAGAAAAAGTCAAGAGTCTCCGTAACCGGCGAGCGTGTATGAGACGAACTATGAGAGTGGAGGAAGCCAGAGAGGTATGTAAGGAAAGAACCTGTTGGAACTCTGTACTCTCTGCCTACCCCGCAAGGGATCTGGCGTGATGATATAGATAGATAGATAGAAATTTCATTACAGTTAGATGCTACTATTTTTGAAACAGAAAGAAAAATATTGAATTTATATTCCCTTTTACTTGATTGAAGTGTAATCTACAATTAATATCGTCATTCATAAATCGTTTATAATGGGCCATAATAACATTCTCGTATAAATTCCTCTAAAGTCGATTTACCTAGAAGGAATCGGTTGTAGTGTACTTAGTACATCCACTTTCAAATATACCAAATTAGAGTTTTTTCTGGTGATGGTAACGATTAAAAATTAAATGTGCAGTAGTTACAGCAAAACTCGGTCGACAGACTTGGCGATCTTTGGGGACCTCTATGTCCTGCACTGAATGTCTTTAGCTGAGTATAATCATTCAAAGTCTTTTTAAGTTCTCATAAATAACGTAAAAATAAAAGTTACTTATTTTCAAAAATAAATCTCAGCGATAAGAAGTTAAAAATTTGTTAAAATTCGCATTACTTTTAACCGAAATACAGGAATGTGCGGAGCGCTCGTACCGCGAAGGTTATTCCACTGGCGATCATTAATTATTGATGATAAAGGGAACGGAGACGGCAAAACGCGCCCGTCGGCTGGGACCAATCGACACCAGCCGCTAATGAAGCGGTACCAAATGCAACACGCCAAACACAGCTGTCATTTGAAATAAGAACAGTTTTCCAAATTCAAATGTAAGGTAAGGTGCGTTCATGAACTGGATAATTTTATATTAATTTATAAGTAAGTTGAACTATTTTGTTACCTGTTTTACGTTTAAACTTAACAATTTAAAAAAATACTTACATTTTGTTAATAAATTGAAAATTATAGTTAAGCATCGTCAATAGCTACCACACAGTAGAGTAGCGCCTCTCTATTCTATTTAATGTAGTTTAAGGCGATATGGAGGAGTCAAAATAAATTAAACCAAACTACGATAGAATCCACAACATTTATTATGATCTGTACGTCACTCTCTAATTAATATACTTCCCATAATTCTGTTAGATAACTAAATGTAAATGACATCTTATTATCACAAAACTAAGTTCGCATTTCCTTTAAATGTTTTTAAAAAGGTTTCCGATTAAGTTCAGTAAGTTTTTCTGCCGCCTCCACGCGGCGACCATCCGATTAAGTCAGCGAATTACTTTCCGAGTTGGTTTTAAAGCTGCTTTATTATCCCCGTCATTCTCAGCTAACAATCATTTCTTTTAGTGCGTTATACTTAGAAAATTCTTGGAAATAAAAATTCTGTACATTTGTACACAATTATACATATAAGTACCAATTAGGTAATTTCGGCTGAATTTGTTTTGAAGATCCCTAAGTTCAAATATAATCTTGCTTGCTTACTACTTATCTACCCGATTAACTCAAGTATTGTTATTACTCCACTAACTAAAATAGGCTCAAATTGAATATTACTCTTGGAACCACAGCTCTTCTAACCAAACGTTCCCCTTTATACCATCATTCTTTTGTGTACACCAAAGTCAATAGCATTTGTAACATCGAAGATCTTTCTCTTTTCTCATGCTAAACTGTCGTCAAAACCTTACTCATTGATATCTCATATAATAAAACTCAAATTCCGCTAGCAATTTAAAACATACTCATACACAGGCACACACACACGCACTCACGCACATGCTCTCACACAACTTATACAAGTGTTGTTTAAATTCAGTAATTTTAAAAATTAAAATTGCGAAATATATGTATGTAACAAACCAAGTATTTGTATGCTTGTTATTTTTAATTATCTTGACAAATGTATAAACAAAATAAAACTGAAGCTCCCATAGGTCTGAAGATTCACACGCGCAAAATCTATTAAACAATCTCTACAACGAAATTCCACAAAAACCTCACCAATCCGCAAAAGGATTAAAGGAAGTGATCACACTATCGGAAACCGCGGTTTATCCGTATAATTACGGTATTGGGCTGGTGACCACCCGACCCGCGAAATAACATGGTAACCGCCATTTTGGCACGGTAATTTCGGCGTGCGTATGCGCACAGATTACAGTGCGAACCGGCATTAGCCGGGATCGGCGACACGTGATGACTGTCATTCGATTTCTGTCCGATTCCGATTGGTATTAAAAAGAAATCGATTTCTCGATGGGTCCGAGATTTAGATGGGAATGTTGGTTAGTATAGACGTGTCATTGAAGTATATTCTGATACCTGTAGTATTTAATTGCTGAAGATTCTAGGTAGAGTCGAAGACAGAATTAAGTAGGTATTATTATCATATTGTCATAAGGAAATACTTCTAACGCCGGTTTTTTCTAAGGGGTATGCAAAGGTGTACATGCATTTCGCCAAAGATTTTTAGTGCCAATCTAAAAAGGGCAACCCTTTCGCCATCAACATAATTATAAATTTACAATACTTATGTATAACTACAGAATTCCAAATTTATGTATTCTTAAAATTATTTATGGGTATTTTAATAATGTATTATTTTTGATAGAATTTCGCATTATACAGCTAAAATCTACACTTATATTTTGTCCTTAGATAAGAAATAAAGTAAGACTATTAAAGTTACTAGTTCTCTTTCTTTTAGATAATTTTTTTGATATTATCATGAAGAAAAGGACTAAGTTATGTAAGGTTAAGACGCATTAAAAGTATCACAAACTTAATGGAGTTTAAATAAAAGACAATTTGATAAAGCGAAAAAAGTCTCTTTATCTATAAAATCACGCCAGATCCCTTGCGGGGTAGACAGAGAGTACAGAGTTGCAACAGAAAAAAAAATTATGAAAGCCCTTGACACTATATTCTACCTTGCCTTTGAATAAAATCATGCCATAGTATCGATCGATATAAAAGACTTCCAATACGCTTCAAAACAGCACCTAACAAAGACCTAGGTTAGAAAACTGCCATTACAATCAAAACGACAGATTCTCAGTACAAAAATAGCACTAAATCTTATTATTAAACCGTCTCAATACATCCAATACTCGGCCGTGCGCTATGCGACGTAACATATGCGCGCGCGCAAAAACCCGCGCCGCGCCGCCGACGGCATCCTACCCTAATAACTAACCATATCTGTGTTCCCACTTTTTAGCACAACATACCTGCCACACAACAATGAACCTTAAAGCTATGTAAATTCCCTATGCTTATTGGATAGTGTTATAATTGTTAATTAAGTTTTAATTACAGCGTTGCCAATAAAAAAATGCACCAATCGGAATCGTGAGTGCAATAAGGTTGTTTTTTATCAAATTTATCGTTTGTATTTGGTTAGTGTAACATTTTAATATGGCAACTAAACGTTGGTAATGAATATTTCTGATTAATAGTTAATTGTTGGGATAAATAGTTTCGCGGTAATTTATAATCTATGGCCGTCCCTACTCGTTACGTGTGTGTGGACACCTATTTCTTGTATATTCATGCATTTCTAAGTTTTTCAGTTCTTTGTACCTTCGTCTATAATGAAGCTAACTTTTTTATTAATGCTTTTTTAATTAAGTTTATCGTATGGAGTTGTCGTATTTAGGTAAGTACTGATTTATCTCTGCTGGTTTTCGATGCAAAAGTAGTTTTGCTTTTTTGAGTTAAGGAATAACTGGAATTGCACGTAAGTCAGAGGTTCTATCTATCTTTCTGTGTCTAATTCATCTAGTGAACCATTTTAAAATAAATCACTTTTCATTATTTTACTCAAAATGTTTATAGGCTTTTCTAAAAAGGACAAACTTGCAACAAATTTTTCTCGGTGATTTTTGGTTCTAGCGGTTTTTTTTATATTACTGTATCGAGAATATGAGCTTAATGTTTTTATTGCGTAGTTATTTTTATTGAGGACTTATGAAGGTGCGTTAAGGCCAAAAATGTGACCGTTATAAATTCTTCTTTATTATATATTTATACCCCAAATTCAATTTTTATTATGTACTAGGACAAGGGAAGCTTCAAACAAACAAAAAATAGAGCGTAACAAAAAATACTTGGGGTGTCTTCTCTAGTACCACAGAGTATAATTATGTGCGATTAGTGCATACTAACTCAATAAAGAAATAATATTTTAATAAAATAACATTTATCACAATTTTACCAAACTACAATAGAAAAATAAGATAAAACCATTCAAAATATCACTCACCGATAATACGGGAACGGCTGTGGGACGTGCAGATCCATCGGCATGGACGCATGGGGATGCGCATGGGAGTAGTCATGCTGCATCATGCCATGCATACCGTGCCCCAACATAGCGGCCCACGGCGAAGACGCGAACCCGCCGGGATGCTCCATCACGTGACTACTGTTCCATTTTCAAATTCAAAATACTTTCCGCCCGTTTCACTGTGGTTCTACTGTAGTTTCACTGTTAAAAACGAAAATGTTCCATTTTCGAATTCACAACACTTCTCGAACGTTTCACTGCGGTTCCACTGTTAGTAACGATTTTTTTCCAAATTCAAAATATCTCTTTTCATGTTCTACTGTTGAAAACATTATTTTATCACTGGTCATTCAATTCAAAATTAAAAAATTTCACTTCATTTCTAAAAACATATTGACAATGTTCTAATAATTTTGAAAATTACAAATCCATGTTTGATTTTTTACTTTAAAGAAAAGAATAATTATAGCAATCTGAAGAATATTTAATGTGTATAACTGCCAGGACAGCCAGAATGCATAATTATATAAGAATGATTGTATAATTTGGTTATGTTATGTTTTCTGTTTGAGCTTTGTATAATTTCAAATAAAAATAGTTGCTAACATAAAAATCCTAGTGCATTTTTTGTCATACAATTAACAAAAATATATCTAGTTTTTTACTTACCCAGGGTGAGATAGTGCTAAATACAAGGTACGGAATAATAAATAAGACATTGGGTGACAAACTAATTCGCTTTTTTGTTGTTGTCAAAGTGTGAGATACCTATAAATGCTTTTAATTTCGAGAACCTAGGCGTATATAAAATAAATTGCCTCTACAGGTAGCCCTGACTAGAAACTAGTTTCATGTCATTTGTAGTAAATACTCGTACTCACACGCATATAAATGTACGCACATGCGTACTCGCATTTTAAGAGGTAAATATATTTCTTAGACTTACACCCGTATCTATAGACATTCAATTACTTAGTCTTAAGAATTTACTCTCTCTCTATCATCGCGCTAGATCCCTTACAGACCTCTCTGGCTTCTTCCACTATCATAGTTCGTCTCATACACGCTCGCCGTTGACGGAGACTCTTGACTTGTCCTTCAGATAAGACTCGATCTATTTGGTCATGGTAAGATAGTCTAGGTCTTCCCCGGTACCTACATCCTTCCACTTTCGCATTGTATATCTGTTTTGTCATTTTTTCTTCTCTCATGCTTTCTAAATATATATACTATATTTTTATATCAAGAATTTACTTAGCCGAGTTAAGGCATCTCAAGTATAAAATTTGTTCAAAAGCTATCAGAGTTAGACGGACGATTTAGCGCATTGGTTAAGAGCTTACGCCGCTCCGCCCACTGTGACGAATAGTTCGCAGGTTCGATTCCCGCACGGTACAAATCTTTGTGTGACCCACAATTATTTGTTTCTGTCTGGGTATTTGTGTATGTTAATTTTCATGTTTGTAAACGTCGCAGGAATGAATCCTAGTGTGAGGCTATGTTCAAAAAAAAATAGAAAAAAGATACTTGAGTAAGAGAGAACTATTTATACATGTTTATAGATACGGGTGTAAAAGTTGAATAGACGGAGCATTGCTATCAAAAATGGCGCCTAAAAGCGACCTCATTTACGTAGTATGTGCGCGTGTTCGATGTTTTTTAAATTTGTTCAAAAGCTGTCAATGTGTGCGTGCGTATGCGTACTAAAATTTATCTACACATCTATAGGTATATAAATTTTATACGGTTTCAAATGCTTCATCTAGACAAATATATATATCGTAAATAACGCAATCGGAGTGTCTGAGAAACTCCGATTAGATAATTACTTCACAAATTCAATACGAAAACCAAATTTCCAAAAAAAAGTTCTTTACCCCCTTCTTAAGCACTTTTATACCCCAATTAACAACGAAACTTGTACGTGTATGTGTGCAAATTGAGAAATGCGTTTGAAATCTCCGTATTGCCTTGAATCAAGAATAAATTTAATTTGTTATACTCGTGCGCACTAAAGCAGTAACAGAATATTTTGAAAATTTCAAAAAGAAATTAGGTTACATTAAAAATTGTTGGAATCAATTCAGTTACCGATTTGGATCAAACTACTTTCAGGTCTTGCGTTTATTATGTCATATCTTGTATATTTGAATCTAAGGTATATTTATTATGTCTCTGAGTAATACTACATAAACTTTGATTTTAAGTGGTTACTTCCTTTTAAATGTCCACTTCAATGCTATCCTGTTAAGATTATTGCTGGCTGGTTGGCAATCAAAATAATTTCTGCCAGTTATAGAAAAGCATTACTCGAATTAGGTGTCGTAAATTGAATGTTTAGCGTTCTTAATAACGGATTGTAATTTGGTCTAGATTTGTAATTGTGCTAATAAAAATATTTCTTATATTCTATTTATTTGGTAGGAGGCGCTCGTAGCGCTGTGCGACCGCGGTGTTCTTACCGATCACCAAGGTTAAGCAGCGTTCGACTCGGTCGGCCTGAGATGGGTGACCGTTTGTGGCATTTCATATTCGAGCGTCTCCGTGCTTCGGAAGGCACGTTAAGCCGTTGGTCCCGGTTACCACTTAATGTGGTAGTCGTTAAGCCGAGTTGGAAGCCTTAAAGGTGGCTTGATAAGTTCCAACAGCAGGTGGCCACAAACCTGCCTCCACCAATCCGCACTGGGTCCGCGTGGTGGAGTATGACCCAATCTCTCTCACCTCGATTTGTGAGAGAAGGCCTTTGCCCAGCAGTGGGCAGTATAGGCTGATATTATTATTTATTTGGTACCGTACAAAATGTGTTCTCAAGTATCTTAACATACCTATGTTCTCTGTCTGTTAGTCTTCTGAATTGTAATGGTAGTGTGTTTCTGAATTCTTATAATTTACTATTCAGATATCAAATAATAACTATGATTTTATCTGAAGGGCAGGTCAAGAATCTCCGTAACCGGCGAGTGTGTATGAGACGAACTATAAGAGTGGAGGAAGCCAGAGAGGTATGTAAGGAAAGAACCTGTTGGAACTCTGTACTCTCTGCCTAACCCGCGAGGGAGCTGGCGTTATGATATAAAGATTTTAATGTAACGCATCCTGGAAACTGATGTGTTGTAATATAAATATTAGGTTTAATACATATTATCAAGTGACCACATTTCACAAAAATCTTCAAACGGTAGATATAATGATGTTGTCATGATTTTAAAATAGCCAAAGGATTATACCATCATTGTTTTTATCACGAAGCTGAATTAATTTAGTATACATCTTCATTTTACAAAGTGTTGTTTGGATTCTTGGAAAAGGACATTGTCGAAAATTGCCCCAGAATCTACCAAAATTTTACCCGTGCCATCATTATTTATCTATTTTATTAAAATAATGGCCAATATCCCTATTTAACGGACAATTTGTAATGTAAAACTATATATATTTCAAAGTATTGTTAGTCCTTATATCGAAGTCGCCGCCATCTTTACTGAATGTCAATACACAATATAATGTACCTTTAACCTCGTATGTAATAATAGATACTGAATTATAACCTGAAAATCTAATATTTTTATGCTATATTGCGATTCCCCGGCTTGTCCGTTTAATAATAAATGCCTTAGGAGACTTTATGTGTGATTTAAAATCATACAAGTATTTTTTCATTGAGAGAGCAGAAGCTGCAGAACAATGTCCTTTATTGTATAAATAATATAATAATTCTACACTACATAAAACTGCCTGTTTTCTTATCAATATATTTACTAATACTCTTTTGACATTAAATCAGAATCACCTTAGTTGAAGCGAAATATTTTACCACACACGTGGGACAAGATTTTTATTAAATTTATCTATATCTATCTATCTCATCACGCCAGATCCCTTGCGGGGTAGGCAGAGAGTACAGAGTTCCAAGAGATTCTTTCCTTACATACCTCTCTGGCTTCCTCCACTCTCATAGTTCGTCTCATACACACTCGCCGGTTACGGAGACTCTTGATTTGATCTTCAGATAAGACCCGGTCTACTTGGTCATGGTAAGATAGTCTAGGTCTTCCTCGGTACCTACATCCTTTCACTTTCGCATTGTATATCAGTTTTGTCATACTTTCTTCTGGCATTCTTTCTATATGCCCGAACCAACGGAATATACCTTTTCTCATCTTTACACCGATGCTATCTTTCATACCTACTCACTTTTTTACTACATATTAAATTTATAAAATATTTTTTAGTATCTTGTTTTTATATGCAATGTGTTCAATATTACCAATACAACTACTCCAGCAAATTCCGCGAAAATACAAACCAACAGTCTATAAAACTATTCGAAAATGGAAAAATAGCCTTAATTCCTAACACAACGTTAATATAAAAAAAAACTCAGGATCTGAAAAAAATGTCTGAGCTGCCTAATCAATTTCTATTATCGAAAAGAATAAAAAACACAATATCTGCCAACAATCTTTGAGACGACTAAAAGCCTCAATTTCCCATGCTCTATGACGGATATTGTTTTTCCCTAGTTCCCAGATAAGCACAGCCTGGCGACGCAGCAGGCTTATCTGATCTGATGCGATCTCGCACCGGCTCCGTTCCGCGCATTGTTAATTAACTTCTTGTACATTATTTGAAGCAGATATAGCCTTTGCCATACCTACAACTAGAATCAAAGCACTTTAGATGAAATACTTGTCTGGATGGAAAATCGCGCGCGCGGAGACGGCATAAAACTTATCTACACATAGGATAGAAAGAAAAGAAATCGAATTTGTTTTGTGCTGCAACACGACAAAGAGTATTAATAAAAAGGTAAACCGACTTCAAAACGCAAAAAATAAATATTTGAAGTCGGTGCTGGTTGGTGCAGTCGGTTACTTTGCACCTATAGGATTGACGTAATACCCATAATATCTCAATTTACACATGCCTATTGTTTGTCGTTAAGAAGTTCCCTGGTGTATCTTCTAAGTCCAAGGTCTAATGCCAATGAAATTAAAATGGGACCATCTTGAAGCTATACTGAACCAAATGCAAAAAAAAACATCAAAATCGGTCCACAAATGACGGAAATATCGCTGAACATACATAAAAAAAAGCATACCTACAACCGAACATAGAACCTCCTCCTTTTTGAAGTCGGTTAAAAATGAAGCAGGAATGAAAATCAGCGATTGTGTGAGATCCAAAATTGGTCCCTGCCTCAGCTAATGCCACAGCTGTATTATGCTGCTGCGCCAATCTTCCGACAGCGCCATGTTTCGGTAACATCACGGGCGGTCTCTCGAATAAACGCACGCTCACGGGCACGTGCACGCACACATTGACAGCTTTGAACATATCAAACTCAAACAATTTATTTTGTATAAGCCCTGCGGGGCGCTTACAAACAGTCAATTTTCATTTTTTTAAATCTAATTTAACTACTAATCGACCACCGGATCGGAACGCGGCCTCCAATGAGAAGATCCGGCGAAGAAAATCAGCGGGCTTGTCTTTTTTATTTACTTCTCTTTATCCTTTTTCTTTTTTTTTAATCATATGTGTGGATACAATTTTTAGATTACAATTAACTAGTTTACGATCTAGCTCCAGTGTGATGCCTTACGATCGAGGTATGAATCTAATGATTATATCTGTAAAGATTGTCTAAAGGATTCCGGGTGGACCAGTCCCCACAAGCAGCACCCATTCACGAGTATGAGTACTGGAAGAGCAATCACTCCCCTCGACCATATTGGAGGGAAGGGAGTGACTCGCGCCAGACAGCCACCGCAAGCGAAGACATTATAGGGAGTATGACTAAAGCAGAACCCCAAGGACAGTAGCCAGATTGTGTCTACAAAGCAGCAATAACCCAAGCTCGTCAGGCAGAACCCGCTACGCTTTAACAATCGAACCCTGGTATCACGCACACATAGTGCGTAACTGAGACCACTTTGGGCGCCAATTTTCTTAGCTAGACAAATCTAACACCCGTATCTATAAACATGTCTAAATAATTACATTTTCTGGAGTATTTACTTAGCATATAATTTGTGCCGCGTGGTTCCCGGCTTAGAATAGGACCAACCCATCTCATCCCATCGGGTGTCGTACAAGGCGACTAAGGGAAAACTAGGGAATGGGCAGCAGCGTTCCCTTAGCACTTCGACGACCAATAACTGCGCTCGCCAACCCGCCTGCCAAGCGTGGTGAGTATGGCAAACACCCCCAATTATGGAAGAATGTAAGAAAACCAGGCCCCTAGTCCCCGGCGGTCCTGTTCGTCCTGGCCACGGTAGCAGCCATGGTAACGACAGGACAAGGGGTGCTAAGAATCTCCGGCAGAGATTCGGCTACCACCAACACCGAAAATTGGCCCTGGTGACATACAACGCACGCACGTTAAGGACAGATGAGAAGCTTGTTGAGCTGGAAGAAGAGATAAACAAGTTGCGGTGGAATATTGTTGGTTTATCGGAGGTCCGAAGAAAGGGCGAGGACACGATAACCTTAAAATCCGGCAACTTGTTTTACTACCGGGAGGGCGAACAGCAGTCCCAAGGTGGTGTCGGATTTATCGTCCACAAGTCACTCATAGACAACGTTGTGTCCATCACTAGTGTGTCGAGCAGGGTAGCGTACCTGATACTCAGAATATCCAAAAGATATTCGCTGAAGGTCATACAGGTCTACGCACCGACCTCGGCATACTCAGATGATGACGTCGAAGTAATGTATGAGGACATTAGTAGAGCCATACATACTTCCAAAGCACACTTTACAGTGGTTATGGGTGACTTCAATGCGCGGCTGGGCAAACGGGGCGATGATGAATTGAGAGTGGGGCAATTTGGATATGGGCAACGTAACCCCAGGGGTCAGAGGCTGGCCGAATATCTGGAGAAGGAGGGACTCCTTATGATGAACTCTTTCTTCCGGAAGCCGCCTCATAGGAAATGGACCTGGATGAGCCCTGATGGTTCCACAAAAAATGAGATAGACTTCATCATGAGCACCAAGCGACAAATATTTAATGATGTCTCCGTGATTCACAGGGTAAAAACCGGCAGTGATCACCGAATGGTCAGAGGCACATTAAATATTAATGTCAAAATGGAAAGATCGCGTCTGATGAAGTCTACGCTCCGACCTTCTAATGCACATATCCAAAACCCCGAGAACTTTCAACTCGAATTGTCAAACCGCTTCGAATTGCTAGACAGCAGCGCATCAGTGGACGAAATCAACAATAGGTTGGTAGAGACTGTCCATACGGTCGGGTCCAAGCATTTTAAGCCCCACCGTAAAAATAGGCCTCAAAAGCTATCTGACTACACCCGAAACCTTATGGCTGAGCGACGTACCATGACACTTCAAACCTCCGATGATGCTAAGTCCTATAGGCAGCTCAATGGACAGATATTGAAGTCCTTGCGAAACGATTTACGGTCCTTCAATACAAGACGTATTGAGGAGACCATAGAGCAGAACAAGGGCTCCAAAGTGTTTGCAAGAGACGCGTCTATTGGGCAAAGCCAGTTGACGAAGCTGAAGACGGAGGACGGAAACGTAACGTCGAATAGGTCGGAGGTGCTCAGGGAGATAGAGAGGTTCTATGGGCAGTTGTATACCTCAGTAGCTGAACCTGTTGTTGACTTGGTAAAAGACCCAAGAGCCAAGCTAACCCGACACTACACTGAAGATATCCCGGACATCAGCCTGTACGAGATTGGGATGGCTCTCAAACACCTTAAAAACAACAAAGCGCCGGGTGAAGACGGAATTACCGCAGAGCTTCTGAAAGCGGGCGGATCGCCGGTACTTAAAGTCCTTCAGAGGCTGTTTAATTCCGTCTTGCTCGAAGGAAAAACGCCGGAAGCGTGGAACAGGGGTGTGGTGGTACTCTTTTTCAAGAAAGGTGATAACACTTTACTGAAGAATTATAGGCCCATCACACTGCTGAGCCATGTTTATAAGTTGTTTTCGAGAGTCATCACCAATCGTCTCGAACGCAGGCTTGATGACTTCCAGCCTCCCGAACAAGCCGGTTTCCGGAAAGGCTTTAGTACCATAGACCACATACATACGCTGCGGCAGATTATACAGAAGACCGAGGAGTATAATCGGCCACTATGCTTGGCGTTTGTGGACTATGAGAAAGCCTTCGATTCGATAGAGACTTGGGCGGTTCTTAGATCTCTCCAGCGATGCCGCATTGACTATCGGTACATCGAAGTGTTGAAGTGCTTGTATAATAACGCCACCATGTCAGTCCGAGTACAGGGGCAGTGCACGAAGGCGATCCCCATAAAAAGAGGAGTAAGGCAGGGAGACGTCATTTCTCCGAAACTGTTTACGGCCACCTTAGAGGACGCCTTCAAGCTCTTGGAATGGCAAGGACTTGGCATCAACATCAATGGCGAATACATCACTCACCTTCGATTTGCCGACGACATTGTGGTCGTGGCGGAGTCGCTGGAAGATCTAGGACGAATGCTCGGTGACCTCAACAGAGTATCTCAACAAGTGGGTCTTAAAATGAACATGGACAAAACGAATATAATGTCTAAAGTCCATGTCGTACCCACCGCACTCACCGTTGGGAACTCTACTCTTGAAGTTGTCGACGAATACATTTACCTGGGACAGGTAGTCCGGTTAGGTAGGTCCAACTTTGAGAGAGAGGTCAATCGACGAATCCAACTCGGCTGGGCAGCGTTCGGGAAACTGCGCAACATCTTCTCATCCAAAATACCTCAGTGCCTTAAGACTAAAGTTTTTAGTCAATGTGTGTTACCAGTGATGATATATGGATCAGAGACGTGGTCTCTTACAATAGGTCTCATAAAAAAGCTCAGAGTTGCTCAGCGAGCTATGGAGAGAGCTATGCTCGGCGTTTCTCTACGCGATCGAATCAGGAATGAGGAGATTCGTAGAAGAACCAAGGTCACCGACATAGCCGTTAAGATTAGCAAGCTGAAGTGGCAATGGGCGGGCCACATAGCGCGTAGATCGGACGGGCGTTGGGGCAGAAAGATTCTAGAGTGGAGACCACGTATTGGCAAGCGCAGCGTGGGACGACCGCCTGCCAGATGGACCGACGATCTTGTGAAAATCGCAGGAAGTCGTTGGATGCAGGTGGCATCGGACCGGTTACGCTGGAAAGCGATTGGGGAGGCCTATGTTCAGCAGTGGACAAGTATAGGCTGAGATGATGATGATGATGATATAATTTTTATTCTATCTATCTATCTATATCATCACGCCAGATCCCGGGGTACAGAGTTCCAACAGGTTCTTTCCTTACATACCTAGAGAGATATGTAAGGAAAGAACCTGTTGGAACTCTGCCTCTCTGAGAGTGGAGGAAGCCAGAGGGCTTCCTCCACTCTCATAGTTCGTCTCATACACGCTCGCCGGTTACGGAGACTCTTGACTTGTCCTTTAGATAAGACTCGGTTTATTTGGTCGTGGTAAGATAGTCTAGGTCTTCCCCGGTACCTGCATCGTTCCACTTTCACATTGTATATCTGTTTTGTCATTCTTTCATCTGGCATTCTTTCTATATGCCCGAACCAACGGAGCATGCCCTTTCTCATCTTTACACCGATACTATCTTTCATACCTACTCGCTCTCTTACTACGCTGTTGCTAATGCGGTCGGTCAGCTCATTTTTATTCTATAGCTGAGATAATGTCAAGAGTGAGAAATGTCAAAAGTTAATTTTGTATAGAGTTTTAAATGCATGACTTTACTCGGCTAAGACAGGCGCGACCGCAGTGTTCTTACCGACCACTAAGGTTAAGCAGTGTTCGACTCGGTCGGCCTGAGATGGGTGACCGTTTATAGCATTTTTATATTCGAGCGTCTCCGTGCTTGGGAAGGCTGGTTAGGTCTCGGCTGTAACTTCATGTGGTAGTCGTTAAACCAATATGGACCAGACTTAGGCAGGTCCAATCCATACTGGGTCCGCGGGATAGAATATAACTTCTCATACTACGATTTCTGAGAAAAGGCCTTTGCACTGAGTCAGATACAATAGTCTGGTTAATTAAAGAACTAGTTTCTGCCCGCGACTTTGTCCGCGTTGATTTTAGACAGAAGCCTCACATTTTTCCGGGATTATAAGTATTTTATGGTGTTAATCCAGCTAATAAACAATATCTGTACCAAAGGACATTGTTTTGCGCCTATACATGATTTGCCTCAGAACCAACAGCAATGAGAAAATACTTGTATGATTTCAAATCACCCATAAATACTCTTAAGGCATTTATTATTAAACGGACACGCGGGGAATCGCAATATTGCACAATAAGTATTAGATTTTAGGGTTATAATTCAGTAGCCATTATTACATATGAGGTTATATTGTATGTGTTGACATTCAGTAAAGATGTCGGCGACTTCGATATAAGTACTAACAATACTTTAAAATATTCGTTTTAGATTGCAAATTGTCCGTTAGATCGGATATTTGCCGGTATTTTAAATAATGATGACATGGATCAAATTTTTGTTGGTTCTGGGGAAATTTTCGACAATGTCCTTTCATTCAAATCCTTTAAGCCGTGTTTGCGTGACTGAGTAACAAACATACAAACTTTTACATTTATATTATTAGTAGGATACTGCCATCATCTTAGTTGGTACCAAGGGTTCCAAGGAAGACCAGCGCTGGTTGTATCTAAGTATAACGCTGAATGAAAGACGTTTTGTAACGGGCACACTTGATTTGTCGTGTTTTTATTTCTGTGTCAAAGGTCTCGGGTTCAAACCCAGGCACGCCCCTCTGTCTTTTCGAAAGCATGTGCGTATTAAAAAATTAATCACTTGCTTTAACGGTGAAGGAAAACATCGTGAGAAAACCTGCATGCGTTAGAGTTTTTCGAAGGTGTCTGAAGTTCGCCAACCCGCACTGGGCCAGCGTGGTGGACTATGGCCTAAACCCTCTCAGTTTGAGAGGAGGCCCGTGCCCAACAGTGGGACAGTTTCTTAACAGGGCTTATATTATTATTTTATATTAAGTTTTTTAGTTCGTTTTGTGATATTTTTATCATCTATCATGAGGCCCTCGTAGCGCAGTGCGACCGCGGTGCTCTACCGATCACTAAAATTAAGCAGGGTTCGGCACAGTTGGCCTGAGATGGGTGAGCGTTTGTGGCATTTTCATATTCGAGCGTCTCTGTACTTCGGAAAGCACGTCAAGCCGTTGGTCCCGGCTACCAGTTTATTTGGTAGTCGTCAAGTTGGAAGCCCTATAGGTAGCTTGATAAGTTCCAACAGCAGGTGGCCACAAACCTGCCTCCACCAATCCGTACCGGGTCCGCGTGGTGGAGTATGACCTAATCTCTCTCCCTTCGATTTTTGAGAGAAGGTCTTTGCCCAGCAGTGAGCCAGTATAAGCTGCTAATATTATTATTATAATGTAGAGTGGACAAACCCCGCACAAGGTGGACTGTTGATCTGATGAAGGTCGATAAGGGCTAGATGGGAACAGCAAAGCCAGTTCTGGCGTTCTTTGTGAGAGGCTTTTGACCATTCATCATCATCAGCCGAAAGAAGTCCACTGCAGGACAAAGGCCTCCCCCAAAGATCGCCACAACGACCGTTGTGCTGTACGCATCAAGCTTCTACCTGCGACCTTCACCAGGTCATCGTTCCACCTTGTGGGAGGGCCTGCCCACTCCACGTCTTCCGGTACGAGGTCGCCACTCGAGAACCTTTTTGACCTTTCGGCTGTGTATGCAATGCTCGTTACAAATAAACTATTTTCCTTTCTGTCTTCTTTCGCTCTTTTAGTAAACATGAGATGAGAGAGAAATAATATGGACGAAGAATAGCGATATCCTTAGATTCCCCGCTGCCTATCTCTTCAGGGTTATAACTGGCTCGTGGTCAGCATACCGCTAGCGAGACAGACTTTATCACACTGATTATTAAATATTGTCCTTATCCAAAGTTATATTACTAATAATATTAATGTAAAACTTTGTATGCTTGGATGTTTGTTACTCTATCTGTCTATATCATCACACCAGATCCCTTGCGGGGTAGGCAGAAAGTACAGAGTTCCAACAGGCTCTTTCCTTACATACCTCTCGGTATGTTACTTAATTACGCAAAAACGGCAACGGATTTGGATGAAATTTGACACACAGATAGTTTGTTACCTGGATCATTACATAAGATACTTTTTATCCAGGAAAATTGTTAGGTCCTTGTCTAAAGTCAACGCGGACGTTGTCACGGGCAGAAACTAGTAGTTTCATCATCATCTCAGCCTATACGTGTCCACTGCTGAACATAGGCCTCCCCAATCGCTTTCCAGCGTAAGCGATCCGATGCCACCTGCATCCAACGATCGTCGGTCCATCTGGCAGGCGGTCGTCCCACGCTGCGCTTGCCAATACGTGGTCTCCACTCTAGAATCTTTCTGCCCCAACGCCCGTCCGATCTACGCGCTATGTAGCCCGCCCATTGCCACTTCAGCTTGCTAATCTTAAGGGCTATGTCGGTGACCTTGGTTCTTCTACGAATCTCCTCATTCCTGATTCGATCGCGTAGAGAAACGCCGAGCATAGCTCTCTCCATAGCTCGCTGAGAAACTTTGAGCTTTTTTATGAGACCTATTGTAAGAGACCATATCTCTGATCCATATATCATCACTGGTAACACACATTGACTAAAAAACTTTAGTCTTTTCAGTAGTTTAATATACCCTAATATTGGGATAAAATGTACGTGATATCATCAATCGAACTAAATTCTAGAACCTATGGACATCAGAATCGGGTCGAATAGAGATGTAACACGGATGAGTTGTAAAACCAACACACGCTCCTGTCACCTAGAGTAAATATCTCTTGTATTGATTTAAAAGTAATCCTTCTAATATTATAAATGTGATAGTTTGTATGTTTACATATTTGGATGTTTGTTCCTCAATCACGCAAAAACGGCTGATGCGATTCAAATGAAATTTGTCACACAGATAGTTTATTTGGTTTTTGAAAGGGAAGAAACCAGAACGAATGTAAGGATTGCGGTTGGTAACGATGTGCTGGAGCAAGTGAATGAGTTTGTATATCTTGGATGCGCCTTCAGTAAGGATGGAAAATACACCGCTGACATAGAGAGAAGAGTGAGTGCAGGGATCAGAGTGAATGGTGCGATAGGAAAGCTACTCGGGAGCCGGCACTTAAGCCATAAGGCGCAGCTGGCCATACATAACGGAGTTCTTGTCCCAACGAAGGAGAATGAAAGTAGGATAAATGCGGTAGAAATGCGAGCTCTGCGGAAGATGTGCGGAGTGAAGCTGACTGACCGCATTAGCAACAGCATAGTAAGACAGCGAGTAGGTATGAAAGATAGTATCGGTGTAAAGATGAGAAAGGGCATGCTCCGTTGGTTCGGGCATATAGAAAGAATGCCAGAGGAAAGAATGACAAAACAGATATACAATGTGAAAGTGGAAGGATGCAGGTATCGGGGAAGACCTAGACTATCTTACCACGACCAAATAAACCGAGTCTTATCTGATGGAAAAGTCAAGAGTCTCCGTAACCGGCGAGCGTGTATGAGACGAACTATGAGAGTCGAGGAAGCCAGAGAGGTATGTAAGGAAAGAACCTGTTGGAACTCTGTACTCTCTGCCTACCCCGCAAGGGATCTGGCGTGATGTTATAGATAGATAGATAGATAGTTTATTACTTGCTTTAACACATAGGACACTTTTAACCTGGAAAAATGGAATGTTCCTGTATAAAGACGACGCGGACGAAATCACGGGCAGAAACTAGAAGAACTAATATAAGTCCAGGTCTTGCATACTGTTTACGTGTATTGTTTTGAATAACTAACGTACAAAGTAGATCTGTTTTAGGACAACATTTGTCACATTTGCTGTCTCCAACGTAATTTGGTGTTCAATATGAAAATCTTTCTTCTTACACGAAAAGAAGAAGAAAATGAAAATGCTCGAATAATTCTCCGCCTAATTTTCGCCGACGCTAAGGTGCAAGAATATCATTTTATTTTATTTTACTTTATTAGGAACATAAACATAAATGTATTACACATTGGATGTTGCTTAATAGTATGAGAACTGATAGACGACTTAAATGTATTACCCACTAGAATCAGAATCAGAATATTTTTTTTATTCATATCATTACAGTGTTTATGAGTCGTCAGAAAAGTAACAAAGACTCTACCGCTTCTCGGCATGTCATTCCTGTGGAGAAGAAGGGCAAGAAACTCCACGGTTACTCTTTTAAAATAAGAAATTACAAACTTTTTCATCTACATTATGTTGTGGGGTATGGGAGAACAATGTAGGTTGGTCATCAGGTGAGTCTAAGTTAAAAAAGCGAATAATACTATTTATGAGAATGGCTATATGGTTCCCTCATTTACAAAAAAAAGTACATATTGTGTTAAATTAATAGAAGGAAGAGAGGAAATGTTAACTAACAACAGTTGAATAGGTTGTCATGACTCAAGTGGAGCTGGAATAGCATCTATCCAAGCATTTTTATCTTTTAAATAATCTTCTATTGAATAATAAGATTGCTTACAAAGTGTTCGTTTTACACAAGCTTTGAACTTATTTTCACTAAGTTTATTGACGTCAATGGGAATTTTGTTATAAAATCTAACACAGTGCCCCATGAAAGACGTGTGAATTTTTGACAGACGAAACTGCGGTTGGTCTAATTTATGTCTATGTCGTGTGTTATAGCAATGTCTATCACCTAGCTGATTAAAAAGATCTAAATTTTTTCTAGTATACATAATGTTTTCATAAATATATTGACATGGGACCGTCATGATATTAGCTACTTTGAACAGTTCTCTTAAAGAGTCGCGAGACTACAATGACACATACAAACATCTTAAACTTTAGGGCTATATGTACAAATCTGAAAAGATACAAAAAAAACGGACAACATAAAAAAATACTAGCTTAAAGGCAATAGAAATAGGCCCATGCCAGAAGGTATTGCCATTGATCTAATATTTTGATAATTTGTGTTTTAAATTGTGAAAGTGGATTTCATGCCTGGTATTTAGTCAAACACAAGCGTTGTTTTCGATTTTGAAATATTTTATTATACTGAGTTATTTGATTTACGCGAATATTACACATGAAATAAAACTATTTTCCCTCCCGTGAACATGGGTGCTGCAAAGCACTCAAAAAGTCAAGAACTAAAAATCAAAAATTAACCGCGATAAAATCCGTAAAATAGTTTTATTTCATATTTTATTATCTTATGCAAACATTTTCTACAACACCTTTCACAACAACCTTTCCTATCATCAAGTTACCTACACCTATTTGCCTCTAAACTGGCATATATTTACCCAATCACCCGCTCCACATGTCATTGAAATCAATAGGCAAAAAGCAATTAATATACGCCAATAAAATGTTATGATAACGGCCCACTGTTTGATCTGCCGAGTGCCCGGCTGGCACGGAGCTTGGTGATATGTCCAGCTCCAATAAATGAGCAAACATTTCGTATATACATATAAAATATATATTTTGTGTTGTAGTTAATTGAAATTTGATGTAGGCTTATAGTCAAACAACGCCTGTTTTAAATTAAACTTTTTTGAAGAAGACAAGATTTAACTATGTTTATCGACAGTTAATTCAGCCAGACAGTAAGTAAAGCTTCTTTTCATGTGTTCTTTATGGCATGCCAACAGCCGAACCTCAAACCTCCACCTTTTTGAAGTCAGTTAATAAATAGATAATCAGGTAATCCTTTTAAAAAACCTATTGTAAGAAACTTAGAATGGAGGTGTCTTAGGTCTTGGAGTAATTCTATCTTGGAACGAAATACCTACCTATGTCAGATTACTAAATAAACGCGTGAGCAGCCGCGGGTAACAGCTAGTTAAAAATAAACATGAATAAGTTGTCATTTCCCTTTTTAATTCATCATCAATTTCCAAGAATATGTAGGTTAAGTCTTCAAATTGATTATAAAGATCTATCCATCTTTTAATTCTAATTTTACTTATTTGAAATTGGAATTTCCTATTTTTTTCAAATACCTGCTGGTATAGGGTCTACAAACTCAAATAATTTATTTTGTATAAGCCCTTACAAATAGTCAATTTACATTTTTTTAAATCTAATTTAGCTACTAATGTACCACCGGATCGGAACGCGGCCTCCACTGAGAAGATCCGGCGAAGAAACTCAGCGGGCTTGTCTTTTTTATTTACTTCTCTTTCTCTTTTTCTTTATTTTTCAATCATATTGTGTGGATACAATGTTTAGGTTACAATTAAATAGTTTACGATCTAGTTTCAGTGTGACGCCTTACGATCAAGATATGAATCTAATGACGTTATCTGTATCTGTAAGAGAGTGTCTAAAGGATTCCAGATGGACCAGTATTACAAAAAACAAAATGACTTCAACCATAAACATATTGGAAATAAAAAACATAACTTCTATCAGTTATCTTTGTAAGACTTGACATTAGCAAAATACGCGTCGTCGAGATGCCATAAACATAATAAAAAAAAACTTCTGTCAGTTCGTTTTTCTTTCTCAACCTAATAGTACCTATGGACATCAGATGGTTAGTAAGACATCGTTATGTTGTTTTAAAAATCTCCAAGAAACTACTTGAACTGCATTACCTTAGAAGCAATTAAGGTAAGCAGACACCACAGCGGTCCACTTCAAAAATTCCTATAAGTATTATGTACAGTGTACACAGCCTTCGACTAGAACATCCGACATATTGACATTGAGCGTGTGCGCGCCGCACCGATTGTTCCCCACTGTCAAATCGGCACCTATTAGTGACGTCGTGATGATATTTGGACAGTGCTTAAGTATTTATTGCGTTGTGTTTTGTTAACCTCAAGGGATTACTGGTTTTCGTGTTTGTTAAGTAATAACAGTTGTTTGTGTTAGACTCGTGCGCAAGTTCGAATGTGGGTTTTATTTTAAATTTGGAATAGGTTAACGAAATTTTTTCGTGGGAAAATACATAAAAATGTTATGTTTAGTAATTAAAAAGTACAATAATCATATCAATAAACCCTATAAAGCTGTGTAGGCTAAGTATGTTTATTCTGTAAAATGTGAAACTAATTCTAAATAGCTCTACTGACCAATCTAATTATCTCTCATTTTTGTGCGCCACTAACCTTTACTCTTCCAAATAAAAAAGTAACAATACCATTGTTTTACAAATCCATGCGTCGCTAATCAAACACAATATCACTGTTATTATTTAACAAACACAAACAAACAACCACCATCGAGTTATATTATCACAGAACACACTTCAGTCAGCCGCCAAACGGCCTGCCGCAGCCGCACGCGAGTTAGAAAAAAATAAAAAAGAAAAGCGCGCGAATGTCAACTGCCAAACTTTTCCCGCGCGCGCCACGACACGTTCGGATACACGCGCGAGTAAATGCGTCACTATTTACATGCATTTTGGTAATACGTCGCCGGAGGTGAAAACACGTGTGGCGGGTCTGTCGGTCCAGCGGTCATTGAGGATCTGGTATCAAAACTATACGGCGGGTGGATGTGTGCGCCGAACCGGCCCGGCCATACGGCAGGCATACGAAACAAGCTCGCCACGAGAGCTGCTCGGAGGAGCGTGCTGTCGAATATCTGAACATCACGTCTGTGTAATTGGGTTAGGCTTACGTGACGCCGCCGCGCGTCACGTCCATACTACCCGCTGTTATGGGGTGTGCCCTAATTACGTTTGCCGAAATCTTAGGAGTAGAATAGCCTGTTTTTTTTGGGTACGGTGCGAATTTGCGACTTTTTTTATTTTTTATAGGATAAGCATCAAAACCTATCTCATTTAGACGGCAGAGTAACTATTTTATTTTCCGGCTATACGTATGTAGAACTTCCAAGGCTATGTTTATGGGTTCGATACTCGCTCAAGGCCAAATTCGTAAGTTTATTCTGCAGTTTAATCTCAAGTATTATAAAAATAAACACCGTCACGCCTATATTCCCATAGCAGGGGTGGCAAAGGTACACCCACTTTTCGCCAACGATGGTAGATCTCGTGTATAAGAAGCAAGGGAACTCCAGACTCCAGGCTGACACTGGGATTTTTTCGATAGAAAAATTACATTTGTCCGAACTAGGATTAAAACCCAGGGCGTCGTGATCGCAAAGCGCATCATTCGCCACTCAGTCAGTCTCCAGTATTACATTGGAGAAATTATTTATTTTAAAATTACTACAATACAATAGTGCTCCTAGGTCTATGACTGTACAATAATATAATATGCCAAAAAAAATTGTGTTTTTTTTTCAATTTCCTTTTTCTAGCTGAAGGTAACTAAAACGAAGGTTTTAAGTCCCGATTTTTTTGCGGGATGGGCAAAGGAAACTGGATCCAAATATTTTTTATTTTGCGATCTCGCTTTTAATTTGAAACATCTTCCCCTGATACGAGTAGGTTTATTAAAAAGCTTACTTAGATATGGGAAAAGCTCTATACACCAGCCATATGACTCACCATACAAGTATCTACTGCAATTATTTTTATTACACACATTAAGTAACTAACATAACGACAATTACACAAACTCGAACGCTACCGTTAGGAAAATATAAAAATTAAATATTCTCACGCTTTACTTTTTGACCTGTGACCTAACCTTAAAAAAAAATGTTTTGACGTATAACTGTCACAGATATCGTCCAACATAAGTTGACCTCCCGCACCCTTCGCAACATAAAGAATAACGGGTGTGTGCGGGGCCGTGGAGGTATGGTTAGAGGTCAACGTTGAATGGTTATGGTGATAATAATTGCAGACGGCAAATGACAGAGGTGTGAGTAAGACGTAACGGTGTTTTGACTTTGTTCCAATGTTACATGTGTTGTATTGTAATGCCTTGTATTTTTTTTGTTTTAAAGTACCTAGGTTCTTTTTTAGAGTGCAAGAGTCTCTAATTATGCGAAAACGGAAAGAAAACAAATTATACTAGCGTAAATATATTGATTATAAAACAAATGTATTTGCATACCTATACAAGGTGTAACATATATACGCAAGACCTGTAAGTAGTTTGTTCCAAATCGATAACTGAATTAATTCAATTTTTATTGCATATTCCTTTTTTAATTTACAAAAATTGTTGATACTCCTTTAATGCGTTGTAATAAACTAAATATATTCTTGATACAAAGCAATACGGGCATTTCAAATGCATTTCTAAAACGTATTTCTCAATACGCACACATACACGTACAAGTTTCATTGTTAATTGGGGTATAAAAGTGCTTAAAAAAGGGGTAAAAAAATGTAATTTGTAAATTTGGTCTTCGTATTGAATTTGTGAAGCAATCATCTAATCGGGGTGTCTGAGGTCTTGCGTTATTTACGATACACCTTGTATATTATCTCCAAGGTAAATCTTGCAACCACCTCTGTTACACAGGTCTATCTATCTCTCTCTATCTATATCATCACGCCAGATCCCTTGCGGGGTAGGCAGAGAGTACAGAGTTCCAACAGGTTCTTTCCTTACATACCTCTCTGGCTTCTCCACTCTCATAGTTCGTCTCATACAGCTCGCCGGTTACGGAGACTTTTGATTTTTCCATCAGATAAGACTCGGTTTATTTGGTCGTGGTAAGATAGTCTAGGTCTTCCCCGGTACCTGCATCCTTCCACTTTTACATTGTATGTCTGTTTTGTCATTCTTTCCTCTGGCATTCTTTCTATATGCCCGAACCAACGGAGCATGTCCTTTCTCATCTTTACACCGATACTATCTTTCATACCTACTCGCTTTCTTACTACGCTGTTGCTAATGCGGTCGGTCAGCGGTTACACAGGACCTTATTTATAAGGTCTCCGACGTCCAATATGATACTCAAATAACACATTTAAGTTATAAGGGAGCAAACTGTTTCATCTATGTTAATTTGGCGGACGAATTACCGCAGTGGTTAAGAGTTTAAGCCGCTCCGCACACTGCGTCGAATAGTCGCGGGTTCGATTCCCGCACGGGACAAATCTTTGTGTGACCCACAATTATTTTTTTCGATCTGGGTATTTGTGTTTGTGAACGACACAGGAATATATGATAGAGTGGGGCTACGTTTAACAAAAAAAAAATAGTTTTTATTCTACACTAGCTGTACCCGCAGCTACGTTCGCGTTATTTTCAAGCTTTTTTTGAAACATAGTGTTGCCTATGTCCTTCCTCTATATAAAATCCTTGCCGAATTTGATCAAAATCTGTTAAGCGGTTTTAGCGTGAAAATGTAACAGACAGACAGAGTTACTTTCGAAATTATAATATTAGAATGTATGAATGAATGCAGAATGTATGAAGATTTAATACATATAGTATTAAATATTCATACATTCTGCATTTGGCAAGCTGTTAGCCTAGCATAAATTTGAGTAAGTAAGGGTATTTTTGTTAATTTAACAAAGTACCTCATTATACAATTGCCATTCGAATGCCTAAAGTTATTTAACTGTTGGTAGGTACTTACTTTAAGACCAAGCGAAAACTTTTTTAACATTATTTTTCCTACCACTATCCGCCAATAGCACTTAAACTCAAACCCACACCCCTTTCATTCATGACCACGCATCCACACAACAACTTAACACTACTTTTTTATAAAAACCGTGTTCACAAGGAAGGGGCTATTCTCCAACATAACTTGACCTCCCACACTCTCAAAGTTTATTAAAAGAATGTTACCGAAGTAGAGGTCTCGGGGTTTTGGACGCATCACAATGGCCGTCTTAAAAGGTTGTAAGTCTGATTTAGTGCTTTAAGAAGTTTCACAATGGCACACCCCCATAAGTAACATAATTCATAGCGAAGTAGTGTAATGGACTCTGAAATTTTAATGAAATATGACAGTTGTATTTTAAATTACAGCAATAAATTAACCACTAAAACTGCAGCAAGGTATAAGTAGATACTTATTTAAGAATATATCTATATCAACACGCCAGATCCTTCGCATGGTAGGCTGAGAATATAGAGTTCCAAAGCGTTTTCTTACAGTCCTCTCTGACTTCCTCCACCCTCATAGTTCGTCTCAAATTCGCTCGCCAGTTACAGAGACATCTGACTTATAAAAAAAATGACTAATTACAACCTTCAATTTAAAAACTTTGGTGAATAGTGGTGTTGAATAGTAGTGTAATTCGTACACCTCGGCTTGACCATTTAGGAACAGGAGAAAAGATCTTCTTTTTACTTCATTCGTAACGTTTTTTTTTAAATAAGCCCTAATTTTGTCTCTAAAAAATAACCTATATTAATTAGTTAACAATAGCTGATTTTTTAACATTTTACCATATACAAGGTGTAACATAATAAACGCAAGACCTCAGACACCCCAATTAGAGAATTGCTTCATATATTCAAAACGAAAACCAAATTTTCAAATTTAAAAGTTTTTACCCCCTTTTTTAAGCACTTTTATACCCTAATTAACAATGAAATTGAATGTGTATGTGTGCGTTTTGAGAAATACGTTTTTAGGGATGCATTTGAAATCTCCTTATTGCTATGAATCAAGAATTCATTTAGTTTTTTATAGCAAACTGAAGGAGTAAAAGCATTTTTTTGCAAATTTACAAAAATTGTGAAATACATTAAAAATTGTTGGAATCAATTCAGTTACCCATTTAGAACAAACTACTTTCGGGTCTTGCGTTAATTATGTTACAGCTTGTATAAAAACAGACAAAAGTGTTCCACGAAAACCGTAGCCTCAAAATATGCCATCCAACGCCATACTCACCGAAAAAAAAACTAACTTTTTTCATCAGGAAAATCCCTCTACACCTTCAAAGAGTGACAGAAACGAATATACGTCGACAGAGACGTTTTAAACTTAGAACGGTCCGCTCTGATTGGCCGGCGACGCGTCCGCGAGGCGTGGGGCGCGGCGATTGGCGGTAGGCGTGGTGCTCACTAACGCCACATTCCGCGCCAGCGGCGGGCGGCGGTAATAAATTAGTTTTGCAACTTATAGAATATCCCTGTTTTATGAGCGTAGCGTAGCGACTACGGCGTAGCAATGGAGTTATGAATTTCACGGAGATAACATTAATAATTAGGAGAGATGCGTAGCGCTTTGCGACCGTGGTGTTCTTACCGATCACCAAGGTTAATCGTTCAGCACGCTCGGTCTGAGATGGGTGACCGTTTATGGCATTTTCATATTCAAGCGTCTCAGTAATTTGGAAGACACGTTAAGCCGTTGGTGCCGGTGCGTCCGCGTGGTGGAGTGTGTCTTAATCTTACTCGATTTGTGAGAGAAGGCATTTGCCCAGCAATGGGCTGTCCCATATAGGCTGAAATTGTTATAATTTTAAACAAAGAAAGAATTTTAAACAAGTATGTCTTGACTGCCTCGTTTGTTTAGTGGTGCATTGTTCGGCTGGGAATCACGAGTTCCCGGGTTTCAATGTTAATTCGGACAAAGTATTGTTCTCTTACTAGAATACTTCGTCTACTGCTGAGACTGACTTTGGACTGCTACTGAGAATCATACCAGTTCCTACGAATGATTTGACGGACGATTTAGCGCAGTGGTTGAGAGCTTTAGCCGCTCCGCCCAGTGCGTCTAATAGTCGCGGGTTCGATTCCCGCACGGGACAAATCTTTGTGTGAGCCACAATTATTTGTTTCGGTCTGGGTATTTGTGTATGAGAACTTTCATGTTTGTAAACGCACCCACGACACACGAATAAATCCTAGTGTGGAGATATGTTTAAAAAAAAAAATCAGACCAAATCCAGAATTCACTCACGCCTTTATCTCACTGGGGTAAGTAGAGATCACAGTTTACCACATACTACGAGTTCTTGAATGGAGACCACGGACTGGCAAACATAATGCAGGACGCCCTCAGGCTAGGTGCAGCGATGACCTTCGTAGAGCGGCTGGCAGAAACTGGACACGAGTAGCCGAGGTTCGTTCCAAGTCCACGCCACTGGGTGGCGTGGACTTGGAGAGGCCTATGTCCAGGAGGTAACTCCTATAGGCTGACGATGATGACATACTACGATTCTGACATACCCACCTCTTTCGTTTCATCTACGTTCATACATCTCTTTATACATTTCTGTCCATTATACCCACCTATATAGTCATGTTCACATTTCCACAGACAAAGTGACGTTTACTGTGTTGTCAGAATTTGACACTTTTTAATAGTTATGTACCACAATTTACTCATGTGTCGATAATAGAATTTAATCTTACTATAGTAAACTAAAACTTATTTTTATTTAATTTTGTAATGTTAAGACAAATGTAAAAAGGACGACGATAATATTTTAGTCACAATTAAAAAAAAATAACTATCACTTACTTTAACGGTGAAGGAAATCATCGTGAGGAAACCTGCATGCCTAAGAGTTTCTCGAAGGTGTGTGAAGTTCGCCAACCCGCACTGGGCCAGCGTGGTGGACTATGGCTTAAACCCTCTCAGTTTGAGAGGAGGCCCGTACCCAACGGTGGGACAGTTTCTTAACAGGGCTATTATTATTATTATCGCTGAGATTCACGGGCTTTACCCGGACCTTTGAAAGGCTCGCATGGGGACATGGGGCCAACACGTAGAGGCCTTTTGCGAGAAGTTAATGTTCTGTAAGCCACCTGCTGAGATCACTTACTGAAAATGAAGAAGAAGAGAAACATAACCAGCGAACTGACCCCGGCAGGTGCAAGGACTATTGTAAATTATGGAAAGAAAACAAGGGCTATGTAAATGAGATTTGATGGACAAAAACTGGACTATTACAAAGGGGACGGACACCGGCCATAATTAGTGATACCTAATTACCCGTGGCTGGCGGTGACTCGCCGCTTACTAGATGGGCCTTCAAAAGGTCGTCCTACGACAACTGAGGGCAACAGTCCTAGGAAAACTGTGAGCGGCTCAGGGGTATAAAGAGGTGTGCTGCGCTTTCTCCGAAGTTACTCGCGGCGTTATGCCCTTTAACACTTCCACCCCTGGAGTACATCGGCGTAGGAACGCATTATCTTCCTACGTCGATATAGCTCTCACGGCTCCTCTCTGGACGGCCAATTAAGGCTAGCCAGAGCCGAGAGTCCAGCAGGCACCCTTCGGTTTCCACTCGACCGACGAAGACACGCCGTGTTGGAGGCCCTGACCGACTCTCTGAAGCACTCGGGTCCGTGGTGTCGTTACTCACCAACAGCTCGCCACAAGCTACCCTTCGGGCTTATTATTATAATTATTTAACTTTTATTACTTAAAAAATCTTACTTAAAATCGATATTTATATCTACACATATAATAAAACTGTAACCGAGCCGAAGCTATACATTGAAAATTTTACTTGGGGTACATTTCCTTATCGATGTAGATGCCGAAACATTTCTTTGGAATTATTGTCTGTCTGTCTCTTTGTATTTCAATCACGCAAAAACTACCGAAAGGATTTCGATGAAATTTAGTATGGTAATAAATTATACCCTAACTTAAAATAATAAATAACTTTTTTTCCCAGAAACAAGAACCAATCTGAAATAATCGCGGGATATACCATAAAACTTTAATATTTATACTATTGTTATCCTCGCAAGAACATACAGTTCGTTTCATGATCAAAAAATATGTTTAGATATTTTAAATAAATGAATATACAAAGTTTCGTGTCCGGGCCATGCATCGTTAAAGAGTTCTTTCCAGAAGAGACAACCAAACGAACATATTTGACTGTTCAACCGTGTATGAACAATTTCAGGAGTGCTTTTAACTACCGAAGAGTTTCTCGTGAGGAGACGAACCTGTGTCCAATATCAGTTCATGGAGGAATTCAATAACTTAATATTGCAGCTCAAGACTCACAATAATAAAAATAATACATTTTTACGGTTCATCGCTTTGTGATCACGTGGTCCTGGGTTCAAATCCTATGTCAAACAAATGTAGTTTTTCTAACGAAAAATGCCCAGTATGAGTCCGGAGTCTGGAATTGTGCCCGGTATAAGGCAATAGGCTCGCCCCCTATTACATGGGACCTAACATCGTCGGCGAAACGTGGGTGTACTCAGTACACCTCTGCCACCCCCTCTCGGGAATATAGGCGTGACGGTGTATCACGCGACTATCCCGGATTGGTTGTTGATTCCGGGATAAAAAGTATTTATATTTTAAGTTAGGGTATAAGTTATTGCCATACCGAATTTCATTGAAATCCGTTCGGTAGTTTTCCGTGATTAAAACACAAAGAGACAGACAGATATTATTTTTAAAAAAATCTTTCTGCCTCTTTATCGATGAGAAAGTAGACCCCGATATAAATTTACAAAAAATATTTAGTATACAGATTCGGCTCGGGTACAAATTTTATTATATGTATAAAGATTAGACAAAAGGATACATTAATTCATTTAAAATACCTATCTATAATAGTACTTTGACAGTACTCAAAGCTGCTTGTTGTACTAAAAAAAAATTCCACAAAACCTTATATTAACCGCCGTCTAACAACAGTGTTTAGCTTTTTTCGTGTTCTAGGTACAATACGAAAACAGCCAAACTCCACACCGATATAAACACTGTTGAATTACACAAAAAGTTCCCGTGTAGGATCGAACCCGCGACTGCTCGATCCAGTAAGATGAGTGGCCTACGCTCTAACCGCTAGAGAAAGCCGTCGTCATCGTTATGTTATCTAATTATACAATATTCTGCAACTAAACTCATCATAAACTAATTCCATCGAACTACGTATGTCCTTGATCACTCCTGAAGGTCCAAAACTTAACATAGTAAACTAGTCCACTTAGACAGACAAAAATGAACTCTATGCGTTCCAAAATTAGAGTTATGTGGACAGCAAAATAGTGTGCGCGTATTAAGTATGCGAAGTGCGTACGCCGCGATCGATGTAACAAGGAAATGGAACCTTGCAAGGCTGAGAAACTCCCTGAATGTACTTTACAGAGATTTTTAACGTTAAATTTATATTTTACTTGTAGCTGACTGACTTTTTAGATACAATATTCGTAGAATAACGCCACTTAATAAACGAGTCTATAAAGTCAGCAACGAAAATCGCTTATGATTGGCAATTTTTACTTATTTACGTAAGTTAAAAGATTTTGCCACATAGCCGACGCAGCGCGCCGGGAGTGCGACGATGGCGTGGCGTCGTGTCGTGTTTGAGTGATATACGCTGTTGGCCGTGAGGCCTTTACAGCGTCACCGGACTTAAGGGCGAGCGTGCAACCACTACGCTCGAGCCAGAAGGGCAAGGGGCGACATACTTGAGGGCGCCTTGAAGAGGCGCCATCGGTTGGGACAGTCGCTGTGGGGGGACGGGTGCACTACTAAGTGCACCGGTCAACCGCCGGCTATGGGAAGGGATCGACTACTACGTCGCCGCGTCCGTATTCTGAGCGGAAAGAATAAATGACAAAGCATCAGGGGGATCGGAGAGAACATGTCGCGGCCTTGGGGAGTTATAATGTACTGTAAATGTACGGGAGAACGATCGAATGTCTAGCGCTTCTGTCGCGCTCCCGCCGCGCTCCGTCGACTATCTGACCAAACCTTTAATGTGTTTGAATATGGTGCTCATAATTTGGTTTAAAAGTATACACTAACGGTTTGAAATTTGAAAAACATGATGTTCAGCGATTTACATTGCTGGCTGTACTGTCCCACTGCTGGCCAAAGATTCCTCACAAATCAAAGTGAGAGAGCATATGGCATACTCCACCGAGCGTACCCAGGGTCGATGGGTGGTGGCAGGTTTATAGTCACCTGCTGTGGGAACTGATCAAGCTGCCTACAAGTACTTTAACATGGATTATCAACCACAATTCGCACCCAGGACTAACGGCTGTCATTAAAACGTTACATAACATTTTAAAATTGCCATCTAACATCTAATCAGAAAACCTTCTTTAAGAACACCATCACCGCCACGCCTATATTCCCCAAGCGGGAATGGTAGAAGTGTACTGAGTACACCCACTTTTCGCCAACGATGTTAGGTCCCATGTAATAGGGGGTGAGCCTATTGGCATATATCGGGCACAATTCCAGACACCGGACTCATACTGGGAATTTTTCGTTAGAAAAACTACATTTGTCCGACCTAGGATTTGAACCCAGGACCTCGTGATCACAAAGCGATGCGCTTTGCCACCAGACCAACGAGGCAGTCAACAACTTTTTTAACAAGAACTCTTTAATATTTCTTTTTTGAATTTTGATTGTGAGTTATTTAATATATCAATATTCTCATTTTTAGATATAAGTCTATTGTAGTGACAAGACAGTCGAGGAACAGGTGAATGTTAACCAACATTAGTTCTACATGATCGGATGTGGAAAAAGGGACGGAGTTTTCTAGGCAGCCGCGCGGGCACGTTAATAAAAAAACTTACTGAAAAGAGGAGGGGAGTCAATGACGCCATTAATAATTTTATAAAAAAAATACATGTTATGTACTTGAATCTTTTTAAGGAGTCCAAGTTACTTTTATCAAGCCACTATTATTTACTACGAGAAGACACCTTAAGTAAATTTTTTGTACAGACATACATGGTTATTTTGGCCCGCGACCAAAATCGGAACTAACGCTGTCATCAAGAGAAATGTCACTTCATAACAATTGCAGAGTTGCCGTTTGCTATTAAATGTTCTTATTTTAATTAGTAACCATGAGGATCCACTTGTTAAAATATTTCAGGACAATAATATTAATATCAGCCTATACTGCCCACTGCTGGGCAAAGGCCTTCTCCCACAAATCCAGGTAAGAGAGATTAGGTCATACTCCACCACGCAGACCCAGTGCGGATTGGTGGAGGCAGGTTTGTGGCCATCTGCTGTTAAAACTTACCAAGCCGCCTTTAAGGCTTCCAACTCGGCTTAACGATTACCACATTAAGTGGTAACCGGGACCAACGACTTAACGTGCCTTCCGAAGCACGGAGACGCTCGAATATGGAAATGCCACAAACGGTCACCCATCTCAGGCTGACCGAGTCGAACGCTGCTTAACAAATTCAAATTCTTTTTTTGTTAGATAAGTTAAGTACGAGGACGATATTTTCAGATCATTATGTTAAAATAAAAACTCATGTAATAGTATTCTGATCGTCATATCTTCTGAACTTCCGTAATTCTGCTTATACCGATATAGGATACGGCGTTACGGCCCAAGGCGGTCCTAATACGTCTGTAGACGATCGATACTAGTACGTGACCTGGATGCTAAGAGGCCAACACCTCCGCCGACCGCCTCATAGGCCTATATATATCTACCTCTATGATTACGGTAGACTTTTAGCACCGAGTTTTTCTTTCAAAGTGCTAATATTGTTAGATTGAACACAATGATAGTAATGTGGATGTAGGTATGTAAGTATCTAGCAGCCGATAGCTATAACTTTTAAGTTTATATTAATTAGTCGATTATTACTTAGTCTACATCGATTTTAACAAATTATTATTTTGTAATGGCGACACTGTAGAGGCGAGAATGATTACAACATTGTTTTAATGTCAAGCACATTGACGGAGGATCTTGCGAACAACATGTGAAGAGAAATACAGAGAAGACCTGAGAATCTGTTCTTTTATTTTTGATAATAGCCTCCCTTATTACGTGCGGCTTTTAGTCTGAAAAAATCAGCCTAACCAAGAGTCTCCGTAACCGGCAACGGGTATGAGACGAACTATGAGAGTGGAGGAAGCTAGAAAAGTCTGGAAGGAAAGAACCTGTTGCAACTCTGCCTACCCCGCAAGGGATTGGCGTGATGATATAGATATATATAAATCAGCTTATATTGTCAGTGCCAGGCAAAAGCATTCTCTCACAAATCGAGATAACATCGTTTACGATAAGTGGGTATATTGTGGAGGTGTCCTGTGTACACCACAGGACACCTCCACAATATACCCGCTGGTGTTTATTTTATATTATATTTTTCGTCTTGTTCAAAGATAAAAGTGTCAGTTTCACAAGCCAGCGTCTAGTTCCGGGCGAGCGATCGATACACGCGCGTGACAAGAGTGCCAAGGACGAATAGCCTACTATGGACGAATTTACACCTTCCCTGCGTATTATATAATTTCATGTTATTAATTTTATAAAAAAGTTATAAAAAAATAGTGCATCTCAAAGACTGCCTCGTTCATGAAGTCTTACCCTAGGTCAGAAAAAAGTGTGCTATTCCGGTCGAAATATTCTCAGTCACAGTCCGAGACTGGATTTTTTTTTACCCTAGCCCCACACTAGGATTGATTCCTGTGTCATGGGTGCCTTTACAAACATGAAATTCAAAAACACAATTATGCAGACCGAAACAAATGATTGTGGGTCACACAAAGATTTGTCCCGTGCGGGAATCGAACCCGCGACTATTAGTAACAGTGGGCGAAACCGCTTAAGCTCTTAACTACTGTGCTAAATCATCCAGTATAATGGTTCACGCCCTGTTGGAATCTAAAGTCGTCGTCGGCGATAAATAGTTGTACACAATACACGTCTACCACATTACCGCTATTATAATTCGTCTCTTTCAAAGACAAAAGTGTCAATTTCACGCAGGCCAGCATCTAGTTCCGGATGGAACAGCCAGGCTGGCGTGCAATCAATACACGCGCGTGACAAGAGTGCCAAGGACGAATAGCCTACTGCAGAACGAGTCTACATTGCTTCGTAGTCTACACCTTTCCTATATAATATTTTATTACAGACACTCCGTATACTAACTAACTAACTATATCATCACGCCAGATCCCTTACGGGGTAGGCAGAGAGTACAGAGTTCCAACAGGCTCTTTCCTTACATACCTCTCTGGCTTCCTCTACTCTCATAGTTCGTCTCATACACGCTCGCCGGATACGGAGACTCCTGACTTGTCCTTTAGATAAGACCAGGTCTATTTGGTCATGATAAGATAGTCTAGGTCTTCCCCGGTACCTACATCCTTCCACTTTCACATTGTATATCAGTTATGTCATTCTTTCTTCGGACATTCTTTCTATATGCCCGAACCAACGGAGCATACCCTTTCTCATCTTTACACCGATACTCTCTTTCATACCTATTTGCTTTCTTACAAACACTCCGTCACTCTTATATTCCCCAAGCGAAGGTGGCAGAGGTGTATTTTGTAAGTTATTTTATTTTAATAATATTAGGAAAAGTCATAAAAAAACACTGCATCTAAATGACTGTGATTGTTGTAATACCAATAGGCCCCTATGCGCATAATACACCTTCGCCACGCGACTCTTAATTTTTTTAATACAGTTTGTTTCGTGCGAAAAGTGTCAAATTCACGCAAGCCAGCGTGTAGTTCCGCGCGGTGCAGGCGGGCGTGCGATCGATACTCGCACGTGACATGAGAGCCAAGGACGAAAAGCCTACTTCGTACGAGTCTTCACCTTCAGAATCAGAATCAGAATATTTTTTATTCATGTAAACCATTACAGTATTTATGAATCGTCAGAAAAGTAACAAAGACTCTACCGCCACTTCGGAATGTCATTCCTGTGGAGAAGAAGGGCAAGAAACTCCACGGTTACTCTTTTAAAATAAGAAATTACAAACTTTTTCATCTACATTCTGTTGTGGGGTATGGGAGAACAATGTAGGTTGGTCATCAGGTGAGTCTAAGTTAAAAAAGCGAATAATACTATTTATGAGAATGGCCACATGGTTCCCTCATTTACAAAAAAAAAAGTACATATTGTGTTAAATTAATAGAAGGAAGAGAGGTAATGTTAACTAACAACAGTTGAATAGGTTGTTATGACTCAAGTGAAGCTGGAATAGCATCTATCCAAGCATTTTTATCTTTTAAATAATCTTCTATTGAATAATAAGCACCAAGAAATTGGTAAAAGACCCAAGAGCCAAGCTAACCCGACACTACACTGAAGATATCCCGGACATCAGCCTGTACGAGATTAGGATGGCTCTCAACCAACTTAAAAACAACAAAGCGCCGGGTGAAGACGGAATTACTGCAGAGCTTCTGAAAGCGGGCGGATCGCCAGTACTTAAAGTCCTTCAGAGGCTGTTTAATTCCGTCTTGCTCGAAGGGAAAGCGCTGGAAGCATGGAACAGGGGTGTGGTGGTACTCTTTTTCAAGAAAGGTGATAACACTTTATTAAAGAACTATAGGCCCATCACACTGCTGAGCCATGTTTACAAGTTGTTTTCGAGAGTCATCACGAATCGTCTCGAACGCAGGCTTGATGACTTCCAGCCTCCCGAACAAGCCGGTTTCCGGAAAGGCTTTAGTACCATAGACCACATACATACGCTGCGGCAGATTATACAGAAGACCGAGGAGTATAATCGGCCACTATGCTTGGCGTTTGTGGACTATGAGAAAGCCTTCGATTCGATCGAGACTTGGGCGGTTCTTAGATCTCTCCAGCGATGCCGCATTGACTATCGGTACATCGAAGTGTTGAAGTGCTTGTATAATAACGCCACCATGTCAGTCCGAGTACAAGGGCAGTGCACGAAGGCGATCTCCATAAAAAGAGGAGTAAGACAGGGAGACGTCATTTCTCCGAAACTGTTTACGACCACCATAGAGGACGCCTTCAAGCTCTTGGAATGGCGAGGACTTGGCATCAACATCAATGGCGAATACATCACTCACCTTCGATTTGCCGACGACATTGTGGTCATGGCGGAGTCGCTGGAAGATCTAGGACGAATGCTTGGCGACCTCAACAGAGTATCTCAACAAGTGGGTCTTAAAATGAACATGGACAAAACGAAAATAATGTGTAACGTCCATGTCGTACCCACCGCACTCACCGTTGGGAACTCTACTCTTGAAGTTGTCGACGAATACATTTACCTGGGACAGGTAGTCCGGTTAGGTAGGTCCAACTTTGAGAGAGAGGTCAATCGACGAATCCAACTCGGCTGGGCAGCGTTCGGGAAACTGCGCAACATCTTCTCATCCAAAATACCTCAGTGCCTAAAGACTAAAGTTTTTAGTCAATGTGTGTTACCAGTGATGATATATGGATCAGAGACGTGGTCTCTTACAATAGGTCTCATAAAAAAGCTCAGAGTTGCTCAGCGAGCTATGGAGAGAGCTATGCTCGGCGTTTCTCTACGTGATCGAATCAGGAATGAAGAGATTCGTAGAAGAACCAAGGTCACCGACATAGCCGTTAAGATTAGCAAGCTGAAGTGGCAATGGGCGGGCCACATAGCGCGAAGATCGGACGGGCGTTGGGGCAGAAAGATTCTAGAGTGGAGACCACGTATTGGCAAGCGCAGCGTGGGACGACCACCTGCCAGATGGACCGACGATCTTGTGAAAATCGCAGGAAGTCGTTGGATGCAGGTGGCATCGGACCGGTTACGCTGGAAAGCGATTGGGGAGGCCTATGTTCAGCAGTGGACATGTATAGGCTGAGATGATGATGATGATGATGAATAATAAGCTTGCTTACAAAGTGTTCGTTTTACACAAGCTTTGAACTTATTTTCACTAAGTTTAGTGACGTCAATGGGAATTTTGTTATAAAATCTAACACAGTGCCCCATGAAAGACGTGTGAATTTTTGACAGACGAAACTGCGGTTGGTCTAATTTATTCCTTTCCTACGTACTATCTACAAAGCAAATATAAAGATGAGATGACATTATTAGATCCGGTGGAGGAGTGGATCCAGAGTGGAGAAAGCAATGGGAGAGTTCGGACGCTTCCCAGGGTTACATCAGCATAGCCGACCCCTTGGTTTCAAAGAGCAATGGCTGGTGTGGTCCTCCATCAACCGAATCAGAACCGGAATCGCAAGGTGCAATTTTAATCTGCACAGGTGGGGCATTACTGAATCTCCTTACTGTATCTGTGGAGACTCAGTGCAAACTATCCAGCATATCGCGGAGGACTGCCCTACTAGGAAATTTAGCGGAGGATTCGAGGCGCTGCACCAGCTGACAACAGAGGCTAAACAATGGATCCTTCATCCACTCTGACATAAAATTTTGATCATATGTCACATTATTGAAAGTACATCGCCATACGATGATGATGATGGCATTATTAGATTCTCCTATTCAATCAAGCCTGTCGTTGCGCGGGGTGGCGCGAAGCGAAGAGCCGTTGGCCGCGGAGCCTTTACAGCTTCACCGGACAAAAGGGCGAGCGTGCAACCACTACGCTAGAGCCAGAAGGGCAAGGGGGCAACTAGCTCAAGGGTGCCTCAAGGAGGAACGGCCTTGGCTTGCGCAGTCGCTGTGGGGGAGGGCGTATACTACGGGTCTCGCCGTGGTGCTCTGCACCAGCTGGCAGGCAAGGGATTCTTTGACCTCGCCGGACAGGTCGGTGTCTGATCCTGTATGCGGTATCTGTATCCGAAAGAAAGGATGTAAGGGCATCGGAAGGGTTGGCGAGAACATGCCGCGGACGGCGGTAGCGGTTGATAGGAGGGGGCGAAGAGGATGTTTACCCCTTCCTACTTCTGTATATTCCACCTAGCTGAGAATGACAGGCTGACGTCGATATAAAATATAAATATAAGATGTATAGAATATAAGATGTTAAAATATATCTTTTACGCTGAAACTCAGTTTAAAAGATACATTTATATTAATACTATAAAAATTTACAAGAAGTCTAGAATACCGTGAAGGTATAAAAAATTGGAGATGCCGGGGATCGAACCCGGGGCCTTTCACATGCAAAGCGAACGCTCTACCACTGAGCTACATCCCCGTGTATTAGACATCAGTAATAAAGCGATAGGCAGTGATAGCCTAGTGGTTCGACCGTTGGACTGCGAAGTCAGACGTCTCGAGTTCAAACCCGGGCACGCACCTCTGTCTTTTCGAAAGCATGTGCGTATTAAAAATTAACTATCACTTGCTTTGACGGTGAAGGAAAACATCGTGATCAAACCTGCATGCCTAAGAGTTTCTCAAAGGTGTGTAAAGTTCTCCAACCAGCGTGATGGACTTTGGCCTAAACCCTCTCAGTTTGAGAGGAGGCCCGTGCCCAACAGTGGGAAAGTTTCTTAACAGGGCTATTATTATAATAAAGCGTAGCTTAAAATTATCTTATTATCTTCAAAAAATATAAATTCATACTCAATGCTATGTCACCCCCATGGTTAAGTCTAACAAGCCATGCGTGGTGCATAACAATCTTAATCACCACCGATGCCCTTTGGGGAAGTATCTTTCGGATACAGATATCACACACAGGATCAGACACCGACCTCGCCGGCGAGGTCAAAGAATTCCTTGCCCGCCGGCCGGTGCAGAGAACCACGGCGAGACATCTCATAGCAACTGCCCAAGCCGAGGCCGTTCCTCTTTGAGGCGCCCTTGCGCTAGTTGCCCTTCGCCCTTTCACATGCAAAGCGCACGCTCTACCACTGACCAACATCCCCTTGTTATCCTTTCTAGATATACACAGCCTGCAATGTCCAACATTTTATTCGGCCATTATAAAAAGACACTTTGGAAAAAGCAGATAAATGAAATATTTTGGAGAGGCCGGGGATCGAACCCGGGGCCTTTCACATGCAAAGCGAACGCTCTGCCATTGAGCTACATCCCCTTGTTATCCTTTCTATATATACTCAGCCTGCAACGGCCAACATTTTATTCAGCTATTATAAAAAGACACTTTGGAAAAAGCTAATTACCGACCAGATAAATCAAAGATTTTGGAGATGCTGGGGATCGAACCCGGGGCCTTTCACATGCAAAGCGAACGCTCTACCGCTGTACTTCATCCCCCTGTTGTAATTGTCGTATATACCCCACACAGCTTACAGTGGTTAACATTTTATTCAACGATTAAATAAGCCTTTGGCAAAAGCTAATTAACTATCAGATATATCAAATGATTTGGAGATGCCGGGGATCGAACCCGGGGCCTTTCACATGCAAAGCGAACGCTCTACCACTGAGCTACATCCCCTTATGTTTCCTGGTAAAATTACTAACATCTTTTATAAGTATTTCAGAAACATCTGAATAAACAAAATTAAGATACCTGCCATAATTTCAGTAATAATGCCATAGACAGTAATTTGTGGAAAAAAATATATCTTTATTTTATACAATAACTATTACCCGCAGCTGCGCACGCCTTTATTTTGTAATTTGACATAGATAGGCAGATCTTTCTAAGATAGCATTACTCCAAGACCTATGAAACCTCCATACTAAATTCCCCATAATGCTTAAGTTCTTCCATTATGTGAAAGATTACCAGTTTATCCATTTATTATACAATTGGTAAAATGGCTGATTTAAACCTTTTCTGCCTACCCTCCCAAATATCGTAATCTGTCGTAATAATATTTGAAAAACGTACATTGTGAGCCAAGTATGTTAACAAAGTTTTGTCAGTACATTTCGTTCAGTCTTCTCGTAAGAATATACAGTTTATTTTCATGATTAAAATCATGTTAGCGTAGCCCCACACTAGGATTAATTCTTGTGTCGTGGGTGCATTTACAAACATGAAAATTCATATACATAAATACCCAAACCAAATAATAGTGGACCACACAAACATTTGTCCCGTGCGGGCATCGAACCCGCGACTATCAGACACAGTGGGCGGAGCGGACTCAGCTCTTAACCACTGCGCTAAATCGTCCGTCTTAAATAAATAAATGTACAAAGTTCCATGTCCGGACCATTCATCGTTAAGGAGTTATCTCCAGATGAGACAAACCTGAAAGCATCATCGGTTCATGCACTAAATCATATCGAAATCAAATGTGTATGCACAATTTCAAGTGAGTGCTTTTAACCACCGAAGAGTTTCTTGTGAGGAGAATACTTGGATAGGGGCAGTTCCAGCTCCACTTGATTGAATATGGACAACTTGTTTAGCTATTATTATTTAATATTCCCTCTCTTCCTTCTATTAATTTAGTAAAATGTTTCTTTTGTTTCTCATTTCTTTCTCTGTAAATGAGGGAACCATGTAGCCATTCACATGAATAGTATAATTTGTATAATTTAACTTAGACCTACCTGATAGACCAGCCTACATCGATCTCCCTTACCCCACAACAAAATGTAGATGGAAAAAGGAAATGTAAAAATACTATTTTAAAAGAGTAACCGTGGAGTTTCTTGCCCTTCTTCTCCACAGGAATGACATTCCGAAGTGTTACTTTTCTGACGATTCATAAATACTGTAATGGTTTACATGAATAAAAAATATTCTGATTCTGATTCTGACTAACCTGAGTCCAATATAAGGTCATGGAGGAATTCATGTGTAGGCAAAATCACACATTTTAACGTAGCATTCTAGATCGAGACTAACAATAAAAAATATTGTTTAAAAAAAACCGTCTTCAAAAAGCAAAAAATAAATATTTGAAGTCGGTGCCAAGTAACCGACTGCACTAACCGGTACCGACTTCAAATATTTATGTTTTTGCTTTTTGAAGTCGCTTTTATTTATTTTTTTAAATATCTTTATTTTACAATTTTAAGTAACAAGTGAATTATTTAATAATATTTATATACCTATATTATATTTTTTTGCTGAGTTGCACAGCTAGGTACCTACAGGATTGGTATCAGAACCATAATAACGGAATCTATACATGCGTGCTGTTTGCCGTTAAGGTGTGTGTGTGTGAGTGATGTACGCTGTTGGCCGCGAAGCCTTTACAGCTTCACCGGACTTAAGGGCGAGCGTGCAACCATTACACTCGAGCCAGAAGGGCAAGGGGAGACATACTCGAGGGCGCCTTGAAGAGGCGCCCTCGGTTGGGACAGTCGCTGTGGGGGGACGGGGTGCACTACTAAGTGCACCGGTCAACCGCGCGCTATGGGAGGGGATCTACGACTACGTCGTCGTCGCCCGTATTCTGAGCGGAAAGAATGGATGACAAAGCATCAGGGGGATCGGAGACGCCGTTAAGAAGTCCTCTGATGTATCTTCAAAGTCCAAAGTTCAATACCGATTACAATAAAATGGGAAAACATAACTATACTAAACCCAACGCAAAAAGAATCATCAAAATCAGTTCATAAATAAAGACATTATAAAAAAATACAAACACAGGAGGTCGATACCTCCTCCTTTTTAGAAGTCGGTTAATAAACATAATAAAGTTTCCTCGTTGGTCTAGTGGCAAAGCGCATCGCTTTGTGATCACGAGGTCCTGGGTTCAAATCCTAGGTCAGACAAGTGTAGTTTTTCTAACAAAAACTTCCCAGTACGAGTCCGGAGTCTGGAATTGTGCCCGGTATATGGCAATAGGCTCCCCCCTATTACATGGGACCTAACGTCGTCGGCGAAACGTGGGTGTACTCAGTACACCTCTGCCACCCCCGCTGGGGAATATAGGCGTGACGGTGTGTAATAAAGTTTTATGTTTTATCCCGGATTGCTTCTTTTTCCCGGGCTAAAAACTATTTATTAATTTAAGTTAGGGCATAAGTATTACCATAGTAATTTCATTGAAATCCGTTCATTAGTTTTTGCATAATTGAACCACAAAGAGACAGACAGACAGACAGAATGACAGACAGACAATAATTCCAAAAAAAATTGTTTCGGACTCTATATCGATAAAAAAGTGTACCCCAAATCAAATAAATGAAAAAATATTTAGTGTACAGACTGGTTTAAGTTTGATTATATGTATAGACTGGTTTCGCAGTTGTCTGCTTGGTCGTCGGCAGCGTGTTCGCCGGGACGAGTCTGTCTCTGCTTGGTGTGACGCAAAAGCCGGCGTTCCTCAGGGCGGCGTTTTATCTCCTCTTCTTTTTACTATTTTTATTAACTCAATTTCCCGATATTTTACTTCTTCCTACCACCTTTACGCAGACGACCTGCAAATTTACTCTCAGGCCTCACTCTCAAATCTTAGTGAAGCCATTGAAAACACAAACAAAGATCTATGCCAAATAACTAAATGGACCATCGGATTAACAGTGAATCTTGTCAAAACGCAAGTTATCATTATAGGCAGCTCTCGAATGATCAATAGAATTAATTGGTTAACTCTCCCACAAATATTCTTCGACGGCACTATAATTCCCTATAGCGAATCTGTGAAAAATCTTGGGGTTTTGCTAGACCGTTGTCTGACATAGGGTCCACAACTAGAAGCTATTAGTTGTAAAACATTTGCTACAGCAGCCTCTTTGCGAAGACTTCGCAATTTCCTACCCACTGCCACTAAGGTTGCTCTGGCACAATCTCTCCTCCTTCCTATTCTAGATTATGCCGATGTGTGCTATTTAGATTTAACGGAGAAACAGCTAGATAAACTTGAGTGGCTCCAAAATTTCGCAATTAGGTTCATATTTGGCTTGCGCAAATATGACCATGTATCCGAATTTCGTACAAAACTCAAGTGGCTACCCATTCGACTTCGCCGGAACGCGCATATTCTTTCCCTTCTTTACAACATATTATTTAACCCTTCTTCCCCTTCCTATCTTAAACAACGTTTCGAGTACTTGAAAAGCACTGGCACCCAATGCCTCAGGTCCTCAGAAAATCTTAGCCTAAGAATGCCCCTTCACAATAGCAGCTTCTATGATAAGTCTTTTACTGTCCAGGCGGTACGACTGTGGAATACTATACCTATCAGTATACGGCGTGCATCGTCGCTAGAGAGCTTCAAGGGCCAGGTGAGGAAGTATTACTTATCTACTTGTTCACCGGGTCCTGCCGTCGTATCGTTATAGTTAATTATGTGTATGTGTGGTAAATTTTTTGTAGTATGTGTATGCATTTTTATATTATATTTAAGTATTTATTGCTATAAGTTAAAACTTCTATGTTATAAGTGCACCCCCGTTTATTCCACAACGAAATCGTTTTCTCCATCCCAAGGTTGCCTGGAAGAGATTGCTTTTTAGCGATAAGGCCGCCCTTTGTGTAACTTTAGGTTCTTTTTTTTTGTATTTTAATATCTATGTAATTGGTGCACAATAAAGAGTTATCTATCTATAGATTACTAAAACTGACAAAACCACGCTAAACATACATACCATTGTATAAGGTAAGACAAGAATACATCTCACATCCCCCTTTTTATGCCATATAGTTAGAAAACAAACAACCAATGATATGGCTAATCAACATGAACTTTAACGAGACAGAACATCTTTTACAAGTAATATCATGAAATTGTTCTCTCCCTCTCTCTTTTCGGCACATACCAACACCCTTCACACACACCGTTATACTCTATCACAACACACATACACGCATTCACACACTAACACACAATAAGCATACACATGAACATGACCAAAAATAAAATAAAAAAAAAAACAGGAAATAAAATAATAATTAATGGGAATTAATTATTATTTTATTTCCTGTTTTTTTTTATTTTTTTTTCACATTTGTTTAATGACTATATATGAGCGCAAACCGTGCCGAGGCTGGAAACCTGGTGATCCGAAACACAAGGCTGGCCTTAGCTCGGGCACCAGTCTCCACAATGTATGTAAACTTGTTCTATGTGTGCATTTCAATATGTACCTTCTGTGGAGAAAAAAATGATTAAAATAAAGAATAACTTTTTTTCATTTTTTTTAATGTAACTAAAAATCATGCGATAAAGAAAATGCTGTCCATTGAACTTGACATATATATATTTCGATAATTTAATTAATGATACAAAACTTCTTTGTAAGCGATGTTTTTTGTAAAAACTCTTTCATCGTTTGCTGGTTATGTTTGACATTCTGTAAGACTATAGACAAATAATATTAAAGACAAACAATATTAATCTATTCTTAATTTGAAGTGTATTGTGTCAAAGACATGGTAGTGTGTGTAATGTTTTTTTTATTGATTTAATGTATTATTAAAGCATAATTTTAAAAAAATATTAGCATTTTGCACTCCTTCTCTATATAAACTATAAGTGTGGGAAATTTCATACTCCTCCGTCCGCGCAATTTTCGTAAAAAGGGGTACAAAGCTTTTGCTTCACGTATTAATATATAGATGATATAAACGGCATCAAAATCTGTGCTCCAGCTCTTTAAGTCATACTTCCGTGGCCTACTAGTCTTTTTCGGATATCCTTAAATCCACAACAGACTAATGCTATTCTATTATACAGACTCCTGATAACCATGAACACAACTAAAAAAGGGCACAGAAGTGCATAGCCCTCCAGAAATACTAATGAGGAGGCCCATGATATACGGCACACCTCAATATAAAAATTCCGCTATAAATTAATAAGGTAATACAAAGAATTGAATGCTACAGGTTAAAAGTTGACATTTAAACAAATAAGAAAAAAATAGGCGAAATTAGGAACGTAGTCAAAGAAAACATCGTTTCAAACGTGCACAAAACCCAGTAATGTAAGAAAGCTTCGCCGGATTTACTCGTAGTCACTAGGGGCTTCCGATCTGGTAGATTAGTAGGTTATACTAGAACTCATTGAAATAAGAAATATATATAAAATTGACTGCCTCGTTGGTCTAGTGGCAAAGCGCATCGCTTTGTGATCACGGGGTCCTGGGTTCAAATCCTAGGTCGGACAAATGTGGTTTTTCTAACGAAAACTTCCCAGTATGAGTCCGGAGTCGGCAATTGTGCCCGGTATATGGCAATAGGCTCGCCCCCTATTACATGGAACCTAACATCGTCGGATGTACTCGGTACACCTCTCCCACACCCGCTTGGGGAATAAAAAAATATATAATTGACCCACCCCCGCAAGGAATCCGGCGTGATGACACAAAGACACTATACAATTGGCAATTTGTTTAAGCAAAATAGAATTATTTCGCCAACTCCAAAAGACAATGAACGCATTTCACGCCACACAACACTCAAACTATAACAAATTTGCGTGAATCAATAATAAATCTCAAAAGCAGATGCGTAAAATCAAAATTCGAAATGTTGCAGTAAAAAGGTCCGCATGCGCGGGAGTCGAGTGCGAGCCGGCCGTCGCTCGCGTCGGACGCAAGAAATCATTATAGCGGCGGAATCCATACAAATAATTGGCCCGTAAACATGTCAGGGCGGCGTCTCTGCCATGTATATTACGATAGGGCTGCCATTTTGTAAAAACTGAAATTTAACATCTAAAAACCCCCGTGAGAAAGACAGTGTCTTATCTGAAGGGCAAGTTAAGAGTCTTCGCAACCGGCGAGCGTGTATGAGACGAACTATGAGAGTGGAGGAAGCCAAAGAGATGTAAGGAAAGAACCTGTTGAAATTCTATAAAACCCACTCACTCAAATGAATCATAGCTAAGAGCACTCACGATCAAGTCGCCTTTCAAATAAAAAAAAAACTAAATCGAAATCGGTTCATCCATTTAGGAGCTACAATGCCACAGAAAGACATACAGATACATACGTAAGACTTATAAGAGCCCTCTTTCTGCGTCGGGGGTTAAAACAACTGCTTACTTGTTTTGGTCAAAGCCTAGATTGGACAAAGTGTAGTTTTCTATTGAATAATTTTAATTTAAAAAGACCTTTTCAACACCAGGCTTTTATTGCAAAAGTACGGCGAAGATACCTTGCTTAGTTAAGGAGTTCCTATGGCTTCATCATCGGCTCCATCAGACCTTGCATCATCAGGCCCTGGACTGGTGTCCGGGACTAAAGTACTCGTCAAGACAACTTCTACGAGCCCCAACACGGCGGGGTTATATTGAGTAGTTGGGTGGTTCCATTGGCCACCTTTCCGTTTCATCATCAGACCCTGAACACTATCTGGTTGTAAAGTACTTGCCAATACCAATCTAACTAGCCTAAACACGAGAGGATTACGTATAATTCACATGTTCCTTTCACCACCTTCCAACTCCATCATCAGATTAACTCCATGGTGCCACACCATTGCATTGCCACTGAACTTACATTCGTATGCCAAATTTCAGCTCAATCGGACCCCACAAGTCCTTGAAAGATGGATCACAAGATTTGAACCGCAAAGACACAAAAACTTGTAAAAAGTCCTATTAGCTACCAGAGTAATGGAGTCCGGAGTAATGGAATTATGCCACTGGAATTATGCCCGGTAAAATGGCAAGGGTATCGTCATTTTACCTCTCTATTACTTGGGACCTAACATCGTCGTTGAAATGTTAGTATACCTACACAGTACACCTCTGCCACCCTCGCTTTGGGATATATAGGCCTGACGTTCATGTAAACCAAAAAGTACTTATGAAAAGCCAAAAATAATAGTTAGGACTCTACCTGCTACCATCCGTTCGAAATGTCATTCCTGTAGAGAAAGGCAACCGTGGAGTTGGTGACTTCTTTTAAAATTTAAGTTTTACAATTCTTTTTGTCTTCCCTGGTGGTAAGAGACAGGTTAATTCCACTTTAAAGATTTTGATAAACATAAATATCCTTACACTCACATTTTTTTATCTTTTTCTCGTCTCGAGACCGAATAGTCGCAGGCTCGATCCGCGTCGAGTCAAATTATTACAGAATGTTTTAAGTGACCCACAAAAATTAGATTCTTTCAATCGATTTTTTAAAACCAATTGTATACACAAAATTTATTTCTGTCTGGCTATATGTGTTGGCTATATGTAAACGGTGGGTGCGTTGACAAATAGCCCACAGACCCAAGAATAATTCCTAGCGTAAGACATTTGTAATAAAGGCGCCCTTGAGCTTGTTGCCCCCTTGCACTGCTGGTTTAAGCGTAGTGGTTGCACGCTCGCCCTCTTGTCCGGTGAAGCTGCAAAGGCCCCGCGGCCAACAGCGTAAATCATTCACACACACACACATCAAGCCAGATCCCTTGCGGGATAAGCAGAGAAAACAGAGTTCCGACAGGTTCTTTTCTTAAACACCTCTCTGGCTTCTTCCACTATTATAGTTCGTCTCATACATGCTCGCCGGTTACGGAGACTCTTGACCTGCCCTTCAGGTAAGACACGGTCTATTTGGTCATGCTAAGATAGTCTAGTCAAGTCTTCCCCGGTACATACCCTTTCTCATTTTCACACCGATACTATCTTTCATACCTACACGCTTTCTTACTACGCTGTTGCGAATACTATCGGTCAGCTTGACTTCGCACATCTTCCGCAGACCTCGTATTTCGACCGCATTTATCCTGTTTTTCTTCTCCTTCTTACATACCCAGCTCTCACTGCCATATAACATCGTTGGGACAAGCATTCCATTATGTATGGCCAGCTATGCCTTTTGACTTAAGTGCTGGCTCCCAAGTAGCTTTCCCATCACACCATTCACTCACACATCCGATCGGCTGTCAGTCGATCGTCCAAGCAAGTCGAGGCGGAAGATCTCTACCTCAACCGCTTTCGGCTGCCGGACGATGTTAGGGATCTCATTCGTTCCAAGAATGCCTCTATCCGAGCATACGACTCTTACCCCACCGAAGCCAATCGGGCCCGGATGCGCGCTTTACAACGAGAGGTAAAGCGTCGTGTCACGAAGTTCCTAGAGGAACAGTGGGGTGACCTCCTAGAGGGCATCGCGCTATCGCACCTGGCCTACTGGCAGCTGGCGCGTAGCCTCAAATCCGACTCCACGACTGACATGCCCCCACTGTCCCGCCCTTCAGGCGCACCCCCAGCCTTCGACGACGACGAAAAGGCCGAGCTTCTCGCCAACTCCCTCGAGAGCCAGTGCACCCCGAGCTCTCAGTCCGTCGACCAGTCCCACGTCGACGCGGTCGACAGGGAAGTCGAGCGCAGGGCATCCCTCCCACCCGTCGGTTCCTTACCTCCTATCACCCAAACGAAGGTCGGAGATCTCATTATGGGTCTGAAAACTAAAAAAGCCCCCGACTCTGACGGCATTTCGAATCGCATTCTGAAATGCCTGCCCGCCCAACTCATCTGCCTCTTAGTGGCCATACTGAACGCCGCCATGACGAACTGCACCTTCCCCGCTAAGTGGAAGGAGGCGGACGTCATAGGCATTCCCAAGCCCGGCAAACCTCGCAATCTCCCCGCGAGCTACCGCCCTATCAGTCTCCCTAAACTCCCTGACCAAGATCTACGAGCGCCTACTTCTGGCGCGGCTCAAAGACTTCATAACGTCCAGGGTAGCCTTATCGACGAGCAGTTCGGCTTTCGAGCCAAACACTCTTGCGTCCACCAAGTGCACCGCATCACGGAGCACATCCTCTCCGGTCTCAATAGACCCAAACCCGTCTACACGGGCGCCCTCTTCCTAGATGTCGCGAAGGCATTCGACAAAGTCTGGCACAACGGCTTGATCTACAAGCTCTACCAATTGGGTGTGCCGGACAGACTCGTGCTCATCTTACGAGACTGCTTGTCGAATCGCGCCTTCCGTTATCGCGTCGAAATGACGCGCTCCACTTCCCACTCCATCAGTGCTGGAGTCCCACAGGGCTCAGTTCTCTCTCCGCTCCTGTTAATCCTTTAAACAAACGACCTTCCTCGTTCGAGTAAGGCGTATCTAGCCCTATTCGCGGATGATACCGCTCTCTACGTCTCGCATAGGAATAAGGGTTTCATTACCAGAAACCTTCAGGCATCCGCCAATTCCCTAGGGAATTGGTTCAGGAAGTGGCGTATTGAGGTGAACCCGGACAAGAGCGCGGCGGTGTTCTTCTCCAGAGGTGCCACCCCGCGCCATTTCCTGCGCCGCCCTAGCCGGTCTCGGCCAAGTGACCATGTTCGACCGACCCATTCCCTGGGTCAAAGAAGTCAAATATCTAGGGGTCACCCTAAACAGTACCATGTCCTTCGGCCCGCACATCAAGCGGGTCCGTCACCGAGCATCCTTTGTGCTCGGTCGTCTCCATTCGTTAATCTGCAAGCGGAGTAAAATGTCCCTCAGAAATAAGGTGACACTTTACAAAACTTGCGTTCGACCCATCATGACTTATGCGTGTGTTGTGTTCGGGCATTCGGCCCCCTCTCACATCGATAAACTCCAAGTGGTTCAAAACCGCTTCCTCCGTAAAGCCGTAGGAGCCCCCTGGTTCGTACGGAACGTCGACCTCCACTCCGATCTAGGTCTCGAACCTATTCGCGCCTTTATTAAAAAGGCGTCAACACGTCACTTCGCGAACGCATCTACCCATGCGAATCCGTTAATCGTAGCCACCGCCGACTACGATCTCCCCCCCGACCCCTGCCGCCACCGCCGGCCGCGACATGTTCTCACCGACCCCCCCGATGCTTTGTCATCCCTTCTTTCCGCTCAGAATACGGGCGACGACGACGACGACGTAGTAGTAGATCCCCTCCCATAGCCGGCGGTTGACCGGTGCACTTAGTAGTGCACCCGTCCCCCTACAGCAACTGTCCCTACCGAGGGCGCCCTCGAGTATGTCGCCTCTTGCCCTTCTGGCTGGCTAGAGCGTAGTGGTTGCACGCTCGCCTTTAAGTCCGGTGAAGCTGTAAAGGCCTCGCGGCCAACAGCGTACATCATTCACACACACACACACACACCATTCACTCTATTCCCTGCATTTACTCTTCTCTCTATGTCAGCGGTGTATTTTCCATTCTTAGTGATTGTCACCAACCAAATCGATAGTAAATGTGTTCCTAATCGAATTTTCAAGGTAAAATCATTGTTTCACTATTCAAATAAACATAGAACTAACAAAGGCAAATATTACGACATCTTTATAATGGGAAGCCAAGTATTTTTTTTCAATTCATTAATATGTGGGGATGTAGCTCAGTGGTAGAGCGTTCGCTTTGCATGTGAAAGGCCCCGGGTTCGATCCCCGGCATCTCCAAAATTTTTTTTCGATTAATGTGTAACGACTTCTTATATTGACGCCAATAATCGAAGAAGAAATAATATATTTTTCACGCATTTCTTCGTGGTTCCTTCGTGGTTCACCTTCTTTTGACCATGAATGCCGTAAAGCACCCGAACCCTTGAGGAACATACACGCTCACCAATTACGGAGCTCCTTGACTTGTTCTTCAGATATGACACGGTCTATTTGGTGATGGTAAGATAGTCTAGTTCAGCCAGATAGTCAATCTGTAACTTAATCCTACAAAAGTTAAAGTCCCAAATTTCAAACTTGACAACCCTACCGGATCTCCCCCGAATCCGTCAATGTCGTATCAATAGAGCTGGGCGACGCGATTTTTTCGTCGCGCGCGCATGATCGACGCGCCGCGACAGATGGCGTTGTCCGCCATTGTGAGCGTTGTGCGCGCACCTTAGCCGTACCAAGTTAATTTTGCGACACTTTTATTTCTATTTTGAAAGCTATAAAGGTGATATTGGATTGGTAACCTTACTAAGTTAACTGTGCTTTACTTTTATCTCTATTCAGGCTATATTAGATTAAAGGTTTGTTTTAGAAATTATTTTAGACTTATTGATTCTTATAATATTTAAATGGCTTAATGAATATCTGATTTCATTGGGAATGGGTGGATATTATTTCTTAATGCAATTTCATGCATTCAATTACTTTTAAAAGGGTGTTGAATCAAACCAAACTTTAAATCTATAGTTCAGGGATTGTGAATAATTGTAAAGGCATACAAACAGGTCAAAGTCAGGTCAGATGACCTGACGCTTGGTCTAATGGTCGACTGGTAAATAGTACTCTTGGTAAGTAGTCGTTTGCCTCGATCATAATGGGGTTGATTCCGGCAATAGAAAAACGTTATCCCACAGTAGTAATGATTTGAGCCGTGGCCGTTCATGGAAATAAATTTAACATAAATACACAAATACCGAGACCGATACAAATAGTTAAAAGTCACAAAGATTTGTCCCGTGCGGTCGAACGCACGATAACTCGGTCCAGTGAGCCGAGCGGCTTATGGCCAGTTTCAATAATCAACTCAACGATAAACTTTCTTACTGTCAGTAGTATTTTGACAGATTTTCCATATAATATATAACAATAATAATATCAGCCTATACTGCCGGGCAAAGGCCTTCTCTCACAAATCGAGGTGAGAGAGATTAGGTCATACTCCACCACGCGGACCCAGTGCGGATTGGTGGAGGCAGGTTTGTGGCCACCTGCTGTTGGAACTTATCAAGCCGCCTTTAAGGCTTCCAACTCGGCTTAACGATTACCATATTAAGTGGTAAACGGGACCAAAGGCTTAACGTGCCTTCCGAAGCACGGAGACACTCGAATATGAAAATGCCACAAACGGTCACCCATCTCAGGCCGACGGCAGTCGAACGCTCCTTAACCTTGGTGATCGGTAAGAACACCGTGGTCGCACGGCGCTACGAGCTCCTTCCTTATAAAATATGTCAAAATTCTACTGGTAGTAGGCAAATCTATCGTCAAGTCGGATATTGAAACCGCCCATTAGACTCAAGCAATGAACCAAGCAGTCGATTTAATTTGAATAAACTTTGCCTGTCTCGTTGGTCTAGTGGCAAAGCGAATTGCATTGTGATCACGAGGTCCTGGGTTCAAATCCTTGGTCGGAAAAATTTAGTTTTTCTGACGAAATCTTCACAGTTCAGCTCCAGGCTCCGGACTCATCTGGAGTCTGTAGCTGTGCGTGTTATATGGCAATAGGGTCGCCCTCTATTGCATGGGACCTAACATCAATGGCAAACAGTGGGTGCACACCTCTGCCTCGGTGTGTGTTTATAAACATTTCCACAATACGCCCTGACTCACTGATATTGAAATTGCGGCCAATCAGTTGTATAATAAATAATGAATAATAATAATATTTATTTCACCAGATAAAAGCACATACATATTTCTTAGATATAGCGCTAATCTTATAGCAAAGTGATACTGAGGGGTGCCTCTGCAGCCGAACTAGGTGGCAACCTGTATTTCGGCCTGCAGCGCCATTCCCAAAAAACAAATTAAAAAATTAAAAACTATGATAGGTATAAGATGTAGCCATGCAAGAAAGAAAGCTAGATATATTTGAGGTACATGATTTAACTTAACTATATTTGTAGAGTGTAAGGTAGGTGTATGGTATCATTGTTTCTTTTATTTGAAAATTGCAATTTTGGTTAGATTATTATCAACCTAATTTATTATTAATTATTACTCTACTGACCCAGTAAACTCTCGAAAAAAACAGACAGTCAACAATTTCACCAAACAAAAAATTTCGATGCATTTTCTTTTTATTAAACAAAACAACGCATCGATCGCCGCGCGGATGCGCAGACGCACAATTTAAGCCGATCAATAAGATCGATACATCGATCGTTAGTTCAGCATTCCGCCGACAGGTGCCGTCATTGTCCAACCGTAATTATAATGTAATTAATGTACAGGTTAATTAAACCCATCAGATAACTCCAGAGCTTATTGATGCACTAATTAATTTAATTAAGAACCATTCCGCCGACTAGATAATGTGTTGCGAATAGTATAGGTTTTCATTATCTATAATTGTGTTCTGAGTAGCATAATTCGGCTCGGTTGACCCGCGATGGGTGACCGTTTCTGTGCTGCAGGAGGCACATGTCAATCGTTAAGCTATGTTGGACGCTTTATAAAGAACTTGATAAGTTCTAAAACCAGGGGGCAACCAACCTGGCGCCACCAATCCGCACCACTACCACTTGCAACAAAATTATACTGAATCGGCCCCATCAGTCAGGAGAATTGTAGATCTTATCTAAGTTAGAATCAAGGTAGCATTTTGTTAAAACAAATGACCCCGAGTAAAAGACATTCGAAAGGTTAAAACAATCTTCAGTCTAGCTCCTGTAGCCCTTCCTGTCCAAAAATGTATGGAAATGACATTTTATACCGAAAAGTCTGAATTATAACGCGCTAGTCGGAATGAAAATGTTCAGTAGACCATCTTCATTTCCGTAACCAGTTAATTAACAAGCATCAAGAGTAAAAGTTTAAAAAATATCACTTGCTTTAACGGTGAAGGAAAACATCGTGTGGAAACCTGCATGCCTAAGAGTATCTGGAAGGTGTGTGAAGTTCGCCAACCCGCACTGGGCCAGCGTGGTGGACTATAACCTGAACCCTCTTAGTTTGAGAGGAGGCCCGTGCCCAACGGTAGTACAGTTTCTTAACAGGGCTAATATTATAATACCTTCCACCTTACCTGGCATTCGTAGATTACTCCAAAGCCTTCGATAGCTTGTCACACACAGTCATATTTAAGTTTAGTTCTGCATCAATCCTCATTCACACAGCTAGGCCTTCCTTTCCTATTCAAAAAGGAGTCAAGCAAGGTGATCCACTGTCTCCCAAACTTTTCACAGCCACTTTGGAGGAAGTTCTTTAAAACCTCAACCAAGTTTGGAGAGGCAAGGGTATTGTCGTCGGTGAGAGGCGATTGACTCATCTGCGATTCGCCGACGACATTATCCTTTTCTCTTCGTCCGCAGCTGAGTTAGGCCCACTGCTGAAAGAACTGAGCCATGCAAGCTCTTAGATTGGACTTCGAATCAACATGGATAAAACGAAATTGATGACCAACATACAAATTATCTTGGCCATTTAGTTTTATTCCAGGCGAGACAAGACAAGTAAGTTACTCGACGCACCGAAAACGCCTGGAAGAACTATTGATCAATGAAGCAATTTATGAAGGGAGCTCTCCCTCTTTCATTAAAAAGGAAATTCATGGACATGTGCGTCCTTCCCACCCTCACCTACGGAACGCATACATCAAAAATCATCAAAAGTCCAACTAGCAATGGAGCGCAGCATTCTTGGAGTCAAGTTAACAGATCATATCAGAAACTCGGTCCTGCGCTCCAAAACAAAAATCGCTGATGTAGGCCACTCAGCTGCAAGGCTCAAATGGAACTGGGCTCGACATATCTGTCGCATGTCGGATGCGCTTTGGGCAAAATTTACCACAGTAGGTCCCACCTGGCGGAAAATGACGGCGCGGTAGGCCCAGAAAGATATGGCGAGACGAGCTGGACTCCTATAACAAGGATGGGCATCAGCTTGCACTAAACCGAGATGAGTGGAAGAAGGGAGGGGAGGCCTTTGCCTTGCAGTGGGACAGTAAGGGCTTATAATACAATATAAATACAGATAGCGGAAAGCATATACAAAATGGCACAAAATAAACACACAAATGATAGCTCTATAAATATTTCATACTTACTAAAAATAGTAGGTTAATTTACAGAAGGCTTATAATCGAATGATTCCTCACCCGAATTAGGAACTCAATAAGTTCTTATCATCGTAAATTATATACTTAGTACAGTAAAACTAAAATTCCTGATTATTTTTTAAAGGTTATTCCCTTAAAGGTGTAATTTTAATAACAGTATGTGCTTATTACTATGCATGAAGAGCAAGTGAATTGTTTTATTAAAAGGGCAACACCAACCTTCAGAAATATTAGACCTTATATTCTTACTGCTTCAGTTTCATTTAGAATGCGAGTGAGGTAGCACCTACATAGCGAATACATTATCATTTCGAATTTTTTATTAAAAAATTTACCAAGTTTGTTGCCAAATAAATCATGTTTTAAATCAAAGCTGTCACTGAAATATTCTATATCATCACGCCAGATCCCTTGCGGAGTAGGCAGAGAGTACGGAGTTCCAACAGGTTCTTTCCTTACACACCCCTCTGGCTTCCTCCACTCTCATAGTTCGTTTCATACGAGCTCGCCGGTTACGGTGACTCTTGACTTCTCCTTCAGAGAAGACCCGGTCTATTTGGTCGTGATAAGATATTATTATTAATATTATTTTCAATTATTTACATTTGATAGCAATGAGATCCCTTGCGGGGTACCCTGAGGCTACAGAGTTCCAATAGGTTCTTTCCTAACAGACCTCTCTGGTGGATGAGATGGTAGATGAATATATAGGAATGAGATACATGATTGATAGCACCAGTATAAAAACAAACCAATATAATACGCGTAGCGATCACAATGTCCTGGGTTCAAATCCTTGGTCGAACGATATGTAATTTTATGATAGAAAAAGGATATCCTTCTGCGTCCACATATGATTTACCTCAGAACAAACAGCAATGAAAAAATGCGTGTATAATTTCAAATTACCTGCAAATTACCTTCATGCATTTATTATTAAACGGACAATCAGGGAAATTGCATTATTGCAAAAAAGTATTAGATTTTGAGGTTATAATTTAGTAGCCAACAATACATTTGTAAAATCGTTATATCAAAATACACTAACAATAATCAAATCCATCATTATTGAATGTAATCGATTGAATATAACCGATTGATAGGATTGACATCTCCAACCGTAATTTGATAACAACGTTGGCATTCGGAAAAGACGTCGGCGACTTTTACAGTACTTTGAAATATCCGTTTTGGATTGCAAATTGTCCGTTAGATATGGATGATGGCAACTATTATAATAAATCAGATAAATAATCATAGTATAGGTCACATGTTTGTTGGTTCTGGGGCCATTTTCGACAATGTCCTTTCCCGTATCAATCGGATCCTTATTACAAGAGACTTAACACGGTCAGTGAAGAGTAGGTGTACACCTCTGCAACCCTCGCTTGGAGAATAGAGTAGGGACAAAGCTTAATTTCTTTGTTTAAATTACTCTGTGTCCAGAGTTTCACATCACTGAAAAGACCACCGTTCCAGTGCCACGAAATTTATGTACCTACTTCCACGCGCCGACGCATTTTATCTCCCTATTCTCAGGATAAGGGGTGTATTAAATCAAACATCATTACTTATTCTCGGCAATACTCTAATTCACTGCCTCGTTAGTCTAGTGGCGAATAATGCGAGTTGCGATCACGAGGTCCTGGATTCGAATTCTAGGTCAGATAAATGCAGATTTCTATCGAAAAGTTCCCAGTATCTGCCCGGAGCCTAGCATTTTAGCCGGTATTACGTCAACAGGTTCGCCCCCTATTATATAGAACCTAAGATCATTGGCGAGAAATGGGTGTACACAGTACCCCTCTGCCACTCCCGCTTGGGGAATATAGGCGTGACGGTGTTTATTTTTTTCGAAATAGTCCACACAGACTTTCACATCACTGGAAAGACCACCGTTCCAGTTCTACGAACTTTACGAGCCTACTTCCATGCGCCGACGCATTTTATCTCCCGATTCTCAAGATAAGGGATGTATTAAATCAAACAGCATTGCTTTTTCTCAGCAATATTCTTATTCATTAATGCTGCAAATAAAATGGAAGGACCCGTATCGAGTGGGGGGCTGACATAAAGAGTTCATGGCAAAAACTTGAATTCCTAAGTTAACATAAACTCCGTAAAAACATGACGATGTGGGATATTGAGTTGGGGATTTTTGTCGATAGATGTGTTGTTGGTTTATGTTTTTGTCGATTGTAAGGTAAGTAGAAAAGTTTTTTTGCTTAGAGGTTAAGTCTATGGATATTTACTATTTTTTATCCCCGCATTTATTCCTGTGTCGTAGGTGCGTTCACAAACATGAAAATAACAAACACAAATACCCAGACCGAAACAAATGCGGGTCACACAAAGACTTGTCCCGTGCGGGAATCAAACCCGCGACTATTGAACAACAAAGATTGATTTGAAAATCTGAGAATGTTAAGCAACTTACGACTGTACACGCACATTTGCCGAAGGCGAGCTTCATGCCAATATAGCGAGCTCAATGCGAACCTTTAAAATTTTCTTCAGAAGAGCTTCAGTATTACTTTGTCTAGCCTAAGATTACACCTAGGATCTCATGATCGTCAGCCGCACTAGGCCAATGAGACAGGTTATAGACAGGAATAATATATCAATCTATATCGTCACGCCAGATACCTTGCGGGGTACGCAGAGTAAAGAGTTCCAACAGGTTCTTTCCTTATATACCTCTCTAGCTTCCTCCACTCCCATAATAAAATATGCAAAAATGTTAAATTAAACACAAAAGACCTTTATAATTAATTTCTCCGAAAAAGTTAACAATCATGAGGGGCGCTCTAGGCTTTGTCTTATAGACGATTAGGGATGGGGGGTATGTTTATAATAAAGTTAGCATAGTTCATGTTTTATATAATCCCGTGTTGATGTTGTTGAATTATTATCAAAATCAGCTTTGATGGTGACAAGATTCGATGAAGAAAATTTAGGAAATAATTTTCTCTAACATTTTAAATTACCCAAACGTGTAGAATCGTACTAAATATATTATATTTAAAATTTAATTGGTTCATAAACAGGTTTTAATCTACATTTAATTTATGAAAATTGACAAATACTATATAATAAAATTTACTTGTGTGTGTGAATGATCTACGCTGTTGGCCGCGGGGCCTTTACAGCTTCACCGGACAATAAGACTAATTTCTGAAAAGTACAAAGCACACAATATGCAAAATAAACTTCCAAGAGACTGAGAAAGTCAGACCACAAAGCTTTCATTAATATACATTCTAAAGAGACGTCAATATACTGCAAAGCGCATTAAGATTTATCAATTCAAGAAACATAAAAAACTTGACCATTCTAAAAAAAAACATAGAACGATTAAATAATTCGAATGAATGAATGATACAATTTCGATAAAATCGAATTATTTAACGTAAAATTGTAAATCGAACTTTTAAAACTTCGTTATTCATTCTCTCGTATACAATACACATTATCGTCACAAAATAATCGATTTCATACGACAAAACCATTCGGCAGATCACAAAGCGGACGTTCGCAATAACGTCGAGGGGGAGAAAAAATTAACGCAATTATTTCAGTTCAAACAGTAATTTGATGTCATTGTTCTTAAGAAACATCAATTATATACAATTACAATGTATATGACATCGTGTCTTCTCATTCCGATGTATCGATATAGAATCGATGCCCGGGATGCTCAGAGGGCCGGCTGATCGGTTCCTTTGTCTCGATAAAAAGTATAACAATGAGGAGAAATGTCGGCTCGGCTGCGTATGTACCGTATAACGGGTAGGTGTGAAAATATGTTTAAAAATTTAGAAATTCACTTTCTGTTTTTTCTACTTTCACGTGGTGTGAAATATGAAGCATTTATATATATGTATGTTGAGATTATGATTTTGTACATGGGTATGAAATTATTATAATTAAGAGTACTTTTGATTAATACTTTTGTATGATTTATTAATTGAGTAGGTTTGCCAATGAATTTCAGTTAGTTACATAAAGAAGCCTACACCACAAGGGAATTGGCGTGATGATATAGATAGAT